>JALPQD010000401.1:1200000-1800000 GCA_023101885.1 Typhlomys cinereus
TCTGCATTCTGGTTAGTGGTTGTTGGCTATTTTGCTGTTCTTGCACTGCATAAGACTGGGTGTTGAGATCCTCTCATATCCAATGCTTAAAAAAACTGTTAAAAAAGGCTTTTATATAAGAAAAGGCTTGAAGGAGAGGGAAGATCAGAAATAAGGCACAGTAGTGAGTGAGGTCAACCTTCAGGTAACCATTGGCTACCTACTATCATCCCCACGATTGGGAACATATACCCAGCATGTCAAACCAGTCCAAACACCAGTGAACAGAAAGGAAACTGACAGTGGAGAGGATAAGATGTGTCGCTACTTATTGGCCTTCTTGATAGTGGCCTGATTTCTCTATTGAACTGTGTTCCTTTGTCTCCATTTCTTGCAGTCTTCTTTCCCCTGCCCTCCTAGTTGTAATCCTTTGTGGTTATAATGGATGTTGTAGAGATTTTTCCTTGAGTATGTCATTAAAGAACAGATATTCTTGACTCCAGAACAAAAGCTGAATTGGCATTTGTGGTTTATCTCTTGACTCTGAAGCACAGTATTATTAAAATTGAAACTGTGGATCATACTGATGTTGGAAAGTCCTGAAAAATCGGTGCAAGATTATAATGAAAGAAGTAATGATAATGGCATGTCAATAGTTCTTCAAATTACTGACAAAGCTCATTGGAAAACACCTGAAAGTTTTTTTATGGTAGATCAACTCATTGTGATTGTTCCCTGGTTCTTTTCCTTAAGAGAGGATTAAGAATCCCTGTGGACTGCAGCTGACTTGGCATCGCCTACAACCAAGGACAGGATGTGAACAGATGTGACTCTCACGCAGGAAGAAGCACATTAAATGTGTCTCCTGCTGTGATTTTAGTTGTCAACTTGACCGCACTAAGGGATCTCCAGATATCTGGCAAAACATGATTTCCGAATGTGTTTGTGAAAGTGTTTTCAGAAGAGATTATAGTTTGAATTGGTAGGTTGAAGATTTTTTTTTCTGAAGGCCAGATCAATGGCTCAGAGAGTAAAGGCACTTGCTGCATGATAATTTTTTGAAAAAGATTTTCTGTCACTAATCTCACCGAGGGCTATCCATCCATTGAGGGCCCAGGTAGAATAATATTCTTTTCTGCTTGAACTGGCGACATAGACCTTTTGGAACTTTTTCTCAGGCTTCAGACTCTATCATGGACACAGTACTCGCCCCTTACTCCAATGCATGTTCTTGGAGTCCCAGTGAATCCCACCATTGGCTTTCCTAGTTCTCCTAGTTTCCTAGTTCTCTTGCATATGAAGACCACAGGCTTCTCAACTTCACGATGGTTAGCCACCTCCTTTAGGAAAGCTTGTTATCGCTCTGTACAAACCCCAATGACTCTGCTTCTCTGAAGACCCCTGCTTCCACTCTGCTTCGGCTCTGCTCTTTGCCATAGCACATTGCAGATGTGGGCTGTTATTTTAGCTGAGGGCCCAGATTGTGAAGATACCAGGGCAGATCTGCCAAGAATCCACAGCTCTGGAGGAGAGCCACAGCTAGAACCCTCTGCAACTGATCCTACATGTGAACCACTAACAAGATATCAGCCTGTCTTCTGTTGCAACCAACAGAGTTTTTTAGAGTCATTTGTTACTGACGCAAAGCTCACTCTATACAGAAATTAGCAGAAGTTTTCATACTGAAATAGTCAACATACTATAATACTCTAATATGAGTCACCAAATTAAACACTACAAGAAGAAACAAAGAATTTATCAAAGAGAAAAAAATCCTCTTTTGGAAGGAACAAAATCTTGAATTAAGCAAATACATACCATAAAGAATACTATATTATTATTATTACTAAATTTTTGCTGTTTTTCCTATGGAAATAATTCCTCCACACGTCATTTACAACCAACGTGATATTCCAATTTGTAACAGCTGTCAACCTGACACTTGTGAGGTGGGTTTCTTGGGCACATCCATGCAGGAATTATTTAGCCAAGGCAGGGATCTGAGTAACCGGGTGGGAGATTGTCTTGATTACTCTAATCAAAGTAAGAAGACCTGCCCTTGTGGGCCAGACCATACACACCTAGCCAATTGCATCAGCCCAATCAATCCTGTCAATCAATGGGGTGACAGATGTCACAGCCAGATCCCCTTCACATCCTGTTCTTGACTTTGGATATGGTGTGGCCAGTTCCCATGGCTCCTGCTGGTAATTCTCCTTCCATAATGGACTCCAAGTTGGAATTTTGAGTCAATAAAACCCGTTTTCCTAAATCATTTGGGCCAGGGGCTGGAAAGGTGGTTCAGGGGTTAAGCCTATGCCTTGCAGGCAGAAGGTCCTTAGTTCGGATCCTAGACACCACATCTAGGCTGGGGCGTCTGTGTTTCTGGTCCTGGTAGGGCGGAGCCTGTGAATCCCCAGGCAAAGTAAACAAGGAGGAGGTGGAGGCTGTCCATGGTGGTTCCCGAATTCGCCCGTGGTTCTACACACACACACATACATGCACACACACGCATACACGCACAATTGAATAAATAATAAAAAATTAAAATAAATAAGTAAATAAATCATTTGGGCCAGATAGTTATCAGAGCAACAAAGTTATAAAACTAACACACATGGGCCTATAACATACTCTGACAGTGAAATATGAATGGCAATGACATGTGCTACTTCAAAGAGAGGAATATGAGCAGGACATGGAACTTAGGGGTACAACAAGGAATCTTCTAAGTAATATGAACTCCCCTTTGTCAAACGTATCAAGGAGCTGGGTCTCCTGGAAGAGGTCTTCAAGATGGCACCTACTGGCCTCACCAAAGCACTTCTTTTTTTACATTCTTTTGTTGTGCATAGCCAGAAACTTCATCACATCTTGTAGACAGACTGATTCAACATGTGGGAAAAGGGGCTCATGCCCATACAACCCACAGGGAATAGTATCACTATCATTTCAGTTTAGGTAGTATGATCTCCCTTCTTGTGTGGAAAGCTTCCTTTCCCGTTCCTTTCCGCAGAAAGAGCAAATATCCAAGATCTCAGAGGTAGATGAGAAAAATCTCTGGGTAGATGTAGAAAGACAAGGAAATAGCATCCCAGCCTTCTAAAGCTGGGGCACCAAGTGAGATTAATGGAAACCGCCTTTGACTGTGTGTATCAGAGTTTTTCGTCTTTCTGCCTCTGGATGCCCCTGTCCCCTCTGTTCCACTCCGGAACATTCTTACTCCAGAGGACACTTGCCTTTTGTGTGTTTGCAGCATGACTCGATTTGTAATCATGGTTCCTCTTCTAGTTCCTGGCAGACTTTTTGATTCTCAGTGTAAAGACAAGTAGAAAAAGGACACATTCTCTCTCCAGACAGATCTGGGTCCAAATCTTAGCTCTCCCAGCTGTGTGCCTCTTACTTACTCCAAATTTTACACTTTTAACTGTGAAAACTAGAGAGATTTAGCTGTACCGCTCAGGGTTACTAGAAGAAGAAAAAATTATATTCTAACCCTAGTACACATAGACACGCAGAACTTTCTTACTTTCTATTTTTATTACGCCTTAATGCCAAACATTCTTGTGATGCCATTAAGTATCCTATGATGGCTGCATTAAGGACTATTAAATGTTCCAAGCCCTTCTATGTCCCTGGTATGGTGCTAGAAACTTCTCCCTTTAACTTGAAGTCATCCATGTATGCCTTTCTTCTTTTATTTTCTCTGTTCTTTGTAAACCTCAGTTTTGCCTGGAAGCTAAAGATTGTTTGGAAGCTCAGATGGCTGCTGTTGATGACAAGCTGTGTGGTCCTTGTCCTCTTGTAATTACAAACCCTCTTATCTACACGACTGGATGCTCCTGAAGCACTCTTCATTATCCTGCTGTTCTGATTAAGGGTGTAGGATGGCTCTTGAGCGTCTATTGGATGGAGAGCTTACCACTTCATTCTTCAGCCCCACTTTCCGCCCTCCAACCAAACTTTCATGAAGAAAGCCAAGTCCTTTTATTTAAAAAAAATTGTTTGTGTTATGTATGCTCATGTGTGTTCAGATGTGCATTGTATGTTCATGTATATATACGTGTGTATACATGTGTGTTTTATATCTTCATGTCTATTCACATGTGTGCACAGGTAGGTGTGTGTGTGTGTGTGTGTGTGTATGTGTGTTGTGACCAGAGGCATCTTCTTCAATTGTTTTTTGCCTTTTTTTTTTATTTTATACAGGATCTTTCACTGAATCTGGATCTCACCAATTTAGCTAGACTGCTGGCCCTAGGGATCCCCCTGGCTCCACCCCCCAGCACTGGCATTATAGGTATGCCACCATGCCTGACTTCTTTTTTTTTTTTTTTTTTTCAGCTCATACAAACTTATTAGGTACACCTCCCTCCCTCCTCCTCCCCCCATACCCCCTGCTCCCCCTCCCCACCCCTCTCCCTCCCCATCCCCCAGTGCCTCCCACCCCAATTCCCAGAGAGTCCTTTCTTGTGCATGTCTGATTTTCCTCTGGGCCCTCCTCTCCGATGACGATGACGTACAAGGACCCAGTGGCCTTTCCCTGAACCCTTTCCCGTGTTCCCCTTAGGTATAGGAACACTGCTGTGGCTGCCAATCCTTTGCCTCCAAGGATCTTGGTGCCTTTAGCAGATGCTAGACTTTGTGAGGTCAACAGTGTGTTGGACAATGTGCAGGGAATGCAAAGTCCAATTATGATTGCTTCAGCCCTAACTAGTATAGAGTATCTTACATATCATTGCTCCTCCCATCCTTTTGCTCTTACACTCTTACCGCCCCCTCTTTCCCTGAGCTTCAAGATGGGGAGAGACTAAGCTGGCCTAGTTCTAGGTGGTTGATATAGAGTCTCTGAAGTTCTGGATTGTTGTTTGTTGATTTTCTTTTGCAGTTTTGCTGCTCCAGCAATGCCCTTCACTCCATCCTGGTGGGCATTGTATGTTACCCCCTGGCCAGAGACAAAAAGCTGTTAGAGTCTTGTGATAAAAGCACATTCAAAGGTAGATGTAATAAAAGTGGGAAACCACAGTAAGGGAGGGGTCTATCGCCCATTTGCAAAATGGTTACTTTTTATCTGCCAGACTATATGCCCTCCTCTTCTGGTGAGATCACACCCCCTCAGTAGTAAATGATCAGGAACAAAAGTCTGTGAACTTAATCAGATGTCTCATTACTTATTTGGGTCCTTGATGGAGGCCTATTTTCTCTGCTGTAACATGGTCCCTTCTCTCCTTGTTTCTGGTGTGGCCCTCCTACCCCATCCCTCCTGTTCATAATCCTTGGAATTACTGTCTCTAGGTGGGCTGGGTGGGTTTGGTACTAGAAGCCACCTATTAGGGAGTACATACGGCGCTTAATTTTCTGGGTCTGGGATACTTCACTT
Organism: Typhlomys cinereus; assembly: GCA_023101885.1. Lineage (NCBI taxonomy): Eukaryota > Metazoa > Chordata > Mammalia > Rodentia > Platacanthomyidae > Typhlomys > Typhlomys cinereus. The sequence continues at coordinate 1,205,360 of JALPQD010000401.1, forward strand.
AATATAATTGTTTCTAATGACATCCATTTCCCAGCAAATTCCAGTAATTCATCATTTTTGATGGCTGAGTAGTACTCCATTGTATAGATGTACCACAGTTTCCTTATCCACTCGTCAACTGTTGGACATTTGGGCTGATTCCATGACTTTGCTATTGTAAACAGTGCTGCTATGAACATGGTCGTGCTTGTGCTATCGAGGTGAACCTCTGCTGTATGGGGGGTTATTCCCAAAAGTGGAATAGCAGGGCATGCCTGACTTCTTACTTGAGTGCCAGGGATCTGAACTCAGGTTCTCATGCTTGGGCGGCAAGCACTTTACCAACTGAGTCATCTGTCCAGCCCTTCTCATCCTCTTCCAACTGACCAGCTGAGGTGTCTACATAACCCACCTCTGGCTATGAAAACATCCATACCTACAACTCACTATGGGCTGTCATATATAAGCGTTGTTTATTCTTTTCCTATCCTAAGTAAACATGCCTCCTTACTTCCATCATCTGGAACCTACACTTCTTTTAGGGCACAATTTGCACTTTGATACTTAACACTTTCCAAGACAAATCAAGTCTCAAGCCTCTGTGACTGTATTATCAGGTTCTCTAGAGATGCAGAATCGACACAATGAATATAATATAGGGAATGTATTGAGTTGGCTTACAGTATGGCCAAGGTAGTCAAACGATGGCTGCCAGTAGCCGAGGTAGTCCAACAATGGCTGAAGGCTGAAGAATTCCTAGAGTCTGTAGTTTAGGCGATGACGATTTGGAGGGTTGGAAGGCTAGAGGGTCAAAGAAACCAGGGGCCGGAAAGAAGAGTGATTCCTAGCACAGCTGCAATAAGGCATCTGTTCTCCTTGGTGTCTCCTTTTTATATGATGCAGTACTGGGAAGATCCTATGAGAGCTTTGGAGGTTCTGATAGGATCTGTGTGGATATAATCCTTTCACGTAGTCTCAGTTGATCCTTTCCAGAGATGGTCTCTGCCCAGCTTAGTTAATACCTGGTGTGTCAAGCTGACATCCAGGCTTAACTATCACAATGACTAACATGTGCTTTTTTATTTTCCCATTTTCCTGTGCATATGAGTATGTGTGTGCATTTTTACTTGTGTGTTTGTGTGTGTGTGTATGTGCACACCTGTGTGTGGTGGACCTAGGTGATATATGGAATCACCTTTGATTACTCTTCCCCCTTATTCTTTTTTAGGTAGAGTTTCTAACCAAACCCAGAGCTCACCAATAGGGCTAAGTCTGGCTAGCCAGAATGTCCTGGGGATTCCTAGCCTTTGTCTTCCTGGGCCAGAATTACAGGAGGCTGTCACACCTGTTCTTTTGCCTGCGTGGCTAGCAGTGCCATGGAGCATATAGCTTGTTATGTGCTGACTTAGATAATTTTGTGGATATTGTTAATGAACTTCTCTGAGAGACTGAGGGAAAACAAAATAACCAGGGATCGGCATCTTCCTGGAGCTCCGCTGTGGAACACCACCAAAGCACAGGAGCACAATCTCTGCTTCTCACAGTTCGTCAAGATGCTACATCACAGAAGGGGCAGATAGGCAAACATCTGTGGTCTAAGTGCTTTCCTCAGGATTCCTGGGCCAGAATACATAGTCCAGTGCAACATTTAGCTGTGGCTTCATAGCATTCAAGATGGGACGATAATGTATGCATCTTTTTGTGTGTATGCATGGGCGTGCATTTGCATGTGGGTGGGTGTATATGTTTGGACATGTGTAGGAGAGGATACAAGAGTATATGCACTTGTGGAGGCCCAAGGGTGACATCAAGAATCATCCTGGATTGCTCTGCCACCTTAATTGCTTTGTTCTGGGGTTTCCCAGGCTCCAATTCAAGCATCTTTTGCTACTTCTTTTCCAGTGATTCTGGGACCCTGGATAGCTAAAACAGGGTTACCTTTTAATGGAAAGTTAAAAAACATCCAACTTTTCTGGTGAAATTCCATAACACAATGTCCTGAAAGTCTTTATAACTGGGGGCTGGAGAGGTGGCTCAGGGGTTAAGCCTCTGCCTTGCAGATGGAAGGTCCTGAGTTTGGATCCTAGACCCTGGGAAGAAGCGGGGCGGCCTGTGCTTCTGATCCTGGTAGGGTGGAGCCTGTGAATCCGGGGCAGAGTAAACAGAGTAAACACACACACACACACACACACACACACACACACACACACAACACACACACAATACACACACAGCACAATTGAATAAATAATAATAAAAAAAGTCTTTATAACTGCTTATACAGACAACTAAAGTGATTTCATTTTGACGAATGTTTGATAGAACAATATGAAGAGTCATCGTTGGCAGACTCAGTGGGCTATCTGTTTTCATTTGTTAAAGCTGAAAATGAGGCAGAAGACTGGTTCAAAGTTGAAGTTCAAGAAGTCAAATTAGCATAGACAATGCTGTTCTCATAATTTTTCTAATCTCTTTCTTTGTTCTGCTTGGTTTAGTGGCGTATTAAAAAGTAAGCTATTTACGGCAACAGAATGCTCTGTGGCATTTCCAGTAGGGGTGTGGGTAAATCATCTCTTTCTATGCTGCCATTTGGCAGTGGTGGCTTTGACACCTTTCTGTCCTTCCGCAGGGGACTCATTAGAAGGTGCTCTCTCAGGTACGTTCTTTGTTGCTGGTACAAAATGTCTTGACAAAGAGCAATTTAAGGGGCTGGAGAGATAGCTCAGGGATTAGAACTCTGCCTTGAAGGCAGAAGGACCTGAGTCCAAATCCCGGATTCCCACACTAAAAGGCCAGGGGGAAATGGCCATGTCCTGCACTTACGGCCCTTGAAGACAGAGCCTGGGAAATCCCAGAATGAAGCAAAAAGGAGGTAGAAGCAATCCAGGATAATTCCCAAAGCCACTCTTGGCCCTCCACAGGGACACACAGTACCCTCTGATACACATAGTGGGTGGGTCCTCCCACTTCAACTAACCCAATTAAAGAGCTCCCCCCCTCACACACACACAGATCCCCACAATAGCCAGAGGCTTGTTTCCTAGGTGATTCTAGATCCCATTAAGTTGACAATGGAGATTAACCAACACTGAATTGCTACAGTAATTTCCTTTCCATTTTCTCTTCCACTTTCACTTTCCCAAGGAAACCTCACCCTACTTCTATCCACTTGTGGACTCTAGTCCTACTGAGGCCCAAACCATCTCCCTTTGGCTTCCCGCTGCATTAGCTCATTTAAAGATAGTTAATTCAGCAACTCTGCAGCGCTAGACCCTCCTCCAGGTCCCGAGCAGCAATGCTAAATGAGGTAGAGGAGATTCTTCCCCTCTAGGAGCTGTCACCATGATGGGGGGAGTAGAGTGCACGCACGTGAGAGGCCATTCAGGGACTGCGAGATCTCGTGGCTGGCTGAGGCGTGCCACCTGTCATCCCATCACTCTGTCAACTGAGATGTGAGGATCATGAGCTTAAGGCTCGCCTGGGCTACAGAGTGAGTTCAAGATTAGTGAGGGCTATAAAGTGAGAACCTGCCTCAAAGAAAGAAAAGAGGAAGAAGAAAGATGATGATGAGAAACACCCACGAAGGTGAAGCAATTACAGGGGACACTAATAACACAGTGATGTTTTACAAGTCAAAGTGCTGCATTTCAAGATGACTATGTCATCGCTGCCCAGAGTTGATCTCACCTTGGAGCTCCCCTGAGGACGGAGCCCTCTCAGTCGCTTTTGCACTCTGGACCTTAAAATGCTTGACATGGACTCTAGACTCAGCAGTTCTTCTTTTCGAACACAAGACCCAGAAGCCATTGTCGAGTCTCAGCAGGTCGGTCGCCGGTAAATGAGGACGTCTGGTCCTGCACTGATCTCTGGCTTAGTCTCAGCAGGTTCCAGGAAGAACGTTACAGAGGACAGGGACAGTGAGCCCCAAGAGCTTGGAAATGGAAGAAATATGGCTGCTGTAAGAGCCACAATAGCATCAGAAGAGAATACTGTGGACTCAAGCAACTGTCCGCCTGGGTGAAGACCCCCAGCATGAAAAGATGAAGTTCACTTAACTACATAGTGTGTCCCTGTGAGGTGGGTGCTTGTTTGCAGAGAGGAATGAAAACGGCATCTGAAAAGCTGGTGTTGGCAGAGAGCTCTGTGGAATGCAGGGTCTTCACCTGGCAGATGGACCTGTTAAGTATAAAAATGAAGAGACCAGGCAATGAAAGTTACAAGTCCTTAAACATGAGAATCATAAACGTCTTTTTCTCTAAGCACATAGCCATCTAGAGACACTCTGTAATGTGTCTTCTAAAACTCACAGAAGGGAAAGAGCGTGGGTGGGGCTGGGGGGCTTCATGAACTTTGTACCCATCTGTTGACTCTATTTCTCATTACAATGAATAAATTGGATTTTAATGAATGTCACTGTAATAGTTAAGCCTGGGTGTGAACTTGACACACATGGTATTCACTAAGATGGGTTGAGGCCACACCTGGAAGGATCAACTGAGACTACCTGCCCTAGATCCTATCAGAGCCTCCAAAGATCTCATGGGATCTCCCAGTACTGCACCATATAAAAAGGAGCCACTAAAGAGAAGAGACGCTTATTGCAGCTGTGCTAGAAATCGCGCTTCTTCGACTCTCTAGCCTTCCAACCCTCCAAGTCATCGACTAAAGACTAGGAGTTCTCTAGCCTTCAACCACCACCAACTTGACTACCGAACTGAGCAGATACTGGTAACCATTTTGGACTATCTCAAGCTACTGGAAGCCATCATTGGACTACCTGTAAGCCAACTCAATACATTCTATCCATCTATCTATCTATCTATCTATCTATCTATCTATCTATCTATCTATCTATCTATCTATCTATATTAATTGTGTCGATTCTGCATGTCTAGAAAACCTGACTAATACAGTCACTTAATATCTTGCCAGCATCTTCCCCAAGTTGTATCCAACCTGAAACACCAGCCACATCTGATTTCTGTGTTTCCAAAAGCCTCTAGGGTATATTGAGAATTCATTTGAACATTCATCCATTCAGGTCAAATCTTTGCAATCTTCTTACAGTGTCACTGCTGCTCCGGAATACAGTACTGAACGAAGTAGATTGATTCTGAACTTCAGTGAGCCTTCAAGCAAGTAAGTGCCACGAAATGGGACAAGGTGTCAATCTCTGAGGAAAGATGGATTGGGCAAAATGATTAGGCTCAAGAAAGCTTCCTGGAGTAAATACAGCCAAACAGAGGTTGGAAGAAGGGATTGGGCAAAGGAATGAGGTAGGAAGAGAGGGAGGATATTGGGGGGGAAGGTGGTGAGGCAGAGAGAAAAGAGCAATGAGAGAAGTCAGGTGGCTGGCAGCAAAGGACCTGAGAGGGTTGGGAAACAATCCCATGGGCCAATGAAGGGACTGTGAGCAAACTTGAGCTCGGGGACACTTTACATGGCTCAGCAGTGAACTAGCATAATCAGATTTCCACTTTGAAAAACCTCTAATTGTATAACAACTGAGATTAGGGAAGAGTAAGAGGTGGGAGTGGCCAGAACTGGCATCTGAAGACCAATCTAGAGGCCACCGTGATTTGTGAGCCAAGTACTGGTCTAAGGAAGAAATAGAGATGCCGTTTTCATTCCTCTCTGCAAACAAGCACCCACCTCACAGGGACGCACTATGTAGTTAAGTGAACTTCATCTTTAAAGAGGCAGAACCAAAAGGGCTTACAGGTGGGCGAGAGGGAGATGGCACAGCAGTGTGCAGTTTCTAGACTGCTGCTTTGGGCAGCTGAGTGGACAGTGGGAAGCAGCAAACTGGCTCTAGATGTGGTCTTTTATTTCATACACATATATATGTATGTATGTATTCTTGTGTGTGTGTGTGTGTGTGTGTGTGTGTGTGTGTGTATCAGAGGGCATTGTGTGTGCCTATGGAGGCCCAAGGATGACTTCAGGAATCACCCTGAATTGCTGCTACCTCCTCTTTGCTTTGCTCTGGAGTTTTTTAGGCTCTTTGTTCCAGGACTAGAAGTACAGGCTGACACTATTTTCACCTGGTGTTTTTATCCAGGATCTGAGCTCAGGGCCTTCTGCTTGCGAGGAAGAGGCTTAACCGCTTGAGCCATCTCTCCAGTCCTGGTGGTCTGTTATATAAACTGTTATATAAACACACAAAAGGAGAAAGGTGCACACATAGGAAGCAAATTGTGGGGCTGGAGAGGTGGCTCAGGGGTTAAGCCTCCGCCTTGCAGGCGGAAGGTCCTGAGTTCAAATCCCAGATCCCACCGTATAGACGCCAGGCGGAAGCGGGGGCGGCCTGCGCTTCTGGTCCTGGTAGGGCGGAGCCTGTGAATCCCGGGGCAGAAGGAGGTGGAAGCGTCCATGGTGGTTCGCGAATTCGTCCGTGGTTCTACACATACACAGACACATGCCCACACAGATACACACACACACACGCGCGCACATACACACAGTTGAATAAATAATAATAATAAAAAAAAAAATTTAAAAAAAAAAAAAAAAAGGAAGCAAATTGTGCTGGAGATGGGGAGTGGTAAAGTACTTGCCTTGCAAGCATGAGGACATGCATTCAGCTCCCCCAGTACCCGTGTAAAAAGCAGGGCATGGCAGCAGCATGCCTGTAACCCCAACATTGAGGTGGAGATAAGAGGAGTCCTTGAAACTTGCTGTCTAGCCAAATTCCAGTTTCAGTGAAAGATGCATTTCAAAGAATAAGGGGGAGAGATTGAAAAAAACACCTGACATCGACCTCTGACCTCCACACACACCTGCCTACATGTGTACATGTGCACACAAACATGTGTATACATGTGTATACTCATACACTGAGAGAGAGAGAGAGAGAGAGAGAGAGAGAGAGAGAGAGAGAGAGAAAGTGTCCTGCCCTTCCAAAGCACACAGAGAGAAGTGGAAAACTGAAGACGAAAAGGGACATCCCTCCCCTTTTAACACATATTATGCTTTTCTATTTTTTTAAATTTTCTTTGTTTTACAAGCATATCGAATACTTTTCTCTGCTTCCTTTCTTCCCACTCCCTCCTACCCTCCTGCCTTTCTGCTTCTATGGACGCCAGGGTTCCCTCTGGCTTGTCTACTCTTGTGGAGGTTCAGACTTCTTGTGGCAGACCAAGTTGCCTCTCTTTCGGCCACCCCGCTGAGAGGGGTATTTCCCTTTACTCATCCAGCTTTTTAGTTCCCAAGGTTTCCACTGCATGTTCTTATCCCTCTTGAGATCCTCACTAGTCTGTGGGAGCATGTTGGTATGTCAATCTCTGTGCAGGTCTGGTAAGGACAAGTCTCATTGCAGTATGAAAGGAACACCCTTTTGTTCATTTGTTTGTTGCAAATATTAATTTTTTAGTTTTTATTTGTGCAAGTGTGTGTGTGTGTGTGTGTGTGTGTGTGTGTGAGAGAGAGAGAGAGAGAGAGAGAGAGAGAGAGAGAGAGAGAGAGAGTCCCCAGGAAACAGAAACCTCTTAGCAGTAAGAAATCAAGTGATGTAATATATTTTGGCACACTTGAAATATATTCCTTTACTTTCTGTCTTTGTTCCCCTTCTGCTTCACATTCCATCCAGAATGCTGGTCTTCAATGTTTACCATTTTCCCTGTTGGTTTCTTTCATTGCCTTTAATTACATACTAGTCAGTACTGGGTTCTCAAGGGAGACAGATATGGACATACATAAAGAGATGTATTGTGGGAATTAGCTCAAGTGATTATCCAGGCCAAGAAGTCATAATGAGCTGGAAAGCAAGTAGTGTAATTCGGCTCAAGTTCAAAGCTTAAGAACCAAGTGGCTGCTAATTGCTGAATTCTGAAGGCACATGACTCAGTAGCTCTTATATCCGAGCACAGGAGATGTCTGTTCACACTGGTCAGAGCAGATCGTTCATTGGACTCCTTAGTCAAACACAAATCTCTTCTGGAAGAGATTGTCACCCTTTTTACACTATTGCACTAAGGACGGAGATTACAGGACAAGATCCTTTGGGCTACTGCATTTACACTATATCCAAACCACAGCATAGAATCACAGACAAATACATAGTTTTGTTTTTTTTTTTGTTTTTTTTTTTTTTGACTGACTGTCTGGGATTCCTTAGCTCGGTCCAGCTGACATAAAATCAACCTCCACAGAGCCTTTGCTGGGCCCATACAGTCGTTTTCAATGTGACATAGCTACTTTGCTTTTGGACACTTCAGCTCTCAGCTTTTATTACATTTTCCGGGTTTCGTTTTGAATATTATCTCCTTGATTGCATCTTAACGAGTCTTTCATTTCTCATGCATTATTGAGTCTTATCCACTCGCAAAGGCCAAATATATGTATGTACATATAGGGAATGTATTGAGTTGGCTTACAGACATGGCCAATAATGGCTGCCAGTAGCTGAGGGAGTTCCAGCGATGGCTGCCAGTTCGGTAGTCAAGTGGTTGATAGCTGAAGGCTAGAGAATTCCTAGAGTCTTAATCTAGTTGATGACTTGGAGGGTTGGAGGCTAGAGAGTCAAAGAAGCCGGGTGGCCGGAAGGAAGAGCGATTCCTAGCATAGCTGCAATAAGCGTCTCTTCTCTTTGGTGGATCCTTTTTATATGGTGCCCATGAGATCCCATGAGATCTTTGGAGGTTCTGATAAGATCTAGGGCAGGTATAATCTTTTCAGGTAGTCTTAGTTGATCCTTCCAGGTGTGGTCTCAATCTATTTTAGTTAATACCATGTGTGTCAAGTTGACACCCAGGTTTAACTATCACAGTGCTTTTCTTTTTTATGAGCTTATCTTCTTTCTTCATTCAGATTTAACTAGTGAAATCTAATAGTCATAGATTTCCACAGCATTCAGTTAGAACCATTGGCTAGCACTAAAGCAATTCCCTCACAATTTTCTACTTTGAGTAAAATGGAAATTTATACAACTACAATATTTAAACTCTTACATAATATATTGATTCATTTTTGCTTCAGTTGTATCCTATAGAATGTTATTTCCAAGGAATCCACCTGCAATTGACAGCAGTCAGTTAATGAAAACTATGCCTGTATCCAGATAAAAACAGATTCAAAATAGTGCAGAGATTATTTTTTAAGAGGATATGCATCAGTAAACTAAAATTCGAGCTTACATAAATTCAATTTAAATCCAAGAGAAAAGTAAATAAGAAACGAAAACCTTTCAAATAGAAACCTAATACAAATCAGACTCAAATGAGAAAATAGGTGTTTTTAAAGATTCCTCATCAGGCAATGAAATCACAATATACAAATATCACAGACAGACAGGCATCGCCTATGCAAAGCATTGCCTCAGTGAGAGGTCACCCAGTGTAACATGCAGAAGTAGTGCTGCCCGGGCAGCCAATGACTCTTCTTGATCACAGTGAACAGCTGCCCACAAGTCACCATGGCAACAGCCTCTGTATGGTTAGCACTGTGTTTCTTGGAAAATGAGTCAAGGTCAAATTCTGCATTTGTAAAAAGGCCTCATCTTGCTCTGTTAAAATCTGTTGAACACTAGCCAAAATTTGAAGCTTTGTCAACCTTGAGACTGTAAGGCCTTTCCCTGGTGGGGGCTGCCAGAACTTCCTGCTTCTGTGTTTCCTACCTTAGTCCATCTGAGTCTTATTTCCTGAAAGCACTGAACTGGAGCTGGGATTGGATTGAGTGGCCAAGAAACATTTACATCTAGTCTTTCCAACCTTGGGCTTGTGGTGCCTTGTAGCTTCTGCTGTAGGACTTGGTTGTGACCAAGAAATGGAGGCCTCATTCTGCCTTTTCTTGAATTTGAGTATTTTATGACCATCTCATTTTATTCCCTATGTTTTAATTATGCTTCTGTTTTATATTATTGGTTTAGGTTCACAGTACTTATCAGAAGTTAAGTAAAGTTTTACTGAAATGTAGCCACACATGCAGGGGATCATGGCTTTGCTGCTTTGACACTACCAACAGAGCTGAGTTGTGGCTAAGACTGCAGCCCATGAAACCCCCCATCTTCACTACCTGGTAGGCATTCGAGCTGCTCATCTACTTACTTTATGTGATGCTTCTGCATTGGTTCTTGCAGCCGTGTGCTCTCGGCGTCCTGGCTTGACCTTGTGCCACTGCTGTCAAAGACCCTACTTCAGCATGGCAGCTCCACAGTGCATTGGCATGACTTTTATTCTACAAAATTTTTAAATATTTATTTATTTTATTTTTTGTTATTATTCTCTTAGTTTTACAAGCATAATGAGTAATTATCCCTGCCCTAAAATATTCAGTTATCCATTTTTTTGAGAGGAAAATAAGAAGAGGAAGGGAGGGAGGAAGAGAGAGAGAGAGAAAGCATGCCCACTGAGATCACTTCTCAGAACTTTCCATATTTTGGGCTCCACGGCTCAAACTCTGATTCCCACACAGGTGTCTTTACCCATTAGGTCATCTTGCGCGCACACACCCCCACTTCACTAACTTTTTAAAAGAAAATCTTGGTCTTTTGGTTTTTTTGAGACAAGTCTTCACTATGTAGCTTACATTGACTTTTAACTTATGACCAAAGAAAAGATTGTATAATTTTGCTCCAGATTCTAGAGTGCTGGGACTAAAAGTATATGTCACCACGACTGGCTTTTTCTTAAAGAGATAGGGGAAAATTTTTTTTGTAAATAAAATGCAAAGAAAAAGAAAGTTTCACATTATATTTATTTTCATATGATGGTCATTTCCGGTGTTCATTAATTTTGACTGTGCTTTTGAGATGCTTCCACTCTAGGTTGACAGTTTTGTAATATTGTTGAGGTTTGGATTTTGTTTGTTTGTTTGCTTGTGGCATTTTTAAGGATAGTATTGCCTTTTGTTCTAGTTTCCAACAAGACAACTGCTACATTTTTAAGGATAGTATTGCCTTTTGTTCTAGTTTCCAACAAGACAACTGCTATCATTCTTGTCTATTCTTTTGCACATACATCTTTTTCTAGTTGTTTATCCTCTTCTTTGTTATCTGACTTAATTTGACTTTGATGCACTTCATTGCAGCTAATTTGTCTTCCTTCCTTCCTTCCTTCTTCTTCTTCCTCCCTCCCTCCCTTCCTCCCTCCCTTTCTTCCTCTGGATCCCATCGCTAACTCCCGAGGCCAAGGCCACCCGGCTGGAGAGGCCGTCGCGAGTCGTGACCTGCCCCATGTCGGGGAAGCCGCTGCGCACGTCGGACCTGACGCCCGTGCGCTTCACACGGCTCCACGGCTCTGCGGACCGCGTGGGACTCATCGCGCGCAGCGAGCGCTACGTGTGCGCCGTGACCCGCGACGGCCTGAGTGACGCCGACGCCGTGCGCTGTCCTGCGGCCCTCGGGGGCTGTGGTCACCCTGCAGTGCGTGGAGAAGCTGATCCGGAAGGACATGGTGGACCCTGTGAGTGGGGACACACTCACAGAGAGGGACATCATTGTGCTGCAGCGGGGCGGCACCGGCTTTGCGGGCTCCGGCGTGAAACTGCAGGTTGAGATGTCTCGCCCCGTGATGCAGGCATGAGCCGACAGTCACCAATAAACAGCTCCACTACGAAAAAAAATCGTGGTTTCCTTTACCTTAAAAAATTTCTTTATCTTGCAAAGAGGCAATGCACGTTCCATTCTGACTGTGTGACAGTCAGAGGACAATCTGTGCTCCAGATGTCAAAATCAAGTTACTCGATGTTTGAAGAGCACCTTTGCCTGCTGATTCTAAACTCCCTCAGTGGACAATACCATACTCGGATTAGTTCAGGAATAAAGGTGCTTGAAATGGTCTAAGAGATAGTTATGGTAGTATTTTTGACTCAGGCTTTAACAACATTTCTTTCTCGATGGCCTCTCTGTCCTTCACTGATCTGCTGTCCTCCTAGGGGCCTGTTGGAGTTTCAACAATATTATTTTAAGTTCCTATCAGAGAATTCTTGAAGATTCATATGAGAGTCTAGAATTTTAGTAATTTCTTAATGGAAACTGTCCTTATATTTCTTAATGTAAATTAAGGCTTTAGTGGGGTGTGTGTGTGTGTGCGCAGGAGACTTGAAAAATACCATCTCTTAGCTTGAAATAGTTCTACTATTTTGAAAGTTAAATGTCTTCTTTTCTATGAAATCATATCTATTGTACTTGGTAAGTAGCCAATAAAGAGTTGCCCCATTATTTTACTGGTCTGTGAGATCAAAAACTCTCACAGAAGAGGTTAAGATGATTTTCAGCATGAGGTACAAAAAGATTGGGTTTGGGGTATTAGTCCCAATGTGGTAGTAACTGGAGGTAAAGGCTTCCAGAGACTATTTAGGTGACTAAAAGAGATTCCTGCTTTTATTTTAAAGTAGATTTTTGCTTTTGTGGAACTGGATTGATTTTCCAAAAGTACAAAAAAGATTAAGAAATGCTGGTATGAAAGACAGCACAGAGATCAGCACAGAGAATAGAAATGTGTCAGTTCACAAGGATGCCACAAGTGGAGAAGTCTTTTCTTTTTACCTATAAAAAGATCAACTAACTTTCAATACCTCATTTAAAGTAAATAGCCATGATGAGGTACCACAAGGATGGTTATAATGAAAAAGAGAACAATGAGCGCTGGCAGTAATATGGAGAAACTGAAACGTGCATGCATTGCTGGTGGAAGCACGGCATGGCTGCAGCTACTCTGGACAGCAGTGTGGAAGCCCAGGGGAGTCACTTGACATTCTAACTACAGATATAATCAGAATGGACAGAATACAAGTTTAAGAAGCTCTTTGGGACTGAAGAAATAGCTCAGGGGTAAGATTCTGCCTCGCAAGCAGAAATTCCTGATCCCAAGTCCCACGTGAAAACAGTAGACAGAAACTGTCTCGGCTTTCATTGGTCCTGGTGGGCGGAGCCTGAGAAAGCCCAGAGTGAAGCAAAGAGGTAGAAGCAATCCAAGATGATTCCCGGGGTCACCCTTGATCCTCCACAGGGACACATAGTGCTTTCAGACACACACACACACACACATAAATAAAATAAAGTTAAAAATAAATAATTTTTTTAATTTTTTATTCCCCCAAAATAAATAAATAAATAAAAATTTTTTTAAAAAGCTCTTTGCAGCTTCTTGTAAAAATAGTTTATGAGAGAACAGACTGCCTTCCTAAGTTACAACTCAGTTTAGTGATTGCTGGCAGAACTTTTAAATTATGGAAAGATAGAATTTGAAGTGCAAAATCAAATAAGGAAGTACATTTACAGAAACAGAACTTGGGTTATTCTTTAAACTACAAGAAGGTCTGAGGGGAAATAAATAGGTCAAAGGAGAAGCCCTTTCTGATTTTTAGGTTGAGCTGGCGAGATCTCTTGTTATGGGTTTGATATGGTGTGACCCCAAAAGATTGGGTTTGGGGGTATTAGTACCAACGTGGTAGTGCCTGGAGGTAAAGCTTCCAGAGGCTATTTAGGTGACTAAAAGAGATTCCTGCTTTTATTTTAAAGTAGGTTTTTGCTTTGGTGGGACTGGATTGATTTTCCAAAAAGCAAGTTGATATAGTGTGAATTTGTCCTCTCTGGTTACCTCTATTACTTTCTTTTTTACCATGTCTGTCATGGTTTGAAATGTGTCCCCCATAGTCTCATGTGTTTGGCAAGGTCATGGCACCTTGGAGAGGTGGAGCCTTGCTGGAGGAAGGTGGTCACAAGGGGTGAGCTTGAGGTGAATTAGTCCTACCCTACCTCCAGGAGGAGTCTGTCCTTTGCAGCAAGTAGTCTGGTAGCTTTTAGCCTCTCGAATGGGTGTGACATAGCCTATCTCCCGCTTCGGCCAGCCAGCCAGCCATGCCGCCTCCACCATGAAAGACTATATCGCTCCGCTGGAACTGTAAGTTAAATAACTCTCCCTTTCTTCCTTAAGTTGATTGACTTTGGGTGCTCTCAGCAATAGTTAAGAGTAATTTACAGTCACTCTCTCTCTCTCTCTCTCTCACACACACACACACACATATGCGCACGTATGCGCGCGTGCACACACACACTTCCTCCTGACTGTATCTACCAAGTGAGATACAGTCAAGGTACAGTCTGAGGATAAGCAAAGGCACCATGGACAAAGCGAAAGACTAGAGCCAGAAAGAAAAGCAAAAAAAAAAAAAAAAAGCAAAGCAAAGCAAGATAAAACAAAATTAAAAACCCAGATGCTGGTTCTTAATCAACTTTTAATGGTCTATAACATAGAAAGCTCATGCCCTATGACCTATGATTAGGAGGCAAGATTTGTACATAAGCAGAGATTTCTGCTGTGCTCTCGGGTATCTCAAAAGCAGTCCCAAGCTTTGCAGTGTCCGCACAAGCACCAAACAACCAAAAGGTGAAGACATTTGTTTAGGGTTGGGATTGTAGCTCCGCAGTAGGGTGCTCGCTTAACATTCGAAAGGCCCTAGGCTCAATCCTCAGTACCTCCAAGAAAAAGGCAACTGTTGACTGGAGATGACCTTGACAACGCTCTGGTACTAGAAAGATGGAGCAAGCTGGCTTGGCTGGTAGAGTACCTTTCCTGCAAACATAAGGACCTGAGTTCAGATCCACAGTACCCATATGAAAATGGAATACATCCCCACACTTGCAGCCTTCAGGAGGATCCCTGAAGCTAGATTGATGAGCTCCAGGCTCAGCGAGAGACTCTGTCTCAATAAAGTGGAGAATGATTGAGGAAGACACCCGATATTAACCTCCAACCTCTACATGCATGTGCACATACACAACTCCATGCTCAAGTGATCACATCAGGTGAACATGTACACACACCACACCTTCCAGCACACACACACATACAAAGCTATTCATGGAGTAATATTCTCAATTTGTGACCCCTCAAGAATCTTCTTGGAAGATTTCAAGGGCAGACTGCACCTTTAGAGTAAGAATCAGGGCTGGAAAGATGGCTCAGGGGTTAAGACTCTGTCTCACAAGCAGAAGGTCTTGAGCTGGGATCCTAGGGCCCACGTAAAAATGCCAGGCAGCAACAGTGGCAGCCTGCACTTCTGGCCCTGGTGGGCAGAGCCTGGGAAATCCCAGAGCGAAGCAAAAAAAAAGGAGGTAGAAGCAATTCAGCATGCTTCCCGACATCACCCTTGGTCCTCTCTGATACAGACACGCACACACAAAATAAATTTTTTTTTTTTAGGGGCTGGAGAAGTGGCTCAGGGGTTAAGCCTCTGCCTTGCAGGCAGAAGGTCCTGAGTTTGGATCCTAGACCCCACGTATAGACGAGGGGCGGAAGCGGGGGGCGGCCTGCGTTTCTGGTTCTGGTAGGGCGGAGCCTGTGAATCCCGGGGCAGAGTAAACGAGGAGGAGGTGGAGGCGTCCATGGTGGTTCCCGATTTCGTCCGTGGTTCTACACACACACACACACACACTCATACATACACACACGTACACACGCACAAGTGAATAAAAATGAATTAAAAAAATTTTTTAAAAAGAAGTATGAATCATAGTTTCTTTGAACTTGTCCTAGTTGGGTTAAGTGAAGCTAAATTTAAGGCAAAAATGCATACAGATACATCATAGGCTCCACAATAATGAGTGTTTTAAAAATTGATTTAAATAGTTATTTAACATTCTGGTCAAAGACAAACTGGAGAATCTCTTCCCCTGCTTGTTGAGCAAGCTGGTCTGAAAGACCTCAGAAAGAGTTCCATTCAATCATTTGATACATTTCAATTCATTTTCCCCAAAGACCATATCTGATAGTCCACACAGGGCTGGGTGCCAAGATGGAGCTCAGTTTGGGGGTATATCACTTTACTGTTGGTGTCAGCGACTTTTCACATGAGCCGCGACTCTGAACACCTACCAGCTTTCAACTTGACCCGTGAGCTTCCGTCCCCAAATCTGTTCACTCCCTGGCTCCCAACTTGACCCGTGAGCTTCCCTCCCCAGGCGCATGTTACACGGTGGCACCTCACCTGCTTGCAGCGTTGTGGCAATTTTCTCTGGCTCCTTGCTGCAGATTTGACGAGATGTCAGAGAACAGTAATCATGTTACACAGCAGGAGGAGCGTGAAACTCAGCTATTTATAACTTTGCCCTTTTTAATAGCAGTCTTCAGTCCTCGGTGCATGGCCTTAACCTGAAGTTAACGACCCAAATGACCCAGTTCTCAGCTCAGAAGCTTCTGGGTTTTAGAGTTAAATTACAGTGCACGGTGACCCATCTTTGCTTTATTTTTAAAAAAATAATTTTCTTTTTCTTTTTTGTCATCCCTTAGTCATATTCTCATCTTCCCTCCATTTCCCCTGACTACCTTTCATTTCTCCTGTCACAATCTCTCCTATTTTCAAATCTTTTCACTTGTGTGGCCCACTGCGTTTCATTTAAGTTGTCTTTGATGTGACATGCCCAACATGATTCATACTCCAGCAAGTGTTGTAGATCAGTGGGTACACCACTGAGGAAAACATCTTCCCTCGTGCCCCTTATTAGTTCTCAAGAGTCTCTCGGGGAAGTGCGGAGCTTCTTGAAATCTTCCCCTTTTCCTTGTGAGATGCTGACAGGACAGTTTCTATGCAGTTCTAGTCATGTCCAGGAGATAGTTTCCACGCTCCATTTCTTACAGTCTTACCGCCCCCTCTTCCACAATGTTGCCGGAGCCTTGAGGTGGGGGATTAGATGTCCTGATAAGGGTCAAGCAGTCACAGTCATTTATTTTCTACAATTTGGCCAGTTATGTTTTTCTGTAGTAAATACCTTCTGTTGCAGAAGGAAGCTTTGAGGTTGAGAGCTGAGTATTTTTCCAGTCTATGAGTATAAAGCAGATGTTTAAAATGCAGTTTGAGGTAGTATCTTCATAGCTAAACTTTCATAGCCTGCTTATCTCCTGGGACCTATGTCCTTTCCTTTCATAGATTGTTATTCTAGTTTATGAGAATATGCTCCCTTATGACAAGCAGGCCTTAACTCTGATCATTCAATTGTTGGTTGCCTCTTAGAAATTCACGACACTCTTGCATGGATGATCGCTTCTTGCCATGGTGATTGCTGTTGCAGCTTACAGATTTCACATGTGACTTTTCATTGTTTTTCTCCCCTGGTAGTTTCCATAGTACTTTGTGGTACTTTGTAAACTAACCAGCAAGGAGGAACCTTCCAGATCAGTTCCAGTTGGTAGTTTTTGTCCATGTCCTGTGATCCACATTTGTTGCATCCTCAGTAACAAGGTCTTACAATCAGTTTCTGGAGGATGACTAAGAGCAATGGCAAAAGCCTATATTGTTTGGAGGGCCTTTGAGATCTCTCTGACCAACAACTTTTCAGAAAATATCACAAGCCTGTTACTTCTTACATTGTTTAATTGTCTCTGGGTTCTAGTTGGAACAGCCCAGGGTATTGTATGTTTTATCTTTTCTCCTTCTCCCTGTGCTCCTCTATATAGAGACTGTCCATTCTTACTCTGTTTTTTAAACTAAGATTTTTTAAATATATATTTATTTCTATTATAGGAGATTCCTATCTGATTGCATTCCACATTCTGGGGTTTTTCTATTATTACCTCAGTCCCTCTACCCCACCCCCTCATCCCCTCTAAGGGTTTTTTCACACTTTTCCTTCCCTCATCTAGCCACCGATAGTATCCATATCGCCTTCTTCCATCTTTGCTTTAAAACGTCAACGTAGGACTGGAGAGATGGCTCAGGGCTTAAAGCCTTTGAGTCAGAAGCAAAAGAACCTGAGTTTAGATCCCTAGGTCTCAATAAAATTCCCAGTGGATATGGCAGGGCCTGCAATTTTGGCCCTAGAAAATGGAGCCTGGGAAACTCCAGAGCAAAGCAATAAGAAATAGAACAATCAAGCTGATTCCTGCGTCACTCTTGGACTTCCACAGGCATGCACACTTAAGCGCCTCCTGGTAAATACATATTCATATATACATACGTGCATGTACACACACATACACACAAAAATCTCAATATAAAATTATTATAGTTTTGTTGAGATAAAGTCACATATCATATACTTTTTAAAAAATGAACAATTCCACTTCCTCTCATATATTCACAAGACATTGCCACCAGCACCCACTTTTTGTCTGGATGAACTTATCATCAGCTGTGGCTTCTTGGACTGACTTGTTTCACTTTGCATGATGGTTTTTAAAGTTCATACATGTAGCACCATGTATGTAAACTTCATTTTTATTCATTGACAAGTGATATTCCGATTTTTACATCTGTCACAATTTATTGACCTTTTATAAGTGACAGATTCCCAATACAAACCTTTTTTATAAGAAAAAAATTAGGGCTGGAGAGGTGGCTCAGGGGTTAAGCCTCTGCCTTGCAGGTGGAAGGTCCCGAGTTCTGATCCTAGGCCCATGTATAGACGCCAGGTGGAAGTGGGGGCGGCCTGCGCTTCTGGTCCTGGTAGGGCGGAGCCTGTGAATCCCGGGGCAGAGTAAACAAGGAGGTGGAGGTGTCCATGGTAGTTCCCGAATTTGTCCGTGGTTCTACACACACACACACACACACACATACACACACACACACACATACACTCGCACACACACGCATACATGCACAATTGAATAAAAAATAAATAATAATAAAAAATTAAAAAAAGAAAAAAATTAGCTGGATTCAATGGCTAACAGTTTTTAGTTAAGGCAGGAGGATCATGAGTTTAAGGCAAATCTAGCTATAAAGCAAAACCATGTCTCCAAAAAAAGTGGGTCGTTTATATCAAAGAATTTATCTTGACTGTCTAGAATATCTGTTCAATACATTTGTGGTGTGTGTGTGTGTGTGTGTGTGTGTGTGTGTGTACTGTGGAGGACCAAAGGAGCCTTCACAAATCATCCTGGATTGCTTCTACCTGGGATTTCCTGGGCTCTGCCCATCAGGGCTGGAAGTGCAGGTCTGCTGCCTTTTCTGCCTGGTGTTTTTTATGTGGGACCTGGAATCCGAACTCAGGTCCTTCTACTTTCAAGGCAGAGTCTTAACCCCTGAGCCATCTCGCCAGCCCTGTTCAATATTTTTTTAAGTCCTAGTTGATATACAACTTGCCAGGAAGCCTGGGTGTGGCTTAGGACACCTCTGCTTCTTGTGTGGTGACATGGATATGTATGTGCTGAAGAGCGTGCAGTGCAGGTGGCTGTGGGCTAAGTGGAATCAGTGTTTTCCTCGTGAATCTTCCACAGGGGATAATGGCCTAATTGGAACTTCCAAAACACCTCGAACTACCCCCACTTTCTCTCATCAGGCCCAGCTTGGCTTTCCAGTTCCATCTGTGATGAAGAGATCATTTGCATGGAGTCTCAGGCTGCAGAGGATAAGGTCTAAAGGGGACTCTTCCAGACGTGATGACCCAAGCATTTGCAAAGGACACTCCTGGGTGGCCTCATTTGCAAAAATAACCTCGACTGCCTTCACAGAGATATGTTGCTTACCTGCCAATGATTCTTTCCATAAAAGATGGTATGTTATTGTCCAAAGATTAGTGCTTGTAACACTGTCTGTAGCAGCTGAATAGCCACCATTATAATCTGCAGGTGAACAGAATCAATTACTGCCTGAGCGAAATGACACCCTGAAAGCAGTTACAGGCTGAGGGGGCTAATGTGAAAGATTGATGAATAAAACATTGCAGAACAGGATGGGGAAGCAAATAGTGCGGGGGCGGAGAGAACACAGCAGATCTCAGACTCAGGCAACCAATGTCCTAGAAATGCAAGAGCTTGTTTTCATGCTTGCTCAGCTAAGGTAACACCGAGTTAATCATGTCTGTTTACCTCGTTGCAAGTGCAGATGGTGTAATAATTGTCAGAATGGTGAATTGAAATGGTACATCTGAAAGTGCTTGAAATATGTCAGGTATCCTGTAAATGGTAAGCCAGATCTAAGAAGGATTCCATTTTGACTTATGGTAAATATCACTTCAGAACTGCTTTATCAGAATTATTTTTAAGGTTAGAAAGATGGCTCAGTGGGTAAATTGCTACAGCAAAATATCAGAGATTGTATAATGCATAAGGCTGAGCTGGAGAGGTGGCTCAGGGATTAAGACTCTGTCTCATAAGCAGATGATCTTGAGTTTGGATACCAGCCCACATTAAAAAAAAAAAGAAAGAAAGAAGAAAAAAAAAAAAAAACGCCAGGCGGAAATAGTGGATAGAACCCCCATGGGTAGAACCTGGGAAATTCCAAATAGAATCAAAAGGGAGATAGAAGAAATCCAGGAAATAACTTTTAGGCCTCCACAGGGACAAAGTGCCTTCTGATGCACACACACACACACACACACACACACACACACACACACACACTTTAAATAAATAAGGTTATAGTGCATAAAGGAAAGAATTATTTAACCTGCAGTTCTGGTGGTCCAAAGGCATGGTGCTGTTTGGCTCTGGTGAGCAACTCACAGTTAATGGTATCAACATGGCCAGAATATATGTGGAAGAGACCACATGGGGCTAGGTAGCCATAGTGACTCAGAGGTCAAGTTCTTGCTCTCTCTTTCTTTCTTCTCTCTCTCTCTAAACGCACGCAGGCAATACACACACACACACACACACACACACACACACACACACACACACACTTATTCTTAAAGGAGCCTATTCACCCCATGAGACCAGCATCAATCTGTTCTGAGGTCATGACCCCAAATAATATCATTACTTTTCATTAGGCTCCACCTCTTAAAGTTTCTACCAACTCCCAACACTGCCATATGGCTTCCAGCTTATGAACTTTTGGGGACGAAGCACACTTATGCCAGAGCCATACATATAAAGTCCTACCCACAATACCTCCTTCTCAGATTAACTTTGCTGTTTGGAATATCACACCTCAAACATAAAATGACACATCATCCAAACCTGTCTTCTCTGTGCCCTTTAGATGTTAATCCTTCTTTGAGGTTGGCTGCACCTCGATCTTCAAGACAGGACCATCAGCAGATAGGTCTCATGGGTGGAAAGAGAAAAATAAGCTCATCTTAGAGCCAGGATGTCAGGTTTGTACTGGGCTAAGGGGAGTATACTGATAATGAGCAAGAGAAAGTATTTGTAAGGAGAATTGGAAAAGCCATTGGAACTGTCAAATGAATAGCCTCAAAAAACAACAAAGACAGTTGTGCTAATTTCATGACTTTGTTGCTGTAACAAATATCTAACCCATACAATTCAGGGAACAAAAGGATTTTATTGGCTCACAATCCTGGCAGGAGAGTTACCAACAGGAGCTGAGAGAAGTGGCCACACCACATCCACAGTCAAGAATACAGAACCAGAACCAATGTGTATCGGTTTGTTATTTTGCCGGATGCCAGCCAGCTCGTTATCTTCATCGACCTGCCCAGGGAATAGTCCCAAGCCAAGTATACAATGAAGACCCTCTCCCTCAGGTTCACCCAGGTTTCCTTGTAGGTGCGCCCAGAGGCTCCTATCTCGAGCGTCAAGATGAAACTAACTGGCACAATAGTCACAGCCACTCTTGGGAGGCTTCTTGACCCAGAGAAGAGACCGTAGAAAAGGTAGACGATGGCCCTGGGTACCAGCAATGGGGGAGGGGATGCACAGTGTCCATCCCGGTATTCCTCCGGGTTATGAATGGAAGACGACTCTGCAGTGGGAGATGTGCGAGGAAACCCAGGGCTCGCTTCATGGCTGTGTCGATTAAATGGAATCAAAGTCTATGTCAGGTCTTTTGTGACTGTCTTCCTTCATGCAGTATAATATTTGGCTTAATCTGGGGTCTTCATCTTGAAACTCTTTATCATTTTACACTTGAACTTGTGTTTGGTAAATGAAATCTGGCGGGCTGGCGAGACAGCTCAGTGGGTGCACGCTCACAAACCTGGCAATCTGAATTCAATCTGCCCCTGGCAGTCCACATGATGGAAGGAAAGTTTTCCTTTAACCTCCACCCAAGCACCGTGGTATATATACTTGTGCAGGCTCTCTGTCTCTGTCTCTCTGTAATAAATAAAATATTTTTTAATTTTTTTTTATTATTCTTTGTTCAATTGTGCGCATGTGTGTGCATGTATGTGTGTGTGCGTGTGTGTATGTATGTGTGTGTAGAACCACGGACGAATTCGGGAACCACCATGGACGCCTCCACTTCCTCCGCCCCGGGATTCACAGGCTTCGCCCTACCAGGACCAGAAACACAGGCCGCCCCCGCTTCCGCCTGGCGTCTATACGTGGGATCTGGGATCTGAACTCAGGACCTTCCGCCTGCAAGGCAGAGGCGTAACCCCTGAGCCACCTTTCCAGCCCTAAATAAAATATTTTTAAACATGAAATCTGGTAAGACAATGGATCGTACATTCAGATAGTAGAGATAGGTGAAAGGTCTGGTTATTCTGTAGGGTCCCCAGGTGGGCAGGCCAGGACCTGGCCCAGACTGAAGGTGACCACAATGGCAACTGTAGTAGCACGTGGGGGTTATTGGTAGCCATAATAGAAAGGGGAGGCGCCATCTGGGGG
Organism: Typhlomys cinereus; assembly: GCA_023101885.1. NCBI lineage: Eukaryota > Metazoa > Chordata > Mammalia > Rodentia > Platacanthomyidae > Typhlomys > Typhlomys cinereus. The sequence continues at coordinate 1,227,793 of JALPQD010000401.1, forward strand.
CAGCACCAGGACCAGAGGTGGGGCCTGCTTCCCTTGTCTCCCACAGTGCGCACAAATATTAGCTCTCTAGTTAGAGCAGAGACAGGCAACCTCGGATGATTAGGCAGCAAACTTTGTCAGTAAAGTATTGCCAAAGAAAGCACACACAGAGGCATCGCAATGAAGCGTTTCAGGAGGTTATTAGAATTTTCAGAGTGTTCCATCTCCAGTTTTTCTAAGACTCAGAACATGGCAAAGCAAACATCCACAGGCTTAGAAATTAAATTGAAAGGTCGTTGTGTTCAGTGGAAAAGAACATGATTTTCATTAGGAGTGTCTAATAAAGTAATTATTAATGAGAAAGGCAGCTTTAAAATTAGATTTTCCTTACAATTGAAGACACACACAAAAAAAATCCCGAAGTCAACTTTGAATGACCTCTCCAAGTCAGAGGAAACGTTACAGAAACCTTTGAAAGCCAGTGTGGAAATCTACACTTAAAAATCAAATTCTGTCTAGTGTAAAACTGGCTTACATGAATAGTTGTTAAATTTTATTTTTCTTCTCAGGAAAAAATCATTCTGCAACAGTCGTTGCTAGAGGTGATGCAAATTATATTTAAAACATTTTATTAGAAATTGGTACCAATATTATCACAGATTAGAAGCAATCTTACCTGGGCAAATATACTTTTCATCTAACTTCTACTCAGTATGATACTAGAGGTGTTAGCCAGTACAACAAGACATAGCCATATAGACTGAATGGAAATAAATAAAACTTTACTCATTTTATTTTATTTTATTTTTAAACATTATCTATCTATCTATCTATCTATCTATCTATCTATCTATCTATCTATCTATCTATCTATCTATTGTGTGTGTATCAGAGGGCACTGAGTGTCCTTGTGGAGGACCAAGAATGACTTCGGGATCACCTCGGATTGCTTCTACCTCCTTTTTGCTTCACTTTGGGATTACTCAGGCTCTTCCCACCAGGGCCAGAATTTAAGGCCTCTGTTGTTTCCACTTGGTGTTTTTACAAGGGACCTGGGATCTGAATTCAGGACCTTCTGTTTTCGAGGCAGAGTCTCAACCCCTGAGCCATCTCTCCAGCACAACTTAGCTCATTTTAGAATTCAGTTATTTTATATACACAATCTTTCAAAACCTACAGAAAATATGCTAGACTATAAATGAATTTAGCAAGGCTATTGAATATTAGATCAATACAGAACACAACCATATTTTAATATTTTAGCAATGAGCAATTGAAACTTGAAATACATGTGATACTGCCAGGATTAAAATCTCTGAAATACTTGGGACCATATCTAACACTTTATCCAGAAGAAGTGAATCCACACTGCTCACAGAAAGGCCTATATGGGAATGTTCATGATTGCTTTGTGCATAATATCTCCAATCAGAAAAAAATGCAAGTGATTATCCATTAGAAATGAATAAACTCAGTGTATACACACACAATATTAAGAATATTAGTCAGTAATTAGAAGGAAAAACTACTGATAATTACAACAATACAGAAGTACCATGCCAAGTGAAAAAGCCAGATGCAAAGCACTCTGTCGTGTACCAGTTCCTTTAGATGTTCATTCTGGACAAGGGAAAACAGTGCATGCCAGGGACTAGGGGAAGGAGGGGAGGGGCTACGATGGTTGGGTTTGGTCATGTTGACAGGGTTTAGAGTCATCTAGGAGGCACATTTCTTGGTGTGTCAATGGCAATGTTTCCAGAAAGGAATCCAGAAAGAGGTCTAGCCCAACAGGTGATCTAGATGTAGAGTCAGGGAAAATGCAGTGCACGCCTGCCGGTCTTCGTTTCTTCGGCTTGTCTGCTGCTGCCATCATCTGCCAACATCAGACTCTTCTTCTCCAGCCTTCTGAGGTGGAATGAGTACTACCACACTTCCCCAGGGCAACTCCAGGTCGTCAGTGCTGGGCTGGGCCTGCAGAAGTATCCAGCTTTATACTATCTGGTTCTTAGCTCTTCCAGCATGTAGAGGGTCAAAGCTGCCCTACCCAGCCTCCATCATATAAGCCCCCTTTCACAAAATTGATACATTCTATTGTTATTGGCATAATCACAGAGACTGATTACAGAGAAAGACAAGAGAATTGGAGAGGGAGAACAGAAATTTTATGTATCTTGCTTAGTGGTGTTTAAATAACTGCATAATATTTATCAAAACTCAGATTTTTATTTATTTGTGTATGTGTGTGTGTGGAAGAGAAGACTGTGTGATCTGAACACAGGTTCTTTTGCTTGCAAAAACTCAAATTTTAAGGAATTTGTAATCTTTAGCTCAGTAAATCTTATTTTTTCAAAAAAGAATACAATTCTAAGAGCATATGAAAAACAAACAACTGTAATGTAGAAAATGAGAATCTGAAGTATAAAATCATGCATTTTACAACAGAAAGGCATGAGGCGTGTAAGGCATCATCGACAAAACTGTGAAACTCTAAAAAGAATTTTATCCATTTGGATTTTTTAAAAAATTATTATTCTTATTCTTTGACACTTTTATTTATGAATACAATGAATTTCTATCATTTTTCGCCCCTTACTACCCAATCATTTTCTTCCATTCCTACTGTGTACATTGTATATCTCCTTTTGAATTTTTCTTTTTTTAATTCCAGGATATTTTCACATACAAATACAATGAACTGATGGTTTTTCACTCTTTATTACTCATTCTTGAGGATTTGGAATTTAGTCCTCCAAATGGTATCCAAAACTCTCAAATGCTTCAAAGTGAGTAAATTTTAATTGCTATAAATTCAAACTATATTCTTTTTTAGGGAAAAAAAACAGTTCTCAATTTATATATCCCTCAAGTCAAGTGGATAAAAATGTGAGGCTGTGGCAGCGTGCGAGGCTGAGCATGACACGCCCGTATGTGGCAATCCAGTGTCACCAGCAGTCACACTGAATGCAAATGGATTAAGTCTAGGGACCGTATCATTTCAGTTACTATAACTTTTGACCCCAAGTCCACTTGGTTCTTTTCAAAGATCAACTCTACCTGCTTGTTGATATTCTTTGCCTGATGACATATCACTTTCAACATTTCTGTAGCTTTCAACATGCTCCAAATAGCCATCTTGTCTTGATGCTTTTTTTTCCAAGTCAGTTCAGCATCTTAAGTTTCTATTGATTGCTTCTTTCCTGTGCATGCATCATCATTTGCTGCTTCTTGCGCATTGATGACCAGATAATGACAATTCCAGGAATCGTATTCTCCCCATTGCTTGGAGTTCCTTTATTACATTATTATTATTATTGCTACTGTATTTTTAAAACTGTATTTATTATTACCGTTGTGTGTGTGTCTGTATTCCTCTATGTGTATGGGGGCCTCAAGTTTCCCATTACTATATAGCCACATTGCTAAGTCTTGTTGATATCGCATTTTCTAGCTTTTCCTTTATTATTATTATTATTATTATTATTATTATTTCCACAGAGTTATCTACTACCCATACAGCTGTGAAGTTAAACAATTGCTTTTCTGTGTTCTTGAAAATCATCCCCAAGGAAAGACTTTGGTACTGAGCAAGCCCAGAATCAGGCTAAGTAAAGACAGTCTTGCAAGTAGAGTTCTTAGCGTTCAATTTAGCAGGCGAAAGAATGACCATTCTCTGGGACTAAGGTTGCAGAACTCCACCCAAGTGGCTTTTCTGGTGATGTCCAGGATGTTAGTTTTGTGATCAGAAGTTGGTTGGTGTGCAAGGCTAACGGAGAGCTGGAGATGGGGGAATGGTGGTAGTTCTTTTTCTAAACTTCAGGCATATTTCTTGAATAAACACCTTTTGGTTTTTTTGTGCACATTCAGTGAATTTTAGATTTCTGTTGGGGAGGAGTAGGTTTTGACCATTCTTACCCTCTTCTCCTTGACTTTACAGAAGAATGCTCAGAGGTTCTTCTCTTGACATCGACACTCAGTGAGGAAATCCTGGCCTTCCAACACCATCCTATGCACCTCAGACTTCAGAATCATGTCAGAACTTTTGAAACCGTATAGTAGACTATCTCTGTTCTTCCAATGGTCCAGATGAGACTTAAGTGCACCCCAGCGCATTTAGTGAATGAACATATGATATTCTTCTGGATTGCATTTTCTTTCAGATATTCTTCTGAATTACAATTCCAGGTGTTGCAAAGCATCTTGGGACAGTCCGTCCTCAAGGGACCGAACGAACAAATGCAAACACAAAACAATGCCTTGGAAGCTGCAATTGCTCTGTTCCATTAGTTCTGCACATCTCCTGCTCTCATTTCATAATTATTTGCCATTTATATTCATAAACGGTTTCTTAATCTTTGTAATTTTATCACGCAGGGGATAATTGCTAATTATTTTCCCCTATGATTATCATAGAAGAAAAACAAGGCTTTTGAAAACCACAGAATCAAATTGGGAAGGAATTTCAAACAGTCGCACTCCCCTTTGCCCTGACATCACAGATGGCGCGGATGGTTTGTGTTCGTAGTTATGCAGAATGACAGATGCCGGGAAGCAAATATTTTCAGCTTTTTAATAAGAGCGAATGCACCGCCACCTTCCGCATCAGCTGTGGTGCTGATAAAGAATGCTAATGAGCACACTCCACTATAGCAGGGGGAAGGCTCGTGTAGTTTCTTTGGTTGGCTTAATGTCTGCACTGATAGTTCAATACACAGAAAATAAAGCAGCTTAGGCACTATTACCCCTGTCCATGGAGATTTACTACTGTGTGGCTTTGACTGTGTTCTCTTTGGGATAAGTTACAGGAACGAACTACTAAGTATGCTGACTAGTCAAATGAATAAGCAAATTGTAACATCTCATTTATGCAACATGATAATCAGAAAATGGGGTAAAACATACAACTTTGCAAAAGCTGAAGTTTATTTTAAGTTTATTCACATTAGACAGACTCTCATGTAACTCAGGCTGTCCTTGAACTCATTATGTAGCCAAGGATTACTTCTGCTCCTTCTGGGTCCACCTCCTCAATGCCAGGATTATGATGTGAACTGTCACATCAGGTTTATGCAGTGCTGTGAATGGAACCCAGAGCTTCAGTCGGACATGCTAGGCAAGCACTCTATGAGCCCAGTTATATCGCTAGCCCCTAAATTTTCAGTTCTGAGGGAAATCCCTAACATGTATCCCATAGTTAACTTCTTCCTTACTGTTGCAGACCCAGAGCATTATTTCAACCTCAGCTTCACATCTTCGGTCAGTCAGAGGGTTGTGTGGGGAACTTCACTATGCAACCTAACCCAGGGGCCAAAGTGCAAAGGTCCTGCAGTGAGGCCTCTGAGCCTGATGGCCAGGGCTAAGTAGGAATCCTGCAATCTGATTAAAGCCCCCTCCCCTTGTTTTTATGAAGCCTGGTCTGGTGTGATGCCAAAAATATACTCGCCTAGATATGCTGTAAGAAAAGGGAAGGAAACTGAAGGCATATGGGAAATGCAACAGATTTCCTCAAAAAGGAAGTCCAATGATTAGTGACTTCTTTCTTTTTTTAATTTGTGTGTGTGTGTGTCAGAGGGCACTGAGTGTCCCTGTGGAGGCCAAGGGTGACTTTGGGCATCATCCTGGATTGCTTCTATCACTTTTTTGCTTCTCTCTGGGATTTCCCAGGCCCCACTTTCCAGGGCTGGAAGTATAGGCTGCCACCAAATGGCTGGCATTTTTTACATGGGACCTGGGATCTCACACTAACTCCTGAGCCATCTCTCTAGTCCATTTTATGTTTGTTTGTTTGTTGTGTGTGCTCATGCAAGTTTGTCTATGGAGGCCCCTAGTATGACTTCATGAATCATCCTGGATTGTCCTGCCTCCTCTTTGCTCTGGGGTTTCCATGGCTCAGCTTTCCAGGGCCAGAAGTTCAGGCCTCTGCCATTTCCATTTGATGTTTTTAACGTGGAATCTGGGATTTGAGCTCAGTTCTTTCTGCTTGCGAGGCAGAGACAGGCAGAGGTAGAGGCAGAGGCAGAGGCAGAGGCTTAACTGCTGAGCCATCTTCGTAGCCCTCCAGCCCTAGGGATTTTTCATCAGCAACAAGAGTGGAGTGATACGACAGCATCTTCACTTTGCTGAAAGAAAATAGCAGCCAGCACAGAATTCTGTATCCGGGTAAGGTGTTTTTAAATAATGAGATCTAATAAAATGACCTTCAGCAGCAAAAACCTGAGCATTTGCCTTCCCCAGTTCTACCCTTCAAGAAATTGACAGGATTTATTTCCTATAGAGGCAAAGTTCAGGTTAGGATGCAGCCTGGAACAAAAAATAAAGAAAATGACAGCATCAGTCAGAATCCATTTGTGCTGCATAACAAAGGAGCCCAGATAACTGGTGGCTTGAAGAGCAAAGACTCTGTTCTCACTCACCCATGAGTGCATTGTACAGTTGAGGGAGGTAATGCTCTTCACTGCCATTCAGGGATAACAGCTGACAGAGCTCCTCCTCCCCCTGGCATCTGCTCCCAGCTTGTGGTGCAGTGCTGGTTGCCATGATGGGTTAGGAGGGTGGGGGTGGAAGGGCGGGGGAATGGGGAGTGGGAGAGGAACGGATGGGGAGGGCGGGGGAGGAAACCTGGCAAAATGCAGCCTGACTGAGCGCTTCCCCTTAGAAGTGACCTAGGAAGCTACCAGCTCCATTTCCATTCCCCAAACAGTCACAAGGTCACATCTGATTTTAAGAGACAGGAAGCTCACTTTGACCATGGGCGGGCAGGACAGAGATCAGGTCTTCTGCTTAAGGGAATCACAGATAAGGGCTGATTCTTTTAGAGCAGTAATAAGGATTTGAGAAGTTGAAGCAATAACATTGGCGTAGAATTTAAAAATCGGCAATGACAATGCAAGGTATGGAAGTACAACTCAGTGGTTACTCTGGGTTTGAGCTCTAGTACTAAAAAAAAAAAAGCAGAGATGAAAACAAATAAAACTTAGACTTCTGAAATGTACTGTCTGGGTGAGGATGATCGCGATGCACTAGCCTGCGATCATTTATGTCTGTATTTTTTGTTCATGTGGATAAAATAATAGAGCAAGCAATTTGTAGAGAGAAGGTAATAAGGGGAGGGAATGAACAAAGGAAGGGTGAAAAACAAATGCTCATGCCCAGTGTGCCAGAAACCAGAACAGCCAGGATGCACAGAAACTGAGGACCCAGGTTGGGTTCACACAGCTACGGAGTCTGGGAAGTCTACCAGAGAATGAAGACCAGGGCTTCATGGTGTTTCTTCCAGCCTGGGGCTAGAGATTGATGGCAGTGAGAAGTCTCCTTTACATATATATATATCAACTCACAGGGAAAGTAGTGTCCTTCAAAGTAGCCATCTGTGGCTGTTTCGTTCTTGATCAGAACATCTCACAAAGCCAAAAGATCTTGAGTAGGTCTTAAGCCTCTATCTTGCTGGAAGGCTAAAGACATTGGACTCAAACATGGGCAAAGAACAGCAGGGTTGCAATGTCAGTGATGAGCAGCAAACAGTGGGAGCCTAGGAGCCAGGCTCCACAGGCAGCGGGAACAGGAAGGTGGAAAGTGTCCGGCTCTGAGTCAGCCAAGGACAGAGGCAGCAGCCACAAAGAAGAAGGCAACATGCTCCAAGAGTGGACTCCACACCAGTCAACCCAGGATACAGGAAGAGCAAACCCCTCCTCTTGCACTTCCATCACTGTCAAGCGCCACCCACTGTGGGCTGGACTTTCCACATCAATTAAGCAAATATCTGTGGACTTGTTGAGGGGCCTGCTCCAACCATCGATTCTTCACAGCTGTGCCCCAAACAGCCTGCAACTGTCAAGTTGACACTGAATTTAACTGTAACAGGAGAACAATCTCTTTCCTAATTAAAATTTTGAACAAATATCAGGGCGCGCTGTGGCTCGGTTAAAGGGGACACAAAAAATTAATCACCATGAAAAATCTATGACAGAGATGGGCCCAATGGAAAAGCAGATTTAAACTCAAATACATCAGTAACTGTATTCATATGTCCACGGATTGTTAGCTGAGGGGATCCAGCTCTCTTCTCCCGATCTGACCACTTCCAAGAATACATACACTTGTGGAAATGTCCTATCAGCCTAATTTCTGTCCCAGAGGAGACATTATTTGTTTTGGGGGAGCACTCTGCTCCCTCAGGTCTCTTCTTGGATGTTCTCGGGTGAGTTAGTTTTTTTTTTTTCAGCCAGATTTTAATTCAATGGCCCTATTTCCATGATCACAATTGTTTACTCTTCCATGAAGCTATGTTTTTCTAGCGACGCAGAAAACTGACATGATTCATCTCAAGCACTGTGCTTTAGAAGCATTGGTGGTATGGCAGCAACCTCAGCTCATTAATTTTGATCCCCTTGGCTGTTTCAACAACACAGAAAAAGAAAAGGAAGAGAGGGAGGGAGGAAGGAAATGCAGATATAGAAACTGACTTCAGGTCTAGTAGGCACCATCATCTCAATTTAGACCTTGGGAAGAAACAATCTTCATATGAAAAATGAACTGTGAAACAAAGCTACTTTTTTTTCTCTGTCTTCCCTTGTTCCATTATGACATTATCATTGACAAGTATCAATCTTATCGTGTTTTGTGGCTGAGTTATTCATTTATTCTTCAAGAAATACTTATGGAATGTCCATTATGCATGTGGTGATTGTGTTGGTTGCTCAGGATGCAGAGTTGCTTCTGTAATTTTCTTTTTCAAAAAAGTTATTTCATGGGGCTGGAGAGGTGGCTCAGGGGTTAAGCCTCTGCCTTGCAGGCAGAAGGCCCTGAGTTCGGATCCTAGACCCCACGTATAGACACTGGGCAGAAGCGGGGGCAGCCTGTGTTTCTGGTCCTGGTAGGGCGGAGCCTGTGAATCTCAGGGCAGAGTAAACAAGGAGGAGGTGGAGACAGTTCATGGTGGTTCCCGAATTCGCCTGTGGTTCTACACACACACACACACACACACACACACACACACACACACACACACACGAGCGTGCGCACACACGCACACACACACACAATTGAATAAATAATAAAAAAGTTTCTTTTAAAAAAAGTTATTTATTTGAGGTGAGGGGGGCATGGCACACTTGTGGAGGTCAAATGACAGCTCTCTCCTTCTACCATGTGGGCTCTGGGGATTGAACTCAGGTCTCCAGGTTTGTGGGCAGTCATCTCTCCAACAAGGTGATTTTCATTTATCTTATGTATCTGCCTGGCTTTCTTCCCATCTTCTCTCATCTCGTGGATAATTGATGAAATCAATTATGAAAAATTAATGCCATTTCCTGTGCATTTAATCTAAAAGCAATTGCAAGACCCTCTTAGTGCCTTGTCTTGATTGTCACACTTTATGATCTAGAAGCATCAGTGTGAAACTATAAAAAAAAATTCATCATTTATTGTGTGTAGATATGTGTGTGAAAGAGAGACAGAGAGACAGAGAGAGAGAGAGATTGAGAGAGACAGAGAGAGAGTGCACACTGTGTCCCTGTGGAGGACCAAGGGTGACTTCACAAATCATCCTGGAGTGCTTCTATCTCTTTTTTGCTTCTCTTGGGATTTCCCAGGCTCTGCCCACCAGGGCCAGATGTCCAGCCACCACCATTTCTGCCTAGTGTTTTTATGTGGTACCTGGGATCTGAACTTAGGACCTTCTGCTTGTAAGACACAATCTTAACCCTTGAGCTATCTTTCCAGCCCTACCAGTGTGAAGCTTAAGAGCATAGGCTTAGTGTTGTGGTTTGGATATGAAGTGTTTCCTCGAAATGCTCATGTGTGGAAGGCTTGGTTCCCAGGGGATGATTCAATTAAGAGGTGTGTGTGTGTCTGTTATTTTCTCTTTGCCATCACATACTACTTGACAAGAAGCAACTTATGGAAGAAAGAGTTTATTTAGGCTTATGGTTTGAGGGCTTATTTAGGCTTATGGTCCATCTGGGGAAGGCAGGAAGAGGAGGAAACTGTTCATATTGCATGCACAGTCAGGATGAATAGGAAGTGAGGTCAGAGCTATAAGACCTCAAGGCCTACCCCCAGTAATCCACTTTGAACAGTGAGGCTCCACCTCCTGACAGTTCCATAAGGCTTCCAAACAGCTGGGAACCAAGTGTCCAAACACATGAGCCTGTGAGACATATGTCAGCTCATAGCACAAGATGTAACTGCATTACAAGTGTGAGTTACCAGCCTAATGGATTATAAGAAAGTAGGACTTAGTTACTTAGCTGGAGGAGGTAGCTTACTAGGGTTTTAACTTTTAAGGGTATATTATCTCTCTCTCTTTTTCTCTTTCTCCCTCTCTCTTTCCTCTCTTTGCCTACAAGCAGGTTTCCTATGCCATGATGATTGCCAAAATGGATCCAGCTGACCATGAACTGGTATTTCTGAACCCTGAGGCCAAAATGATCCCTTCTCGCTCTAACTCACTTTACTCAGGCATTTTATTTCCACAAGTGACTAACATAACTAGGAAAGTGACTTAGATGTTCCTGTAGTTCAGGTTCTCTGTATATAAATGGGAATGCCATCTAAGACTTTTGGAGATAAATGAGTTAATGTATATAAAGTACTTGGATTATTACCCAAGAAACACAAAGCACAATATGAATGTGAACTATCATTTTCATTCATTTATGAGTTTAGTGAGTACCAACCATATCTTTCCTGTTGACACAAGCAAACATAAAAACTTTTGTGCCTTGCTGATTGGTCCCATATGTTATTCTCATTCTGTTCAACAAAAAATTGCTGAAAAGCAAATCTTCCCATGAATGCATCTGTGTTGAATTGTCATTATTGTGAACAAATACCTGAGTAAAAACAATTTAAGAGAAGGAAGGTTTATTTTGGTCACAATCTCAGAGGTTTCAGTTCCAGGTCAGTTCCACTGCTGAATAAAATGGAATATCATAGCAATGGGCACAGCAAAGCAGCTTACCTGGTGGAGGACAGGAAACAGAGAGAGGAGGTGGGACAGGGGATGAGATACAACCTTCTTACTTCCTAAAGATGCCATCATATTATGAATCCATTGAGGAACTCACGGTTGGTTAGATCAGAGCTCTCAGGATCCAGTTACCTTCCAGAAGCCCATTAGCCGACCACCAAGCCCATAGTGTAAGAGACTGTGGGAGACATTTCCTGTTTCTCACTGCAGGCTTGCTTCCTTTTTTTTTTTAACATGTGTGGGTGTAGGTATGGATGTGTGCGTGGGTGTGTATAGAAGTGAGCACCTGAGTGTATGTGCTGTGGAGGCCCAAGAGTGACTTGGGAATCATCTTGGATTGTTCCACCTCTTTATTGCTTTGCTCTGGGTTTCCCAGGCTAGAAATACAGGCTGGTATCATTCTTCATAGTGTTTTTTTATGTGGGATTTGGGGATCCAAACTCAGGTCCTTTTGTTTTCAAGGCAAAGTCTTTAACCCCTGAGCCATCTCCCCAGCTCCACTGCTGGTTTACTTCTAAATCTGCACTGTGTATCTGAACTCTGCTCTCTTTAGGACCCACATTTCTGAAAGTCCCTGTTGCAGTTCACCTGCACGGTTGCTGATAAATGACCATCAAACAACTTAAGGGAACAAGGGGTTTATTTTCTTTCAGGATTACCGGTTACAGCTCTTAGTCAGCTTGAAAAGAGAGCTCATGCCAACACCAAGGACAAGGGAATTGGCCACACCATCTCTACACAACAGCAGAGAGAGGGACAATCCTTACTTGCCAGACCAGCATGTGTGGCCAAGTGTACACAAGGATGCCAACTCTCTCAACCAGCTCTCTGTATTTTATTCCAGGGCCTAATCCCACCCACCATAGGCTGGGCATTCCCCATCAGCTAGACAATCTCCTACAGGTCTGCTCTGGGCCTAACTCAACCACCAATTCTTTTTTTTTTTTTTTTTTAATTCAACTGTGCGCATGTGCATGTGTATGTGCGCGCACGCGCGCGCGCGCGTGTGTGTCTGTGTGTGTGTGTGTGTGTGTCTGTGTATGTGTAGAACCACGGACGAATTCGCGAACCACCATGGATGCCTCCACCTCCTTCTACCCCGGGATTCACAGGCTCCGCCCTACCAGGACCAGAAACGCAGGCCGCCCCCGCTTCTGCCTGGCGTCTATACGTGAGATCTGAGATCCGAACTCAGGACCTTCCACCTGCAAGGCGGAGGCTTAACCCCTGAGCCACCTCTCCAGCCCAACCACCAATTCTTTACAAATGTGCCCAGTGTTCAAATCCTCAACTGTCAAGTTGATACTTGTGCCCAAATATGACAGTCCCTAAAGTCAAGTAAGATGTCTCTGAAGACCTGCCCCTTTCTTAAGCAATGAAGTTCTTTGACATGTGTCATCTATTATTCCTGTGGTTTTCTTTCTTTCACATGGTGGTAGTACAATTCTATCTCTTTAGCCTTTTTTCTTTTACTCTGCCTCCAAAATTCTATGTTTGAGATCTTGTTACTTCTCTATCCACCTCTCTGAAGTATATCTTCTTAAGCCACCTCTTTGAAGTATACCTTCAGTTTTTACAAGAGAGACAGACGTGTAGAAGCCAAGAACACGAGCTTCTCTGGACACCTTCCACCACCTACCTACTACTCATCCTCCAGTTCTCTGGACACCAACTGAGTGCCCTACAATACCGTTCAATTCTGACACTCATTTCAGGGGTGTTAGATTCCACAAATTTAAGGTTTCAGTCCTATATAACTGAGCCCTACCTCTTATCCAGTCACAGGTCCTGGCCACCTGGTCTTCTGACTGGCTATGACTTGGATGGCCCCACAATCCACTGATTTGGTTCAATAGTTTGATATAACATCTCATAGAAACTCTAGAAAATAATTTGCTAATATTCCTGGGTGGCAGATGTTCAGAACTCAAGACATGCAATGGAAGCGATGCCTTGGGTGTGGGGTGCGTGGAGCTCCCGTCCCCTCTCTCTGCATACGTCTTGTTTTACTTATGTGTCTCATCATGGTGACAGAAACAACTAAACAGAAGAAATGCTGGATTTTGGTTCAGTTTAGAGGACACAAATCATCAGGGTAAGAACAGAAGAGAGAAACTTACTGGGCACGCTGTCTCCTGATATCAGGGCAGGGACCTGCCAAATGCACAGTTCCATCCGGGCAGAAACCAGCCATGTTCTCAGTGCTATGGGCAGTTTTGTCCTGACTGGAGGCCAGAAATGCTAGAAATGCTTTGGCCAGGGGTTCCTGTTGGTGTCCTTGTTTGGTTGTTGCCTTTCTTCTTCCTCTTCTCCTCCTCCTTTTTCTTCTTCTTTTGGTAGCGACTTAATGAGCATAGCCTGGAAATTAAGTACGTGACCAGAGACTTTATTGGTCCCTGAAGGTCCCAGATTTCCATCTAGTCACAGGACGGAGAAAGGCATGGATACCTTGTGGAGATCTGTAATTGGGCCAGCCGGGCTGAGCAGCCCACCTCCCCTCATCTCAGCCTAATCATTTCAAAGTTTGCTTCCATAAAAAGCCTATCTTGATGAAAGCTTGTCAGCACCCTTCCCCCCTCCTCAAAGTTTCCCGCCCCCTTAACTGACAGTTATCTCTTGGGACCTCTCCTGCTATCCTGAGCTTTGCTTGCTTTCTCTCTGCAATAAATCCTCCTTTTTAAATTTGCCATTGTCTAGTCTGCAAGACAGGGCGCCTGTTTCTGGGCCCCATCTCCTGTTTACCTGGTGCTTAAACCATGGTCTCCACCCATAAACTAATTCAACTGCATCTGTCAATCACTTGACACCCACCTTCCAGAAAGCCCTCCTTCCAGAAAGCTGATCCACCTGGGGTGGGCTAAAAAAGGGGGGGGGGTGAAGGGTAGGGGTTATCCTGTGCTTTTTCTTTTCTCAAAAGTCTCTCTCTCTCTCTCTCCAGACATGGTCTGAAATAAGACACAGAGGTTCTATCATGCAATCTGTAAGCTGTTCTTCATGAAACAAGAGGGAGAAACTTTCCCTTCTTTCTGTGTTTTTCTTTACGAAGTCTCGACATGCTTTCCCCATGACTTTCTTTTCTGTGTCTCCTTGTCCACGCTTACCTGTAAGGGCACACCTCCTCCTAGTCGCTGCTGCCAAGGTCCCCAGCTTGCATCTCCAGAGTCCCTGCTGGTCTGTTGTTTTCCATTTTGAAATACATTTTAACTTTCTCAACTCTTTTCCTGCCTCATAATTCCTTATCTGGTGGAAAGAATGAACCCAGACTTCTAGACAGAATCCAATCCAGTCTGAGTCTGTTGAACCTAGTGGAAGGCTTTGGTGACCCTGAATATCTGGCACCTTGTCTCCTGGCACCTTAGGAGTCTCTGCCATTCTCCATGGCTTGTTCTGTGGCCACCAGGGCTTGTAGTGTAGCTTGCTTACACCTTGGTAGATCAAGATCTTAGATCAGAATCCTAAGTTCCAAGCTTACCCCTAGTAACTCATCTCTGCTAGCAGAAGGCCACGGTCTCAAAGGTCATGCAGCTTCCCAAAGCAGCAACAGCAACTGGGAAATACGTGTTCAAAGTCACAAGCCTTTCAGGGACAGTTCACATTCGAACCACAAGGCCTGCCTTGTACAATCACATCCAGGAACATACTCCTAGAAGCTACCAACTTCCATTGTTAAGGACTGTTTGCAGCGCTAGTTCCAATGCTTAGTTCAGAAGACCACTGAGATGGGCTGACAACTGCAACTTTCTAGTGATTAAGTGTGTTTGGCACAACCCGATCCCAAGGCAATTTAGGTATGTCACCTGTATATCTCATTAGCATGAACTGTTTGGCAGGACAAAAATTACAAGGTTTTTTTTATCTTTCTTTCCCTCTTTCTTTCCCTCTTTCTTTCTTTCTTTCTTCCTTCTTTCTTTCTTCTTTCTCTCTCTCTCTCTTTTTTTCTTTCTCTCTTTCTCTCTCTCTCTCTCTCTCTCTTTTCTCTCTCTCTCTCTCTCATTGTCATAGTTCTAAAGCCAGGTCGTCTGGGATTGAGCCCTACATGACATGACCAAATCATGTGACTTGAGTGATTTACCTGTGTTCTAGTTCCCTGTACTGTTAAATGGTGATAATAATAGAATCTACTTGATAGGTTTGTTGTGAGGGTTAAGTGAATGGGGCTGGGAACATAACTTGGTGGTCCAGTACTTACTTGTAATACATGTGAAGAAGGATACCTTTCTTCGGGGTTCTTATGTTCCAGAGATGAAAACTGAAGCCAGAACAGGGATTTGATTGAACATGAGAGAAAAGGGAAGAAACTCTTGTCCAAGGAAGATAAGGAGAAAGTCACAGCCTAAGGCATTAGAGCAGAGGAGAGTGGGAAGAGGAGAGAAGTGATAGGTGGAGTCACAGTCTTTTATAGTTTGCACTGCCTAGCAGTTAGGAGGGAAGTGAGGTAAAGACTAGAGGGGTGATGACTGTGGTCCCCACAGGACCTGACATTCCTAATTGCACAAACTGTCCTAATTGCACAAACAATAGAAATTAGATTATTCATTACAGAGTCTGGGTTAGCTTTCCTGCACTAAAAAAAAAAAAAAAAAAAAAAAAAAAAAAGGAAAATTATAGGTGGGGGCAAGGATGGATGGGGACAAAACTGCTTGCTGTCCCCTAAGCAGTCCTAGGCGGTCCCTTATCTTTTAGGGACCTCTGTGAATGTAAAACCAGATCCTTGATTTGAGACAGAAAAGAATTTCAGGATGAACCAGTTTGAGGAAACAGTTGGGGTTTCTGGAGAGAGATTTTTAACACAGAGAAAGAAAGAGGCCAAAGAAAAGAGAGCACATGGTGGGCTTCTCCTAAGACAGGGTGGTGCTTCATGGTCTTCGTAGAAGACTTCACCAAGTTTGGCGATCATTATAATAGAATGATTTAGAATTGGGCTGGAGAGGTGGTTCAGGGGTTAAGCCTCCGCCTTGCAGGCGGAAGGTCCTGAGTTCGGATCCCAGATCCCACGTATAGACGCCAGGCGGAAGCGGGGGCGGCCTGCGCTTCTGGTCCTGGTAGGGCGGAGCCTGTGAATCCCGGGGCAGAAGGAGGTGGAGGCGTCCATGGTGGTTCGCGAATTCGTCCGTGGTTCTACACACACACACACACACACACACACACACACACACACACACACGCACAAACACACACACACACACACACACACGCGCATACACGTGCACATGCGCACAGTTGAATAAATAATAATAATAAAAAAAATTAAAAAAAAAAAAGAAATGTGGGTCTGTGGGAACTGTTGCTGGGCCTTTAATCTCCAGGTTTCTTGTGTTTGGGAGTCGAAAACTGAAATCAGAACACATGTGCAGAATTAAGGCAGAGTTTATTAGAGGAGAGAAAGAATGGCTCTCACAAACTTTCCCTGAGGGACAAGAGAATGGTCTCTTGGCTGGCAGAGTCAGAGGTATTTGTAAACTTGGGAGAACCTGGGAAAAGTGGCCTTTTCTCATCAGTGAGTTCTAGTTTCTGTGAATCTGATTGGTCTGCTATGGGAGCCAGCTCCACCAGGCCAGACCTGGTGGCTGAGCTGACAAATTTAGTTCATTTTCATCGGAGGTGCTCCTCTGCACTTGTGGAGTTCATATCCCTATCTATTCATAAAGAAAGGCTTGGGGGAAATTGGGAAGTTATCTCAGTGGGGGTTGGACTGTAAAGGATTGTGGCTCCACCCTTCCTTTGTCTTCCCCAGGCCCATCTTCAGGCTAAACTATGGCTTTCTCCTTGCCTCTCTCAGACCAAGTTTCTGAGAGTTTCTTGCCTTTTCTCTCATTTTCAGTAAAATCCCTGTTTTAACCTCCTTATCTGTTTTGGCTTCAGTCCTCAACTCCAAGATCTACAAAAGAAACTTGGTTTCAATTATTATTTCAAATAGCTGCTAACAACCTAAGTGATCTCATGTAGTGGTTGGTTCCTGAGGGCCATTTGACAGGCTTGCAACTGATTAAAAAAAAAAAAAAAAAAACTTAGATGTAAGAAGGCACAATGTAAAAAAAAAAAAAGAAGGCACAATGTTTCACCGTAAACAAAGTTAATAATCCTAGTCCTACATGCACACTAAAGGATGCTGCAGGAATGAGGGGGGGAGGGAACACTGGGAGAAAGGGAGGGAGGGGGGAAAGGAAAGGGAAAAGGGGGGAGGGAGTAAGGGGATTTAGGGAGGGGTGGAGAGAGGGAGGGGAATGGGGTACTTATCAACTTTGTATGAGTGGAAGAAATAAATAAAAAATAATAATAATCCTGGTCCTAGTCACAGAAAACATCCTGTCCAAGGCCATGTATATTTCAGACCTTAAACCCAAGCCACTGATATTATAACATAAATATCGGTATGGGACAGGAACATTATCTATGTCTGTGACCTTCACAGCAATGTTGACTTGCTAAAACTCTTGCTTCTCAGCTGGTGAAGGTCTTCAACCAGACTCTTTCCCTTCCCATGTTCCTGTTAGGGTCATGGAAATGAAGACTGGAACCAGAACATGTGGAAAGGTTAAAGCAGGATTTATTGGGGGGGGAGTTCCTCTGATGCTTAGTCTGACTGCGGCAAGAGAAACCTACTGAAAGGGGAAGGGTTGAGACACTTATCAGGCACTTTTAGAGCAGCCATGCTGGGACAGTCTCCGAAGGTCTTGGAGGGTCATCCCCAGGGCTGGGATTACCATGAAGGAACACACCCTTTGCTAACTTCCCTCAACCCTCTGTTCATGAAAGGATATGGAGATTAAGTCTCCTTTCCAGATCAGCCCTACTGTGAGGTCGAGCCCCGGAACAACTGGTTGGACCCCAATAGACACACTGAAGAGATACAGAGGGCCAAAAGCTCCAATCAAGTTTGCAGAAACTGGAGCTAACCAATGAGGAAAAACCATTTTTCTCGTATCTGCTTAGGCTTATGAATAATCCTGACCTGGAAGCCATCTTTGGCTCCCTTGTCCCTCATTGTCCTCCAGATCTGTAAGTCTGCGAATTCCTATCTGACTTTTCTCTCACCCCTCATGGATATCATGCCTGGACTCCACGAGTACTCCAGGGCTCTCTTGCACCTCATGGATTCACATCCATCAGCTCCATTTTTTCTCTCCTCTAATAAAACTCTGCCTTAATCCTCTATGTGTGTGCTGATTTCAGTCTTCAACTCCCGAATATAATAACCTGGACACATAAAGCCCTAGAAGGACTCCATATCACTTATAGGGCTAGGCAGACTTGAAAAATGGCTTTTTCTATTGGTTAGTTTTAGTTTCATTTCTTTTTTTTCCCCTTGTATATGGTGTGTGTGTGTGTGTGTGTGTGTGTGTGTGTGTGTGTGTGTGTGTTGTGTATCAGAGGACACTGTATATACCTGTGGAGGCCCATGAATGACTTAGGAAATCATTCTGGATTGTTCTACCTCTTTTTTACTATGCCTCCCAGAGCCGGAAGTGCAGCACGGTGGGAGAAAGTCAAAAGAGTGCCCAGGTAGGAGAGAGTTAAAGAGTTGCAGAGTGGGGTGCTAGGGAAATAGGGTAGAGGGAGTGGGTAGTGAAGTGAAAGAATGTTGTCTGAAGGGACTTAGGATATGTGGTTGTTTAGGGAACAGCCACATTCTAAGTGAGAGGCTTTACAAAATGGCGAGACTATGGGTCGCAGTCCCCATGGTTTTCCCTGTCTTTCTATTTTGCTCCCAAAATTACAGGTACCTGCAGAGTAAGCAATCTGTCGATCTCCAGCTATATTCAGGTCACCCCACAATAGGGGAGAGTTCTGCTTCCTCTAGTCAGTGTGGTATCAGGACACAGTTCTGCCTCCTACAGCCTCCTACAGGGATCTTTGTGCCTTAGGTTCATCCACTTGGGGTCATGGACTTGGCCACTGAACTAGTTTCAGAACAAGCCACAATGAACCGGAGCTGGGGTTTATTAAAAAAGAATTCTTTTTTTTAAACATGATTGAGGCAACATGGGAGGGATTAACAGGCAGAAAGGTACTTTCAAAGTTGAGTTGCTCTTATGCAGGCTTAGCAGCAGCTGAATACAGGATTTTGGAAGCTTCTGGTATTTCATTGCTCCACCCCTCTGTGTTGGTTATTTTCAGGCATTGACTTGATATCTACACCTTAGACGTGTCTATGAGGAATTATTTAATTAAGGCAAGCCTGTGAGCAAATCGTAGGATGTTATCTAATTGGGAAGTGGGTGAGACCATTCTCTTAAGACCTGGTTGGAATTCAGCAGACTGGCAAGCTGGAAGTATGCTTCCATCCTTGTCTTTCTTTGCAGCTTCTCCTATGGATATAGCCTGATGAACACCTTTGACTCCTGATGCTGGAGTAACTCGCCTGCTCCATGAACTGTAACCTGAAATCGTTAAGTTAGAATTAAAATCCTTTTATTCCCTTAAGATGTTGGGGTTGTATACTCATGGCAGCCACAGAGTGGCGATGCTACAAGATCCCTGGGGTCTCCTCTCTATTTCTTTCCGCATTTTTGATAAGATTATAGGGTGGCCCCAGAAGTGCCTTGGGTATGACCAGATGAGATAAAATCCTGGGTCATGAATGATGCTCAAGCAGTGTCTCGAGGGAGAGTCCAAGAAAATTGCAGGTTTGCATCTGGGAGAAGACAAAGCTTTAAGCATGATTCACTGGTATTTCAACATTGTCACTTGAAAGTTTCTCTAGAGAAAAGAAATATTTCCTGTCTCTATTTTGCCCACCTGCATGGCAAATGTTACTGATATTGGAATTCTTAGCTGGTGAGAGACTTCAGCCTGACTCTGAAGGGACCAGCTCCTTTTCCTTTCCATGTCTCCATAGGTTTCCCTCTCTAAAATTTTTTTTTTACATTTATCTGTTTATTTCAGATGTGTGTGGGGTTCAGGCATTATGGTGTGTGTGTGTGTGTGTGTGTGTGTGTGTGTGTGTGTGTGTGTGTGTGTGAAGGTCAGAGACAACTATGGGAGTCAGTTCTCCTCGTCTACCATGCCCTTAGCTTCAGCGAAGCCTTACCCACCAAGCTATCTCACCAGCTCCATTTTCCCTCTCTCTCTCCTGCCTCAATCTGTTGCTTACATGTTGGTTGCATGCGAAAGGACTCAGTTGCAAAAGCTTCACTTCTGTGTAAAGTCAGTTCTGGAGTTCTGAAGTCCAGGTTTGGTTGGGGGAAGACATGTCTATGGAGACATGTCTTCCTCCTCCTCCTCCTCCTCCTCCTCCTCCTCCTCCTCCTCCTCCTCCTCCTCCTCCTCCTCCTCCTCCTCCTCTTCCTCCTCCTCCTCCTTCTCCTCCTCTTCCTCCTCCTCCTCCTCCTTCTCCTCCTCCTCCTTTTCTTCTTCTTCTTCTTCTTCTTCTTCTTCTTCTCTCTTTCTCCTTCTTCTTATTTCTCCTTCTCCTTCTTCTTCTCCTTTTGAATTTATTTTATTATTTTTGATATTATTTATTTCTTTTTTCCCCTAGTTTAACAAGTATATTGAGTAATTATCCTTGCCCTTCTCCTTCTCTCCTCTTTCCATCCTCCCTTCCCTCTCTCTCTTCATCAATCCATCCCATTCCCTCCCACCTTCCCATCTGCTTGCTTCTATGGGTCCCAGGGTTCAGTCTTCTCACAGTTTTGCCAGGGGGAGAGAGCGCACACAAAGGAACAGGAGGGCCAGGGGACTGAATAGCTTTGTCACACCTTCCCACCCTCCGCTATGATTAGGAACCTGCTTAAGCAAGAATCACATTATTAGAATGCAGGAAGCATGAAGGCAAAAAAGGAAAAGATGGGGGAGTTAAGAAGGGAGATGAGGGGGTAAGGCAGAAGAGGTTTGGGGGGAAGGATGTATGATAAAGCCATACATCATAGAATGGGGGATTCTTTCTATAAGCTATGCAACAATACAATTTTAAAAGTTTGAATGGAGCTACTCTACACAGGATTCACATAGAGGGGAAGAAAAAGTATGATAGAAACTGCCCTGAGGCGCTCCTCTCTGAAGCCACAGGGGGTTGATTAACCAAAACTCTCAGTACCAAGTATAGATACTCCCTTAGGAGCTATTGACTGGAGAGGCTTTTGAAGTTCCCCCAGACAACAGGCTCCAAGCTGCCCACCAGGACCTGATGATAAGATTTTATTGTTGAAGACACCACACACTTCAGTCACAGGATACAGAAGAAATGAAACTAGGAAAGACTTGGAAGCTTCCTTCCTGCTGGCTACCTTTGATAATACTGGAAGGTTCTATGTAGGTTGCTCAAGGAGAAAAGTCGTCACTGGCCTTACCCAGTTTTGTGCCCTTGTGAGCTACGACAGCAACCAACCAGGTGAGATGGGCTCATTGGTGCAATGGTGGCATGAATGTTACATTGAGAACAGTGATAGTCAGATATCTAGGTGTCAATCTGACAGCTACAGGCTGAGCTTTGGGCTCAGCTGTGAAGAACTGACACTTAAGGAAGGCCCTTAAGCTAACCTGCAGGAGATTGTCTAATTGATGTGGAAGACCCAGCCCATAGTAGGTGGTACCTTCCAGTAGCAGAACAGATAAAAGGAAGTGGAAGAAAGACGAGCTCAGCTCGCCCTCTTATCCTGTGCTGGCAGACTCATTTTTCTTTCTGCTACCATACTTTGCTGATGTTAGAACCTAGCTTCTTTGACCCTCCATTGTTACTGGAGTTCGGGAACTCTGCAGGAATCCTCTGGCCTGCAGCATCAGACTGGGACTACACAGATATTGAGCTCCCGAGCTGAGCCGGTAAGACCAGTGAATTCCATGAGCAAAAGCCCACTGCCATGCTTTTTACCTGGTTCAGCCAGTTGTCATTCTTTGTCATACGTGGACAGGCATGCTGTCTGGCGAGTGAGGTTTGCCCCTCACTCAAGGGTCCGGTGAAGTGGTGTGGTCAGTGCCTTTGGCTCTTGGTGTTGGCATGAACTGTCCTGTCAAGCTGGACTAACAACTGTTAGTTGTTAATCACAAACTAGAATACAATTCCTTGTTTCCATAAGCTGTTTCATTGTGAATTTATCAGCAACATGCAGGCAAACTGTGACAATAACCAACTACTCTCTGACTGTGTTTAAGGTCTACTCCACAGGAGGGAACTTGTGCCTGGCACTATAAACCTGGCTTCGAACCTGTGGCTGAGGAGCTCATAGGCTCTAGGGGAAAACCTCCTGCAATTGTTTTTACAAACTCGACATGGCATGGAGCTGGCTGCTAAAGGTTCCTCTAGATAAATTAATGCAGCCTGTTCCAGAAGCTTGTTTTTTTGCAATGAATGCAGTTAATACAAGAATCATGACTGGATACAGAGAATCACAATTAGTCAAAGAAAGAAAATAAATGGCTGTCTAGCATGGATCATAGGGGAGAAGGCTTCAGGCAGTAGGATCCTTAGAGGCAAGGGATTAACAGTCATAATAGAATTCCCATGCTAACAGGGAGCCTAAGAAGGGGCCCTGGGCTAGGCCGCTGAGTTCTGAACCTTTACTAGGGTGGAGGACTCAGAGGGAGGTTCTGTGCCCACATAAAGGGATGCTCCAGGGGATGGGAGGGAGGAAAGAGGAGGCATTGGGAGAGGGGGAGGGAGGGAGGTGAAAGGAAGGAGAAAAGGGGGGAGAGTGCAATGGGGGATGATGGGTGAGTAAGGGGGGAGGAAGAGGACAAGGGTACCTATTGAACTTGTATAATTAGGAAATAAATAAAATGTGGGAGAAAAATAAATAAATTTAAAACCATAAAAAAACCCTCAACATTCACATGAAAACTGTAACTAAGAAAATGCTAAATATCTAAATATGTGTTTAAGTAAATATCTACATTATGTGCAATTTTATGCATATACTCCGGTATGTACACAAATATTTTTAATCTAGGTTTTCATAAGAATGTTAATTTTGTTTATTCTGAACTATGAATGTGCATGTTACACACATGTATGAGATCTGGATAGCGGGCATCTGAAACATCACTTACCATATTTCTTTTGTGAAAATGGTCATATGATAGTCTCTTGACTATCATTTATGAATGAAAAACTAAAGTATGCCCAAATTTAAAAAAAATGGCTGTGGAGACCTCGGTCCTAAATGTAATGTCTGTATAACCCCTACTCCCTGTCCCAAGGCTTCATGGAAGGGGAGGTAGAAAGAATATAAGAGCCGGAGGGCCGAGAAGAGAGTCACAAACATCATCTTCTGAACACAGCAGGCCCTTGCAACTCAAGAACTCCCTGGAGCTGTTTACCTGCAAAAAAACTTGCACGTGACTAGTCCAGACGACATGTTATCGCGTAAGGAGGAAGAGCTCATGCAGCAGGCTGCCTCTCAGAGGGTTAATACTGACTGTGGGAAGGGGAGACACTTTTGTAGTGGCATATCCACTTTAGCAAGTGCCCAGGAACATGCAGGCATCCCTTAGTAAATTCAGTGTTGCACAACACACACACACACACACACACACACAAACACACACACACACACACACACACACGCACACACACACACCCCATACATAAGTAGGAAGGAAACTTGTGCTTCAGTGAGAGAAGGAAGGAATATGAAAAGGAAATAGGATGAGACAGGGTAGAAATTACTAAAATTCTTTGCATACAGGTATGAAACTGTCGAGGAATAAAAAGAAATTAAAAAGAAACAAGTAGTTTATCTTCCAGAAAAACCGCCAAATGAATGACAAAGAAGGCCGAAGAAGCTGAGGATCTAGAAAATCCATCAACCGATTAGTTCACACCTGGATCGTTAATTTGATAATTTGCTTTGTAGCTCCTGGATATTTATGACAGTTCCACAATGTGCTTATGAATAAATGCGTCAAGTAAAAATATCAAATTAAATAATAAAAAAATCATGTTATTGTTCCTTCTGATTTAAATACCTCTTGTTAGCCCCCCCCATTGTCATGGTACTTGGGAGTTAAGTTTCCAATACATGAAATTGGTGCCCCCCACTTAATTATTATCATAATTTTGTATGTGTGTGTGTATGTGTCGTGTCTCTTTGTATCATAGGGAACTGTATGTGCCTATGAAGGCCCAAGGGTGACTTTGGGAATCATCCTGAATTGCTCTACCTTCTTTTTGATTTTCTCTGGTGTTTCCCAGGCTCTGCCTTCCAGGCCCAGAAGTGCAGGCTGTTGCCATTTCTACCCTGTATTTTTACAAGGGATTTTTGGATCCAAACATGGGTCCTTTCATGGCAGAGGCTTAACCTCTGAGCCTTCTCTTCAGCCCTTGTGCTGCCCACTTAAACAAGAGCAATTCCAAATCACAGTTTTCAACAAGAACAAAGAAAAAAAAGACGTGTTTTTCAAATAAGACTCAGATGAGTGATATTTGGCCAAGACATCGAAATAAATAATGTTCCTGGTGGCTGCCAGAAGGTCAGTATTGCTGTTATTAACTGTTGATTTCAGTCCAGATGCTGCAGGGCTGAGTTCACTGTGTTCCATGAAAGCCTGTGACTTTGAGGGTGCATGTATCCTGATTCCTCCCAACTCATTACACAGTTCTCTTTGGGACAGGGATAAAAGTAGCTGATTCATTAGACTGATGTGACACGATAGTAAGCAATAAATTCAGACAAACCCAACAGGAAAATCGGGTTACAAAAGCTAATCATCCTTACACAACCACTTGTCTTTCCTCTGCAGCTATTTTTGGATGCATAGTGCAGCGTAATTATGAAGACAGACTCTTTCCAAGGATCTGTTTGGAGTCTGCTCCTTTGTGCGGACAACACCCCATGTTTCCTCCAAGGCTGGTTCAAGATATATCTATGATGAGTCAGCTCCAGCAGCTTCTTTTTTTAAATTATTTTATTTTTCTAGTTTTACAAGCATATTGAGTACCCATCCCTGCTTCTTCCATCCCCCTCCCTCCCATCCTTCTCCCTTCCCTTCATCAATCCATCCCACCCCCCCCTACTTTTATGTCTGTCTGCTTCTATGGACCCCCAGGGCTCCCTTTGGCTTGTCTGCTCTTGTGGGGGTTCAGACTTCTTGTGGCACACCAAGTTGCCTCTCTTGGGCCACCCCACTGATAGGAGCATTTCCTTTCACTCATCCAACTTTAGTCTCCAAGATTTCCACCGTATGTTCTTACCTCTCTTGAGTTCTTCTATAGTCTATGAGGGCATGTTGGTATGTCAGTCATTATGCAGGTCTGATAAGGACAAGTCTTACTATAATGAGTTCCTAGATGCAGCAGTCCTGCCTTGAATAGAATGTCTTGTCCAATGGTGAACCTTCCCATCTTTAGGTTCTTACATCTCACCCTCCCCTCTCCTACGAGGTTCTCAAAACCTTAGGATGGGAAGAGATTAGTTTGGCCTGCTTTGGGTGAACCTTGCTAGGTCACTGGTATACTACATTATGACTGGCCATTGCTATCCAGTTCACTGCTCTTCTACTACCCTAGGCTTCCAGCAGCTTCTTTAACCCCTGTAATAGCTCGAATGTGGCCTTCATTCATATGCTGGTCCACTGACCTCCATTTTGATGGCATTAGAAGCTGAGGACTTAGGAGGTAATTAGGTTGTGTGTTTGTGCCACATGAAGCTCCAAGAAGTTGCAATCTTCATCTGAAAGAAGTTAACCCAATCTGGTCATGTTGCCATCTTGGTCTCAGACTTCCAGTCCCTGCTTAGAAATACATTTATATTGTTCATAAGCCATCTAGTTTACAGTCATGCGACATGACTCATACATTCTGCTGGTTCATCCTTATAATCACTTATGAGTTTCCAGAAGACAGTCAAATAAACAAAAGCCACAAGGAAGGGCTGGAGAGATGGCTCAGGGGCTTTGGATCACAGGTCCCGCAGAAAAACACCAGGCAGAAATAGCAGCAGCCTGCATTTCCAGCTCTGATGGGTGGAGCCTGAGAAATCTCAGAGAAAAGTAAAAAGGAGGTAGAAGCAATACAGGATGATTCCCAAAGTCACCCTTGGTTTTCTACAGGGACATACAGTGCCTTCTGATACACAGCACAGCGCACGCGCGCGTGCACACACACACACACACACACACACACACACACACACAAATAATAATAATAATAATAATAATAATTTTAAAAAGTTAGGAAAAAAAACAATGCCTCCCTGGTTCAACTTCTATTGATTCCTTTAATGGACCTGCTGGGCAGGCTTAGTACTGAACAACTACAATAACTTCCTTGACAACTATGATTATCAGACAGGATTGAAAACCTCTGGTCTGTCTTAATCATCTTGTGCTTAGCAGATGTGAAGTAGATGAGGTTTAGAAATATTTAGCGCCCCCCCCCAAATTCTTTTCCAAGAACAGTTTCCCTGTGAACAGAGGTGGATTGTGGTGCGCATAATGATTTGATTAGGGAAAGGTATCCGGGATAGGTAGGGTTAGGGAAGAAGAAGAAATCTAGGGACTAACTGTCCCTGGAGTTTTACTGCCCATTTTGGGGGGCTCCAGGCTGCCAGCCCACTCTGCGGTTTTCATCTTCCAGACTCCATGATCATGCGCACTGTGATGTTAAGTCCCTCTTTAAATATCTAGCTATACCTGCCAGAGTGGTTTCCTGGAGAAATGGGACAATCCATTAGGGACGGTGTGACCTCTGTTCCCCCAGCATGAGCTTGTTTTCTCCCCTGCTTCTAGTGACAGCTGGACTCATCACCTGCTCCCAACTGCGTTTCCCTGCCTGGCACCTTAAACACACGTCACAGGGACTTCTGTGTCTTCTCCATTCTGGGTTGGGTTAGGAGCTTGCTGGGCACGTGGATCCCTCTCACGTGTGTTATCATTCCTCCACTTTGTCCCCTGCAGCATCCCTTCTCTGAACCCATGGAGCATGGCTGACTTACTCCACATCTTGGCGGCATTACCATTATAGCTCTTCAGGCTTTCCTATCGACTCCTCAAGTGCTTGGAAGCACATTTCTAAGGGAAACAACCTTCGGAGATATCAACACCTCTTTTCTGCAAGAAAAATAAATAAATAAACCCAAGTATATTTATGGATTCAAATGGATTTTCTTTCTTTGGCATAAAGACAGACATGAATCTTCCCTATCATCAAATTATTTCTTGTTTTCTCATGCAGGTTTGTTTCTCAGCTAGGTGGTTAGTTTTAAAATTTGATACTCTAATCCTGCAGTTAAAATTCTGCAACATTTGGAAAATTAAACATCGGATTCTCTATCGGCACTCAGGGATGCCACATTTAATTAAAAGCTAATGGAGGAGACCTTTCTTTAATAATTGATTAGTCCTATCACTCAAGCATGTTGTGTCTATTGCCTATGGGAGTAGGTGACTTTTACCCTTCCTCTGGTGTGAAAAATCCACCCATTTCTATTAGCCATTTGACATTTAGGCTATTTTCTTTTTGAGAGAGACAAGCCACTCCTCTCCTGTGTTATTTGAAGGCTTGCCCTTAACCATGACCCCCTTGACCGTGGAACAGGCAGTATGTGCTTTCTCTCTCAGGATGACAACCAGCCTTTGCCAGTCATCTCTTTTCTTTGCTCCCCAAGTCAGGTGACAGTGAAACTGAGTACAAGTCTCAATCATCCACAACAGTCGGGAAAAAGGACAAAGGGCACATTTAGTGAATCAGATTGTCTTGTGCTTGTGGAGAAAGTTTTGGAAACTTGAAAGCTTCGCTTAGATTGATCAGATTTGTGTAGAGACCAAGGCAGAGTTTCGCCACTCAACACAGGAAGGAAAGTGAAGCCACGTCCCTGCGAACACCACCTCAGAGGAACTTCCGGCTCAGCATCAGTGGCAGCAAACCAGACACGTGTTCAAGGCCGGCAAGAGGAAGGTGGCTGCTTGCCAGGCTTCACCCACACGTTGCATCTGAGAATCTCCACCGGTCCTTAGTAAAAGAACAGTCAAAGAAGAAACACATGGGGGCTGGAGAGGTGGCTCAGGGGTTAAGCCTCTGCCTTGCAGGCGGAAGGTCCTGGGTTCGGATCCTAGACCCACGTATAGACGCCAGGCAGAAGCGGGGGCGGCCTGCGTTTCTGGTCCTGGTAGGGCGGGGCCTGTGAATCCTGGATTCTCAAATTCTTCCGTGGTTCTACATGCACATTCATACATACACGCACATACATACATACACGTGCATATACAGATACATGCACAATTGAATAAATAATAATAAAAAAAGAAGAAACACATGCAAAAGATATTAACAGGTGAAAGAAATACAAATAGTTTGAATCCATTATTAGTGCACATATTAGTAATAAAGAGTAATGACTTTCAGGATGATGCTTTATATATGTACATAATGAATTCTGATTATATTCCCCCCACTCTACCTTCTCGTGTTCACTCCCATTTAGCCTTTTCCTTTCCCTACAGTCAGAGTGTTTTATCACAACCACAGAAGAGGCTGCAACATCCCTTACACACTCTCCTTCCTCACCTCACTGGGGCTGCCACACCCTACATTGTACCATCCATCCAGGGGTGCTGGACCTTGTTCATTCTGGCTTCCAACTATGCATTCAGGCCATCTTAGTAGTTCGAGATTTGGTCATCGGAGAAATGTTTACACCATAGTAATTGGCAAACAGAAGTTGGGACCTCCCTACCCCAAATTTGCTTTTAAACATTTATCCCCAATGCTGGCCCTGCTCCATTCACGTATCTGCTTTATGTACCACCTGATGGCTTTGGAGTCATAAAGAGGAAGAAGGTGTCTTTGTTCTGTAGTGCCTCTAGGGACAGAACCAGAGCCTCTTATATCAAGGCAAGCATCCTGTCCCGAGCTTTCATCCCAGTATCTGTTTGTTGTTGGATCTTTCAAGGAATATTGCTTTTGTATTAGGAAAAAAACATACCAGCTGCTTCAAAGTTCTATTGCTTTCTTGAATAGTACTGTCTACGCGGAGCTAAGTAAGAAATACATTCAAGTTTTCCATCATTCAAAAAAAATTAAGGTAGCTACTGTTGGATAGAGAAGAATATAACAGACAAGCAAAATCATTCTTTTCTTATACAGCCCACAGAGACAAAGACTTTTGTATGTATGTTGAATAATCAAAGAATGGTTTCAGATACAATTAAAAGTCAGATTTGCAAGTGTGTATGTGTGTGTGTGTGTGTGTCTGTGTCTGTGTGTGTGTGACAAAGAGAGAATGAGAGAGAGAGTTATTCTCTGAAGTGGTGCGTGTGATTGTCTGCAATCTGAAATCTGTAGGGCAGGCTGCAGTCTAGAGATTAAGGTGTGCATGGATGGCCGTCTTGAGTGTAAAGTTTGCAGGGCAGGTGAGGCTGGCTGGTCAGAGTTTCCATGTTTCTGTCTTGGCATGCTATCCCTTTCTCAGGTCTCTGCAATCTCTGCTCTTCAGGTCTCCATTGACTGGAGGGAACTTGCCCACATTAGGGAAGGTAAATCCACTGTAACTGTAAATGTTAATTACATTCATAGCATACCTTTGCAGCAACATCTAGATCCATGTGTGATTGTCACTGCGAATCAGCCTAATCCAGTTGACACACAGAGTGAACCGTTAGAATAATTATTTGCTTTTAAAGGAACATTGGTTTTCTTGGCTAGATAGTTCCAAACATTTGACTTCATTTTCCCCCCAATACTGGTTAACTACATACTGATGGATTCTTAGCTGATTTGAAGAATTTGCATACAACTCTTAGTAGAACATTGATTTTCATGTTAGAAAACATTACATGAATTTTAATTTTAATTTCTATTTTCTTTTCTTTGTGATCATCTATTGGATTTCCTTGATGATTTTCCTGCATGTCAGATATTGGGGGTGTATAGGTTAATTTCATTAAACATGTGTTATGTTGGCACTTTGTGCAGAGATGCTGCAGATGTGGCCTTTGTCTCTCAGTGACCCGTGGAGGAACACTTGGCTTATGCAAGTCGGACTAGCTATGGATGAATTGGATTCCTTCACCCCCACCTAGCAGTTTCTTTCTCTTTTTATAGAGCAAACCTCACACTTGCCAACAAGACTGCCAGCTTGGGCATCGGGCAGGTTTTGGGCAGATGACAGCTGGCGGGTAGTTGGTTGTCTGCAGCGCCTGTTGCCCGCGCTGTTGACCCCGTGACACGTTGCATGTGAGTACAGCACCTCCTATTGTGGGGCAGGAGGAGGTTCGGGCTTATTAGATTTTTGCCGGTCCTCAGAGTCAGGCAATCAATCGTGTTTGTTTTTCTATAAAATATTCACAAAATTCATAAGTAAAGCATATCTTTTTTCTTACATTAATTTCTCATGTGAGGTGGGGACATGCCCATGCCAGAGGACGTGTGTGGAGGTCAGAGGACAAGTTGCAAGAATCAATTCTCTTCTTCTACCATGTGGGCTCTGGAGACAGAATTTAGGTCCTCGGACTTGGTGACAGATGTCTTTACCCATTGAGTCATCACAATAACCCAAAAAGTATATATATTTTTTCTTTTAAATTATTATTATTTGTGTGTGTGTGTGTGCACGCGCGCGCATGTGTATATCAGAGGGCACTGTATGTGTCTGTGGAGGACTAAGGGTGACTTCAAAAATCATCCTGAATTATTTCTACCTCCTTATTGCTTCCCTCCAGGATTTCCCAAGCTCCACCCATCAGGTCTGCAGGCAACCATTTCCACCTGGCATTTTTCACATGGGACCTGGGATCCAAACTCAGGACCTTCTGCTTGCAAGGCAAAGTCTTAACCTCTAAACCATCTCTCCAGTCCTTCAAAAACATATCTTAAATAAAATTCTGATCATTGCTCTGTCATTACTGAATTAAAGCAATGTTTAGAGGATCCGCACACATAGCTCCTGTGAGGAGAAATGTAGAGTTAGAACTGGGAATTTAGCTCAGTGGTGGAACACTTGTCTAGTATGCCTGCTTGAGGTCCCAAGTTTGATCCTCAGCACTGAAAATAAAAAGCAAGAATTTAGTGACCAATAATCCTGTAAACTGATGCTCTGATGGGCAATCATTACAGATCAGAAGTGGCCTCAATGGTATTGGTGATGTTACAATCTGCTGCTTAAATAATGCAATAAATCTTTGTCAGATTTGGGGTTAATAAAACCATGATATTTGTCATTTTTCTCATTGCTGGGATAAAATACCTTGCAAAAGTCACTTCAGGAAAGAAGGATTTCTTTTAATTCACAGTGGCCACATCTGCAACATCTCTGCACAAAGTGCCAACATGACACATGTTTAATGAGATTAGCCTATATCCCCCCCTGACATCCAGGGAAAATCCAATACATGATCACAGAGAAAAGAAAATAGGAATTAAAATCTATCTAAAATTCATGCAGTCAGTGTTTTCTAATATGTAATCAATTTTCTAATAAGAGTTATATGCGAATTCTTCAAATCAGCTAAGAGTCCTTTAGTAGGTAGTTAACCAGTGTTGGGGAAAAAAATAAGGTCAAATGTTTGGAATTGCCTAGCCAAAAGGGATACAGGCCAACACCGTGGGTTGGGGAAGGTTTGGCGGAGGGAGTGTGCTATGTGGTCACATCGTATCCACAGTCAGGAAGCGGAGATGGATTCCTGGATTCCCATGCCCTGCTCACCTTCTCCTTCTTAGTCAGTCCAAGGCCCAAGATCAGGGAACGGCGCTGAGGTTTCCCCAGTTCAGTCTCTCTGGAAATGGTCTCTTTGACATGCCCAGAGTTTTGTCTCTTGGATCATCCCAAATCTCAAGTGAACGAATCAACATTAATTATCATACTCACAAAGTTTTTTGTTTAATTATTTAGGATGGCATTTATTATTTTCTTTTCACGTCTAGTATATTTTAAACCATCTTTAATATGCCAATTCCTTACTAAACTTTCACTGTTTAGCCTCATATGCTCACTATGATTACTACAATTAAAATTAATTTTTTGTGGTGCTAAGGATGAAACTCAGGATCTTGAACATGCAGCTCTCTTATCATTGCACTATGCTCCAGTCTGTGCAACTAACTAGTGTACATTAGTAATTAGGTTTCTCTGGCATGCTAGTCTCAGTTCACGGATTCGGAAGTCACACATGGCTTCATTGGTTCACACGGCTGCATCATACTTCCATTTATGGAAGAAGCTTATGTTGGATGATGCTACCAATCCCAAGCAGGAGAGTTGACTGCTGTTCAAGTCTCATCAAGCCTGTTGAAGAGAAGCAGCACTTATAACAGATTGGCTGAAGGCTGTCCCTTCCCATAGTTCCTTTGAGATTTAGCCTCGAGCAAAGCAAAACCCTCCATTCCTAGCATTTCTGGATCATAGTCTTGTCTCTCTGCAAAACTGCTTTTCTTGAGCCACATTTCAGGATTTTTGTCTAAGAAATTGTTGAGAAATAACCTCATGAATATTGTACTAGCAAGTAAAGAATTATTCAAGTATGACAAAGGTTGAATCTGGAAGAAACTGAACAGCCAAATAAATGATGACAGATTGGATAATGGAATTAATCCAGGGTAGAACTGAGTCTATACTGGTGCAAATAAATAAGAAGAGACTGGAGAGTTCTTCTGAACTACAGAATGGCAGCAAATGGAAACAGAGTGATGGAATTGGAACAGCATTACCTGTCTGTGCTTCAAGTAAGAATCAGCAATAGATACTATTGGGAGAATATGATACAAAGAAGTTATCTAAAGTATTCTAAATATTTTTAGTTCTATAGGCAGGAAAATGGCAACATTCATTCATTTGCTTTTATTTCTTTATTTTGGGCTTGTGTGGGGGGGAGCATTTATGAGTGAATATGGATGTGTGTGTGACATAGTGCATGAGTAAAAGTCAGAGGACAGCCTCACTTGCTATCTTGTTTGAGATAGGACCTCTGTTGCATTTTGTCTGCATATGCTTACGATTTTCTGTTACAGTTCATAGTCCAGCTTGACAGGAGAGTTTGTACCAACACCAGAAGTCTAAAGAATTGGCCATATCATATCCACAGGGATTGCTGAGAATCTGCCAAAATACGCCAAAGCACGGAGCTAGCTCCCTCCATCTTCTGCACCTTCCCAGATATGGTCCCACTAGGCTAGGTCTTCTCATATCAATTAGATACTGTCCTGCAGGTTTGTTTAGGGCTCGCCTTAACTACCAATTCTTCACAGATGCGCCCAGAGCTCAGTCTCTACCTGTCAAGTTGACTAACTGGTGTGGTCTCTTGTTGCACCCCCTGCATAAGCAGATATGCTGGCCCTTGAGCTTCCGGGTATTCTCTGTTCTCGGCTTCCCATAGGTGCACTTTCCATATGCGCTTTCCATAGGCGCACTGAGATTATAGACACTTCCTTTTAATAAATTCTGGGGATTTGAACACTGATCCTCAGGCTTGCACAACAAGTGCTTTTACCCACTGAGCCATCTGCCCATCCTCCAAAATTAAGTTTATAATGGAGAGCACCCAAAGACATTTGATGACAGTCATTATTTAAATCTCCTTGTGCTCCCACTGAGAAGCTTAATATGAGCACCTGCTATAGTATTAAAACCTTTAAAAGTTTTGATTTTTTCCCCAAAAGCTATATATTTTCTTTCTTTTTCTTTTCTTTTTTTTTTTTTTTTTGCATATGTGTATGTGTGTGTGTGTATCAAAAGGCACTGTATGTGTCTGTAAAGGTCTAAGAGTGACTTTGGACACCATCTTACTCTATTTTTCTCTCTCTTTTTTTCTTTCTTTCCTTCATTCCATGATTTCTAGTTCTCCATCTAGGCGCAGAAGTGTAGGCCATTTCTGCCCTGCATTTTCATATAGAATCTGGGATCTGAACTCAGGTCCTGCTGCTTATGAGAGAGAGGTTTAACCCCTGAGCCATCTCTCTACCATTTTCTCCTTTTGCTCATTAATGGTGTATCGCTGTTTCCTGTTTTCATGGGTTTCCAGAAAGCTCAAGGCTAACTTTCTGGCTATTTAGAAAGTTCACTGCGCCTATGTGCACTATTGGTTCTATTTGTCTTGTATTTCCCTAGCCAGGACCTTGGTGTGCTTATCCTTTATCCACCACAGATCTGTGGACACAGACAGCAGCAGCAGCTCTACAATCTAAGCACTGATCTTTGCATCTTCCATTCTTGACATAACCTCATCAGTGGATCCCCGGGCTCCTCTCTGACTTTACGGATGTCCAACAAAAGCAGAGATGCTCAGCACGTGCAAGTTCAACAGTTAAGTAGTGGAAGAGCCAAGAGTGGAATGCAGGTGGTCTCCTCAGCCGGTGGTCAAGAGTTGAGTGGTACTGCCCCTTGAAAGCGAGGAATCAGATGGCAAGCATCCGTGTTGTTGCGCCCAGGAAGAGTCCCCATGCAGGGTTAAAGCTTGCAGGAAGGAATAAGTCTGGAAAACAAACGTAGTATGCATTATATCATGATAATTAAATGGCATGTGGAAAATAGGAAGATTTTGGCAAAAGGAAGCTTTTTCTTGATATTTTGATATTTTCATGTAAGTAGTTCAGATACAGATTTTTTTTCATGTGTATTCATGGGGGGGGGGGGCTACCCCCTTGTGACTCCTCGCTTTCTATCACTGACAGTTGCCTGTGTGTCCCGGGGCGTTATCCTTACTTTTTAGCAACAGTTGGTGCCCACCCGATACTGAGGTAATCAGGGAGAGGAGACCCCTCTTGTTGGCGGACGAGCCAGGGAAAGCTTTCCTGCTGTGTATGTGAAACCATCTTCGGCCTGGGCACACCACCTGCAGATGTGCCAGGTGAGGCCCTCGTGCCAACATCGTAAACCTGCAGCCCAGGAGCAGAAGCTAGCCCATGGTTAGATTTTTCTCAATCTACTTCAAAACTATTTTTAAGGCCCAACATACTTAGGTTTAAATTTAGGAAAGCCTATCTAAAAAGACAGATTTTTGGCTTCCCTTTCAAAACTCCCCACAGCTCCTTCCTTCTTCCATGGCAACACTAAGATGAAGTCAAACAGAGGTTGCTAACACTGAACTCTGTAATTCGCCATGCTTCCCCTCACTTCCAATTGTTACTGACTCGGAGAAAGAAGGTTGCCCTTGCTTAGTGCTCCCGAATCTTCCAATCTATGTCACTTTGCTGACTGACTGGGCCCCTGGAGATTTGGGGGCTTGCAGTCCCTGCCCGTAAACTTCTTCCTAGATTGCAAGGTGACAGAGGCAAGTTCAGTCCTTACAGATGGTAGGCTTTAAGCCAACACATATTACTGAGAGAAGGGCCTTCCAGAATCTTGAGAACACATTGTGTCCTGAGCTCTCAGTAGGCCCAAAGCACATCATACCACGGCATGGGAGCCTTGCATTACTGTTTGTTGGAAATGTCACATTTTTTAATGTCTTTAGTGTCACAGTGGCAGGGAGGAACAGGATTCTGTATTTGTGAGGTTTGGGGTTAGATTTGGTGAGGGTTATTTCAGATTCTTGAAGAGCTGATCTTGAGCCATATTTTGAAGAAGAAGAAGAAGAAGAAGAAGAAGAAGAAGAAGAAGAAGAAGAAGAAGAAGAAGAAGAAGAAGAAGAAGAAGAAGAAGAAGAAGAAGAAGAAGAAGAAAGAAAGAAACAGGAACGGGAAGACTATGTCAGGCTGGGGGAGAAAAAGGAAGAGGAGGAGGCAGGGAAAAGGAAGTATAAATTTGGTCCCCAGTCAGGAAGGAAGAGCTGCTGTGGTATCCTGGTTAAGTCTTTCTCCCTCTTGCCACATAGCCTGATGCTATTTGGGACGCCCACCCTTCTACGCTGTCAGCAGACACATTCGCTGAACTCAAAGCCATCTGTTCTGACTGCTGATGCCAAGTTGGAGGGCTGCCCCCGAGGAATATACAACAAAGATACACTTACTCTAGCCAGGCCTGCCCTGGGTATTTTGGGCATGTATGGGGCTGTGGCGGTCCTTGGAATCCAGAAACTAGAAGGGCGGCTTCCCAGCACACTAGCCTAGCACAGTCTTCTACTAGGTCGGGTCCCTGCTGTGGGACCTAATGTGTCTCTCTGGATTCAGGCAAGGACTGTGCCTGTCAACACTAACTAACGAGCATCAAGGAAGTGAACCGGCAGGTGCTCAGAGGCTCCCAAGGAAGGAGGGGATCCCCGCTGCAAAATGGGAACCCCACCAGGTTACACCCCGTGTGCACCTCAGCGTCCCCACACTCCCTGACATAGTCGTTGTGTAGATACCAGAAAGAAGAGAAAGTGGCATATGAGAGCAGGACTTCTAACTGCCATCCGGGAGGCGACAGCACAGAGCACACTTGCTGGCTGAAAGCATTGAGCCAGCAGGCAGAAACAGACAGGGGCACTGGGGAAGCATTTGAGAACATCAATGGGTATGGAATACAGACCCCAGGGGTGCGTTTTGAACCATGCACGAGGGGTGACTGTGAGTGTGAGCACAGGACGGGAGCTGGGGGTTCATGGATGAAGTACTAAATCAAGCAGTTCTTCCAAACCTAGAGAGTTTTCACTTGAGCATGATATACTGTATACACACAGTGTAGAGGGCAGAAGAGGGATGAAGACATGAAGTTTGGCACCTCGGGGGCTACAATAGCTTCTGGAAGGGATGAGAGAGAGAGAGAAGGAGAGAGAGAGAGGCAGTTTGCCAGCATCTTTTACTGAAGAGCCTATAGATTTCCTATTCCTGGTCTAAATCATAAATCCTGGATGAACACACTCTACTGAGTCATTCAATGCAGAATTTTTTTTTAAGTGTATTTCCCAGCAGGGAGAAGAGCAAAGAAAATGGCTAGGGAAGCTGTGCCCGCCAGGTAATATCAGGGGAAAGGAGAAAAAATCCAGAGATCCAGATTGGGACACAAGTTTGGGAGGTTGTTCTGTATCTGGGCCACTATGTATAAAAAGGGAGACGCCCGACAGGTCTTTATTACGGAAACACGGTTACTCAGCAGGTCTTGTAATAACAGGAAAAATCACTGAACATAGAAAAGGAAAACGATTTGAGGGTACAGTTTGGGAAGATGAGGAAATCATAAGCTGATTATCACCCACCAAATGACGCTTCCTTTATGCTTAAATAAAGAGTCACGGCATGGGTGCAAAGTGTATTTTCCTTGCAATCACTGACTCAACACAGTAGTAAAGTGGGAGTCCTGCTGTACATCGTGACGTACACAGGATGACTCAGAAGTCCAGGTCAGGTAGGGAACAGTGTATAACACTTCTACAATTCAGAAACAAAACAGGGTGCTTCCAGAAATGCATGGTTTTTCCCCACAGCGAAAGCAAATAAAATTTTACAGAATCCATTTGCTGACAATGAAAGGTGATTTTTGTTTGCTTGAATCTCAGCCTGAACTCTATGGGGACTTGCATCCTGCTAGACAGATTGGTTCAGGAGGAATGTTCTCTGCACATTGGCTGGCTGATCTGTTAGAATTCACTCAAACTGACTCCTCTGACACCTTTGGAACCATCGAAGCCATGTTCTGGCTGAAACACGAGATCATTAAATTGAATTCTGCTGAAGCTGCCATACACATTCAAGTCAAGCTGCAACATGGGATTGAGAAAATCGGTTTTCCATTTGCTTTTATAGAATTCATAGTAGATTGTATATCACAATCCAGTGCTCCCAAAACCATCCGTTCTAACACAAGTTGAAAACATCTCATAAAGCATTCTCACTCTTAACATGCGTATTACATTTAATCTCTTTTGTTCATGTAAAAAGATGCTGCTAAAAAAATCCTGCAAAATTGAATTTATAACTAATGGGTTGTGAACCAGTCTGGAAATATCCACAGGCTGAGAAGATGTATTTTCTTCTCATTTTAGAAGTTTATTTAGCAGAATGACAGTTAAGATTTTATAAACCAAGCAACAGCTGATTCTGACATTTATAAAGACATCTGAGCTGGAAAACAAGGTGACACATTATTTTTTTCGTGGAACCAAGGACTGAAACCAAAGCTCTGAACATGCCACATGTTCTATTCTTGCTTTATTTTTTTTCTCACGAGTGTGAGTGTGTGATAATTAATCCTGGGTGTCAACTTGATCACACCTGGCATTAACTGTCAAGCTAACGAAAGAGATTATCCTGATCAATACATTTATAATGCAAAGACCAGCCCTAGATGTGATTGGAACTTCCCAGCAGCAAACCAGATCAAAGAAACCATAGAAGAGAAGACTTGGAAGAGACTCTCTGAAAGTGCTAGAAAGCTCTCTTCCCTTCTGCCCCCCTGCTTCTTCGCTTCTTCCACTCTCCATCCCTCTAACCCTCTTCAATGTGACTAAAGATTCTCCAGGAATCCTTCTGCCTTCAGCCATCACCCACTGGACTACTAGACTGAGCAGCTCCTGACAACCATTATTGTACTACCTCGACCATATCTCATAAGCCAACTCAGTAAATTCCCTTTTTATATATTCATTCTGTTGATTCTGTGGCTCTAAAGAACACTAATACAGTATGTGAACTTTCATGTGCAAGAGGATACTTGAATGTGTGTGTGTGTGTGTATGTGTGTGTACCTGTGGAGGCCCAAGGATGAGATCAGGAATTATCCTGGGTTGCTCTATCTACTTATTGTTTTGATCTGGGATTTCCTAGGCTCTGCCTTGTAAAGTTGGCAGTGCAAGCTGCTGCCATATTTGCCTGGCATTTTAATATGAGATGTAGGGATCCGAACTCAGGTCCCTTTGTCCCGGGAAGTGGAGCCTGGGAAACCCCAGAGCAAAGCAATAAGGAGGTAAAGTAATCCAGTATGATTCTGGAAGTCACCCCTGGGCCTCCACAAGCCCACACACTTAAGTGCCTTCTGGTACACACACACACACACACACACACACACACACACACACAAAATCCATTTCATCAGCCATAATACACAGGAGGGCACAAAATGATGCAAATTCAAGAAATCAAAGGATTACACATTTAAGAAACTAATCAGTCAATCATCCATTTAGTGGGATTACCTTAAATTTACAGGATAATTTAGGAAGACTTTTTTAAAAATCAGTTGTGATTTGTCGATTGCTCAGGCCAAAACATCAGTCATCTTCTCTGCTTTTCTCTCGAACCCTTCATCGGATCCATTAACAAATCCTGCTGGCTCTTCCTTCAGTACAGAACCGGAAACTGACCACCTCTTCCCATTTCCATGTCCCACCCTCATTCAGCAGCATTACTTTCCTTGGTCTCCTGGCCTTCCTTCCCTCTTGCTTCCATCCTCACTCAACCCAGAGGCAGAACAAACTGTCCAAAACACAAGTCAACCACCTCACACCTCTGTTCTAAACCCCACGGGCTTTCCCATTTGACAGCGAGAAAAGGCTTTGGAGCAAAGATCAAGGTTAGGGCAGCATGTGATTATGGGAGGAAAACCTTGTGCACAGGAAACAGTCCCAACAAAGGCCAGAGGCAGAGCCGTGAGAGGTGAGGTCACAGGCTCTGTGGTGGGCTTCAGGCCACAGTCACAGGTCAGCTCAAGACAGAACCGTCATAGTCACCTGCCTCTGGTGGAATGGCGACAGGAAGGATGTGGTCTGGAAGATCTTTTTTCCATTCAGATCCCTGAGGAACTAGTTGATTTCTAAAAACTATCTCCACACATGACTTTAAGGAGGAGGGTTTAGAAACTTCCAGGAAGGCAATTTCTAGAAACCCAGAGACAAATCCAGCAGATGGTACTTGTCAGCATGTAGTGGAAATTAGGCTTTTCTTTCAGCAGATGGACATTCTTATAACCCAAACTCCATGATTTTTCAAGTTATCAAGGGAATTTTAAAGAAATAATTAACATTCATCGATTAAAATTTTATTTTATTATTTTTATTATTTATTCAATTATGCATGTATGTGGTGTGTGTGTGTGTGTGTGTGTAGAACCACGGACAAACCACCATGGACGCCTCCACCTCCTCCTCGTTTACTCTGCTCAGGGATTCACAGGCTCCGCCCTACCAGGACCAGAAACGCAGGCCGCCCCGCTTTCGCCCAGCGTCTATACGTGGGGTCTAGGATCCGAACTCAGGACCTTCCACCTGCAAGGCAGAGGCTTAACCCCTGAGCCACCTCTCCAGCCCCTATTTTTTTGAGGTTGCCTCTGGAAGGCATTTGTTAAGTAAAATGGAAAGCTAACAAGCTGTAGACTTAGAGATCTTTAGAAAAAAACCAAAAAAAGGGAAAAGATTTCAACAGTTTTTAATTGCTTTTGCTTTCATGTGAAAAAAATGTTATACTTTTGGATAGACTAAAAAAAAAAAAAGAATATGGGATAGAGTTTTTACTTCTAATAAAGACTCAGATGAAATGTCACTAGGCTAGAGTGCAAGCTTAACTGTGATTCTTCCCAAATGAGGCCAGTCATAAGTACCTGGGAATACCTGTTACCCTCTGTAAAAACAAACAAGATCGGCAGCTTCACCATGCAGAAGGAGCAGAACAAAGTGCTGGACACAGTAGGGCTCAGCCTCTTGTAACTCCACATCACACCTCCATGGAAGCCTTTCTCCTTGTCTCTTCTTGTACTGTTCAAATCATGATGTTAAAATTTTCAAGGTTAACATAAATATTTGGTGCTGGTGATGGAGCATGGTCTTCACTGTGTTTCTCACTCAGCTTTAAGGTTAATTTCTGATTAGCTTGTTAGATAGCAAAGTGTTTTTCATCTATGAGCTGGGCATGGAGCTCAGTGGTACCACACTTGCTCCAATACATGTGAGGTCTTAGATTCCATGTCTAGCAAAGGTAAGTTTTTTCATCTGTATCTCTCCTTCCTGATAGGCTGTTTCCTCCTTTTAAAAGGATATTTTCTTTCATTAATGAAAAAAGAATCATAGAAACTTATTTAAATATCAAGACAGTTTCTCCATAGGTCAAATCTTTGGAGAGGGCAATGGAAAGGGCACATTGCAGCTCCAGGAAGCCCCAGAACACGTGAGACCATTTCAAACCTCCCAGATGCCAACAGTCACACAAAAAAAAATGAATAAAGAAATAAATTAAAATTAAAAAAACTGTGCAGGGTGGGAACATTTCCTGCCTATTTTCTGGAAACCAGATTTATACAGGAAACTAAACAAGCAGAAACGGTGGAAAAATTAAACATAGCAAGAAATTATAGCAACTACAATGATGTGAGAGGGGCTGATGATGTGGTTCAGTCGGGAGAGTGTTTCGCTGACATACACATGGCCCTGGTGTCCAATCCCAACACCATGTAAAACAGATGTGGTGCATACCCACCTTAGCATTTTCTTTAATCCGAAGTAAAAGCTCATTTTCAGCTACATTTTTTTTTCTCAAAAAAAAAAAAAAGTATTTAAGAGGCATGGCTCCCTAAGGTGTTCTTTTAAACTCTCATGTTAGGACAATGTAGCTAGCCTTGTGAGTAAAAGCTGTGCACAAACCTGGCACTTGAGTCCATTTACTCTGGAGCTCAAAGGAGGGAAGGGGAGAACTGAAAGTTGTCCTCGGACCATGGACACACCTGCTCTTTTCCTCTCCCTGCTTTCTCAAAGACAAAATACTTTCAAGTTTGTCATGAGAGACTTCTTCTTATGATATATTTACAAAATCACTAAAGACACCCCACGCTAAGTCACGCATTTGCTGGTCTCATGTTGTGTGAGGTAGTTAGACTTGTTCCATCTTCCGTAGCAAAACATCAATGATAATTTCTTTGGCACTGGGCTTTTTAATGTCCTTTCACCACTACTCAACAATAGTTTGACATAGTGACTCAT
The DNA here is from genome assembly GCA_023101885.1 of Typhlomys cinereus. NCBI lineage: Eukaryota > Metazoa > Chordata > Mammalia > Rodentia > Platacanthomyidae > Typhlomys > Typhlomys cinereus. The sequence goes on from JALPQD010000401.1 coordinate 1,269,425, forward strand.
CCACATGCACATACATCTAAACAGGCTTTCACAAGGAAGACAAATAGCCTCATAAAAAGGCGGGGCATGCTGGTATTTTCTGCTCAAATCTATTTTTCCATTCCACTAAAAAATACTAGTAAAGATCCTCAAGGCCTCTCTTCAATAAATTACAAGTTGCAATCTGAAAAAGCTCTATACATTCTGTGGTATGTCTAAAAACATGGAAATTTCAAACTATGGATTCTAGGTCATCAGTACTCAGTGGTTAAAAACAGAATAACCTTCACTTGTAAGATTTTTTAAACCTTTTTTTTTTTTTTCCTTTTCTTTTTTTGGGACAGTATCTCACTCAGTAACCCAAGCTGGTCTCCAACTCTGTTTCTTCTGTCTTGGCCAACTTCCAAATTCTAAGATTACGGATGGAGTCACCACACCCAATTTAAATTTATTTTTAAAACTACCAGATAGCCCTCTGTACACACCAGCCAAATTCTCACACATTTGTCTTCAGAAACAAAGTTTAGGGTTGGCACATCTATAACATCAAGCAGAGCTTGGCGAAGGTTACTTTACTCACCAAGTGGGACCACCAAGGCCTACTTAAGAAAAAATAAAAGATATGGGATAAATGAGGCTTTAATGCTGAAATCGGAGAGATGCAGGCTTAGTATCAATTTCATTCAATGGGATATTTGTGACTTCTGACCTTTGTCTTTCCCTGTAATTCTAATTTCAATGACTCACTTTTCACCTGGAGAAGTTCTAGTTAGCTCTTTTCTTAATCCCTCAATGACTTGTAAGTTCCTTGGTCCTTACTCAAAACACTTATGAGCACGGCTACTATTAAGATGCTGAGGTTCCAAAGTTTTTCCTGGCAGGTCCTCACACTCCCTTGCTGATAGACGGAGTGTTGTGCATGGGAGTGCACGTTCCATGAGCTGATGCACGGGGATCTATTTGGAAGTCTGTGAGAGGTGAATTGTTCCAGAGTAGATTCGTGTTTGTTTGTATCAGGCGCCTAAGAAACCTCCTAGACATCTCAGATACCAAGTAAAAGGTAATTTTGCTGTTTTAAATACTACACATGTGACCCTAGTTACTTTTGCTGGTAGCAAATGATTGACAAAAGCAGCTGAAAGGAGGAAACGATTAATCTGGTTCTTGAGTCAGGGTGGGCATGGCTGTCTGAGGTCCAGGGCTTCTTGGTGGAGCAAGGCGCAGTTTGTGCAGGAAGTTGGGGAACGGTAATCCTCAAGTCCAACACCCCAGCTGCCAATCTTCCAGCTCCGCCCACCTTAAGGTTCCACAACAGCGCCACCAGCTGGGAACAAATGTTCCGACGCGGGGACCAGTGGAGGACTGATTTTCAAACCACAGTAATCATCCAGGGAAGGATGTGAACTGAAATTCCAGTGGGGAATTTCTGTATGAATCTAAGTTCAAGACATGCCTTCCGCCTCAGGGCCCTGCTGGAGAGCCTGCCAGCCATTAGGTATGCACAGGCCTGCGATGTTCAACCCTGGGAGCACCCTGCACTTCAGCTTCTTTCCTCCGGCCAGACCATGAGCTGAAAACTAAAGCTGTCCCTAACCTCGAGTTGTAATTCCCGCTTCACTATTCTGGGCATTTCTTATTTTCTTCAGAGCTCACTTGGGAAACGAGCGTGTACACACGTGTACACGTGTGAACGCAAGCACAGATGTGGGGCAACTTCAATTATTGGTCGTGGCCTCTCTGCATTGTTGAGAAAGGGTAGCTGGCCGGAGGGCTGATGAAACCTGTCTCACTTCCCGAAGGCACTTGAGGATATTACAGACGCTGGCACCACTGTGTCCCTTGTGGATTCGGGGACCTGCACTCAGTTTGTCAGACTTGCACAGCAAGTGCTTCTAGCCACTGGACCACTCCCACTCCCTGAAAAGCACCCCTGCCCTCCCCCAAGTGTTGAGTCGTGTCCAGCAGGAGAGATTACCCCACAATCACAAGGGTACGATGCAGATGTGCAATATTAACACTTACTTCCAAAGCGATTCAAAACAAAACATAGAGAAAAATCATTGTATTCAGACTTTATTGCTTATTAGTTGTCATTCCATTCCATTAAGTAAATAGATTCTGAGAAAATATACTGGGAGTGTCAAACAGACGATGGCAGTATCGATGAGAATGTTCAAGTGTTTCAGATACAGTAACGAGGCACCACTGCCACTGTCACCCCCAGGAAGTTTACATTTCATATAAAAAGTAGAAACAGTTCATTGGCATTTACCTAGCATTATTCTTTGTAATCTAAGAACCACAATACGCTGGACCAATTTCATAATCTTCAGAGCAGAACAAAGTATTTTTTTTTCCACCTTAAGATGTTGCTTAAAAAGAAAAATCAAACGAATACACTTGACAACAAAAACCACACACACAGAATCTTGAAAACACAAGATGCCATAGTCTAGTGGTCCTTAAGTTCAATATTAATCCAAGAAACCAAATTTGAGGAAGCTTTTAAAATAGAGATTGGGCCCTCTCATTCTAATTATGCTTCCTATATAGTTCACACATTTAACTGAAGCCTAGAGCAATTGTGAGGTTCACGGATACATCTCTAACTGCTCCGATGCTAAGGTAACTTCTCTAAAAGGTAATTATTCTTCAAAACATCAGTGTAAACTATACTGATAGGTCAACATCCTAGCAATCTATCCTTCCAGATACACAGTGGGAGTCCTAAGTGTTCTTAAAGCCTGGAGCACACAAAGTCACTGCAAATCACATGTAGCATCAATAACTTTCCTAGTAAAACAATATCAAGTTTCCTCTACTGATGGTGTTTTTTTTTTCATTTTTAAAAACAGGCATGTAGAACAAGAGTTCAGCATCAGAAATTTCTCTATATATATTATTAAAAAGACACAAAAGTTGAAAATACATTTGGATACTTGAAAAGACACTAATAAACCACCACCACCAACAAAAACCCCACAACTAAAATGTGATTTTATGTTCAACTTACTTAAAGACCTATTACCCAACAACTAAAACACCACAAGAGTTAAATAGGAATTTCTGAAAAATCACTGTCTCCAACATTACAAAATAAAATATTAAGGCATCTTTTACTCTCTCCCGGTATATGCAGCAAAGAGAAATGCTTTCAATATGAGACAGTACTAAGTCAAATGCTCTCTAAAATATTTGGCAAATTTGTTGTTGAGTGTGTGCAAATGAGTACACACACATCTAATGTATTGAATGGCAGCCACGTTTTGACGGTTGGTGTCTTCCTCTGTTGACCTCCATTTGATTTCTTTACTTTTGAGACAGGGATTCTCACTGAACCTGGTGCTTCAGCTACTGACTGGTCAATAACTCCCAGTGATCCGCAGTCTCCGCCTTCACAGCTTTGGTACGGGCCACCATGCCAGGGTTTTATACGGGTGCTGGGCATCTGAACTCAGGTCTTCATGCTTGGGCCACAAGCATTTTACTGAATCCACTTCCCACCCTCCAAATCTGTTCTTATATTTTCTTGCTATATGCATAGGTGAAAGCTCTCATGAATCCAAAAAGTACCAGTGTCAACTTATTAAAGGGAAGTAGTTTACTTTTGAAAATAAAGATAAGCTATAGAGAGAATATATAAAGTTCAAATATTAGTATTTCACTTTCTCTGAAGCTCTTTATGCTTTAGTTTTATGAAGCAAAAAGAAATGAAGACTTTGAGATGAGAAGCTCATTGACACAGATCACGCTGTGGAATAACTGTAGCCTTAGTATCAGCCTCTACTGGGCCGTCAGCTTGAAAAGGGCCTGGTACGCCTTTCACAATGATCACATCCACCAGAATAAGATCACACAAACGAACACTGGTTGTTATTACTCATATCCATCCGTACAAAGCTCAACGGGCTTCATAAAGTATTCCAAACAGTTATACTTTCACCTTTTATTAAGGCAAGTTTGTGAAAGTAACTTAATACAACCAGATCTCTTTATGAACTTTCCACTTACATTTTTTAAAGAAACACGGGACAGATCTGTATCTTATGAAAAGCTACCGCAATACCAGTGAAAGTAACGGAAGATATTGAGCTCGGTTTCCTCTTTAAAGGATGCTCTCTCTTGGTCTCACTTTACAAGTGCTAGTCATCATCTTTAGAGCCAGTTTTGCTTAACTGTAAAAAAAAAAGTATGAAATAGTAAGTTTAAGTGATAGACACGTTTGAGTTATAATTTCCACTCAGAATCAAAACTACACAATAGAAATAGGAAGTAGTTCAGGGATGGCAAGGTGGGTCGGTGGGTAAAGGTGCTTGCTGCTAAACCTGACAACCTGAGGTGGGTCCAATGTATCCACATGGTGGAAGGAGAGAAACCACTTCTGCAAGTCGCCTTCTGACCTCCACACCATGACATGTGGGTCCCTCCCAGACACAAGATAAACAAAAAAATTTTAAAGAAGGTTCCAATAAGGACTTTTACCAGCTGTAACTACTTTTCAATTTTAGGTTTTGCTACATCAAACAGGTTTAAAAATATAACCTCAAAAGTATGTTTAACAGAGTAAGAGGAAGAAATAGCCCTTGAAGCTTTCCAAGAAATAAATCAGATCCAAGAATATTCGACTAGAAAGTATGGTTTGCAAAAATGAATGATGCTTTTCTATTTTTTTTCTACCATAGACAGCAAATTATTTTCATCGTAACTTATTATCAACAAAAGTAAGAAACAGTCCAGCATTGCATGATCATGCCCAGGCATAATCTCTATTACTTTGGGAAAGGCACTTCTCTAACTGCTCCAACGAACACATTAACCTATTTAATCTTAGAAAATAAAAGCAAACCATCTCATCAGATAATAGATTACTAAACTATACTCTTATAATAATAATCATATATAACTTTAAAATCTTAAATTGCATTTTTTTCTGATAAAAATCTTTGACAGGAGTTAAAAATTTTGGCAGTGAAACAGTAACTCTCAAACAATAACCAGAATAATAACCATGTGTTCACTACCAATCCTACACTGCAACCGGTATCTGAGAAAGAGAAAAGTAGATAAGACTATAAATATTTTGGATCTCATTAATAATGGAAAATTTAAAAGGCTGCTATTTCTTTTTTTTGAAAATATTTTAATTATTTTGTGTGTGTGTGTGTGTGTGTGTGTGTGTGTAGGAGAGCACTATGTGTCCCTGCGGAGGACCAAGGGTGACATCTTGGATTGTTTCTACCTCCTTTTAGCTTCACCTTGGGATTTCTCAGGCTCTGCCAATCAGGGCCGGAAGTGCAGGCGACCACCATTTCCATTCGACGTTTTTATGTGGGAACTGGGATTCAGACTCAGGACTTTCTGCTTGTGAGAGAGAGTCTTAACCCGAGCCATTGCTCCAGTCCAGACTGCTATTTCTTAAACATGGAATATACCAACTGAATTAAAAGTAAAAAATGGGGGCTGGAGAGGTGGCTCAGGGGTTAAGCCTCTGCCTTGCAGGTGAAAGGTCCTGAGTTCGGATCTTAGACCCCACGTATAGACGCTGGGCAGAAGCAGGGGCGGCCTGCATTTCTGGTCCTGGTAGGGCGGAGCCTGTGAATCCCCGGGGCAGAGTAAACAAGGAGGTGGAGGCAGTCCATGGTGGTTCCTGAATTCGCCCATGGTTCTACACACACATACACACGCACAATTAAATAAATAAAAATTTAAAAAATTAAAAAAAACTTAAAAGTAAAAAATGCATCCATGTAAAACTAACAATAAACCTTTATATAGTAACCTAATAACATTTTGTATGCTTCTGTGTATGTATATATTTGTGTGGGTGTATATACATGTGCATGTGGAGGCCAGAGGTTGATGTTGGGGTGTCTTTATCTCTCCCTATCTTATTTTTTGAGATAGGGTCTCTCACTGAACCCTGAGCACTGATTCAGCTAAGCTGCTGGTAGCGGGCCAATGAGCCTGTTTCTTTCCCTCTCAGTGCTGGGGTTACAGATGTGCTCTGCTGCACACGGTCTCCCACAGGCGCAGGGACCTGGCCTCAGAGCCTCATGCTTGTGTGGCAGGCACTAACATCTTTCAAGGAGAATTAACTACATTTGGCGCTGCTTTGCACTTATGCAATCTCTGCATCATCTGGCTCAACAGAAGACACTTGGCTGGATTCTCAAAAATCCATTTCTGCGGTGAAGCAGTAACCAGATGACAACACTGCAGTGGGACTAGAGTTAAAACTTACTTCTACAGATTTTCCACTTTTTTGGGAAGAGGAAATTAAAACTGAGGGTGTTAGGAAGCAAAGAATGAGAAGGGTACTTTAAAAATACTTACATGCTGAATGTAAAAATGTACACACATCGGAGAAAATTCCGGAAGTTGTAGGAAGGAAAACGGAAAACATAAATTTCATTATTTGATGGAAATAATTATAGCAGTTTTGAAGATTAGAATGTAAGTATTCTATACCTTCACGACATCAACCCAGTTCCAGCCTCGAGGAAGCTCTCCTTTGTGATCTGGAGGACAAAATGTTATAACTTTACTTCTAAGACTAATGGAATAGTTCTACATTAATTAATATTCTAATGAATAAGATACACTACTGAATACAACAAATGGATTAAAACTCTTAACTAAGTTGGAGAGAGAGTTGATCATCTTTGTGACTTGAAAACACTATTGTGGAGATGTTCACAAACTACCTGAGGCACAACCCCCTTTATATCTGCCCTCTTTCCACGAAGACCAAAGCTGTTACCAAGGAAAACACAGGCAGGTGGGCTGGGATCAACCTCTTGCTTTCTCACAAGGGTCACTGCTTGTATGAATAAGAAGTTGATGAGCTCGCTGTCTGTTGAGTTAGCATTTCATACTAGGAGAGGACTCTCAACACAGGAGCTCTCATCCACAAATGTTTGGCTTTGAGACTAGAGAAGTCCAAGCTAACTGTGTGCTAATGAAACACTACTGATCACTATTCATAAAGGGTTTTACTCTATGAAGACCACATGACTTGAAAAATCATAAGCACTTACATAATACTCAGATATCACACTAGATTTAAAGAATAATTTAACAAATAGATACTACTTAAAAATTCTTCAGTTTCAAATGGCTTGATTTCCTTTATGCTTCCATGCATATCGTGTCTTATTTTGAGAAGAAGCCATTTAAAAAAAAAAAAAACCTACACACAAAACAAGTATCCAGACTGGGCATTCAGAGAATCTGGAAACCTGCTGAAATCTCCTCACTTCTGGCCACAAGCATTTTAGACAAGGAATATCCAACCATATTAATTTTATGGCAAAGTAAAGCAGAAACTAACCTCATGCTTCTTATGGAGAGAAGCAATTATTACTGACACTCACTTTCAGATCCCAATGGTTCTTTCTCTTGTGTGCTAGCAGAACCGTATATCACTGGTTACTGGTTGTATGTGGCATGGATAGGTCTCCAGTTTTGGTCAAACAAAATCCACAGACTACTCTATTCAAATTTGTTCAGAATGCCATCTGCAAGTCATGCACTCTTACAGTGTCATCAAAGGAGGGTGACACCAGAGGGCATTGCCAAGAGAGGAGCACAGCGAGGATGAAAGAAAACGGCCACCAGCTGTTATGCAGGATGCAACTCGTAATGACACACATGCCAAGACACCCCAAAGACAGTAACCAAACTTCTAGAATATGCAACTGTTAGCAATTTATCACCTCAGCAGTTATTCTCTAGTGCTGTCTTGACAGGAAGAGTAGCAGATTTCCAGATCTTACAACTTCAAAAATGTTATTATGGGACCCACATGGTCTTAGTTTCTTTTTATTCTGTGACTGACAGACATTAACATAAGCCCTTAAACTTCTGATCCCTTCATAAGAAAAAGGGCCTTTAAAGTCTCTGGCCTAAATAAACAAGGGCAGTTTGCAACCTGTCACCAGCAGTGCATATACTTATATGTAAATGTGTATGTGTGATAATGTTCTCCTTTGCTCTAACTGGAAAGAGTTACTGATATCCTAGAAACTGTACATTTCCAAGTTAAAGAAAATGGAGGGCAGAACAGAAGCTCAAGAGTTAAAAAAAAAAGTTTGCTGTGGAAGCAAGAGGACTGCTCCCATGCTTTGATCCCAGGTAAAGTGTTAAATTGCCCAAAGGGTATGGCAGCCCACCTAACTCTAGGCCCAGAAAACAGAGCTTGGGAATCTGCAGAGCAAGCTGGCTAGAAGACTGGTCATATTAGCAGGCTCTGGGTTTGATTAGAGACCCTGCCTCAAAAGAGGAAGGTAGATGAGACATTGAGGAGGATTCCCAACATCAGGAGGATTCCCAACATCGACCTCTGACCTCCACACGACATGCATACACATTGAGCACCCTTACATCCACGAGCACCACACTCCTACATACACACAAAAATGGAAAAGTGAAAAGAAAACTGAGCAAATGTTTTTGTTGGATGACGGTTGCTGGTCATCCTTTTCTCAAGGAATCTGGTTTAGATCACACGGGAATTCTTTTCTGATACCTATTTACTGCACTAAGATTAATAATAAGATTAATAATAAACTTCAAATAAAAGCTGTATTTCACCCAACTTTTACAAACACATACCTGCCATATAGATACAGAAAGTCCCATGCATTAGTTATTTATAAACAACTTAATAAACAAGTTGCTTATTATTCTAATGTTCCCCAGTCTCAACTCATTTATAACTTGCTTTATAATTCATTACCTGCTTTCATATGATTATATCTTATGATGAAGCAGAAATAAAGACAGTATTTTTGCATTGTGACCTAACAGGTCTCTGATTCAAATGGTATAAGAAGTCCTGTAAATCTAAATATATTAAGAATCTATATTGTATTAAAAAGCTATCCATATATTTGTGTTATGAAAGACATTAAAATAAGACAAACCTGTTTTATCTGCCAGCTTGCGTTTCTGTGCTTTGGAAAGTTGTTCTTTTTTGTCTTTTTTCTTACTTAATGGGACTGTATTAGGAGTTTCAACTGTGATGATATCAGCTATTGAAGTCTAGGAAAAGAAAGAGTTCAGATTCATGACTTATATAGGATTAATTACATAGATAAACCATAGCTACTTTCTGAAGTGAGTAGATATTTCTAAGCTCATGGAAAAACAGAATCCTATTTCTACAAGTCCATTAAGCAGGTGTCCTTAGCACAGTTTGCCTTTGCTCTCTCATAGGTCCATACACCACACCACCAGCACAGCAGTTACACAGACCCCTGAGAAGGAAGGTGTAATAACTGTATTGTATGAAGATCTGTGGCTCCAGGCATCTTCAGAAGTCATCCATACCCTCCCAGGTCACTCTGGTTCCCTGAAGAAAATCTTTAAAAGTTGTTTGTGTTTGTGTAATTAACACTTTGACTGTAAAATCCAAAGTGCTCAAGTATTGTTATAATGACCTGCAAGGATCTTTGATCCTTACCACATTCTTATGAGGTTGATAGTATTTAATTTACACTTATTTATTTTATATAGGCATGTATATGTGGGTGTGCAAATCCATGGACTATGTGTGGAAGTCAAAGGACAATTTTTAAGAGTCAGTTCTCATCTTCTGCTGGGGGGTTCTGGAGATGGAGAGATAGGTTGTCAAGCTTGGTGGCAATGCCTTTACCCACTTAGCCATTTAGCCAGCTCTGTAATTCCATTTAGCCAATGAGAAAGTGAACACAGAGATAAGCAATTTGCTCCAAGTCATGGAGTTAACAAGTGTTGTGGTGAGGACTTGAACCCAGGCAGTTGCCCTCCACCCATGGCCTCACCAACCCCCTTACTGTTTCTCCATTTGTCTCTCACTTTGTCCTGGAAGAATATGGAAGCTATCCAGCTTGGGTAGTAAGAAATAAATAGACTATGCTGCCAAATGCCCCACAGATTGGTTCACAAGACAACATTCAATGGTGACACCAAAGACTTACACTAGCTATTAAGATCACGAGAGATGGTTATTTCCTAAAATTATTCTGCAAGGAAGTTTTTTCTTTTCTAGTCTCTAAAGTTCCCTTAAGTAATAACACCCTTATCTGACTACTTAAAAAAACTTGAGAGAAAGCTGTTTCATTCCCATTCTAGCACCACATAAAAAACTTTTAGCTCTCTAAGCTTTATGAAGAGATTGAGCAAACAAAAAAAAAATTGGTCGTATAGAATCTCAGTTTTGATGGACATAATAGTATTTTAATTTTTGATAAAGGGAAAAAGTCAAGAATATAATTTCACCTTCAAAGTTAAGTAAAAAAATATAGTATTTGTTGTTCTTAACAGAGACATAAGTCTCAGTTCAGATATAACACAAAGTCTTCTAATTTTCAAAAAGCAAACAGAAAAAATTAATTACTGGGCTGCGTTGGCGGAACGGCTCGGTGGGTAAAAGCATTTGTGTGCAATCCTGGGCCCTGAGGCATGGTGGAAAGAGAGAACAACTTCTGAAAGCTGCTCGCTCTGTGTGCCATGGCACACCCCCGCTGCTCTCTCTCATTCATTCACCCATAAATAAATAAATAATAAATATTTTAGAAAAAATTTACTAACATACCAAAATTCAAATAAGAAAAATACTTGGCAAACACACACTCACTGTAGAGTTGATGGGATGGTGATTCTCCATGAACTGTTCCCTATTGTCCTTGGCATATTCGAACAAGGTGTAGGTCATCGCTGTTCCAAGATTGACTTCCACTGCTTCCTGTAGTTTGGCTAAAATACTCTGCTTTACAGCTGAGGAGCTACAAGGCAGAAAAACTACACTGTCAAGAGGGAAGTGAAATAGAGAATAAAGTGAAAAACAATGAGAACAAAACTACTTACATGGTATTGTTAAAAAAAGCGTTCATAGATATAATTGGAGGAGTCTGGGGATAGGTTTCTGTCCAGGAAATCTCTATTAAGAAGGCTTTGGGATCACCATTTTCACCTATCTGAAGAACAGGGAAATCTTAGGCTTGTGAAACATGTTAAAAAAGACATCACTAAATAATAATCTTAAAATAATTCATTCTTTCCAATCTCCATGCTCATTACCTGATGTGTTACGGGCACAGGCAAGAACTGAGCAAAGGTGAGTGGATTACAGAGTTCTAACTTTGCCTGCTTCACTTTCACATCCTCATCCTCGAACCCTCAGCTGCATTCTGAACCAATATGAGGAGAGGTGTCAGAAATCAAATCAAGCAAGTCTAGAGATCTGTTGATATACCTGTACTAAGTTGTGCTTGTTTGGGATACAGAGATCATTATCAAGTGATAAAAGTTACCTCCTCCATGTAATCCTAAGTCCTCATTCAAGAAGCACTTAGGAACAAATTGTCATGTTTCATTGTGTTGGGTCCTGAAGACAGAAAGATTGAGGGGAGACCACTCCTGTCCTCAAAGGAGACCTCTGGGGGACTCACTAAGCTGCTGTGCAAATAACAGTTTAGGAGTGAAAGAACAAGAGATGAAGGAATGGGGAAGTAGATTCTGCTCCAAACTAGAGGCAGAGACAGAGACTCATTGCTAGAGATGACGGATGGATGATGGATGAATAATGATGTATTCAAAGACATAATACTTGAAGGGAAAAGATACTTTGGGAGACTAGCTGGCAATCTATTATGTCTAATGAATGCCAGTTGAAGAAGTTCCAGAGGAAATTCAAACAAAAGGCCTTTGAGTATCGAACTAAGAAAATGCCATCATTCTACAGGCTGGAGAAATACATTAGGAAACTTTCTAAGCAAGTACTTACATGGTTCAGAGAGCTCAGTACTAGATAGAAAACTAATGGTCAGATGAGAGGGAGCTAGAAAAAGAACTGAAAGCAAGAAATCATTTAAGAGCCTGTTAAATCAATGAACTCTCTATAACGCAGGCCCCGACTAGGCAGACCTCCAGTGCTTTTCTTTTGCTGTCAACACGCTAGCTCCAGCTTTATATTTCATCCCATTCTGCAGTGCACACAGGTGCCCTATGGCATTCTGTATGCTGTGTTCAGTAAATAACTGATGCTGTTACGGAGACATTTAGGAAAGTGCAAGAAAATTCTCCCTTTTGCTAAAGGGAGGGTAGAAGTGATTGGGAGAAACTGAGAAGGCCGCTGGGTTCAAACAGAAGGGCCTGAGACTTAATTTCAACATAAACTGTGGCCCTTAAAACTCCCCAAGGCAAGGGAAGTGGAACTCCTATTTGTGACGGCTAATCTTGACTGCACACTTGTCGGGATTTAGCATCTCCATGGAAACAAACCTCTGGGCAAGTCTGAGATGTGTTTTCCAGATGAAGTTAACTGAGGTGAGAAGACCCATCCCGATGAATGAGCTGAGGGTCCACAATAAAATAAGGATGAAGGGAACTGAGCAGCAGCATTCCTTTCTCAATCTCTCTCTGGTGCGTCCTGACATGCGCACCACGTGACCGGCCTTCTGCTGCAGATGCTGTACCATCAAGACTGTCCTTCCACTATGCACCGTAACCTCCAACTGTCAGCCAAAATTACTCTGTCCTTCCTTAAGTTGCTTTTGTCCGTTATTCTGTCACAGCGATGAGAAAAAATAAGTAATACAGTTGCTATATAGATGGAGACAGTGGAAAGAATATTAGGTTGAAGAGGAAGTGAAAATTGGTATAGAGAATCCATTCCCTAACTGTGCTGTGGCTGAGACAGGGAGGATCAAGCACTCAGGCTGGACTGAACTAAATGGTGAGAGCCTGTCTTTGAAAAAAAACAGGGAGAAGACTGGAAGATGGTCATACATACTTCAAAGTTATCTTTTAATAAAATATTGCATTTATTTATTTACTCTGTGTGTGTGTGTGTGTGTGTGTGTGTGTGTGTGTGTGTGTGTGTGTATGTGTGTGTGTGTATCAGAGGGCACTGTGTGTCCCTGTGGAGGACCAAGGGTGACTTCAGGAATCATCCTGGATTGCTTCTATCTCCTTTTTTGCTTCATAGTGGCCGGAAGCACTGCCATTTCCACCTGTTTTTATGTGGGACCTGGGATCGGAACTCAGGACCTTCTGCTTGTGAGGCAGAGTCTTAAACCCTGAGCCATCTCTCCAGCCCTTCAAAATTATCTTGAAGATATTTTTCTACTGCCCTTTGTCTCAGCAGGTAAGAGCACTTGTTATGCAGGCGTGAGTTCAAAGCCCTATATAAAACGCCAAACAAGGCTTACATGCCTGCAATCCCAGCACCACGGGGTGGGGGGCAGAGACAGGAGGATCGCTAGAACTTGCCGCCACCAGTCTAGCTCCATGGTTAGTGAAAAACCCCATCTAAGGGAAAAAGGAATGATCTGCTCCAGTTTCCACATGTGTATACAGGTGAGCACCACATACGCTCACTAAAAAAAATTCCTCGTTACACTCTGCAGTAAGATCAGGTATGAGGAATACTTATCAACATTGACCATGGAAAACACTGAGGACTATGATAGAGAGAAGTCATGTTCAGAAAGGCTTTAAAAAACATGGAATTCTTAGGATTTCTTTCATTTCTAACATTTTATATTCAAGTTGGCCTGGTTCTTTAAAAAGGTTCAAAATTGAGTTTTCCATAACTAAAATGATTAATATAACCGTAATGAATGTTCACTGAAATGTTTAACAAAGTTCAAGAATGTAATAAAAGTTTATAAGACAAAACCAGTTTGTGGCAATCTTCAAATTTTCCCCTAGCAAAGCAGCCCATGCACCTATTCATGTTGTATCTTACCCTATATTGAAATGAGACTGGACTTAATTCCCGGAAACTTTCGTCTCCTTCATAAATAGAACGTAAAGCTTCTAGCTCCATCTGAAAAGAAAAAAAAAAAAGTGAGATTTGTTCTGTGGCATGAATGGATTTTTGATTTGCGCCCACTCAACTAAGTAAAAACTCATGCAACTTACAGAGCCTTAAATGCTCATGCGTCCATAACAACACATCACAATTACACTAGAAATATTTACTTTTAAATCTGATTCAGTGATTCAGGTCATTCATTTTAGACCTTGATCTGCTCTGCACAGGCAAATATTACGTCAGACGCTGCTAAGCCTCTTATACTATATCATCCATGTCCTTAATTCCCATATTACCCTGTGAAAATCTTATTACCATGTTTCCTCTTCATCATGGAGGAAAACAAGATTTAGATAAAAGTAACTACCTTTTATCTCTCTACTAAATACTCTATCGAAAGCTAGTAGCCCAGCATAGAAAAAGTATTAAATTCAGAGATCAGAAATAACAAAGCTCAATCATTTCCTATTTTTAGACATGTATTTATATTTGTAATCCGTTTCACAGAATGCAAAGCTTAAAAACACTTCAAAGAAACAAAAAAGCATGAATTAAAAATTGGCAGGATCTACTCAAGATGGGAGATCCTTGTGTGGAAATACTTCTTAGAATAATGTGGCTTACAAATGAGAGAACTTGATCACTGTTAGTAATAGCCAAGGAATCCATGAGAAGCAAAGACAGATGGGCATGCATGTTTTAGTTTTCAGTGATTCAGGTCATTCATTTTAGACCTTGATCTGCTCTGCACAGGCAACATTTTAGAATAGATTAAGAAATAGTGGGAGAGTGGGAAATAATCCCCAAGACCCAGCAGTTGTAAAACAAGATTTATTTAAATCATTCTTCTCAGATTGGGTATTTGGATTGATGCATTAGGGAGAGGCAGTAAAAGCATCTATTAGAGCTAAGCAAGGTGCTTCACATTTCGCTTGCTGCCTTACAGAAAACAAGATAAAACAAAGAAACAGGTGAAAAACACAGAAATCCAAACTAGATTCACTCCCTCTGTTCTTAATTCCTTTTCCACATTTTAAGAAGTAACTTGGAAAGGAATAAATATGGAAGGCAGGTTGTTAAAATTTGTGGATGATAATTTAATGGGAAATGAATCATGCCCAGGAAAGACTACGGATCCCAGAATGGCTAGATGGTTCAGTGGATAAAGACATTCACACCAAAACTGACAACCTGAGTTTGATCCTTGGAGTTGACGTGTTATTCTTTGACCTCCATATGCATGCCATAGTACATAAACTGCTTCCCCCAAAACAAATTAATAAATGAGAAAAAAGAGTAAGAACCCTCTCCCTAAGTCCTGGAATGGCAAGCTAATGATAAATTCAACAGGCTAAATAGAACTTGTACTTAGATACCCAAATATAAAGAGGATGAGAAAAAAATTGCTTTGCATAAAGCACTTAGTGTGTTGGTTGACAGCAACTCAGACAACAGGTGATTTTGCAATTTTGGCATGAACATAAACTAACCTACAATCTCTCGGCATATACTCAATTTTCAGGATAGTAAAGGAACTAAAAGAATGGGTGTATATAGTAAAAGTGCTCCGGGGATTGGGGGGAGAGGCACTGGGAGATGGGGAGGGAGGAGAGAGGGGAGGGGGGAACAGAGGAATGGGGGAGGAGGTAGAGGGAGGGAGGGGACCGGTGTACCTGTTAAGTTTGTATGAGCGGAAATAATAATAAAAAAGAATGGGTGTATAAAGAAAAGCTAATGGGAACGACAGTCATCAGAAAAAAAATAGCAGAGTCTTAAAAACTGGGCAGAACACTGTCTCCAATGATCTCAATGACCATCATATGGAAGAAAAGGATTTCATGTTAAAAATGGAGATTCCTGGGTCCACCCACAGGAATTTTGATTTAGTTGGTCTAAGATGGAGAGTAGGGATCGGTTTTTTTAACAACCTATGGTAGTTCTTGGGACAAGATGAGAAATAGGACACTGTTCATTCAATGTTTGCTAGGAGTAAGAACCATTTTCTAAACTGCCACACATAATAATTACATTTGCAGATGGGGTGCAATGCAGTACATCCATATGTGTATATTTTATACTATGATGTGAAAATTTCTAGTACTGCAAATGTTTGATCATTTCTTTGTTGGTGAGACCATTGTTTTGCAATATACATCACCATTGTTAACTAGTCACTATATAAGAGGACATTGGAACTTAGTCTCATTCCCTATCTAACTTTAACTTTGTTTTCACCTGCCAGTCTTCTCTTTCTCTTTTCTCTTATACTTTTCTCTGGGTTTAATAATATCTTGACTTCATTTGCCTGCTTAAGAACATTTGAGAAGAGTAGTCAGGTACTGGCTACTTTGTTGGATTTTTGGATCTTTCAAAGATAACTTGTAATCCAGAAATCCCATTACCTTTGTCATGTATAAATATTAACTTTTTAGGTAATAAGTTTTAAATAAACAGTGAGCTATTACTCATTACTATATGAGGATATTTGGGTTCTAATCCAAATTCTCCCACATTCACCAAGCAGCCCTGGGGAACTTCACTACCTCAGGCATTTGCCAAAAGTACAGGTGTGAACTTGACAGTTCAAACTCTGGGCACATTTGTAGAAAATAAGTAATTGAGTTAAGCCTAGAGTGAATCTGCAGGAGACTGCCTAGTTGCTGCGGGTGAGATTAGTCCTTGAGCAATGAGTAAGATGGAGGGAGGTGATTGAGAAAGTTGGCATTCTTCTGTATACATGTTGGTCTGGCAATTAAGAATTGTCCCTCTCTCAGCTGTTAAATGGATATGGTGTGGCCAGTTCCCTGGATCCTTGGTCGAGATGTGGGCTTCTCTGCCAAGCTGGACAAGGAAATGTAACCAGACTAACATATGAGAGAGTAAGTCCCTTAAGCTGTTTTGTCATGAATTTATCCATAACCATACCAGAGTAACTGTAAGAGCACTCTTTCTAGACACATTATATAAAGCTCCATTAACAGATGACCCATAGATAGCACCCTTCAACTCTATTATATAATATTAAAACACCCTTTCACAAGAAAATACCTGAGTACAAACTATATAGTTCTGGTGGCACATGAATATGCAACACCAACTTTTTTTTTTAGAGTTTTAACTTTATTTGTGTGTATGTATAGAGGACACTGTGTGTCCCTGTGGAGAACCAAGGGTGATTTCAGGAATCATCCTGGATCATTTCTACCTCTTTTTTGTTTCCCTGTGAGATTTCCCAGGCTCTTCCCACCAGGGCTGAAAGTGCAGGTCGCCATCATTTCTACCTGATGTTTTACATGGACCTAGGATCTGAACGCATTGCTTACGAGGCAGTCTTAACCCTTGAGCCATCCATCTGTCCAGTCCTCAACACAGATTTCTGTATCTTCTCAACAGCAAATGGTAAATGACCTTATTAAATATCATGGACACAAACTAAGAAATACTACACACCACTATTTTCATTCACAGAAAATTTTACTCAACTAGCCCCTTCTCTGGGTGTTTTAAGCTTCCTTTCCAGCTGCTGTGCTGAAACACTAGACAAAAAAATAACTTAAGGGCTCCCCGGTGCAGTCCATCGCGACAGGCAAGTCACAGCAGCAGGGAGCTGAGAGCTGGCCACGTGACATCCACAGTCCCCGCAAGGAGCAAGGCATGACTGACCGCTCACAACCATTCAGCTCTCTCCAGTCCAGTCCAGTTAAGATGGGTCTTTCCACATTAAGTTATCAAGACAATCCCCCGAAGGCACCCTTCTCCCAAATATTCCAGATGGTGTCAGTTGACAACGGAGCCTAACCATCAGCCAGGAGACCACAGATTGTAAAAAGTAAAGGCGCTCAGATTCTAAAACAGCGAAACTCAAGACACAGGGATAAAGACAGCCAAGCACCTAGGGTCACGTACCAAGGACACTCATCTTGGCCATGAAAGAAACCTCGGGAGACACCCCCCACCCAAGGAATGCAAAAAATATGGGGGGGCCCTACCCATCGCGCGCGTTTGGTGTCACCTCGCAGGGGGGCGGCCAACACGGGGCACCCCGCACGGCTGGGCGGGCTCTAGGGGTGAGGGCGCGTGCGGGGTCCTGCGCGGGGAGAGAGGGGGTCCAGCCCGAGGATCTCACCTCCTGGTCCTCGTTTGCACCCATCGCGCCGGGCACCTTTAGGACTCGTGGCGTTCGCGGCCACGAAGGGAAAGTGGGCAGTGGCCTACGAGGTCTGGGCGCCCCGCTCCCGCGCCTCGGCCTCGGGGTGCGGGGGACCCTCCCCGCAGCCGTGGATCACGCGCGCCTGGCCCTCGGCAGAGCCAAGCCACGGGCGGCACACGGCGGCCCCCGGAGCCCAAGGCCACGCTAAGGTGGCGCCCAGCCGGGGGACGGAGCCGCTGAGGGCGGTGACTGGGGAGGCTCCGCCTCCTCCATGATCGCTTCTCCTATTGGCTCCTCTTAGCCCCGCCCCCCACTCCTTCTCCTCTAAAAAACGGAATGCCTTCCTGACGCTTTCCAGAGCCGCTTACAGTTTTTGGACTACGATTGGTGTTCAGATCTGTCACTTAGTCTCAGAAAGTGCTTCCTGTGCCGGCGGAGGCGGGGAAAAGGAAGTCCCGCCTATCGCCGCGGGTTCAGGGCGCTGCGGGGTGTAGGGACAGGACCCGGCGTTCGGTGACGCTTCTGCCGCGCTCTGCTCGTCCTTTCCGGGGCGGACAGTGACGGGCCGCGGCTGCAGAGGGCCCAGGGCGTGCGGCCTGGGTGAGTCAGGAGGAGGAGGAGGAGGAGAAGGAAGGGCGTTAGCAACTCCGGTGCAGTGGGACTGCGTTTCCACGGGCGGCCGCGGTGCCGCCTAGGCAATGGGTCCTTGCTCGGTTCTAGGATGTGGGCCTCGGGGAAGGTTCCGTCCGCCTCGGGGGCCCGAGGGTCACTGGTTCCCCTTCTGTCGCGTGCAGCTGCGGGAGCACCGCGCTGCAGCCGTGGGGACGGCGTCCGGTGCAGGCGCGGCTGTCACCTGGTAGCCTCAATCTCAGTCCCAGGCTGTGGTTCCTAAGGGTTCCACCGCTGCGGGGCGAGACGTCCCTGAATCTGTTCTTTCTAGCTCAAGGCTTGTCCCGTGAGCCCCCAGCTCTTTGAAAAGCGACCATATTCTTTTTTTCACTTGGCACTCGGGGATAAGTTGCCTCTCTTCTACGCTAGCTGTCAGATTATTCTCTTACACGGATCAAGTGACCTCGGTGCAGAGGTCCACCTTTTGCTTGTCGCTTCTCCTGCTTCTGCATGGCCTTCATGAGTCAGTAGTCCGGCTGATTTCTACATTGGCTTCCAGGAAATCAGGAACGTTTTCCTCTCCCGCTTGTCATTGAGATCCATCCATTCAGTCTGCCACTCGTCTTTTAACCTGCACCATCTCATTGAAAGGCACATGTCAAGTGCCAAAGCTCGAGAGAGGTAGGATTTAACAGTTTTCATACAATGCCTAACAAACTTGCCCTAATTTAGAACTGCACTGTCTAGTGAAGCAACTAGTAACCACAGGTGGCTGTTAGGTCCCTGAAGTAGTGACTTGAGATGGACTTGTAAGCATAATATATACGCCAACTCTTGAAGACAGTATGAGAGAGAAGGTAAAACATTTCATCAATAACTTCGATATTGTTTGGAGGATAACGGGTCAAAGAAGGTGCATGAATAATGAATTCACATTATTATGATATATTATTATTTGAGGGGATTGGAGTTTGAGATAGGGTCTTAATGTGATTGTTCAAAGCTTTTTATTTAAATGATTCATATATATTCCTCTTGGACACTACTAACTTAAACTCTTCAGTAATTTCTAGTTTCTTATTTCTGTTCCATATTCAATGACTATTCCTTTTCAGCTGGGATTCTTAAGGGAAATGGGCCTTTAGAGCTGCAAATCTGCACTGTTTGGTATTAGGCAACAATATCCATATTGTATTTTGACCCCCTTTTTAAAAAAATTTTCATCCCAGATTCTTTAGAGTATTTCTCTCTTCATCCTAAATTCCCCAGAAGTAATGTTTCTTCCTTTGCCATTATAGCTTAATCCTACCCTAAAAAATGTTTTTTTAAAGAAATTCTACAAATTATGTTATAGACATATTTCTAGCAAGCTTTCCAAATCATTTTTCAGTATTCATTTTTCTTTGTTTCTTAAACAGGAGATCCCAAATAATCTTGACTAAATTAGCCTTTGAGTTAGAAATATTGTACATTTTACAGACTAGGTAGAAATTTCTGCCTTGGTTTTCCCAAATATTATATTGCATTCTATATTGGTGATTACCTCTTTAACAAGCACATAATACATTTTGGAAATGAATTATTTTTGAAATAATTTTTTGTAGAATGAGCACTTTTATATAATTTTTTTCTAAATTCATGGCATACTTGAATTTAGTGTTAAGTTAGTTAAGGTCACAATAGGGATGCTAGGTTGTCCATTAATTTATTAATGCTTAAAATAATGTATGTAGTTGTTTTCCTTTTATTTTTTACATTTTCATTTTCAAACCTTTTGTGTGATTCTTTTCTTATAAAATGTAAAATGTAAATAATTTTATTAAGTTCATCACAGAAATTAAAATTTTCATCTTTGCTCTAGTTTGTGTGACAGTCGTGCACTAAGAGCTTTTTGCCTTTTTGTGATTTTTATTGAATATCTATTCAATAAAATTGAATATCATATTCAATATTTTATTGAATATGAATGCTAATTTTAAAAACTAATTATAGATGACCCAGTGTTTGTATTTCAGATTTTCTGTGACGTCTTCAACATGAGCCCCACACAATGGGACTTCCCTGTGGAGTTATGCTGTCGGCCTATGGCTTTTGTTACACTTACCGGCCTCGACATAGTTTATAATGCTGTCCATCGAGCAGTCTGGGATGCTTTCTCTGTCAATCGGAGAGCTGATCGGGTTCCAATTTCTTTCAAGGTGCTCCCAGGAGATCATGAATATCCAAAATGTAGACCCAAGGTAATGACATTAGGATTGAATGCATTCATTCATCCACAGTCCCTATAACCTCTCTTTGTATCTGAGTTTATCAAGGCAGAGTTTATATAGTGGTATATAAAGAAAATCTTATTCATATTGATGTACTGTTCTTGGACGTGCAGATTTAATAGCAGTTGCTTTTTCAATCCCCAAATGAATTACGTACAAAGCTTTATATCCTATAAGCCTACATTCATCCATCTTTCTTTCTTTTTGCATTAAAAAGAAAAAAATCTCCACAATTTTAATAAATACCTCTTAAAAAGTAGGTCTTACATTATCCATTCCATAGAATTCATGACCTTTACAATTTGATTCACTTTCATACCATTTTTGAATCCTTGTTTTGTCATAACTGGAAGTGTACAACAAGCTGGTGATAAAAATTTAAATATGACTTTGTCTTTGGGGATAATGAAATGTTGTCATTGTAGTATGTCTTGGAAACAAATGAAACCATGTTAGGTTTTAGACTTTTTCATCATTTTATAACAACAGAATGGTGAAGAAAAGAAGTAAAATTTAACTGGAAAATGACTGACCAAATATAGTGTAGCTGAGAGTCTCAGTATTACTAGGAGCTCCTTTGATTTAGTCATTTCCGATTTGGGATGTATAGTGTTTCTAGGGTTGAGATTCTACTTCTAACATTGTATATGTTATTTAATTTCTGAAAAGTCTTGACTTTCCCTTGATAGAAATGGGGAGGTACATAGTGAATGACACAAAAGCTGGTGAAGTACGTGAGACTCCACAGATGGTGTTCTACTTTTGCTGTAAGATTAAATCACTTTAATTTTGTCACTGTTTGCAGAGAACTTCATATGAATGGTACATTCCTAAAGGGATCTTGAAGACTGGCTGGATGAATAAGCACCTGAATCTAGTACCAGCGCTGGTGGTTGTGTTCTATGAACTGGACTGGGATGAGCCTCAGTGGAAAGAAAAGCAATCTGAGTGTGCCACCCGAGTGGAAATTGTCAGGTATGAGCCTGTCAGGTTGCTGCTGTAGTTCACAGGTAACTGTTGTTTGCTAACCTATTAACATATATTGCTAGTATATGGTAAGAAATTTATAAAACAAATTGGTCTGGAGTTCCAATTTTTTTTCTTGCATTTTTGATCTATTTTAGAGAGAGTAATTTGGTCCCATAAGACACTTTGTGATTAGCCTGCTCAGTTTTAAATCATTAATTGTGGGCTGGCAAGATAGTTTAGCAAGGTAAAGTACCTGTTCTAAAAACCTGGTGATTGCAGTTCAATTCTTGGAAGCCTACATGGTGGAAGGAGAGAATTGACTTCCCAAATTGTCCTCTGACCTCCACTATGCACTGTGACATGTATGTACTTCTCTCTCTCTCTCTCTCTCTCTCTCTCTCTCTCTCTCACACACACACACACACACTAAATAAATAAATATTTTTTAAAGATAATTGATTCTTTTGGATGGCTGACATATTACTATATATATATGTTTGTGTAATATTTTTATATAAATATAAATTTTTACTTTTAAAGCAGATTTTAGCAAAGATTACGAACTTGTAAGGTTTTACTTTTACTTGTTTATTCTTTAATTTTCACATTTATTTGTTTAGTGTCTGTGTGCATATGTATATAGGTCAGAGGACATTATGCAGGAGTTGGTTCTCTACACCATGTAGGTTCCAGAATAGAACCCAGGTAGTTAAACTTGAATTACCAAGTTTGTGCTTATGTGTAAACCTGGAATAATCTCCTTGAAATAAATTACTTTGTTAATTATATTAGTATTCTCCTATTGCAGACAAAGTTTACAAGGAAGAAACACAAAAGTTGCAGTAGTTTTAATTCAGAAGAAAACTCCTTTGCCTCCAGGTATCAGAAAGTTAATTATTTTATACCTTCAGTTATTGATATTAGGAGGTTAATTTGTGTGTGTGTGTGTGTGTGTGTGTGTGTGTGTGTGTGTGTGTTTGTGTGTGTGTGTGTGTGTGTATCAGAGGGTACTATATGTCCTTGTGGAGGACCAAGGTGATTTTGGGAATCATCCTGGATTAATTCTTCTACCTCCTTTTTCCTTTACTATGGGATTTCCCAGGATCTACCCACCAGGGCCTCAGGTGTAGGCTGCTGCCATTTCCGCCTGGTGTTTTTTATGTGGGACCTGGTATCTGAACTCAGGACCTATGCTTTCAAGGCAGAGTCTCAATCCCTGAGCCATCATCAGCCTCAGGCCAATTTTTTAATGTTCAATCTTTTATGAATTCACTTTGGCAGCTGATAATATGTTAACTTTTAAAAAACACTAGCAGTGCATTAGCAAATGCTTGTAATAACCATCAAAAATAGTAAAGTTTACAAATACTGAGTCCTAGTCTTCTATTTCAGCCTAGCTCTTATAGAAGCATTTTGTTAATTTATCAATTAACAAAGCAGTTGATTCAATTACTTTTAAAAAAGAATGCTATCTGATTCAAAAAAAGGATTTGTGCTTTCCTTCAGGAAGGTGTTTTTATTTTAAGTGATTTTTCTTTGAGTTCCCCAAATTTTTGTACCAGAATAATTTTTTTATTTCCTTTTGAAGCTTGTAGCTCTTTAAAAAGTTTAAAAACTTCTTTCATGAATGATTGCTTTTTTTGTTTATTGAAATAGCTTTGTGATATATCTTTTTGGCATTATTGGGCCTTTATTTTGCCTCTGTTCAAATTCCACAGTATTTTCTGAATATAAGTATGTACTAAGTGACTTCTGGGACCCCACACAAGGAG
Source organism: Typhlomys cinereus (assembly GCA_023101885.1). Classification (NCBI taxonomy): domain Eukaryota; kingdom Metazoa; phylum Chordata; class Mammalia; order Rodentia; family Platacanthomyidae; genus Typhlomys; species Typhlomys cinereus. Next base: position 1,292,975 of record JALPQD010000401.1, read on the forward strand.
CCCAGGAGTCCTGTTGGCATGGTGAAGAGTGATTTGAACTTTATTCCTAATTCTACATTTGGGGAAACGCTAATAGACTAGACTTTTATTTCTCCTTGCCTGGGGCTTGCCTGCAGGAGAAGATGTCATCGCTTCAGAAAGGGCTGCAGCCTTGTGCAATGTGTGCGAGCTCTCAGGAAAGTCTTTGTTTGTGCTGCCCCACACTGACCACCTTGTGGGTTACATTATAAGGTAAATAAATTGTTGATTTTGATTAAAATTTATTTTAATTAAATTTAAAAGTTAGTAGTTTAGACTCATTTTTAAAAAACCATTGAATCTCAATTCAGGTAGTGTAATCACTAAATGAAAAGACTGAATTAGTGGAGTTGCCTGTTTAATGCCTGCTGGAAAACTCTTTTTCACTGATTCTTCTCACCTTGAGTAGATCTATTATTTATTCATGTTTTCAAAACTTGCTATATATTTTTTAATCTGAAATCCTAAAATAATATGGAAATATGCAAATTAAAGAGAGATGCTCTTATACCATGTTATCAGATAACAGCACATATCTCTATAGCAATTTAACCTGTTCTGTATAACAGGGAGAGATTAAATTCCGTGTAGCTGAGTCACAGGGCCAACTAGGCTTCCTGCCTTCAGCTGTCTGTACTGCTTCTCTCTGTACACACCTCTTGCAAAACTAAAACATGCTTCTCCTTGATATGTCCTGAGATAACATAAGTAGAATTAATACCTTTGTTGAAAAGAAGTTTTTGTCGTCATTGAGAATTATTTATAAACCTTTGCGACTGTATTTAGACATTTCAAGTGTCAGTGCCTTACTCTTTTTTGTGAAACTTAAGAGGACACAGTTAGATTAATAACATCTACTTCAAGGTTAGAGTGTAAGTTAATTTTCATATTTTTAATGACAGTTTTGAAAATAAAAAGCTTTTAAATTTGGTGAAAATCTTTTGGATATGGTTCAAAATTCTGTTTTATTCTGAAGAGGAAAACCCTCATAGTTCATCCTTAATCTGATACAAATTCAGTTTTCTTTCCTGCCCTAGGTATATATCCCTAAAAGTTACTTTTGACAACTTTCTTTTTTTTCTTTGCTGCCAACTTTCTAAGCAGATATTTTTCCTCTTTTGTAATCTCAGAGTTATATAATGAAGCAGAAATCACACAATTGTTATTTTTACCTCATTTGCCAATTTTTTTTTTCTCATTAGGTTCTTATCCTTTTAAATCATAAATACTAAAATCGCACAGAAAGGTGAAATTCGATTATATATTGAATCTTTTTTCAGGTATTTTCTAAAATTTGGTAGGGCTGAACATAGTCTTAGAGATTACCCAATTTTTATGTTAGAAGAAGCTGTTTCATCAGTATGGTTTTCATACTTTCAGTGGCTTGTGGGGAGGTCTTTGTTGTGGGCTTTGCCTGGAAATTGAGACTGTGCTTCCCTCTCATGAAGCAGAACAGAATGCTCTGCAGCGTTTCGCTTTCAGTTGGTTTAAAACAACTTTAATATTTGTCTTTTAACAGATTAGAAAATGCCTTTTATGAACATGCACAGACATACTACTACACTGAGATCAGAAGAGTAAAATCTCATAAAGAATTTTTGAATAAAACAACACATCAGGTACATTTAAAAGAAATAATAAGACATTGTTAAACAAATCATTCCTTAACTGGGTGTTTTTGAAGTGATTGCTACGTCTTTAATATACTGATATGGTTTAGGTACTTTTAAAATGTTTTTCTTAAAGGTTTATTTTTTTATTGCCCTTAAAGTTTTTTAAACTCTTTACCCTTGAAAGTTCTTGGATATAGATTTCTAAAGCTTTTTAAATTATGCTTTTTTGTTAAAATAATTGTACATATGAATTTGAATCTTTTCCTTTAGACTATAATCTCTCATAATAAACATCATTTTCACACTAAAATGTGCATTTAATGTTTTTTTAATCATTCTTTTCAGCTTTTGTTTGTCAGACATCAGTTCAAAATAGCCTTCTTCAGTGAATTGAAGCAAGATACACAAAATGCTCTAAAGTAAGTTTTTGTTTTCAAGCTAAATTTTTATATCAGCAGTACCATATTAGTGGAGATTTCTTACTCAAACTTTAATTAACTTTGAGATATTTGAGTTTTTAATAGTTTGACCAGAAATGAATGGATCTCTAATTTTTTTTTCATTTTATTATTGGAAATAAATGTCAGAGTGTCATCAATCTTCTGGTTTAGTTTAATTACATTCATGATGCGAAGAAATACACTATGACAGTTTACCTATTTCTAATTTTTCTGTCTGTGTATTAAAATTCTTTAGTTGAGAAGCTAGTTCTCAAGGAATAAACATTCTTATTTACTTAATTCAATTAAGATCTAATTTTTCGTTTACATTTACTTCATTTTTTCATTGAAAGTCTCTTTTAAAAATCTTAAGTAAAATGGTATTGTTCTTACAATTGAGGAGATAGACTGTCATAGTTTGGCATAGGTGTCAACTTGACGGTTGAGGGTTTGAGCTCTGGGCACATTTGTGGAGAATTAGTGGTTGAGTTGAGCCCAGAGCAAACCTGCAGAAGATTGTGTAGCTGATGGGGCAGGCCCAGCCCATGGTAGGTGGGATGAGGCCCTGAAGAAGTGAATAATACAGAGAGTTGGTTGAGGAAGTTGGCATCCTTGTGTGTACTTGACTAGACATGTTGGTCTGGCAAGTAAGGATTGTCTCTCTCAACCGTTATGTGGTGATGGTGTGGCCAGTTCCCTCGGCCCTGGTTGGTGCTTGCTCTCCCATCAATCTGTACTATGAACTGTAACTAGGAATTGTAAGAGACAATAAAACCCTTGTTCCCTTAAGCCATTTGATGGTCATGTATCATCAACCTTGCAGGTGAACTGAAACATGAACAAAAATAGCAGTAAATAAAATGTTAGCCAGATTTTTATGTAGTTCGCTTTTTAATGTAGTTCATTTTTAAAAATATTTTAGTTTATTTGAGACAGAGAGAAAAAACATGCATGCCATGGTGTATGGGTGGAAGTCAAGAAACAGCTTTTCTTCTAGCATGTGGGCTTCTAGGGATAAAACTTAGGTTGCCAGGTTTGAAGCATATGCCTTACCCACTGAGTTACCTTGCTTGTCCTAATGTGGTTGATTCTCACAAATGGCATTAGTTCATGACCTTCAATTCTGTGTCTGCTTAAAAATAATGCTGTAAAGAAAAATATTTACCTGGAGAGGTAGCTCAGTTGCTATCTCATTGCTGTGATAAAATACCCAGCCAGCAAGATGGCTCAGTGAGTAAAGGTGTCTGCATTTAGCCTGGAGAACTGTATTGAGTCTCTGGAACTTAGCAGTTGAAAAAGAAAACTGACTTCCAAAGATTGCCCCTCACCTTCACACGCTATACCCTCCACAACAAAATAAATAAATAAACTATATAAAAATAAAATACCCTGACAAAAGCAGTTTAAGGAGCAAAGGATTTATTATTCCCAGAGAGAATACTCAGAAGGTAAGACGGCAGAAGTAAGAGACTGGGTGAGCAGGTTGCATCCATACTCAGGAAGCAGAGGCTGAACAGAAAGTGGCACTGGTCTATAAAGCCTCAAGACTAGTTTCCAGTGACCCACTTCCTTCATGAAAGCTGTGTGTGTGTGTGTGTGTGTGTATGTGTGTGTGTGTGTGTGTGTGTGCGCGCGCACTGTGTGTCCCTGTGGGGGTCCAAGAGTGATTTTGGGAATCATCCTGCATTGCTTCTACCTCCTTTTTACTTTGCTCTGGGATTTCCCAGGCTCCGTCCACCAGGGCCAGAAGTATAGGCTTCCACTTCTGACTGGCATTTTTTTATGTGAGACCTGGGATCTGAACTCAGGATCTGTCTGCTTGTGAGTCAGAGTTTTAACCCCTGAGCCATCTCTCTAACCCCATCATCAAAGCTCTTCAAGGTTCCTAACCTTACCAAACTGTGCCACCATCGGGGGATCAAGTGTTCAAGCACCTTGAACCAGTAGGGGACAGTTCACATTCAAACCACAAGAGATTAAAAATTAACTTTTTTCTGTGGAGATTCTACTTCTTAGAGTAAGTTACTTCCCTATAGTACTCTCTTTTTTCATCTCTATTTTCCTGTGCCAGCTGCCCCAAGGGTGTTTCCCCTCTTCTCCAAACTCTATCCGAGATCCATACTATACACTTAACCTGTGGGCATACTTCAAATTAAGATAGTCTTCACCTCTCCTGTCTTTTTTTTTTAATTTTTTTATTATTTATTCAATTGTACATGTATGCGTGTGTGCATGTGTGTATGTATATGTGTGTGTGTGTGTGTGTGTGTGTGTGTGTGTGTAGAACCATGGACGAATTTGGGAACCACCATGGATGCCTCCACCTCCTCCTTGTTTACTCTGTCCTGGGATTCACAGGCTCCGCCTTACCAGGACCAGAAATGCAGGCCGCCCCCGCTTCCACTGGCATCTATACGTGGGGTCTAGAATCCGAACTCAGGACCTTCCGCCTGCAAGGCAGAGGCTTAACCCCTGAGCCACTCTACAGCCCTACCTCTCCTGTCTTGACAGCATCTTTCTAATACTCTTTTTCTTAGAGACTTTCATTATGGTACTTTAAATATACATATCTACATGCACCTGTATGTAAAATACATTATAGGCCAGCCTGGGCTATTTAGTGATGCCCTGTCTCAAAATATATGCAGATGTATATACTTATTAACAGTACTCATTTTTTTCAGTGCAATTCTGGACAACTGACCAATTTTTTAACTTGTTTTCTATTGCTTATTGCCTGTGTAGTTATTGACAGATTAATGCACATTGATGGTTCTAATTGTGAAAAGTCATTAACTCTTCCCATGTATATTAGTAGTTGATAGATCACTTCTGAGAACATTAGAGATAGGTATATATATATATACATACACACTGGTGTATGTATGTGTATGCTGTTATCGGGCTGTTGAATGAGAAGAAATGTTGGGTAAATATTGTCTATTATAATTTTGTTATGAATTTTATATATACTTTAATATATTACAATTAATCACCCTGTTCATATTTATATTAGAAATTACAGGACTGCCTATAATCTTGTTCATGAATTGAGAGCCCATGAAACTAACATTCTGGAAATTAAGACTATGGCAGGATTTATAAATTACAAGGTAATTGTTCTTTCAAATAAAAGGAATTATCTTTAAATATTATTACCTTTCTTAAAATTTGAAAATTAAAAGCAATTTCTTGCTTTTAAAAGTTGGTTTATGTCGTGAATTATGTTCTTAAAAAATGTTCTTTTACTCAAGAAAGGCTTTAATGCTTACCAGCCCAATATTAATGGGTAGTTTTTTGAGGTTGCAAGTCCTAATTATTCCTGAGTTAAGAGTTTTCCCATTTTGTTTTTGAGTAGGAAAAGGGAGTAGTGAGAGAAAGCTGTCTTTGTTGTTGAATTTTAAAGATGCAACATATTAGAACTGTGTGTTTCTTGCATAATGACTTTAACTATGGAAAAGGTATATCTTTTCACTTTAATGGGAGTTTTTGTTTTTTAAAACTGGGTCTCATTGTTACGCTGAGACTAGTCTTGAACTTTTCGGCTCAAGAGATGCTCTTGCTCCAATTTGTCACGTGGCTGGGACTATAATGTCCACCACCACTGCTGCCTTTGTTCACTTTAGTGGAACATAAATACTGATTGACCATTTTGTTTTAAAGTTGGTATTGTAGAGATAGATTCTTTCCCTGATCCCTATCAGACAAGCTAGGGCTGTTCGCTTATGTTGTTTCCATATTCATCATTTAAAGTATCTGGAACAGGCTTAGTGATGTCAGTGCCTTCATCCGTACTTGATGTAAGCATGAGTTGGCACAACTTAGTAGAGACTACTTTGTCAGTGACCACAAATCCAAAGTTGCCATATATGCTAATTACAAATTGTATATATGGATCTTAGTACATATTCCAATAGGAAATGATTGTATATAAGCCAGTGACAATATTTTTTATGTAACGTGCAGCTCCATACATTGATACAAAGTGATAGCTGAGATACTGTTGGATGAAGTAATAAGTTTAAGTCAGAATAGCAAATGTAAATGCTATATGTCTCCTAGTTTATGTATAAACACACTTTCTTGCCTATGTGTAGAATATGTCTGCCACTTACTTGATGATCACTTCTGCAGGGAGAAATTAGATGATGGAAGCACCAGAATGGGTAATAGACTTTTGAGTTTAGCGAAATGACTCAGTGGGTAAAGTACTGTGTGTAAGCGTGAGGACCTGAGTTAGGAGATGTGGTGGCATGTGCCTGAAGCCTGGGTGCTGGGGGTGCAGGTGGAGGGGAGGCAGATTTCATGAGCTCTCTGACCAGCCAGTCTAGCAGCAATCTATGTGCATTGACAGACCTTCACTCAGAAATAAGAGGAATTTGGAGAGATGGCTCAGGGGATAAATCTCTGCCTCGCAAGCAGAAGGACCTGAGTTCAGATCCCAGATTCCACATAAAAAAAAAAAAAAAAAAGATGGAAATGGTCACATGGCAGAGGCCTGCCATTTCAGTTCTGGAAACTTGGAAAACGCCAGAGCCCTATCTCTCTCTCACACACACACACTAAATAAATTAAAATAATGAGGAAAAATCAGAGGAACATACTTAAAGTCAGCCTCTCTCCTCCACATGTGGATGCCTAGTAGCATACACATGAACACACATACACACATGTAGATTTTTAATGTACTGTACTATTTTATACCCAGGCAAAAAGATTTTGAAGAATTCTATAATTTTTATGGATGAGGATGTAACTGTCTTTTGATTATGCTACAAAAAATGCTTAGCTTTCTGACAGTTCTAATACTCAGTCATCCTTTCTCAGTTACCTATTGAAAATATTGCAGACCATCTTTATATTCTTCCTTTGATGTCATATATTTTTAATTCTGTATTTTGAAAAACTTCTAAATGTAGGATAAGTTCAGTATACTCTTATTATTTTTCAGAGGAACGTAGCCTTTGCTTTTATTGTGAACATTCTGAAAAAGAGAATTCTGTTACAGAAAACTTCAGAGAAGAAAATTCTAGTTTTGAAAAGTTACTCTCAAACTTACCTTTTTTTTTTTTTTTTTTTTTTAATGAATGTGCCTCTTGATTTCTTTTTCCCTTTATTTTGGAATTGGTTTTTACATTTTACAGATCTGCAGACTGTGTTTCCAGCACAACACTCCATTGGATGCAATTGCTCAGTTCCGAAAACACATTGACTTGTGCAAGAAAAAAATTGGAAGTGCAGAGTTGTCATTTGAGCATGCTGCATGGATGTCTAAACAGTATGTTTACATTGTATTTTCTCAATATTTTAAAAATAAAACCTGGGGATCCATCAAGATCCATCCATCAAGATGGCTCAGTGGGTAAAGTACTTGCCATTCTTGAGTTTGGTCTTTAGAATTCATGTAAAGGTGGATGGAGAAAAACAATTCTACTAAGTTGTCCTGTCACATACACACACAAATAATAATAAAAATAAGTAAATAAATAAAATGTAAAAATGAGACATAGGATTTAAGACATGGAATTAGCAATGACTTTGGTTCTTAACCTGAATTTTTTTTTTCTTCCAGTGAGTAAGTTTTTAATACAGCCTAAGTATTTTTAGAAATGTTGACTAAGGATAATTTCTTTCTTTTTTTAATTTCTTATTTTTAAATATAATTTTTATTTTTAAATTATTTTAAAAATAATTTCTTCTTTTGTTTTATTGTACATATTTGTGTGTGTGTGCCTGTAGTTGCACATGTGTTAAGGTCAGAGGATAACTTAGAGAGGTGCGTCTCTCCTTTCATTGCGGGCTCTGGGGATTGAACTTAGATCATCAGGCTTGCTTGACAGACATCTTTCCCTTCTTAGTTATCTTGCTAATTCTAGTGTTTCTTTTTTTTTAAGTTTATTTTATGCGTGCATGCGTGTGTGTGTGTGTGTGTGTGTGTGTGTGTGTGTGTGTGTATCAAAGGGCACTGTGTCCCTGTGGAGGATGAAGGTGATTTCGAGAATCATTCTGGATTGCTTCTACCTCCTTCTTGCTTTACCTAGAGTTTTTTACATGAGACTTGGAATCCAAACTCAGGACCTTCTGCTTGCGAGACCTTCTTAATCCCTGAGCCATTTCTCCAGCCCTAATGTAGCTTCTTAATAGAAGTCAGTTTATTTTTGGTACCGTGTTTTCATGCAGCATAAATTATTTGAGTTTCTGCAGTGTGATTACATCCTGAAATATATGAAAGAACAAAACAAAATTCCTGTTTTATGGAACTTAGTGTTTGAGACTGGTATTTAAAAATTGGTAAAATTATTTCCAGAAACTGGGATATATTTGAGTAGTGAAAATTATGTTAAAGTCTAGTTTGATGGTACATTTATAGACTTGGGTTATCACGAAGAGATGACATAAATAATTTACCTGTGACTTTATAGTGTGTATTAGTATTCACAAGGAAATTGTGAAAAATATTAGTTGCTAATCAGTAACATTGTTTTAATGTAGTGTATTGTGTTGATGGTTTCCAGAATGCATAATTATTAGAATAAACTGATTTTCTTTCCTTTACTCTTCTTTTTTTTCTTTAAGATTCCAGGCCTTTGGAGATTTATTTGATGAAGCTATTAAGTTAGGGTTAACAGCCATTCAAACTCAGAATCCAGGTTTCTATTACCAGCAAGCAGCATATTATGCTCAGGAGAGGAAACAGCATACAAAAACCCTCTGCAACCACGAGGTAAATTCAGCTCCTGGGAAATGCACTCATCCCTTGAGGAAACCAGGACTCACTGGGGCTGATTTAATTTTCTGTGTCTTTAAGTACTTTTTATAGTTTCAGGAATTACAGCTTTACGGTGTTAGTCAAAGTATTTCATTTTTAATTTGTGATTTGAGCAGAAATATTTCTATTTATATGGTTTATAACTATCACATATATGATTTTTTGTCATAAATTTTGTAATTTAAGTATAGTATCTTACAAGGTAGTTAAAAGCTAACTTTGTTAATGTTTGGTGAAACTGGACATGAACGAATAACATTCATTGCAATGTAGAATAATTCTATGGAAAAATAATTTGAGGAACTATAAAACTAAGCATATTTCTGTACGCTAAATTTCATTTTCAGAAATACCAAGGCAGATAATACGTACTAAGGAATAAGAACTATTTATATGCAAAGTTCTCATATATTTATTGATTACAGTGTAAATAGAAATGTTCCAGGGAGTTTGTTAAAATGGTAAAAGCAGCCAGCCATGAAAAAGTAACTTTTGAAGTATATGTACCATTATAGTGAAATATACAGACTATATTTAAGTGGAAAAAGTAGATTGGGAAATTATGCTGATAAGATGCAGCTAAATTTTTGCACAAAAATATATGAAAAGTATGTATACATTCTTAATAAGAAGCAGTGAATTTATAAGTAATTAAAATTTTTTTCCCTTTGGGAAATTTGTAATTTTTTTCAGTGATGTAGTTTATATTACATTTGGTTTCAAAGGTAAAAAATTATAAAGAAGAAAAATAGTGTAAACCTGTCTATCCTAGTGTGCAAAATACCCCTATCCATCAAGGCAAGGACTAATAAAGAGATGATAAGAAAGAAAAATAAGGTCCTGTTTTTAGGATTCCTTATGTTTGTTTACATAGAGAGTAGTTACATATATGGAATAAATGGAAAACATAATTTGTAATTTTTTATTGGCTCATTATGGTAAGGTAAAAAAATAAAGTTACTATGAAATCATTTGAATCATAGTGATTTCAATTTTTGTGTGTGTGGGTGTTTGTAGGTGTGCATATATGTGCTTGTATGTAAAAGAAGCCAATGTGTGTGCCTATGGAGACCCAAGATGACTTCAGGAACCATCCTGGGTTGCTTCTCCTCCTTATTGCTTTGTCTGGGGTTTCCCAGGCTCTGATTTCCATGGACGAAATTGCAAGCTGCCACCATTTCTGCTGGCATTTTTACATGGGATCTAGGATCCGAACTCAGGTCCTTCTGTTTTTCAGGCAAAGGCTTTCACCCCAGAGCCATTTCTCCAGCACCTTTTTACAAGATTTTTCTAAATGTTAAATGAAACATTTAATTTAGTTAAATTTGATTCTTGTTAAAAATATTCCCAGCTGTGGTATTTAAGTGTTTGCTGTTTATATTTCTGGAAACTTTGTATTCAGGTAAAGAATGAGCAAAAGCTGTTTTAGGATGCATTACACAAACTTTAGTTTAATTGGTTTTATTTAGGATACATTATATAAACTCTTACATGAGTTTGTTTTTAATTTACAGGCTTCAGTAACATATCCTAATCCTGATCCCTTAGAAACACAAACAGGTGTTCTTGACTTTTATGGGCAGAGGTCATGGCGACAAGGAATATTAAGTAAAGTATTCTCTTTTTTCTCTCAACCTCACAGAAGCAAAGATAGCAATTCATATTTTATGACTAATCAAACTAGTGGAAAAAATTGTACTGAAGTTAACATAAATGCTTTTTAAGCATTTTTTTGAAGAAAGATTTGTGCTTTCTTATTTTTAGAATGGTTGCTTTCATTTATCTTAGTATAACTTGTAATTGCAAGTATTGTTGAGATTAAAGTACTTGGATGTGTTCATGACATGATAAGCTGCTGTTGGGTAAACATTTAAGCTTCATGATGTTTTAATGGTTTAATGTAACATAAGCTTGTATCATTTTACAAAGAGTTTATCATCTTTTTGCAATTTATTCATCGTCTAATTTAGGCAACATCTGAGGCAGTTGAACTTCAAGTGTTAAGGAATCATCTTTAATCTCCACAGAATAGGTGTCTATAGAGCATGATGGGAAATGTACAGTAGAGTTTGTTAGGGAACGTACTCCTTGGCGCGTGGGAAAAGAACTCTGGGGTCAGGAATGTTCCCTTTAGAACAGACTGCAGAGACGTTTCCATGTTAATAAAGCTGTCTCTTAGAACCGTTAAGATTTTAGGGTGTTAAGAAATTGTAAAGCGTTGCGTTAAAATGGAGGATTCCAGGAATGCACATGCACACTGTTCACATGGAGATTTATTTTAAACATAGTGTCTGACATGAGTTGCTGCTTATCTTACATAGGTTTTGACCTTTCTGATCCTGAAAAAGAGAAGGTGGGAATTCTCGCTATTCAACTGAAGGAAAGAAGTGTTCTTCACTCTGTAAGTTGCTTTTCCCTACAATATAAGCTATGTTTTACAGTATTCTAGTAAAATAAGAGATTGTTTTCTTAAATGGTTCACACTTTACCTTTTATAACAGGAAATAATAATAACTCTTCTGAGCAATGCCGTTGCACAATTCAAGAAGTATAAGTGTCCAAGGATGAAAAGTCATCTAAGTATGTAATCTAAACATAACACAGTTTTGTGCATCTTCAAATAATTTTTGTTACACACATGCATCTTTTTTCTTTATAGTGGTTCAGATGGGAGAGGAATATTATTATGCAAAGGATTATACCAAAGCTTTAAAGTAAGTCATATTTACAATATTTTAAAAAGTATTTTGACAGCCTTATAGTGAATTGGAATGAAAGTTTATATTGAAGAATTTATTAGTTGTATGTGTGTTAAGTTCCAATTCTGTGATTTTTTTTTCAAGTGTCCTCCACTGACATAATTCTTTTCAAAAAAAATTTTTTTTTATTTCCACTCATACAAACTTAACAGGTACACCGGTCCCTTCCCTCCCTCCACCTTCCCCAATCCCCCTGTTCCTCCCTCCTCTCCCCCCTCTCTCCCCTTCCCCCAGTGCCTCCCCCCCTTTAATGTGCATGCCAAACTCTCCTCTGGGTCCTCCTCTCCGATGAGGTGCAAGGACCCAGGGGCATTTCCCAGAACCCTTTCCTGTGTTCCCCTTAAGCTTAGGAACACCACTGTGACTGTCAGTCCCTAGCCTCCAAGGATCCTAGTGCCTTTAGTCCATGCTAGACTTTGCGGGGTCAATAATGTGTTGGACATAGTGCAGGTCATGCAAAGTCCTATTATGATTGCTTCAGCCCTAACTTGTGTGCAGTCTTTTCAAAATTTTAAGTAACCTCAAATTTAATTAAATATAAAAATGCCTATTAAACTATTGGAGTAATTTTTTTTGGTGTTTATATAAAATGAAAAACACGTTTACACAAAATGGGATAAGCACTTTTTCTTTAAGAACCCTTTAAACCTTCTAAGGAAGCTGTTTCAGTATATCTTGCTCCTTGTCTTAGGTTGCTTGATTATGTGATGTGCGATTATCGGAGCGAAGGGTGGTGGACTCTTCTCACATCTATATTGACTACAGCTCTGAAGTGTTCCTACCTCATGGCCCAGTTAAAGGATTACATTACTTACTCCCTAGAACTCCTTGGAAGAGGTAACTTGATGTTCTTTCTGTAAAAGTCCAGCCAATGTGATTATTCAACATCCTTAATCTTTTTAAAACTGGAAGAATAATTCAGTGTCAAATGTTTATAAATACTTTCATTATGCATTCACTGTGCTTACTCATTTTAAAAGAATTTACTCTAAAATAATGTAGCAGCGCTGGGCAGATAAATCAGTCAGTAAAATGCTTTGCTGAGTTCAATTGCTAGGATCCATGTAAGAATGTGGGGCATGGTGGCATGTGTTTCCAATTCCAGCATTGGGGAAGTGTAGATACAAGGTTTGTACGGTTCTCTAACCAGCTAATTTAACCTGAGAGACCCTGTTTCAAAGGAGGCAGACTGTGTTCTGAGGATGACACCTCGAGTTGTCCTCTGGAGTCTACACCCACACCACACCCAGACCCATACACAAAAAGAGTTTAAGAGCAATGAGTTGGGATCGTGGACTGATTTGCCTATTTTATAGCCCTAAGTTATTGTTGTGTTGTTTCTTGTTTTTCATTTTAGCTTCAACTTTGAAAGATGATCAAAAATCTCGGATAGAAAAGAACCTCATAAATGTTTTAATGGTAGGTTGGAATTGTTGAATAAAACGTGCCACGTGGATGTGTGTATCAGGACCTGTGTCTGTGTTCTTACCAACCTGTGGAACGAATGTATAACTGTTGTTGCAGAATGAATGTCCTGACCCTGAGCCTGACTGCGACATCTTGGCTATAAAGACTGCTCAGAAGCTGTGGGCAGACCGCATTTCTCTGGCTGGCAGCAATGTTTTCACCATAGGAGTACAGGACTTCGTGCCTTTTGGTGGGTAGCCAGCATCTACGGTAGTCAGAGAAATCATGCTTTCTCAAAACGAATACAAATAGATGCAGAATAATAAATATAAAAATCAATTAAGAAAGAATTTTCAGAGTATAATCATTTTATGATTGTGGATTTTCTTTCGATATCTTATAAAATCAAACTATCAGATAGTTTTGTTTATATATTAAAATATACTTTGTTCATAGTTTAAGTTTTATCTGAAGTATAGTTGGGAAAATAATTATTTAAATGGTTATACTCTAATGTCTAGACAGGTGTTTTGAGATAAACTAATAACAAAATGGTTCTTAATTCTTTAAAATCTTGGTGTTGACATTTTATAAACAGCTATGTTTTAGAAATTAAAAGTGGTTTTGCACTACATTTATGTAACCTCTGTTCATTTTTACAAAGAGTTAAAATTTATGTTTGCAGAAGTCTGTGCGAATACTTACATTAGCAAGAATGCAGATGTGCCGCTTCTGAAGACGGGACAGGCTTCACAGGATGTGTTCAGGACCTCAGTATCTGGTTCTGTGTAATGTGGTCCTTTTTGTTTGATTTCTAGTGCAATGCAAAGCCAAGTTTCATGCCCCTAGTTTTCATGTGGATGTTCCTGTTCAATTTGATATTTATCTGAAGGCTGATTGCCCACACCCCATTAGGTTTTCCAAGCTCTGCGTCAGCTTTAATAATCAGGTAATGGTACCATTTGATGTGTTTTCATCATGCGTGTGTTGTTATAGCTTGTATTAGTCTCTATAAAGTGAGCTTAGTAAATTTTAGATCTTAATGTTTTTAATAGAAACAAGTGAACTCTGTTTTAGCAAGGTGTACTTAAAAATAAATATACTTATATTTCTAAACATCTTGCAACTCAGCTTGTACTACTCTTAATTTTTGTTTTCATTTCAGGCTTATGAAATCTATATAATTTCAAAGAAGATACATTCATTATGGATACAATCTAATTTTCAAGATAATTTGCTTCATTTATTTTGTTTTAACATTCTTAGTTTTTGTTTATAAAACTAGTGTATGTTTTATGTAAAAATATTGAAATAGACTAGATGGACAGAGCGTGAAAAGTCAATGTGTAATCTTTAGTTCTATTCTACTGGAGGTCCTTTTTGTTAACTTCCTGAATAGTGTAGATAATTTGTAGGTGTACACACATAAGCAACTTCTTTTCTGCAGAATCTGGATCATACCACATGCATATTGACTCTTAAGTGTGATTTAATAAAGTTAAGGCTTGTTTAAATTCTAACTCTTTCATTTATATACTTATTTAATAGATAATAATCTAGTCACCAGTTGTTAAATCCATGCACATTTATTTAGAATTACAATACTTTCAGCTTTGGGAAACCAAAAGAGGTAGAGTGTATCAACCCCATTAAGCGTAATAATTTGGGACCAAGTGTCAGGACTGATTCACAGATCGCCCCAGTAATGCAGACTAAATTTGACAATATAAGCTTGATGCCCAGCTACAGTTGGCATGACAAAGAAAAGAGGAAGTTTAAGAAAAGGTCAAAATAAGTATAAAAAGATGAGATAGGACAGGTTTGCCAATGAGAAAACTTTATACTGCTGGGACAGGAGTACATTTTCTGCACATGTGGGTGAGCCAGTAGATCAGCCTTGTAGTTGAGCTTTGTAAGAGTGGTTGGTGAATGTAAGGCCAGGTGACTTATAGCAGAGATGGACTAATAAAAGACTTTTAAGAATTATTTATTGGTTCTATATCCATGTTATATTTATTGGATGATGATAAAGAATTTTATCTGCCTTGATAGGTTTTAATTCATAAGAAGTGAGAAATACCCCTGTAATTGAAATAGTTATAGACTTGGCTGTTCTGAAGATCATTATGTTTTATTTAACCTTCAAATCCTTCTAATAAGTTTGATGGTGCTAAAACAGAAATGTGAAATTTATATCTGAGAAACTTTGTCATAAAGTAAAGGAATTAAATGATATCATGGAAACTAGAAATGATACCATGGAAACTAATTGGAAGTTGTTTATATTAACCGAAAGCCGCAAAAGTATGCAGATGTTGATTAACATGCTAGCTATGAGAGTGGAGATTTAAAGATGTGAGCCCAATTGTAAAGTAGCTAAACCTCGATTGTTAGTAGAAAAGGATAAAGAGTGGTTGAGATTTGTATGCTATGCATGGCTTGGTTCATCTTCTTCCGTCACCTAAAAGCACCACATCCTCAGCAAAACCTCCCACCTAAGTGACTCTCCTAGCTTACACCGTTATGCAGCTGCTTTGTTCTTGACAGTACTTACTTTCTTTTTTCTATTGCTGTTCTTTTTTTTCTTTTTCTTTCTTTTTTTTCGGGATTAAGATAGAGTTTATTAGAGCAGAGAAAGAACAGAACTCATGGACTCCAGATGTGGAATCCATGAGGGGCAAGGACTCACAGACTCCACAGGTGGAGTGCTGTGAGCGGCAAGTCCCTTTTCTTTGTTGTTCCTCCTTTTCATGAAATACTCTAAATCTGGACATAGAGAATCAATACAGCGTTCTTATTTTCCTTTTCCTTTGGCATCCAATCCATTTCTTTCCCTTTTTTTCTTTTTAAAAAATAAGCATAAGCTTTCATATTCAAAAAATTAATAAAATACTAGTTTTTAAAATGTGGTTGTTTCTGAATATATCTTATTTGAAATTTAAGATACAGGTCATGAAGAAAAAAAGGGAACGTGAGTTTTATAAGCATTGACCGAAAATGAGGGGAATGTATAAATCTTAGGCTTAGGACTTCATCTGCCGAGGCGCGCTTGTGCTCGTTGAACAGATGAGATGTCCGTTCCATTAGTGTATGGACGGAAGTCATCGGTGTTTGCTCATGTGCAAGCAGAGTGCCCTCTGAGCAGGTAGAAATGCATTCATTTTGGGACATGAGAAGTTAAAGTGGTGTGTTCATCCTCAGGAAGACCATGGGAATAGCCTACAGTTAAAGAATAAGCCACATGAAGATCATTTATGCGGGGGATTTTAATACAAAGATAAAGGGAATGGGTAAACTTGCCAATGAAGTCAACACAGAGGAAAACAAAAAGAATTGAAGGAAAGCAGTGATCCAATCTTGGGAACTTCTGAGTGAAAGTGACAAGGTGAAGAACAAGGCCTGGAGGTAATGAGGACACCCAGGAGGAGAGGCAGGAGGCATGTAAACAGAAACTCTTCAGAAGAGGCAGTGACAGATGCTAACCTCCACTGCATCAAAGAACAAATCTTTGTTTCTCCTTCTGTAGAAGAGATTTTTGTACATTTCCAGGATTCTGTTTGTGTGAATTGTCCTCCCCCCCCCCCTTTGGCAGCAATGATGAATGTTTGAATTTGGCATCTAAGTAATTCTTTTTATATAATAGCTCTTCGTAATACTTCAGTGATAGCTGAGTTACAACCAAATGTACTTCAAATCACATGGTACTTAGTGCTAGCAAAACAGCCAATATTCAATGTTTGCAAATTGTGACCCTTGTTCACCTCTTTTTAAGGACTACAACCAGTTCTGTGTAATAGAAGAAGCGTCCAAGGCAAGTGAAGTTTTGGAAAATTTGACCCAAGGAAAGATGTGCCTAGTTCCTGGTAAAACAAGAAAACTGTTATTTAAATTTGTTGCAAAAACTGAAGACGTGGGGAAGAAAATAGAGGTTAGTTATGAGATATGTTTAGAAATAAATTATAAAAGCAGTATATTTGTGTCAAAAATTCAAATAATGTACTTATAATCTTTTGGTATGTCTCCTAGAAGTTTTTGTGTGAACATACTTACAGTTAAAATTTTGACAAAGTTAGGGGTTTTGAATGTAGCTTAGGCATGTTTGCGTAGTTTGTACAAAGCTCTGGATTCAGTTCCCAGCACAAGGGAAAAAATAGGGATATGCTCTCGGTTAAGGAGTTTTAAACAATATGCATTATATAATATAGCAAATCATCATATATAGTATGACCTAATTAAGACAAAATATCTTTTAATGTTTTACACCTTGTTATTTGTATATACCTAACAAAAATTAGCATAATTATTTTTAAAGGTTTTATAATATAGATAACTAAAAAGTCTGTTAGAACTATAGGATGAAAGTTACATCTTTCAGCATGAACTCTTGAGCAAGCTGTGTGGGCTTAAATTCCAGCTCTCTAGAATCCTGGGCAGCTACTTAACCACTTTTGTATCTGTGCATTCATCTATAAATGCTCATACTATCATTATTTGACACTGTCATTATCAAAGTTTCATGGGTGGTAATTAGTGAGAATTGCTTACAGTGGTGGTTTAGCACATAGTGTGCACTCACAAGTGCTAGTTTTCCATGATTTGTAAGAGACGGTTAGCTGTTTTAAAGCTTGGGATTGTTGTATATGTAGTATGTAAAGTTGTATTACTAATATTTCCACAATAACTTCTATGAAGCTGTTGGTTTTATTATTAATATCCAAAGTTTTTTGATTATTCTTTCAGATAACATCCGTGGATCTGCTTCTGGGCAGTGAGATGGGCAGGTGCGTGGTGTTGAGCTGGCAAGGAGGAGGAGGAGATGCTGCCTCTTCCCAGGAAGCCCTGCAGGCCTCGAGGTCTTTCAAACGGCGACCAAAGCTCCCTGACAATGATGTTCACTGGGACAGCATTACAATCCAGGCAAGCACAATGTAAGTGTACTTTGCAAAAATATTGCTGAAGGTCATCCTCTCCTTTCCTGTAAGTGCTTTGTTTAAGTACTGCATTTCTTTAAATCAGTTACTTAGCTAAGGTTCTTTTGAAAGGATCATTTCCAGAGTCCCAAACATTTCTGTACATCTGCGGCACGAACCTCCTACCATGATGAATGAAATGTATTGTTTGATTGTAACGGTTCAGTCCCATGAAGAGACCCTCATCAGGGATGTGAAGCTCACAGCCGGCTTGAAGCCAGGTAAGTGTTCATATTGTAAGTTTGATCAGTATGAATCTAGCAAATAAACTCCAGCCTATCAGTGATAGGGGTTTATTTAAAAGATGATATGTCATAGTGTTTGTCACACAGTATGGAGTAGTATGATAATGTTTGGATTCTCCATTTTATACCACCAATGTATTAACCTTCCTAGGGCAGGATGCCAACTTAACTCAGAAAACTCATGTGACTCTTCATGGAACAGAATTGTGCGATGAGTCTTACCCAGCTTTACTGACTGACATTCCTGTGGGAGATTTACATCCAGGCGAGCAGGTAAACCTAGCCAAGCAGAAGTAGAAAAGGAGATTAGCGTAGTTTAAATAGTGATTTAAATAATAAACATTTCATGTCTATTTTTACATATTTAAGCTTGTAAATATCTTAGGCAATTTTCATGCAAGGAATTTTAGAATAAAAAGCCTCGATGCAGAGAACTTGGTGATAAAAGAATGGGTGTTTGTAACTACATGCTGTAACTTTTTAGTTAGCATCTGTTTTCACATCAGATACAAAATAGTTGAAATTGGAGTTTTTTTTTTAAAAAGGTAGGGTGTGATTTTTTTTCATTCTTATATTTTGCTGGGATACTCATGTTATATATTATAGTATTTAGCTGGTTGGTACAGAAATCTTTTAAAATAGGAACATTGTCTAAAGGTATGTATCAGGAGAAAATTCCTATAATATTAATTCATTATAATGCTTTTACTTTGTTTCAGCTAGAAAAAATTTTATATGTTCGCTGTGGAACAGTGGGCTCAAGAATGTTTCTTGTGTATGTTTCTTACCTGATCAATACAACCGTTGAAGGAAAAGAAATTGTGTGCAGGTGTCACAAGGTATTTTTTTTCACTACTACTTCATGAAGCATAATATATGAAGTTATTCTATTTTGTATTATTTTAGAATCTTCTTGGTTTTGGCAGTGAAGCTGTGTCATCTTTTTATTAGGAGTTGTTTCCTCAGTTCCAGAGGAAAAGGCCCAGCAATTTGGGAATAATAGTTTGGCTATTGTGTAGTTTGGCTATTTATGAGTCTTTGAGAGAGCAAAAGCTTGCCAAATGGAGAAATAGTATTTCCTACCTCAGAGAGAACTATCCTGTCAGAAATTCACACATCCTGTGAGTGACACTCCTCATACTTTGTGCGTTTTTTCTTTTCATTCTCAGACAACCCTCTGAGCAACGTGGAACTGAGACTTGGACAGTCCGTATTGTGTCCCTTCTGCAAAGTCACATTGCTATTTCTGAGATTACACAGTAACAAGTGTACATCTTGGTAGGATTAGAATCCAATCTGTCTACGTTACAGCCTGAACTTTTAACCAATATGACTTCTTTCAAAGGTTTTTCACCAATAAACCAAAACCCTGTGGCTTTTCAAACTTTTTTTAAAGTGTGTGTGTGTGTGTAAACACATTCATGTGTGAATGCAGATTTATACATGCCACAGCACACAGTGGAAGTCCTAAAATAATCTTGGGTGTTGGTTGGTTTTGCTATAGGTTGAAGCTACAGGATTGGGTAAAGTGTCAGTCAAATTACACTGGGGGATTATAACAGTCTCTGTCACATTGCTTTTTGACTATTCCTTTCAGTCATCTGAATCAAGGTGAGGTAAAGAACTTGGTTGCAAAGAAGGGCCAGGTTCTAGACCTGGCCCCCATTCGTGACCTTCATCTTTCTTCATCTGTCACTCTCCTTATAAAGTGATGGTGACACCTGCCATGCCTACATTACTAGATCCTACGATAAATAATGTAGAAGAGGGCTGGAGAGATGACTCGGGTTAAAACTCTGCCACACAAGCAGAAGGTCCTGAGTTCAGACTCCAGGTCCCACGTTAAAACTCCAGCTGGAAACAGCAGAGACCTGCACTTCTGACCCTGGTGGGCAGAGCCTTCCCACAACAAAGCAAAAAGAAGGAAGAAGCAATCTGGGATGATTCCCAGTCATCCTTGGTCCTTTATAGAGATACAAAGTGCCCTCTACACACACACACACACACACACACACACACACACACACACACACACACACAAAATAAATTAAAAAAATTTTTAAGTTAAAAATAATGTAGAAGGAAGCACTTTGCAGGGTGACCTGTTATAGTGTCAGATAACTGATGACAAATAGTAGGTCTCCTTTTGTGAGTTTTTAGAAATAGTATCTGGGGTAACTCTTGCTTCTTAATGTATAATTGGGATTATTTATTGAGCATCCTGGATTGTGTTTTATTTGCTTTCCAATTTTAAAATGTTATTTTAAGAGATGTAGAAAAGTTGTTGAATGTACTTTTTAAATTTTTTGTAGGATGAAACTGTCACAATCGAAACAGTCTTTCCATTTGATGTTGCAGTTAAATTTGTTTCCACAAAGGTATGTTCCTGTGATACACACTGGAGATCATTTCAGTTAGAAAAATTAAAAGTGAAAGGAAATGGACTCTTGTAATTTCTGACAGACTTTTCTTCTCCTCGGTGGCAGTTTGAGCACTTGGAGCGGGTGTATGCTGACATCCCCTTTCTGCTGATGACAGACATTTTGAGCTCCTCCCCTTGGGCCCTCACGATTATATCCAGTGAGCTTCACCTCGCTCCATCTATGACCGCAGTGGATCATCTGGAGTCCCACATAGACAAAGGTGAAACTTCTTCATCTTTATATAAAGGCCTGATATCCATGTGTATACATGCGAATATGAGTGAGCACTGTGATAGTTGGCTTTTTGCGAAATGAGGGAACTTGATATTTATATTCAAAAAGTAAATGCCTTTAGAATTTGGTAGAATTGGTATCATTTACAATTTGTTTAAGTATCTATCTTAAAAGAGTAGATTTTTTTGTTCACTTGTTTGATTTTTGGAAAGAATCTCTTGTAGTCAACTCTCGCCTTGTATTTGCTATGTAGTCAAGAATGTCCTTGAATTCCTGATCCTCCTGCCTTCGCCTCCCAAGTGCTGGAATTACAGCATGTGCCACCATTCCCAGCTTTACAAAGTCAGGTTTTTTATTCTAAGAACATGAATATTTTGAGCAATGTACTCAAAAGTAAAAAAAATAAATTTTTTTTATTAATTTTAAGTTAATATTTACTGTTTATAATTAGAAATAGGATAAGTGTATTAAAGGAACTAGAAAATGTAGAAAGACAGACATTAAGGTTCCTAAATCATTCAATTAAAGTGTTTCTCAGAGAAGATTCAAATCCAGGGTTGACACCTTTCCAGAGCAGGCATGCTTTGGACCTATGGACGTGTTTAACTACGAGAAGTAATGGAAGTTAAGCTGAATGTTCACTCAAGCAGAATTGTACTTGGCGTTATAAGAATTAGAATTATGAGAAAAAAGTCCTGATTTCTGAAACAACATACGAATCCATTGCTCTGTTTGCTGCTCAGGGCTCGTCCTGGAGTGCTGCTTGAGGGTTTAGCCATAGTTGATGGGCCCATCTGATGCTGGCTATTTCCAGGATCCAATTGCAACTTCCTTTTCCTTCATCTACCATATAATCCTAGGCCACCCACATATTCTAATCCAGTTAAGGAATCAGTGTGCAGTCCAAGCTAGACACTGCAGAGGGAAATTGTGCTTCACCCCCACACCAACCTGACACCAGGTTTTACTTTCTCAACTTCTCTTTAGCCCAGTTCTGCATTCTTCCCTTTCCCACCTGCTTGTAGTAACTTCTTAACTAGTTTCCTCCTTGCCAGCCAGTATTTTCTAGTTTGTATTTACACTGATGTTAGGTTTCCTCAGAAAATGTTCTGAACCTGCCATTCCTATTGAAAAGCTGTCTCAAGAAACCAAATTTAACTAACCTGTATAACTTTTCCAACTTCTTCACACTAATCTCTCTACTTTTCTTTGTGCTCTCCCCAAATTCAACCAAGCAAACGCTACATTGTCCACATTTTTTGGACATGTTCTCATTTTGCCCACAACTCCCTCTTTTCTTTTCAAACAGTCATACCTTTGCTTACTCTTCAAGACTCATTTAAGTTTTGACTTTTGATCCTTTTCCTTCCTTCATAGTGTTTTGTACGCATTTCTGTTGTAATGTTTCAATTATTTGCTTATAAAAAATGGTTCTTTTAATAGACTGTTTAGAGTCTGAGCAATATTTTTTTCATCTTTATGTTATATACATTGTTTAGTATGTATGTATTTGCTAAGTTGAAGAATCATGTCTGGTTTGCACCTCTAGTGTATTAGTGTCTATTGCTGCTGTCACAGAGGACCACAGGTTAGTAGCTTAAACAGCATAAGCTCAGTGAGTAAAGGCTCTTGCCACTAAATCTGATGATACAAATTTAATCCCATGTAATTAAAGGAGAGAACTGACTTCTTCAAGTTGTCCTCTGAATTGTACACATGTGCTGTGGTGTGTGTGCCCCCTTCCATCTCACACACACACACACACACACACACACACACCATAGCAGACACAAAAATATAATTAGTAATAATAAAATTTTTAAAGAACTTAAAGTAAAAATTGACTTAGTATTTTTTTCTTTTACACTGTGATCTGCTTGTTGAAACTCCGATTTCTATTAATCTAGTACAGCCTTCTTCATTGGAAAACTGTAAAACTAATAACTTAATGTTTAGGAATGTTATTGTTATAATTTCAGAGAGGTACTTACATATTTGCTGAAAATATTTGATTTAGATCAACACTTAGCATCAAAGATTTTAAAATAAAACTAGCAAGAACACATCTTCCTTGCACAAAGCTGTGTGTGGCCACACTAGGGAATAATGGAGCAGTAGGTGATATATTTGCATTTGAGTAATATCAATAGTAAGAAATCCAGAAATTTAATATTGTAAGTATTTTAAATAAAGTTTCATGCTCCAGAAAATATTCAGCCACATGTCATCAGAAACAAACCAGATGAAATCCAGTGGGCCACACATGTGGAAAAGTTTGAAAAGAGGGAGGAGTGTGGCAGGGGAGAAGGATTGTAATAGGAAAAGGAGGGGGAATGGAACTGAGGATTAAGGTATGAACATACGATAAATTAACTATGTACATTCATACAACACTAAAAGAATAAAAAAGAAAAAATTGTAAGTTTCTTTTCTCTATCCCAAAATGTTTCAGAGACATGAAATAATTTGGAAAATGAAAAATAATTATCAGCAGATGCTATTCTGCTTCCATACCCTATTGACTTTTGGTTCTGTTGGTTTGCACGTGTGTGTGATATATGTATATGATATGTGGATATGTATGTGAACCCATGCACATATGTAGAAGCTAGAAATGGATGCCAGGTATCCTGCTCTGTCACTCTCTGCCTTGTTCCCTGGAGAACCAGAGCTAGGCTGGCAGCCAACAAGCCTCAGTTATCCTCCCATAGCTACACCCATAGCTCTGTGGATACAGCCTGTTGTGGTTCCAGGCCTTGTGCTTGCACAACAAGTACTCTTTCTCACTGACCATCCCTCCCCCCATTTTTTGTGATAAATATTGATAGATTAGCATAAACATTGGACTTTGTGACCTTGAGAAAGTAACCTAGTATCTCTGAGCCTTAGTTTCTAAATTTCTATAAATACTCACTTTATAAGCTGTTTCTTGGATGTGAAAATCTTGTGAATGGAATCATGGCACAAAGTTATAAGGATTCTTTCTTGTAGTTGTCTTGCAGACAGGAGAAAGTGCCAGTGAATGCTTTTGTCTTCGTTGCCCATCTGCTGGGAGTGTTGAAGGTGGAGTAGCAACTGGACATTATATTATCTCCTGGAAGAGGTATAGATTATATTAGCCCTGTCTCTTTAGTGTCTTTGTTATGATGTCTTTATTGTTTGTCATTACCATTTATCATGCTGAAAAGATGATTTTTTTTAAGAATTGGCAAATTCAATTCTGCAGAAAATAGAAGTCACGTGAATGTTAAATAAAAGTCATGATCATAAGTTAAAAATACAAGGATGAAAATGTAAACCAAAACTTTAGTATAATATAAATATAAACCAGAGTTTGCCATAATTTTGTGACTATAGTGCTAGTGAAAGACTATTGAAAAACCTGGGGTAAAGCTGTCCACACTGCAATCACTTGTAGTTATTGTGCACGTGGAAAACCCAAGGGAATTAAGGGTTCCACAAAGTAACTAGATGTAACATCAGCATATAAAAACCTCTGTTGCATTTCTGCATGTCAGAAATATGTCTCTCAGTAATACCCTTTAAAAAGTTATTACTCTTTTGGACCACAAGTTTTCTTAGCTTCCTATTTGGCATTGAGTGAGGAAATAATATTAATTGGACCATTAACAAATAAGATGCTTTCCTTTGTGTATGTGTGAAATGCTTTCAAAGAACAAACTATTTCTTAACCAGCTTAGTAGTTTAATGTAAGTTTGTAAATTTGTGGCTTTGCTATAATGAGCTTTGGCCTTTTAATGTTGATGTCTCATTTCAGTTCTTTGTTTATTTTAATAAGACAGTTAAAGTAATTAGACTGTAAATCAGATTCCTGTTTTCTTTATTATCATATTATTTAACTAAGTCCAACATGTACCAGCATAGGCTTCTTCGCTACCTGTTTCAGACCATTTCATATCACAAACTACAGTGAAAGAACACTTCCACCATATTGTTTATTGGCTACTTTGTCCAGTGCTTTCAAAAAAAATATGTAGGTCCCTATATATGCACATGATATTTTGCAGAGAGAGCATTGCAGATCAACCAAGAAAAGGTTTGCTTTATCAGTGATAGACAATTACTGGCTCCATTTTAAAAAGACATTAGCCTATATTATATACGTACCTATTACTCTTCTCTGTTGCTTTGTGACACATCACTTAGGTTCAAGCAACTTAAGAGAGAAAGGGAGATTTATGCAGGTTACAGTCCCAGAGGGGAGATACAGTCCATTATGGTGGAATAGGCATGGCTGGCAGCAGAAGCTGGAGGAGGCCTAGGTCACATCCATCATGAAAACTGAGAGCTGCTGCAAGCTCAAGAGCAGACTCACTCACTCAAGCAGGACAGAGCTAATCAACCTCAAGGCCCACCCCCTGTGACTGCCTTCTTCCAACAAGGCTCCACCTCCTAAAGGTGCCATGACCCTCCCAAACACGTGAGCCTGTGGGGATAATTCACATTTCAAATCATGATAGTATGTAAGTAGTTTTTCTAAGTATGTTAAAAATCTAATTGTAGAAAGCAAAGCCTTGTTATTTTTAATAGAAAATACAAAAAAATACTAAAAAATGTAAGTAAGACAAAACATTCAAATCTCTAAAATTGATTTACTAAAGTTAAACTTTCCAATTCTTTAAAAAATTATTAATAGAATGCAAAATGAAAAGAGATCTTTGCAGCAAGTATAACTGAAAAGGACTGGTACCATATTTGGAACTTCTGGAAATCATAAGAGAAAAGGCAGTCATCTATTAGAAAATTGAGCCAAATATTTGAATAGACAAGTTAAGCTGAGGACACCATATAGTGAGAGTCCAACCTTGCTAGTAATTGGGAAATGATAAGCTGAAACACAATATTTGAGATTCCTGTCCCCCTCAGGGTGGAAAAAAGGGTTAATAATATCAAGTGTATCAAAGATAATAGAGTATGAATTAGAATAACCATTTAGAATAATTTCTAAATCTGTTATGTACAGATCTAGATAAGGTCTCAAACATGTACACAAAGATATATTATAAGACTATGCATGACAGCACTGGTTATAATGTCGAAAAAATGGACAAATTGTGACACATTAGAGACTGGAGAGATAGCTCACAGATTAAAGTGCTTGCTGCAAAAGAACCAGAGTTCAGATCTTCACATTCTATATAAAGCCCACATGTAACTCTAGCACCAGAAGGCAGAAACTGGGAATCCCCAAACAAGCTGGCCAGCAAGACTAGTCATATTGGAGAACTCTGGGTTTATCTTAAAAGACTAAGGTGGAAGTGTGATTGAGGATAAGTCTTGGATCACCTTTGGGCCTGCATAGATGTATACACACACATACCCAAGAAATGAAAAAAGAAAAAACTGTGATACATTCAAACAAGAGAATACTATTTACTAATGAAAATAAATCAAAAGTATACTTGTCAGCCTCATAATGTAAAGCAAACAAAGGCACAAAGCAAACTATAAGTTGCATTTAAATAATACTGAAAATGTGTAAAGTAAAACATACTATATATTTCTTAGTAATACAGATGCAGAGAGGACGTGTTTACAAGCTATGGGAAGGCTAATGGGAAGAAGGTTCACTTCTATTATAATTTCCTTCTTAGATTGTATGGTACGTGGATGTTTCATATGTTTCTCTGTTAGTGTTAGAAAGGAATCACACTAGGAATCATTTAAAGGAGTGTTTTAGGCAGCTCATTTGTAACTAGTAGGAAGATCTGAGTATTATAGCTGTCCCTGAAATTAGCACAACTAACTGAAATAGAAAATTTTAAATATGATAAATCTGTAGCTATAAAGAAAATTTATAAATTTGCCTTCGAGCTTTCAAAGAATACATTTAGATTCAATTGCATCATTATTCTTATGTTACAAATTGAAAAAAAGTTCTCCAGGAATTGTTTCTGTTGTGTACCTGGGATTGAGCCCATGGGTTGCCACACCCCTGATTTCAAGCCCCTGTCCTTTCTAGAGTACTTTCCTTGGACTAGTACTGCTAAAAGTGTGTGTCTCAGGATAAATTAACACTTGGAAAGGTTTTATTTATGTCAGTTAACATGTGTCAGTGTCTACATATTAGAATTTAAAACTGAAATCTAAAGAAAGAGAAGAAAGAAATATAGACATTTGTTAAGAAATAAAAACCTTTTTCTTAAAAAAAAAAACAAAAAAGCTAACTTTTCTTTTCCCCACAAATTTATTATGTTTAGAAGAATTACACAACACTTGAAAGACACTGCTTAGTTACTCCAAAATGCATGTCTTTCTACAAAGATGTATTCGTTAATGATGAGCACTGCCTCCCTTTTCTGTTGCTTTCGCTGGATAGCAGTTTGTACGTAATGCCAGCTCTTCATCTGAAGAGCAACAGACCTTTACAGGGGATTTCCCTGATGGTCATGTTGCTGCCAACCACCCTTCTGGCTCCTACCCTAACCAACTTAAACATTGAGCAGATCCATTATGTTACTGCATCACAGTACTTCGGAAGCATCAAGTACCATTCTATTACTGATGGTAAAATGTTTTAAATTCTTCAGTTGCTACTGCTTACTTACCTTGAGTTCTAACTCTGTCCTTTGAAAGTGGTTTGGGTGTTCAACTCAGAATCATCCTAGGGTAAAAGGGCTGTGTCACAGTGCACAGTAAAAGCCCGGCTTCCCGAACCCTGAGCTGAGTGGTGTTTTCATGACTGACAGCCTGACCCAGCTCCTGACTTCTCTGCAAGTGGTAATGGCAGCAACCTTGGGTTCTGGCATTTGTTCATTGAAAAAATTAAGGGATTCTGACAGCACTTACTTGACAAAAGTTCATCCATAAAGTTTTGGAAAATGGGTAATTCACACTTTTTTTTAAACTGACTGGTGAAAGTACGTGTTCATTGCCTTTGTCACATAAAGTGTGAGTTTCAAAGCTGACCTCTCATGCCTAGGGCTTCAGCAATGGAAAGCATCCCCGCCATCAGCACCGTCATCACGCTGCCGCATGTGATTGTTGAAAATACCCCTCTCCATGTGAACGCAGGTAGACGATTCAGTTGTTATTTGATGAAAAGGGCACAGTAATAATGCTCACTTTAGCTTCTAAGAGTTCAGTTCTTTAAACTTTCTATTATGAAAATATCTAACACTTGCAAAAGTTACATTATGACCGCTCTATGATCCTCTGACCTGATTATTGTGAAACAAATTCCAAATATCATTTTCATAAATACTTTAGTCTCAACTCTTCAAGTGGGTCATTATCTGAACATAATCATATTATGACTTTTAAAGTTAGCAATAATTCTTAGTATCATTAAATTCCAATGTTGAGATTTTCTTATTTGAACAGTTTTCAGCTTATTTTAAAGTCTTTATGCCGCATTTAATAGGTAAGTGTCACATTGTCCACCTAAATCCATAGACTTGCTGACTCCCCTCTCCCACGTCTCTCGTCCCATCCATTACCATCCCCTTTGTCTTGTCCAGTACTATTTTCTCCACGCTGTCTCCTTCCCATACACTCCCCTCCGTCCCACACGCACCTGGTCTGCTTTCTGCCTTTCCTGTATTTTATACTCTCCTTTCCCCTTTGTTTATTGAAGCACCCAAATCACTTGTCTGGTAGAACTTCCAACAGCTTAATTTTGTTGATTGCATAGTGTCATTTTTACATGTTTCTCTGTCCCTGTAAATTCGTGGCCGGCAGACTTAATCAGATTCATGTTTGAGTTTTTGGTAAGAAATTTTCCTAATGGTATGTGTTCCCATTTGGGGAACCCAATGTATTTCTCATTGTTTTCCTCCCCTCCTTCCTAACTTTTTGAGACAGAGTTACATGCAGTCCAGGCTAGTCTCAGACTCATTTGTAGCTTTGCTGGCCTTGAATTCCTGATCTTTCTGTTTCCACCTTCCAAGTATTCATGTTTTCAGTTCATTCTTTCTTTCCTTGTTTCTCTTTACTTCATCAGAAGAAAGTTTCCTTTATGAACTATTACTCTAATGCCTTTAATAATTTTGAAATACAGCATTCATTGCTCAGCAGAAAATACACTAAAATCGGAATGACATTAAAGAATGATAGTCTGACCTCTTGTAAGGATAATGCTCAAATTAATGATGCATTACATATTTTTCCATGTCAGAAAAATTAAGACTGAACTCCAGAAAAAGACATGAGTCTTTTTTTTTTTTTTTTTGCTTAGGTTCAGTAAAACACAATTTTTTTGATTATTCTAGTTTAGAAGCCATTAAGAGTTTGGGAGCTCTTTTATAGATTTGTAAAATTATTTGTAAATTATAAGTACCAGTTTTAGCCAGACTCTTCCTATATCAAGTATTGTCCTAATTAGTTTTAAGAGACTTGTTTTCTACTTAACCTGTATTGTCATTTTCTTTGCTATTGTCCAGTCAGAAAATTTCTTAACCTGGCAAAATCGTAACTTACATAATGCTGTGTCTGTTGAATAGAATCTGTGAATGGTGAATTTTGTTTTGTTTTGTTTTGTTTGTTTTTTACTTTACCAAAAGAACTGTGCTCTTTTCCTGTAGATCTGCCATCATTTGGGCGTGTGAGAGAGTCACTGCCTGTCAGGTATCACCTACAGAATAAAACTGACTTGGTTCAAGATGTGGAGATTTCTGTGGAGCCCAGCGATGCCTTCATGTTCTCGGGACTTAAACAGGTACAAAATATCTTTCATGGTGCTGCTCGTGTATCATAAAAGTGTGGCCTAGAAATGGTGAGCTGGAGTTTCTATAAATGAACTGATGAGTAATGTTGTGATGGTGATAAGCTTTTAAACCTTTTTAAACCTTTGGCAGAGGTGGGTTACCCTTTCCATGTTCTCAAGATTGGATGTAAGGGTTCTTATTCCTATGCAAAAACTTCACTGATCATCGGAGTATATTATGACAACATGTTAGAATCCCTGAACAACTTAAATATCACTTTCATTTACTTAACAGTATATATGTGTGTTTTGATTTGAGGCCTGAAGGCATAGCTATATCAATGCTAAAAGTCTGTTTTTCTTCTGAATTACCTGTGAAATTGTAGAAATAGCGATCTCACTAAAAAACTCTTTTTCTTTGGTATATAATTCAAATGGGAAAATTTATCAATTTTTAGAATGACTAAATAGAATACCTGGGAGAAAACATAGTCCAGAGAGAATACTGTCCCCCACTGTCAAAGGGATAACCTTTGACAAATCATGTTTGTCAGTCAATACTTTTGGGTCTAGTTGTAATTAGAAAGTGAGTATGTCTGAACACCTATAAATATCTATACCAAGCAAATTGTTCTGCACAATCTGAATGCTGAGCTTGCTGTGAAATGCAGAACATTTGAAATGTGCTATGTATTCATGCACCACTTTTGAATTTATGTCCTAAAATATTAAATACACCCACCAGCACTATGCATCTGTTATCACTGACACTGTATGTAAATATGTGTATTCATTTCTCATTTATAAATGGATAAGCTTTTGGGGGATGCATACTTAGAATTGGCTTAAAACTGGGTTGAAGAGATCGCTCAGGGGTTAAAACTCTGCCTTACAAGCAGAAACAGAGTTCTGATCCCAGATCCCATGTGAAAACACTGGGCAGAAACAACAGAAGCCTGCACTTCTGTGGATGGAGCCCTGGAAATTGCGGAGCAAAGCAAAAAGAAGGTAGAAGCAATCCAGGATGACTCCTGAAGTCACCCTTGGTCCTCCACAGGGATACAGAGTATCCTATGACATTGACACACACACACACACACACACACACACACACACACAAACACACACAACACAAAATCAATCAATAAAATAAAGTTTTAAGAAAGAAATAACTTGAAACTATAGCAGCACTAAAATCTTACAAATTTATATTTTTTTTGTAAATTGTTAAATCATTGAAGACTTAATAGTAATAATAAAGATTTAAAATGCCTTTTGTTTTCCTATGAGGTTGTAAAATCCCTAAAAGAAAATAAGCAAAAATAAAATACCAGTTGTGTTTTGGTAACAAAATATTTATAAAGAGATGCTTTTTGTTCAACACATTATCCTGTAATATATTGTGAACATAAAATTTACCTAGTCTAAGACCTAAAATCTCATTTTTAAGAAGATAGAGTTGCCTTTTGGATCTTGATAGAAATGAAAATGCATGTGTCTGTCTTGGTACTTTCTGTCTGCCTTATCTTCATGCCATACTAACTGGAATGTACATTTTGGAATCTGGAAGATGGAGTAGAAGAGGGAGGGCATGTTACACCAGAATGTGGGTATCCATCTTTCATAAACAGTGGAGGGGAAACAACATATGCACTTAAATATGTATGTAGCAAGTTATAGATATGGTTTTTTTTTTTTTTTTTTTTTGTAACTCTTTATCATCAGATTCGATTGCGTATTCTACCTGGCACCAAGCAGGAAATGTTATATAATTTCTATCCTCTAATGGCTGGATACCAGCAGCTGCCATCCCTTAATATCAACTTGCTTAGATTTCCTAACTTCACAAACCAGATGCTCAAGCGTTTCATACCTTCCAGTATTTTTGTAAAGGTAGGTAGAAATTTTCTGTTTAATTAATTGTCTTAAAAGCAAACAAATTTCATGTAAACTTCATGGATAATATTTTGAGACTAGCTTTCAAATGAATACTAAAATTATTTCTAATGACTATAATAAAGAATCTAATTTCAGAGATTTTTATTTTTATTTTGTTGTCATAACATATTTGTAGAAGATTCAAAGTACTTTCAATCAGTGGAGCTTTTCTTGTTTTTACTTGGTGATCTCATTTTGCTTTTTCTCCTATAAAGCCGCAGGGTCGCCTCTTGGACGAAACCTCCATTGCTGCTGCATGACATTCAAGACCTGCCCTTGGTGTACTGACAGGACTTGAGCAGAGGTTTATAGCTGTTCCATTGTGAATTAGTTTAGATCATAGTAAAGTTAATCTTTTCTATTTTTTAAAGGATGCTATACCTACCAGCTGTTCAGGTGAACTCATGGTTAAAATATTCAGAAAATCATCTTCATAGATTCACTAATACAGTTTGAGGTCTGTCAATGGGATATAAAAGAATATTAAACCATTGTTACTGTTAAGGCATTTTAGAAAGAGTAGATTGTTTCAAAAGTAATTGATTTGCATATACATTATCAGTGGGAAATTTCACACGCCAGCAGAACTGGACAAAGAGAAGAGAATGTATGATTACCTGCTCCAGGGATGTTCTGAATCCGTTGTGACTCTCCAGCAGAGATGGCCAAGCTGTAAGTGATGCATCTTCACACACTGCGATGGCCTAGAATATACACATAGCATCATCTCTATGACCAATACACAAAACTTCCCAGAAACTTTTAATTGAAGTGCTCTAATTAAAAGGTGTCAAAGTATTTTTGCTTACCGTGCAAAAAGTGTCAGCTAGGTTCAGCCCACAACCAAAATGTGGATCACATATGAAGAAGGTTCATATTTTTAATGTATCTGAACTGTGGGAATCTGATTAGCATCATTTCTAAACTTAAAGTTTTGAGAATGTCATAGATCTCCTTAAGAGTTCTCAGTCACGGTATATAGGTTCAAAAGAATTATTTAGAACTCTTGAAAATTCATGTAAATAAAAAACCATAAGGTAAATATTTTCTTTGTTACAATATCTTATTTTAAAACTATTTGATGGGGTGATGTTACTATTTAAAAAGTTGAAATTTTGTAAAAAGGAAATAGCAGTGTAAATAAATATGTGCTCTTTCAAATATACTTGCATGTATTTTTTTCATTTTGAACTTGTTTCATTTCAGTTTGACAAAGCAACTCTAAGAACACTGTTCATAAGATTAGTGGAGAACATCAGATTAGGAATTAGTACCTGTGTTCCAGAATTTGCCCTGCTAAACGGGCATGAACAGTGGAATAGGCTGTCTTAGGGCAATATGAGCACCTTAGGTCATGGCTTTTCAGGTAGAGACCATAGGAGTGTGGCTGTGGTGTCACTAGCTTGCTCGTGAGGTGATTTTGTTATTCCTCTATGCGTCTGGGTTTTCTCACAGATAATTGTAAATCATAGACTTGTTATGAAGATGACATAGATGAGTTAATATTCAAGGAGTGCTTAGGATGGTGCCTGACCCAAAGTTCATGCTCAACTACTATTATCTGTGTTATTCCTTTTGATGGGAGACTGACATTTATGCATCTCCTGGAAAGGTCTGTGTTGCTAGATTTTGTTATACATTTTACATGAAACAGGAAGTATGTGAATATATATGTGTGTGTGTATAATATATGTAAAACTATAAAAACTTATAGGAAATAATATACTCTAAATCTTCTTAAATGTTTTATCCTATTGCTTTGTTAAATTCTGGGCTGAAGAGATTGCTCAGGGGTTAAGCCTCTGCCTTGCAATCAGAAGGACCTGAGTTCAGATCCTGGATCTCATGCAAAAATGCCAGGTGGAAATGGCAATGGGCAGAGCCTGGGAAATCCCAGAGCAAAGCAAAAAGGAGTTAGAAGTAATCCAGGATGATTCTTGAAAATCACTCTTGGGCCTCCATAGACAGACACAGTATCCGCTAATAGACAGACAGACCTACACATATAGACATATACATGCAAAAAAAAAATCTTCATTGTAACTTCATTATTTTGATGACCCAATAGGTCTGAACTTGAAGTTTGAAAAATACTAGCTGTTGGGCTGGAGAGATGGCTCAGGGGCAAAGACTCTGCCTCGAAAGCAGAAGGTCCTGAGTTCGGATCCCAGGTCTCACGTAAAAATGTCACGCGGAAACAGAAATGGCCTGCACTTCCAGTCCTGGTGGGCAGAACCTAGGAAAACACAGAGAAAAGCAAAAAAAGGAGGTAGAAGCAATCCAGGAGATTCCCCAAGTCACCCTTGGACCTCCACAGGGACACACAGTGCCCTCTGATACACACACACACACACACACACACACACACACACACACACACACACACAGAGAGAGAGAAAGAAATAAATACATTTGAAAGAAAAAGAAAAACATTAGCTCTTTAGGTTCTTTTTTGAATCTAAAGTAGTTTGAAGCAGTACACAGGAAGGTTTCAGGTATTAACATGAAGCCTGTGTTTATATAGGTGAATCACTGATAAACACTTTAAAATTAACATCGATGGTCCTGTGATTGTTTAACTGTGTTTTACCAAATAAACAAGGAGTTTTCATTTGTTTTTCTTTTTTAGTCTCATAACTAGTGTTAGCGTGATCATCTTGACCAGGAATTCGCCCTTATTATAAAATTCTAATATGACTGACCTATTTTGAAACCAAAATTTTTGTTTCAGAATCATATTAAAAAAATTATGTTTACCTAGAGTTAAAAAAATTGAAGGTGACATGTTGGTATAGCAGCGGTTAGTGTGCTAATGTCTTAAGTGTCAGGAACACTTCCATCCTCCTCTATCCCTCGATATAGGATGGCTTCCTGTCTTTGTACATGTCATTGCTCACTTCTGGTATGGCTATCTTCCCACATACACGGCAAGCATAGTGGCTTTTTTTTTTTTTTTTATTTCAGCTCATACAAACTTATTAGGTACACCAGTTCCCTCCCTTCCTCCTCCTCCCCCCGTACCCCCTGCTCCCTCTCTCCACCCCTCTCCCTCCCCATCCCCCAGTGCCTCCCGCCCCAATTCCCAGAGAGTCCTTTCTTGTGCATGTCTGATTTTCCTCTGGGCCCTCCTCTCCGATGACGTACAAGGACCCAGTGGCCTTTCCCTGAACCCTTTCCCGTGTTCCCCTTAGGTATAGGAACACTGCTGTGGCTGCCAATCCTTTGCCTCCAAGGCTCTTGGAAGCAGAGTGGCTTTTAACAAGGCAGTATGAACTGGAAACTTTGATTTTTGAGCACCAGGTAAGCATCAGATTGTGACCCAGGTATTACCAAGAGGACAGATGTGACTGTGGTTTGGAAGTGGGAAATCTCCAATGTGCTCAGTCTTACCCTTTAGTGATCCTTAAAGAAAAAAATCAAAATATTGTCATTTGGATCCTCTCAGCTCAGTTTTCCGAATAAGATCTTAGGCATCTGACCTAAATCAGCACAAAATTAAGGGACTAAGGAGTATGACTGATAACTATTTCCCTCAAGTAATTTTTGTTTTAATTTAGTTATTTATTTCATGGCTGTTGCAGTTCACCTGCATGGTTGCTGATAAATGACCATCAAATGGCTTAAGAGAACAAGGGATTTATTCTCTTAATGATTACAGGCTACGGTTCATAGTCCAGCTTGATGGGAGAGCATGCACCAACACCAGGGCTAAGGGAACTGGCCACACTATCTCTACATAACGGCTGAAAGAGGGACGATCCTTAACTTGCCAAACCAGCATGTCTGGCCAAGTATACACAGGAATGCCAACTTTCTCAACCAACTCTCGGTATTTTAATTCATCTTTTCAGGGCCTAGTCTCACCCACTATGGGCTGGGTCTGCCCCATCAACTAGACAGTCTCCTTCAGGTTTTCTCTGGGCTTAACTCAACTGCTAATTCTCCACAAATGTGCCCAGAGCTCAAACTATCAAGTTGACACCTGTGCCTAACTATGACAATGACCCAGGGTTTCTTCACCAAGAATACATTCTTCTAGTTAATACTTTCTATAATAATTTCTATAATTCTGAGCTGTAATTTCCACATTGGCATTGCGGTACAAGAAAGCATGCTTTAAAAGCAAAACCAGCAAATGGGAGCTAAGCTCTCCCTTGTAAAGGGAGGATCCGTACCTCTAGTCAGCAACCTTTCTGGAGTTCCCATCCAACCTCAGAATTCAGAAAAGCACGCAAAAAAATGACCTAGTGATGGAACCTGCACAATAACCCAGTGGGTGAGGTGCTTGCAGACCTGGTCAGTGGGTGGGTTTGATTCCTGGAAGTCCATGCGGTAGGAACTGACTTCTGAAAGTGGCCCTCTGACCTCCACCGAGCAGTGTGTTGTAGCTTGCCTCCGCTCACCTTCTTTCTCCCCCTCCTCCATGTACACAAAGTATTTTTCAATTTTTTTGGGTTGTTTTTAAGGCCATACTTAGTGACAAGTTATATTATTTAATGGTAGAAAGAATAAATTGTCCTGTTATGTCAAGGAACTCATCCTAACCATCAGAGGTTAGAGATCGTCAAATCGTGATACCAAATAGAAAAATGCTCTAGGTCATGTGACTCCACCCGCAGGGCTTCATCCTCTTCAACTAAAGCATCATGAATGACTGCTAACTAAAAGCCATGACCTGTGCAGTAAGATGGATAAAACAAGTACAACCTTATTTTCTTGCCCCAGTATTTAATACAAGCAGCTTTTTACTTGAAGATTAGGCACCCTCCACTCCCCTGGAACTTCCAGAGTGATTCCTTTGCAGATTTTTGGTCCTTCACAATGTTTCACCCTTTCAGCAAACTAGTGTTCTTAGACTTGTCTCCAGTCCCATAAAATTGACTAAATGAATAGGAAATCTCATTTTGTATGAAAAGGAAAAGACATCTACAGCTCTTTCCAGGTTTCCCTCAAAGATCACATCTGTGAACCTTTTTCCCATCTATTCAATTTATTTACGTTCAAGAACAGTAGCAAGTGATCACAAAGCTTCATTGTTTCTGCTTTCTGAAGCATACTTTACCAGAGAAGAACCAGTCAAAAAAAAGGGGTGTGGGGAGGAGGCTGGAGAGATGGCTCAGGGGTTTTTTCTCAAGCAGAAGGTCCTGAGTTCAAATCTCATGGTCCCACGTAAAAATGCCAGGCAGAAATGGGCAGCAGCCCACACTTCTAGTCCTGGTGGGCAGTGCCTGTGAAATGCCAAAGGGAAGCAAAAAGGAGGTGGAAGCAATCCAGGATGATTTCCAAAGTCTTGCAAAGAGACACACAGTGCCCTATGATACATAAAATAAATAAATTTAAAAAATTTTAAAATATATTAAAAACAAAATGCTAAATGCACCTACAATTCAGTGTCTATGTACCATATAGATTATACCCTTAACAAATGAGTTTTTCCTTTCTATCACTGAAAGAATGTAAACCTCATAGTGACCTTGAAGTCAATGCCCTTGTTAGAACACACCATTACCTGAAGTGTTGCAGCAGGCTTGGCATATTTTTCCCAAGTGATAATTGTTTGGCATTTACTGAGTGCCGCAGTGTGCCAAACAGCATGTGTTTACCTCTGCAGCTCAGGCAGGTGTGGAACTTGTGATTCTCCTGCTTCAGCCTCACAAGTAACTGGGATTACAAGTGGGGCAATTTAGTCTCCTTTCATACGTGTACAAGCTCAGTCTGTGTGATGTAGGTATTCTTATGCCAAGTTAAAAAATGGGGAAGCTGAGGCACAATGAGGTCAAGTAACATTCCCAGAGTTTTGGCTATCAAAAACAAATCGCCCAGTGCTTACAGTCTTAAAACAACAGTTATTATTTTATTTTTCTAGTTTACAAGCATATTGAGAACTTATCCCTGCTTCGCTCCATCCCCCCTCCCATACTTATCCCTGTTTCTCTCCGTCGTTTCTCTCTCCCATCCCTCCACGTCTGTCTGCCTCTATGGATTCCAGGGTTACCTCGGGCTTGTCTACTCTTGTGGGGGTTCAGGCCTCTGTGGCTTATCAAGTTGCCTCTCTTCAGGCCACTCTACTGATAGGAGCATACCCCTCATTTATCCAGCTTTAGTCCTAAGGTTTCCACTGTTTATTCTTATCTCTCTTAAGTTCCTTGATATTCTATGATATTCCTATGATTCCTTGGTAAGGACAAGTCTCACTGTAGTGAGTTCCTAGATGCAGCAGTCCGGCCTTGAGTGGGATGTCTTGTCCAAAGGTGAACCTTCTCATCTTTAGGTTCTTACAGTTTTATGGCCCCCTCTTCTGTGAAGTTCCCAAAGCTTTAGGATGAGGAGATTGGGTTGGTATGATTCTGGGTGTGCATTCAGTAAGCTTTTAGTGGGCCAAACATTCAGGAAAGGATGAGCTTGGGGCCCTCGAAAAGGTGACAGCTTGATATCTCTGGAATTAGTAAGCATTATGAGAACCAGGGGAACTTTGACCTCTGGAACTAACCAGGCTTCTATTTAGAAAGATCTATTTTAAGATCTTTCCATATGGGCTTCTTCCCACATGACAGTCTCAGGGTAGGTGGACAGCTTAAGAGCTGCAGCGTGACCCATCCAGCAAGGAGGAAGCTGCCCTCTGCCATTCTAGCAGGTGTAGGATAGATGGTGGTGTGGTCACACCCTTGTGAGAACAGTCTCCAGCCAGCCACAGCCAATGTGAAAGCTCGCCTTCGAATGCAGGCACACAGTTCACAAGCCTGCAGACCCCTGCAGTGCATCGCCCACCAGCCACCAGCCTAACTAATCTCATGACCTCCCCCCACACATCCATTTTTGTAACATTAGTTGGTTGAGACTGTAGTCTAGGCTGTCCTGGAACTCACCAAGTAGCCCAGGCTGGTCCTGAACCCACAGTGATCCCCTTCCTCAGTCTCCTGAGTGCTCCTAACGTTCCATGCTAGTACTCCGTCCTAGGAGCTGATACTTGTGCTGAAGACACTGCATTCTATGCATTGACACTTGGTCTCGAGACTGGTAGGAAAGGACAGAAAGTTGCTTTTAATTGTGTGTTGGTTCTAAGTGCATAGAGGCTTTCTATCAGCCCGTTTCCATGCCTGGTGGTAAGCCATTAAGAAATCTCCATTCCTGAAGACCAGTGGCTGATAGGAGAACCAGTCAGCATGGGGATGAGACTGGCAAGCCAGCGGCTGTTCACAATGCTTCAAAACTAGCCGGGGAGCCTGCGATCCCAGCAACTCGGGAGGCAGCAGCAGGAGGATTGCCACGAACTTGAAGCCAGCCCAGAGTACATAGAAAGTTCCAGACTATCCATAGCTGCACAGCAAGAGCTCGGCTTAAAACAAAACAAAACCAAATATGAAAACTAAGATTTAGGAGATGTTGTTAAGTGTTAAAAAGGTGAAGGTTACCTGAAGTCTCTTTACATTGCCCACACCCTTTTCGTCTGTATTTGAAAATTATGACAAGCATAACAAAAGACAAGCTAATGAGGCGAGGCGATTCACTGATGAAGTGTGAGAGAAGACAGCAAGGAGACAGGCCTGCTTCGAGGAGTGACAGTTGTGTCAATCTTACATTCATGACAAGATTAGCCTATGTGTTGTTACATGAGAATGCATTCCATCATCCACGAGCTCAGGATAGTACCCCACTGAAATCTGGAGGGCATATAAAGGGTTGCAAAATAAACAAGAGTAAGGAAGAACATTCCATGTGGTGAAAGGAGCTGCTGGCACACACCTCTGGCAGCACCATGGTGTGCCAGTGGTGGCCAACACAGACTTACTTGTCCACTGCTGGGTAAAGCTAGAGCTTTTCCTCCCCTAGCAACTCGTTTCCTGCAGAGAGAATTAGGTGGGGAAGGCGAAAGTCACTCAACATTCAGAGCAGGGCATTCTTCCCAGGATTCTAGGACTTGGGCAGTAGTTTATCTGATTGTTTGAAAAGCATGATTGTGGGTGATAGTTCTATGGCCATTAAATCCATGTGCCACAGCTAACAGGAAACAATAAGTCCACTGAGCAAGGTAAGTTACTCCATTAATTAAGCAGAGTGGAAGGAGCTCCATCATAGCTTTTGTTTTGTTTTGTTTTTAAAAAAGATCCATAGCTGGTAATGTTGTTTTAGTTATCATCAACCTCACTGAAGAAATGGGCTCAGTTGTATTGTAAAATACCCCCACATTCTGGACTTGGTTATTACTTCCCGAGTGATCATACAGCTAGTTTCTCTACTTCAGCATTTCCAGTGGATTGGGAAACAGATGTCTTATTAGCAGCACGATGGCACGCATCTGTAATCTTGGCACTTGAGAGGTAGAAGCAGGAGGATCAAGAGTCTGAGGTCATTCTTGGATAATATAGCCAGTTCAAGGCCTGGACTTCAGGAGGCCCTGTCACCCCAAAACAGAGCAGCAACAGAGTAATTCAAGTTCTTTCCGTTGGCCCCTCCCTCCTGTTGTGGCTAAGATTGACATGGGCTCAGATGACTGCTTAATCCATCTCATGAGGCTCAGCTAAATATCCATCAATGGCAACTGTCTGCATTATTTAAGTCCAAGTTACAAAATAGTTTTCAAATGCTAGTCTTTATTGGCTGGAATTCTATATAGAAACTGTCGTAGTTAGATAATAGTGTCAACCTGACAATTGATATCTTGTGCTCTGGGCACATTTGTAAAGAATTAATAGATAAACCCTAAGCAAGTCTGCAGGAGATTGTCTAATTAATAAGGGGAGACTCAGCCTGTGGTGGGTGGGAACATCCTCTGGGCAGATGGATTAAAAAAAATGAAGTTGGCATCCTTTTGTATACTTGGTCAGACACACTGGTCTGGCGAGTGAAGATTATCCCTCTCCACAATCCTCTTGATTTTGTGTGGCCAGTTCCCTCTACTCCCTCTACCTTTTATGTTTACATGGGCTCTCGTGCCAAGCTGGACAAAGAATTGTAAGTGGAAAATCATAAGCCAAAATAAAACCTCTTATTCCCTTAAGCTCTTTTTGGTCCTGAATATATCAGCAACCATACAGAAAAATTGCAACAGAAAATTTGTTCTTCTTTAATCAGGTATATTTAATTACCCTAAAATTCAATTCCTTTAAGGAAGGCACATTTTTACAACTTATTTCATAATTTTCAGAGGAAATAATTGGTTCCCCTGTAGGCCCCTTATCCAAGAGCTTTGTTTTTTGTTTTGTAGTCTTTCTTAATAAACTGACTGGCTAGGAATTTGGTTCGATATGATGATTTGTTTGTCGATTTTGGATTTTTTAAAAAACCTTTTATCTATCTATCAATCGATTTAGTATTTATTTATTTAGTGTGTGTGTGTGCGTGTGTGTGTGTGTGTGTGTGTGTGTGTATGTGTGTGTGTATCAAAGGGCATTGTGTGTCCCTGTGGAGGACCAAGGGTGACTTCAGGAATCATCCTGGATTGCTTCTACCTCCTCCTTGCTTCACTCGGGAATTTTCCAGGCTCTGCCCACCAGGACTGAGAGTGCAGGCTGCCACCATTTGCGCCTGGTATTTTTACATGGGACCTGGAATCTGAACTCAGGACCTTCTGCTTGTGAGGCAGAGTCTTAACCTCTGAGCTATCTCTCCAGTCCCTGCTTATTTGTTTTTTGGTAGAAACTTTTACCTTCTTCAAACCCTCCCACTTGGAAGGCTGACAAGAAGTTTCAGCTGGATGGATAACATCAGCAAGACAACTGCAGATACAACAAAGTCAGTATCAACTTACACTGTTCCCAGTGATCGGCTTGGGAAGTCAGCGTAGAACCTGGTCCCGGGGGAAGGTTGCATTTAAAAAGTATTTGACACTAAACACCAAATGATGGGCCTTTTGCTACACAGCAGTCATAACAATACGCAGATTGCTATGTGCAGTATTTTATGTTTTTGGTTAATTGCTTCTCCAGTGTTTATTGTAGTTACAGTCAACTTTGCCTAAGTATGTAGGTAAGCAAGACCTTTTAAAAAATTACAATGTATGTGTGTTTTTCAAATTACAATGTGTACACAAGAGTGCAAGCATGCATGCATGTGTGTGCATACGGGCATGCATATGGAAGTCAGTTTTCTACTTTGGTGATTGAACTTGGTGGTCATGCTTAGCCACAAGCCACTGAGCCATCCCATTGGTTCAGCGGGTCCTTTTCAACTCTTGCTTTCCTTTTACTCATTGAAAAACTATAGCTGTCTTTTGTGGTATCAAGCTCCCATGCACGAATAATAGACAGTCTTCCCACCCAGGACGAAGTGGGGTGACCTGTTCCAAGTTCTGTGGCTGCATAATGAAATTTCCAAAGTGGTCAGACAAGCTGGGTGACTTCAGGACAATGAGCTTTTATGTTTTAAAATGGGAACCCAGCTGTGACAAGCAGAAAAGGTTTTCTCCTAGTTGGCAGGAAAAAAGCTTCAGGGACTCAAGCAGGTCGAGTGAATGGGTCTCCCCACCAATTCCCCCTTCCCCCATTTCACTTTCTCTCCAGCCCCCTGACAAGTCCACGTGTCTTCAAGCCCCAGCTCTGTGACCCTGGAAACATTAGGTGAGGTGCCATTCCCCCCTCCTCTCCAAAGCTGGGTCCCATGGTAAGTTGCTCTACCTTTTCCACTTTGAAGTCGGTATGGCAATTTCCTGGAACTGACATACAGAACCCCCCCTTGCATGTGTGAAGCAAGGATAATGTTAAGTGTCTTGGAAGGTGCATTAGCTTCTCCTCCCTTGCTGTGAGAAAAGACCTTGACAAAAGCAACTTCAGGGGGAAAGTGGATGTCAAGGCAGCAGGAAGCGAAGTAGCTGGTCACAGCCCAGCCACAATCAGAAAGGAGAGAGTGTGAATGCATGTGCTCAGCTTACCTCCTCCTAGTCAATCCGGGACCCCCCCAAAACCGAGGGTATGGTGTCACCTACTTTTAGGCTGACCCTTCACACGTCAATTAATATAGACAGGTCCCCTAGATGTCAGATCGCCCATACTAACCATCACCTAAGGGTTTTGCAACACTGCCCCTGGCTCTCACTTGGATCGAAAGGAATGCCAAAAGGGGTGTGTATTAAAGACTTGAACCCCACTCTGCAGCTAATGGAAGGTGTTAGAACTTGCAGGAGGTGGAGCTTAGTGGGAGGAAGCTGAGTCACTGGGGTTTGCCCTTGAAGGGGATATTGGGACCATACATACCCCTTGGGTGTGTCTCTCCTGACTGCCTTGGGGTGGTAATGAATGATGTGATGTGCTGCCACAGACCCAAAGGTGGCAAGATCTCTGAAACTGTGAGACAAATAAACCCTTTCT
The DNA here is from genome assembly GCA_023101885.1 of Typhlomys cinereus. NCBI lineage: Eukaryota > Metazoa > Chordata > Mammalia > Rodentia > Platacanthomyidae > Typhlomys > Typhlomys cinereus. The sequence goes on from JALPQD010000401.1 coordinate 1,335,759, forward strand.
ATCAGCTGATCACCTCAGGTATTGACAAAATACCTGTGACATCACTGCGACAAATAGTAATGGCATGCTAATAGTAGTTCTATTGCACTATTACATTTACCTTTTCTTTCCAAAAGGAAAAAAAAAATGGTCCAAAAAGACTCACCATCCCTCATCTTGCAAAGATGCTTGGGGTCTGCCTGGTTCTTCCTCATCCCATCTAACTTTCCTCCTCCTCCTCTCTGCTCCTTCCACTGCAATGCTGAAATGAAATGTACTGACTACTTTCTCGACTTTCCCACCCAAATGACAACTAAAACCACAGCCACATGACCTATGTAATATCTAGAAGTTTCACAGCCACCAACTCTTGAGGCATTACTTTTTTAATGCATGTGCGTATGCAGGCATATGCACGCATATGTGTGTGTATTTGTGCATGCATAAGTGCAGGCACACATGCTTATGTGTGCACATGTGTGTGCAGGCCAGAGGACAACCTTGTCTTCCTCAGGATGTCATCCACCTGTTTTGGAACAGACTCACTCAGCAAACTGGGCCAGTGAGCCCAGGAATCCTCCTCCTTCCTCATCCTCCCCAGAACTGGGCATCATAATTGTGTTCCACAATGCCTGGCAGTTTTACATTGGGTCTGGTTATGAAACTCCTGCTCATAAGAGCTTGACCCACTGAGCCTCACTCGCAGCCCTACTGAGGCTTTTGAGAGCACCTTGCAAGGCACCAAGCGTCCAAGGGCACCCTCCATTCTTGCTGCCAGCATGTGTAAATTTGAGACGCCTTGTGACATTTATAATGTGTCTTTGAGATACCAATAATTTCTGTCAAAACATGAAGATAAGGAGTTTTTTCAGACACCTCAGGCAGAGAGGCCTGTGTTCCTATGTAACTGAGACCCCACAAGCAGACTAATCCCCTTTCCCTTTGCAACAATCTGTCATCAGTTGTGTTTCTGTGTCCTGCATACCAGAGAAGACTCCAGCTGCCATATCTTCTTGAGTAGACACAGGTGTCCTGGAGGGAAGCTTTGAAGAGACAAAGTGTAATGCAGGTAACATTCTGCATTTTTAAAAAACTTCTTCAGAAACTCTATGATATTTTTACCAACCATGAAAGGGGAGCTGTGTCCCATGCCCAAGGCCTGAAGTACTGAGGTGATTGTAGTTGAAGCTGGACATGTGGATGGCTGAACTCAGCCTTCCTCCCTTTTTCTCTTGCTGTGATTTGTGAGAAAATCATGCATGTGGGTGCAGCTCAGATTCACTGGCACCACCATCCAGGACCCGTTCAGCGTGACCGCCAGTCCAAGAGGACTAGCGTGATAGCATGCAGCTGGCCATCCGGTTGCCTTTCTTATATTGATTAATGAAAGAGATGGGGACATATGTAAGCAAACACTGTCAATGAACTGCATCTCCAGCCAAGTGTATTTACTGTCTAAAGAGTCAGACCTATTAGTTCCAAACTATCTCTCAGAGTCAATACATTTGTGAATTTTTAATGAGACCCACTCAAATTGGAGTAACACAAACCCACAGAATAGGATACTAATTATATTCTCAGAAGTTAATGGATGTTCCCAGTATATTAACATGCTCTAAAAATGTCTTGGTGGTTGGTAGGTCTTCTGAACACAAGAGAAACCATCGTTTCTCCTTTTCCTTTTATTATTCAATGGTTCTAATAATAATCTGAGAACAGTAGGCATAGGAGGAGCCAATGAGACAGCACTGTAAGACCTGCAGGGAGAACTGTCGGGGTTCTAAAGTGACACCAGGCAGCTGAAATTATGACTGCTAAAATAAAGAATATTCACCTTGGTTTATGGAAGCTACATTGCACTTGGGGAGACTGTGGTGTAGTCATTAGTGTCATGGACTTATGATTAGCCTGTCTGTTGTTTGACCTTTGGGTGTTACCTAAATTCCATGAATTCCAGTTTGCTCACTTGAAACATGAGTGTAAGAGGCATTTTGCAGAATCGTTTATTCAACAAGTGTTTGCTTAATATTAGCTATCCAACACATGTTTGTTTAACAGGTTGTAATCTTGGAGTACAATGGAGAACAATCCTGACCAAATCTCAGCTCTCCCAAGCCTACGGTGGTAATCTCAGCTCCACCTCCTCCATTCATCCTCATCCTTGTCATCATCAGTGAAATCTTCAAATTGATTATTGGCTTCAGAATATCAGGACCTGTGAGATGACTCGGCACAAAATGGCATTTCCACCAAACCTGACATCCAGGTTCCATCCCCGGAACGCACACAATGGAAAGAGAGAAGTGATTTCTGACCTCCACATCTCTGCTTGGCATGTACACACACACATACACACCTATACAGATAAGTAATTGTAAAGATTTTTTAAATTTATTTATTATTTATTATTTATTGTGCGTATGCATGTGTGTGCGTATGTGTGTGTACGTGTGTGTATGTGTGTGTGTGTAGAACCACGGACGAATTCGGGAACCACCATGGACGCTGCACCTCCTCCTTGTTTACTCTGCCCCGGGATTCACAGGCTCCGCCCTACCAGGACTAGAAACGCAGGCCACCCCCGCTTCCACCCAGCATCTATACGTGGGGTTTGGATCCGAACTCAGGACCTTCCACCTGCAAGGCAGAGGCTGAACGCCTGAGCCACCTCTCCAGCCCCCGTAATTGTAAAGATTTTTAAGAATGTCTTTTATCACCAAACAGTTCACCTTTCAAATTCATTTTAATTTTGACAGAATGATAAATTCACATGCTTTTGTAAAAAAATTTTCAGAGAGTTCCTTTGTAACTTTCCTAGTTTTTCAAATAATAACTTCAGATACAAGATCACAGCAGGGAACTGGCATTCATACATGGCACACAGCCCACCAGACTTGTCCAGACTTCATGACACATGTGTTCACGTGTGTGTGTGCGCGTGTAGTGCCTGCATGTGTGTGCACGCGCATGTGTGTCTGTGTGCACACGTGTATATGTGCATACTGAGTTCTAGCAATTTATCTTGTCCTCTGGGTAATTTCATTTTACCTTCCCCACAGTTGAGACGCAGAACAGACCCACAGCCACACCACACATGCCTCCGTTGCCCCTTTATAACCATAGCTACCTCCCAGTGCCAACAGCTTTCCTACCTGTTGGAAACAACCATCCTGTTCTCCATGTTCTGGAATTCTAAGACTTAGAGAGAGATCCATGACTACAATGTGTAACGTTAGCGGCACCTGGCATTTTTCACAGAGCATGATTTCCTGAAGGTTCATCCAAACCATTGTCCATGTGGTTAAACTGTTCCTTCTCCTTGCTGAGACTACCCGTCACTGGCTAAGCATCACCGCCCAGGTAGTTTCCAGGGCATTACAAGCGGAGCACAGGTGTGGAGTGACAGCTGCATTGATTCCCATGCTTGTCATAACAACACAGTCAAGTACTTTGCCTGCTAGAGCACCATCCGCCTGCTCTCTTCAGTGGAATAAATAGCTGTACTGGTTTTGATTGTTTCCTAACTGGAATTGTTATTGATGTACTTTTTGCTTATTTATGGTGCTGGGCCTCAAGCATGCTTGCCGATGCTCTACTGCTGAGATGCACCAGAGCCCTTAAGTAGAATTCTACACTGTTAAGTTTTGAGAGCTCTCTGTAGAGTTACATTCCCATCCTGTGTTCACATGGTTTGTGAATATTCCCTCCCAGTCTGTAACCTGTCATTTCCTTCTTACAATGGTCTCTGCAATGTAGAAGATTGTAATTTTGATTAGGCTCAATTTATTAATTGTTCTTTTCTTTTTAATTTTTAAAATTTATTTGGTATCGGGCCGGAGAGATAGAGGTTTAACCTCTGTCTTGATAGCAGAAGGTCCTGAGTTCACATCCCAGATCTCACATAAAAATGTCGGTCGGAAATGGCAGCGATCTGCATGCACCTCCAGCTGTGGAAGGTGAAGCTGGGCAATCGTAGAGCAAAGCAAAAAGGAAGTAGAAGCAATCCAGGATGATTTCCAAAGTCACCCTTGGTCCTCCACAGACGTACACAGTGTCCCCCCCATGCACACACACACAAAATGGATTGTTTCTACTTCCTAAGCTATTTCTCCAGCCCTAATTTTTCTTCTCTTAGGTCATGTTAGTTAAGCCAAAGAATTCTTTTCCTAGTCATATAGAGCTCAAAATTATTTTTCTATCTATCTATTTATTTATTTTTTAGTGTGTGTGTGTGTGTGTGTGTGTGTGTGTGTGTGTGTGTATCAGCGATCACTGTGTGTCCCTGTGGAGGACCAAAGGTGACTTCTGGAATCATCCTGCTTCTACCTCCTCCTTGCTTGGCTCTGATATTTTCAGGCTCTGCCCATCAGGGCCAGAAGTGCAGACCTCTGCCATTTCTACTTCCATCTGGCTTTTTTATCTGGGACCTGGGATCTGAACTCAGGACCTACAGCTTGTAAGCCACAGTCTTAACCCTGAACCATCTCTCCAGCCATATTTTTCTTTTCTTTCTTTCTTTCTTTCTTTCTTTTTTTCTTTGTAAAATCATATATTTTCATGTGAGATTCCAAAACCATTTGCAGACTTATTTGTTTTGTACTAGGAATTGGGACAAAGGACTTCTCAGCTTTGTTGAGTAACTGCTGTACCACTGATTTGTATCTATAACCCTCTTTTTTTTCTCTTTTATTCCTTACTAGTTTTATACATATATATAGTGAGTTTCTATCCTTTTCATCCCTCATTGTCTTAACTTATCTTCCCTCCTTCTCCCACTGAAAACCTTCCTCTTCCAACACATTTTGTGCCCTCTGTCGTGTCTTTTTGGGTGCGTGTGACCCTGAGTCCAGTAGGGATGGCTTGCCTTGGCATATGCCTAGGCACTCTCTGAGCATGGGCGGCACATCAGACACTATACCCCTGAAAGGCGTGGCTCCTTCCCACAGCAAGCCTTGACCATCGCTCATTCTTCAAGTGGAGCCTCACAAGCTTATCTCCCGTCCATGATGGAACATTCACAGGCCCAATACTGTGCAGGTCTTGGGGTAAATCCAGCTGCTGGGGGGAGGGGGTGATGGTTCATGGATACAATGGCCCTGTCATGACCAGAAGACGCTGGCGATATTCCTCCCCATGCTCTGGCTCTTACATTCTTTCCATTTCTTCTTCCACAGTGTTCTCTGATTCCTGGAGCTGGGCGGTGATTTAGATGTCCTGTTTAGGGCCAAGCATTCCATAGTCACAAATTCTCTGAACTCTGATAGGTTGCAGTTCTCGGTATTAACCACCACCCGTTGCTTCGCACATAAAACCAACCTTCTTCTTACTTTTGATTTGAAATGGGGTCTCACTGATTCGATGAACTGTACTTTTGAACTCTAAGTCTGAGTAAAGCCTTTTTCTGTTATGTTGCTTTGGCAAGGTGTCTTATCACAGCAACAGAAAAAGAAAATAAAACAACTGTGTAAACCAAGTAACAGTTTTAAAGTCTAAATCACACCACTTGGCCAATTTCAGGCACAGTCTGCTTTCACCACAGTTGTTTACATTGTTTATTCTCCAAACTCAGGTCACCTATTTTGTGAGCAGGTACCTTACCTGCTAACCTATTCCCCCACCACACATGCACTTTTTAAAAATATTTTCTAAAAATAAGTATCATGACAAAAATAAAAATATTAAAAGAGAATAGAATCAGGATTTAAAAATTAAATATAGCATGTGTTCAAAAAACAATTTTAAAATCAAATGACCAGGAAATGATTTTTAAATTAGCAAAGATTTAAAATTTTAATATTAAAATATTAATATTAAACTGTATGTGTGGTTCACAATGAGTAAAAGTGGAGAAAAAAATTTTTAAATTAGGTAAAAGAAAAGCACAGCAATATTTTTCTTTTTTAAAAAATCATTTTTTGCAATAGGAATGTCTTTGAATTTTAAATTTCCATTCATGGAATACAGGTTTAATAGCTTTGATATATATATGTTTTGTCAGAATATATAATGCGTTTGCTCAGTGGTCGTGCTTTTCTGGACTTCTCTGAGTTTTCCTATCTGATAATGTGATCTTAGTTCATTTTTCTTAAAACATCTTTGTAAATGGGATTTCATTTGTGCTTTGTAGTGTATGTATTTATACAACATGTATTTTCTTGTACGGTGAGTCAGTATTTTCAGATAGAAGATAGGTTAAGCTAAGGTAGTGTTCTAGCTGATTTTTCTGTACTTTTGAGAACTTCCACGTAGCCATTCCAAGTATCCATCTCCATAGCCATGAATCTTCGCCCTTCCTACCAATCAGCCCTGGCCTGGTCCAGTTGGATTCTCTTAACAGTTCTGTACTCTGAATAACAGATCCTTCCCTCCTAGAGGAGAACTTTGAGCACGAATTTAATTACATTTTCCATTTCTTTCATGTGTGTGTGGGCTACGTGAATATGTCGTCTGTGTTTAAACGTGCGAGTACATGTGTCCATGCTGGGGTGTGTGTGTGTGTGTGTGTGTGTGTGTGTGTGTGTGTGTGCGTGGAGGCTAAAGTCTGAGGTAGGAATCATCTTCAGTCGCTGTCCCACTTTATTTCTTAAGGCTGAGTCTCTAAACTCTGAGCTTGCCAGTAGGGTGATCTGGCTAAGCCAGCTCGCTCTGGAGATTCCTAGTCTTGTCTCCGTAGTCTGGAATTACAGGCAGGTTATCACATCCATCCAGCATTTCACATAGGATCTGAGGAATCCAAACTTGTCTTCTTGCTTGCGGGGCAAATGCTTTAACCACTGAGCCATCTTCCCTGCCCTTGCTGAGTGTTTCTGAGGCGCTCGACAACATCCCAGTTTCCTTTGGGAGTGGAGCCTTTCTTGGGGGAGCAAGTTTTTCTTGGCAGGGCTGTGTTCTAAAACTCCCCAAACTGCCTATGACAGGAGCATGTATACCGCAAAACCCAGCAACCCCTGGGAATCAAGATTGGCTTGCTCTGTTTTGGAGAGCTGATTTACCTTATACCGTGGGCTCCTTGAACCATGAAGAATTCCCTTTTCACCTTCAGCACTAACCTGCAGAGTTTTGAACAGGTTTTGTTTGACATTGGTGATCTGATCTTAAAGTTATTCTGAGGGAAACTCAGAATACACTTAATTTTATGAAACATTTAATTTTATGGAAAAAATATCTAAGATCTATTTAAATGTTGTTATCTTATTGTTAGAGATATTTAGAAAGTTTTATAATGGTCTTGCAAAACTTGAAAGCCCCCAGTGATGTTTTCTAATTTTATTGGTAATAACATTTATCTCTTGGTAAGAACCTTTTCCTATCTTTATAGTAGTAATTTTCCGTTCGTACAGTGCTCACTTAATCCCCTGCGAGACAGAACAGCAGTCTCGTCTGTGGATAAGTTCACATGTCCACGTGCAGCAAGTGGACAGCAAAACTGGACTTTGAATTCCATTTTCCAATCAGATCTAGAGATCTAAATTGAAACTTCAAATATTTGCTTTTAAAAAAAGGTTTCTTTTGAAGTAATGAGTTGTCAAAAATCTATGACATTATTCAATTTTTTTAGTGTCCTACACACTAAGTACCCAAATGCTGAGGCTTCGTTAACCCAGCACCAAAGCAACCTTTCTCCCAGCATATCACTTTCGGTGGTTTGTGCCCACTTTCCTGAGCTCCCCAATTAAGCTCAGAAGCCTTCGGGCCAAAGAGTGCTCCTTCCACGGTGTGATTTCAGAATGCTAGAAAATTGTCTCCCTTTTTCCTCTGCGCTCCTCACAGATTCCTCCCGGCTCAGCAGTGTTTGAAATTCCTTAATTTATTGCTTTGGCCTACAGCCAGAGGAAGGAAGGGAAGGGAAAGGAAGTGGATGCTTGGTTTGCTTGTTCAAAGTGCCAGGCACGATCTTGTTTATACCCTAGTCTTTCTTACCACCGCCTCTCTTTGAGCATAAGGGAACCGAGTCCTGGAGACAGTTAGTAGTTTTATTTTTTTTCAGGCTCACAAGAGATACAGGAGGGATTATAAGTAAGTCCAAATTGGATTGGATCCAGGATCCAAGATTTATCTTTGACTTGAGGCCAATATTTATGTGAGCCTGGCGCTGTATCAAGTTGATCCTGATACGTGCTTATCCTCAAAGTCAATGGGTGCAACACCTTTTGAACATATCCTGTCTCCTAATTCAGATCACCCAGCAGGATTGGGGACCACCTGAGGTTGTTCTTTGATCCCGAAGCCTGCTTTCCCTTAATGTTAGCATGACAGACCAACAGTTGGGAAGAATTTACTACCTGACCCAACCCCAGGCGCTCTCAGCCAATGGCTGATGACAGTGATGCCAAGCTCCTTGGTCCTTCCAGTTGGATCACCCCGCATTGACTCCCGGCTTCTCCTCTGGGATTGTTGCAGCTGTCCACTCAGTGGCGCTCTTGATAACACTCCTTTGATTGGCAGCTTTCCTTTCCCCTTCTGGGTTCTCAGCTTACATGTGCATAATGTTTGGGATCCTTTCCAAAATAAACTACCTGCCCTGGAGTCTTGCTCTCTGGTTCTCAGGGTCACCTTCACTGAAAGCCAGGCTGAAAGAGTGAGCAAACTCGAGACGTGTCAGCAGACCTCGATGATGGCAGACATCGCACGGGAACAGGCTCCTGTCGCTCTCGAGCGTTCCCAAAAGGTTACCAGGACGGATTGCACCGCATTCCCTTGTCCACAGCCAGAGAGGTGAATTGTGTGTGTGTTTGTGAACAACTGCGATGCCTGAGAGGAAGTGGTGGTTTATACAAAGCTACTTGAACTATGGGTTGTGATTCCACCCAGGGTAATTGAATTTGGGGGGGGAGGGGATGAATGATTTGGCAATAATAAAAGATTTTTTTCACGACTTTTGAACTTTATTAATTAATTAATGTGTGTGTGTGTGTGAGAGAGAGAGAGAGAGAGAGGGCACTGTGTGAGTCTGTGGAGGACCAAGGGTGACTTTGGAAATCATCCTAGATTGCTTCTGTTCCTTTTTCCTTTGCTTTAGGATTTCCCAGACTCTGCCCACCGGGTCTGGAAGTGCAGGCCACCACCTGTTTCCCGACCTTCTGCTTGGGAGGCAGAGTCTTAACCCCTGAACCATCTTTCCAGCCCCTACTAAAAAATTTTTAGAACACAATCGCCAACAATGAATTCAAAATCGACTGTGTAATTAATCCCGGTTACTTCTGGAGGCTCTCAGCCTTTGCAGCTGTGGTGTTGAAGGTCTCGGGTCCATGCAGGGCAGATGCCATCACCCTGTGCAGTACTAAGCAACACTACCCGAACTTGCCATCCATCTTCCTGCTTCAGTGAGCCCAGTGTGGAAACTCCCTGACAGGCACACCCAGAGGTCTGTCTCCTCAGCGATTCTGAATCCTGTCAAGTTGGCAGCATTCACCACCACAGCATGTAAGTGTCAAATCAGAATATCAGCAGATTGGGTTGTATTACAATGTTTGATTTTAAAAATTATTGTTTGAGGGGTTGGAGGAATGACTCAGTGGTTAAAACCTTTGCCTCGAAGGCAAAAGGATCTGAGTTCAAATTCCATGTTAAACTGCTAGGCACAAACAGTGGCAAACCCCACAGCAAAGTAATACAGATAGAAGAGCAACCAAGGATGATTCCTGATGTCACCTTTGGGCCTCTACTAGTATACACACTCAAATGCCCTCTTGTGCCCACCTACTCCCCCGCCCCCCACAAAACTTTTGTTTGGATTGATGGCTTGAGTTTCATTTTAAAAAATCAAATGAATTTTGGTATTGTATTAGAGCAGAATTTCCATCAATATCTGAAAAAGCTCTAAACATGCTTTTATTTTATACTATGTATGTTAAGAGAAGTAGCATTTGAACACTGACAATTGTAGAATCTAAATATTCATCATCTCCAAAAAATACTGAAGGTGCTCTTAGTCCTCCAGGATCAAACACTCAGATTTACTTCTTTATGGAAACATAAATGGGTGCACCCATCTCCTCAGTGGGCAAATTTGCTTTGGTATATCAGAGAACTGTTTTAAAATACATTTTTTGGGCTAGCCAGATGGTTCAGCAGGGAAAGGCTCCTGTGCGCAAATCTAGAGAACCGGTTTGATCCTTGAGGCCACACGGTGGAAGGACAGAATGAACCCTGCCTGTGTGCCATGGTATCCACTAGTCTCCTTTCTCTTTCTCGCTCCCTCTCTCTATTTTTCTCTCCCGCTTTCTTTTCCTCACAAATAAAATAAATAAAATATATAAAAATAAATTTCTTCATGATTTATTATCAGTAAATGTTTGATTGATATATCTACTTTATATATCTATATACCTGGGATCAGATAAAATTTCTCAGGTAGGAGCCAATGGGATGGTTCAGTGGGAAAATGGCACCTATACACAAACCTGGAGACCCGAGTTCGATTTCCAGAAGCCCACATGGTGGAAGGAAATAACTGAAAGTGTGACCCAGGCACAGCAGAGCACGATTCTAGAGGTGGCCCTAGTGTGTACTTCCGGACTAAACTCTCACAGCTGCTGGGACTCGGGCGAGTTCCTTCACTTCTCTCTGCTTTGCTTTCTTACCAGGCAAACCAGAGGCACAACAGCATCCCTTCGATGCTGCTATTGAAGAGGCTTAGGTGAAACGTTTAGCCTTGCAGAAGTCTTTCTGTTACAGAAAACTAATCAGAAACTCTGAAATCATAAGCACCCCTGATTCCTAAACTTTTTTAGGGCTGGCAAACAAAAAAATTCTAGACCATAAAACTTTGCTTAATGAATAACATTATTACATTATAGAACAAGACTTTCAGGCCATGCTTATATGTGTGAAATACAGTGTTTTTTGTTTAGACTTGGACCCTATTCAAAAGAGATCTAATTATACATATGCAAGTATTTTAATATTTGTGGATTTATTTTTACTAAGAAAGAAAAAGAGAGAGGAGAGAGAGAGATAGAGAGAGGAGAGAGGAGATAGAGAGAGGAGAGAGAGAATGCAATATACTCCAAGACACATGGGTAGTGTCATGGTTAAATACAGGTGTCAACTTGATGGTTGAGGGTTTGAGCTCTGGGCACATCTTTAGAGAATGAAGAGTTGAGTTAAGCCCAAAGCAAACTTGCAGGAGATTTTGTAGCTGATGGGGGAAGCCCATGGTGGGTAGAACAAATTCCTGCATAGCTGAATAATATACAAAGGGTTGGTTGAGGAGGTGGGCATCCTTCTGTATACCTGGCCAGACATACTGGTCTAGCAACTAAGGATTGTGCATCTCTCAGCTGTTACGTGGATACGGTGTGGTCAGTTCATTTGACCCTTTGGTGATGGTACGTGCTCTCCTGTCGACTGGACTAAGAAACTGTAAACAGACTACGTAAGAGAATAAACCCCTTGTTTCCTTAAGCAGTGTTGTCGTGATTTCATCAGCAACGTGCAGAGTAGCTGCAACAGGTTGAGATCAGGGGAGGTGAGTTCTCTGTCCATGTGAGCTTCCGGAGATTGAGCTCAGGATCCCAGATTTGTGAGCAGGCATCTTATTCCCTAAACTATCTCTATCTCTTTTTTTATTTTTTATTATTATTTATTCAGTTGTGCACGTGTGTGGGTGTATGTGCGCGCGTGTATGTATGTATGTGTGTGTGTAGAACCACAGGCGAACTCGGGAACCACCATGGACCGCCTCCACCTCTTCCTTGTTTACTCTGCCCCGGATTCACAGGCTCCGCCCTACCAGGACCAGAAACGCAGCCCCCCCCCCCCCCCCCCGCTTCCGCCCGGCATCTATAGGTGGGGTCTGGGATCCGAACTCAGAACCTTCCGCCTGCAAGGCAGAGGCTTAACCCCTGAGCCACCTCTCCAGCCCCATTATCTCTATCTCTATAGCACCCCCAACCCCAATTTTTTTTTAAAACAAAATCTGAAACATTTCTGTTCCCAAGTATTTAAAATAAGGGATGCACTGACCTATTAGCTGAATTCTTCTATGGCTTAAGCGCATAGCCTGTGTGTTCCTTGCACTGTAAAGGTTTATGGATTGATGCAGGATACAGTCTGTCTTGATGGCTGTTTCCTTCCAAGTTGAAAAGACTGCGTGTTGTCACTGGGTGTGGAACTCTACAAATGTCGGAAGTTCAGTCAATTGATGGTATTGCTCAAATTCTTCTAAATCCTTGCTGGGGTTTTCTTTTCTTTTTTTTGTCTTCTAATTCCATCTGTTGCTGAAATAGAGATAGGAGGGTAAAGTTCTCCAACTATAGCTCTGGATTTGGTTAAGCGACCTGGAAGTTCTATTAGCTTTTGCTTTCTGTGTCTTGAAGCTCTGAAACTAGATGTAGACAACTTTAGCGCTGTCATTACATATTAATGGTAACGGGACTTAAAAGGCAATATGAAATTTTTAAAATGCCTGAGCCAGAAGAACATTACAGGAGACAGTAACAACTTTTTCAAAACGCCAGCAGAGAGATCAGGGCTGGACCAGCGGATGAAGGGCAGCCGGCAACCAACTCTGCCAGAGTGACCAAGAATCACTGGCAAGCCAGAGAAGCCACTGCATTTTGTTGTGCTAACCTTTGACCTGAGTTATCAGCCTGGCAGCTCAATGAAGCATCTGGAACTCTGGCACTGTGAAAGCGGCTGGCAGATGGTTTATAAAGGCGCCAGTGTGTTACAGAGAAGCCAGAGGGAGATTGGGAGGGTCAGCTTGCTCTTCCCACTTCTCATCCCAACCTCATGAGCTGAGTGAACTTAAGCAAATTCTTCCTCTCTCATTTTTTCCCTCTGTAACAGCAGAATTCAGAACACACAAATGTTTTCTCATTTGATGCCACGATCCTCCTCATAAGGGGGTATTGGAAAGATTAAGCGAACTGACCCGTGACAAACGCTTTAAACGTGGTGTTCGGCAAACGGTAAGCATTCAACAAACAGAATTGTCTGAATGAATCCAAGTCCAAAGACCAGTTATGGGCAGGACCCAAGGCCCCAGGAAAGGAAGCCTGCTCTCCTCTCCAGCTGCTAAGAGTTCTTAGGTTTGGGGAAACTTAGTTCGATATTGACCTTGCTTTATCTCATCATGTGTTGGAGGCTGCTCTCAAAGCCAGCACTGCTTTACCAGCTGCCCGAGGCAAGAGAGCCTTTGTCCGGTGGATGCCACATTCACATTCTCCTGGAGCAGCTCCCGAGTGACCGGGTGTTGCTGCATTTACTAGGGCTGACAGAGTGAAGGAGCTCAAGCGATACCCGCGAATAACGCTTGCATTACAGATCCCTGGGTCCCAAGTCCATTAACCTCTGGCCCTTTTCTGCCAGGATTCAACAAAGGAGAAGTCGAAAGTTTAATTCTCTGGGAGAAGGAACATGGTATGTGTACACACAGATTCTTCTAGCTGTTGAAGGTGCTGACCCCACTCTGTCCTGCCAGCGTTTCTTCTCAGAAGAGGGCCAGGACATGCATAGTTTCAGATGCTTTACCATGAAATTCAGTTTTGTGAGCGTAGGCCTGGTTGCGGTACAATTCTAATTCCACCCTCTCAGCTGCAGCTTGATCTCTCCTCCCACCCGATGTTGCTTTTTCTGTTCCAGGCTTTTGTTGGCATTTTCCCTTTTTTCTTCTGTAGCATCTTAAGTTCCAGAACATTCCCTTTCTTTTTTTTTAATTTTTTTTATTCAATTGTGCGTGTGTGTGTGTGCGTGTGTGCGTGTGTGTGTGTGTGTGTGTGTGTGTGTGTGTGTAGAACCACGGACGAATTCGGGAACCACCATGGACGCCTCCTCCTCCTTGTTTACTCTGCCCCAGGATTCACAGGCTCTGCCCTACCAGGACCAGAAATGCAGGCCCCCGCTTCTGCCCGGCATCTATTCGTGGGGTCTAGGATCTGAACTCAGGACCTTCCGCCTGTAAGGCAGAGGCTTAACCCCTGAGCTACCTCTCCAGCCCCAGAACATTCCATTTCTAAAGGCTCTTTTTCTTGGTTCCCTCAAGGCTAAGCAGAACACAGACTAGACCAACATAGGATCCTAGACTTTTAACTCTCTCTGTGTGTGTGTATGTGTGTATGTGTGTGTGTGTGTGTGTGTGTGTGTGTGTGTGTGTGTAAGGCAGGGGTGCTGCTTTGGGGAGTTCCCCTAGCTGCTCCATTTCCAAGTCTTTCTCTATCCTGCACCCTGCCCAGTAAATGATCCACAGCTAAAGGTATTTTATCTCTTTGGTTCGATGAGCAGAAGACCGCAGGGCTACTCTGCACTAGGGGGGATTAGTGAACAATTATCTTCCTCAGGAATTTTCTCCTAGAACCTGCTGTTTGTTTATGTGAGGCCGCGCATCTCTTGAAAGTCTTTGAATATTATGCCTTAACATTCTTATTTTTGAGCTACTTTAGCATCCAGTGCATTCCATCTTCTCAATTCAGATGAGGTTTTTCTGTGCCTTGCAGATTGTAGGCGTGGCCCGCCTGCCTTGATGAGTTGTCAGCATAGCTGTAGATCGTGCCTCGCAAGAAGCTGCTGAGGGAAAGAAGCTTGGACGTTATGTAAGAACTATATGTATGGAAGGGCTCTGCCATGTTCAGATGCCACGGGGACACATATAGCCCTACATATCCGGAGATACAATGGATCCGTTGGTGTGACTATTTACGTATTTCTCAATTTTAAGAGGTTTCATCTTAATTTGAGTTTCTAATGCAGAGCAGGCACTTAATCCCATCACGCTTTGCAATGCTAGTTACGAACGAGATGAAATCTAACTGGAGCAGTGCTGTGTCTCATCACTAAATCAGACAGGAACCAAGCAGTCAGCTGAGGAGTTTCACAACTAGAGGGAGAGGACTTCCCCCCACCCACTGCTATTTCTCTCCTCCGTACCAGCTTCTGAACATGGAACTCAGGTGACAGGTTTTTGAGCAAGTACCCTGTCCATTGAGCCATCGCCCCGCTGGCCTGAGGACCATGTTTTTATTACTCACTCAGCACAGCAGCAGCCCCCTACTTCCTTCAGCTACCCCGTGGGTCCTGTTCGCCTTCCTTCCTCGGTCTCCAGACTTCAGACAGGCAATAACACTGCCTCGGGCTGCCGAGCTGCAGGCAGACTCTGCTGTCAAGAAACCACAAATATGTGCAGTTTGAAGCAAATTAGGCACTCAAATTAAACACCTTAAGAAAATAGAGTTTGGGAATAAGCGAGCCCAGCTGCAGCTTCCTTGAAGCGTGTCGAAGCACTGTGTTCAAGCTGATCTTTCTGCGAGGGCTGGTAGAGAACTCGGGTTAGTGCTTGTTGCAGTTCACCTGCATGGATGCTGATAAATCACCATCAAATGGCTTAAGGGGTTTGTTTTCTTACAATAGTCCAGTTACAGTCTGTAGTCCACCTTGATAGGAGAGCTCACACACCAATACCAGGGTCGAGGAACTGGTCACACCAAATCTCTACATAGCGGCTGAGACAGGGACGATCCTTACTTGCCAGACCAGCATGTCTGGCCAAGTGTACACAAGGATGCTGACTCTCTCTCAACCAGCTCTCTGTATTTTATTCCAGGGCCTAGTCCCACCCACCATGGGCTGGACCTTCCCCATCAGCTAGACAATCTCCTGCAGGTTTGCTGTAGACTTAACAACTAATTCTCTACAAATGTGCCCAGAGCTTAAATCCTCAATTGTCAAGTTGACACCTGTGCCGACTATGATAGTACTTTTTAAAATTTCTTTTTCTTCTCAATGTGATAAAAATCCCAAGAGCTGACTAAGCTTGTGCTGCAGGGCGAGCAGGTTCTCTGTGGGAGGGAGACGTGTCCCTAGAGACCCCGGGGGGACAGTCTCTGATGCCACCACAGCTGTGCGGAAGGCTCAGGCTGGAAGCTACCTCAAGTTCAAAATACATATTTAACAAGTGGAGCGTGAGGGTTGGCAGCCTGGATTCCGTCAGGCACGCACACCACATCCCGTCACGCCAGGCAGAGGGATGGAGAGCTACCAGCTCTCGAGAAGTCTTGCCACTTGCTTTCTAGAAGCAGTCACACAACTTCTTTGGTCCAAACTGAGTAAATTCTTGGATTCTGAGTAAGACAAAATGAAAAGTTAGACAAGGACAGAAAGGAAGAAAGAATGTAGGAAGAAGGAAGGAAGGGAGGGAGGAAGAGAAGAAGGCAAGGAAGAAGAGAGGAAGGAAGGAAGGAAGGAGGGAAGGAAGGAAGGAAGGAAGGAAGGGAAGAAGGGAGGGAGGGAGGGAGGAAGGAAAGGAGGAAGGGAGGAAATAAGAAGGAAAGGAAAAGCCATTAGAGTTTTAAAGCGTTCTCCTCCACAACCTAGCACAGAACCCTTTGAGAACTGACAGCAGCGGTCTGTCATGAGCTGTCAGGGTCAAAGGCAGAGGGCCGTATATTGCTAAGTTCTGGAGAATTCTAACATCAGTACAGAAGGAACAAGTCTATGTGTCGAGAGAACTAGAACTCTTGGGGTAGGTCTGGGCTGGGAATGGTGGGGTCAGAGTTAGGAGCTGAGCAATGGCGGTGGGTACAAGATGAAGCTCAGAATATAGAGAAGTCACATTGCGTTATTTATCGTTTTTCCCTAACAAATCATGTGATGACCGGCATTAGGCAGAAGCGTGTGTGTGTGTGTGTGTGTGTGTGTGTGTGTGTGTGTGTGTAGGTAGGTAGGTGCTAGGTGGGTGTGCTTATGGCAGTCCAAGGGTGACTTTGAGAATCATCCTGGATTGCTCTACTTTTCTTTGCTCTGGGATTTCTGACTCTGCCTTCCAGGACTGGAAGTGAAGCGGTCGCCATTTCCTCTTGGCATTTTTACATGAGATCTACGATCTGAACTCCGGTCCTTCTGCTTGCAAGGCAGAGGTTAAGCCCTTGAATGGACCCTCATGGCAGAATTTTATGATATGTGAGAATCTTAATTTGTTTAAAAATGCAAGATGACAATTAAATTTGAATTTTAGTGCAAATCAAAACTTCCTGAGATATCATCTCACCCTGGTCAGATGGCAAAAATCCACAATACGAACACCACCAAATGCTGGAGAGGATGTGGAGAGAGGGGAACTCTCCTACATTGCTGGTGGGAATGCAGGCTCATACAGCCACTCTGGTGAGCTGTCTGGAGATTCTTAAAGAAATTAAAGATTGAAATGCCATATGACCCTGCTATTCCACTTTTGGGAATAACCCCCCATGCAGCAGAGGTTCACCTCGTTAGTACAAGCACGACCATGTTCATAGCAGCACTGTTTACAATAGCAAAGTCATGGAATCAACCCAAATGTCCAACAGTTGACGAGTGGATAAGGAAACTGTGGTACATCTATACAATGGAGCACTACTCAGCCATCAAAAATGATGAATTACTGGAATTTGCCAGGAAATGGATGTCATTAGAAACAATTATATGAGTGAAGTATCCCAGACCCAGAAAATTAAGCGCCGTATATACTCTCTAGTGGGTGGACTCTAGTACCAAACCCACCCAGCCCACATTGAGACACTCAAAGGTAAACCTATGTATACTACAGTAATTAGCAAGGATTATGAATAGGAGGGATGGGTTGGAGGGCCACACCAGAAACAAGGAGAGAGTGGCCATGTTACAGCAGAGAAAATAGGCCTCCATCAAGGACTGCAGTAAGTAATGTGACACCTGGTTAAGTTCACAGACGTTCATTCCTGATCATTTACAACTGAGGGGGTATGATCTCACCAGAAGGGGAGGGCATATAGTCTGGCAGATAATAAGTAATCATTTTGCAAATGGGTGATTGACCCCTCCCTCACTGTGGTTTCCTACTTTTATTACATCTACCCTTGAATGTGCTATTATAACAAGACTCCAGTTTAACAGCTTTTTGTCTCTGACCAGGGGTGACATACAGTGCCCATCAGGATGGAGTGAAGGGCATTGCAGGAGCAGCAAAACTGCAAAAGAAAATCAACAAACCACAATCCAGAACTTCAGAGACTCTATATCAACCACCTAGAACTAGGCCAGGCTAATCTCTCCCCATCCTGATGCTCAGGGACATTTGCGGAAGAGGGGGCGGTAAGATTGTAAGAGCAAAAGGATGGGAGGAGCAGCGATTTGCAAGATTCTCCACACTAGTTAGGGCGAAGCAATCATAATAGGACTTTGCATGCCCTGCGCAATGTCCAACACACTATTGACTTACAAAGTCTAGCATCTGACTATAGGCACCAAGATCTTGAAGGCAAGGATTGACAGCCACAGTAGTGTTCCTATGCTTAAGGGGAACACCGAGAAAGGGTTCAGGGAAATGCCACTGGGTCCTTGTACGTCATCGGAGGGGAGGGCCCAGAGGAGAGTCAGGCATGCACAGAAAGACTCTTAGAAGGGGGAACTCTGCTTCAGGGAATCCTGAGGTTCGGATCCAGATCCACATAAGGCAGTGGAAGCGGGGGGGGCTGGCGATCTGGTCCGGTAGGGAGGGAGCCTGTGAACCCCGGGCAGAAGGAGGTGAGGGGGGTTCACGATTCGTCGTGGTTTCCAACATACCGACACACAACACACACAGCACACGACATGCGCACAGTTGAATAAATAATATAAAAAAAATTAAAAAAAAAAAGGACTCTCTGATGGGGCGGGAGGCATGGGGGATGGGGAGGGAGGGAAAGGATCGGGGGGAGGAGAGGAGGGGGGACTGTTACCTATTAAGTTTGTATGAGGGAAATAATAAAAAATGTGTAAAAAAAAAACAAAAACAAAAAACAAAAAATTTTGAATTTTAGATAAATTATAAATAGAAATTTAGTAACTCTATTCTTTACAATATTTGAAACATATCTATACTTAAAATATTTTCATCATTTATTTATTTTATTATGAACTAATAATTTTACTGGGTGTCCAATATTTTATTTGTGAACTTTATTTATGATGAAATGTCTCAAAGTATCAATCCACAACAAAGTAAAAAAAGAGGAAGAGGAAAGAAGAAGGAGGAGGAGAAGGAGAGGAAGCAGAAGCATCTTCGGCCACCAGTTTCAGTGACAGATCCTGTACCAAAAAATAAAGTGGAGAGGCGTGAAGAAGACACCTGATATTGATCTCTCTCTCTCTGTCTCTCTCTGTCTCTCTGTCTCTCTCTGTCTCTCTCTGTCTCTCTCGCTCTCTCTCTCTCTCTCTCTCTCTCTCTCTTTCTCTCTCTCTCTCACACACACACACACACACACACACACACAATGTCTATTTCACTTTGTGATGCCTAGGAAGCTCATGGCCTTATGAATGCCAGCGACCATTCTCCCGCTGAGCTACATCCCTGCCCCTCAAATGTCTACTTGTAGCTGTCAGGGCAGAGAGATCTAGGAAGGAAAAGAAATTCCCTTTTAATTTCTATTAATAAAAAAATACTTAGAAGGCTAGATATTTCCAAAGATGTTTCTACACCCGAAGTTAGCCAAAAAGCCAAAAGATGACACAAACCTTCTAGTTTTCCTAGAAAGAATGGGAGTCTTACCCACTCATTGAATTAGAAAATTAATGTGGAAAGTTCAACAGGTGGCTCTTTAAAACATTTTAGCCTGAGTACGTGAGAGGTTATTGTAAGTCTGTAATGGTTGTCATACAAAGAGATTTACTCCAGAGTGGCAATGGTGCTTTATGGCAGGAAATGAGGCATCTGTTAGCAAAAGTGACATGCACGCACTGTCCTTTCTGCCCCCAGATGTTTTATGTTTAGTTAAAGGGATTTTTTCCATTTAAAAAATTCTGGAAAGCACTTGTCCTGTGTACAAAGAGCAACTGTCTAACTTTGAAACTGGGCGAACCAGCATAAAATTGTTCTAATGGCATGTGGCTAAACAAGATTGCTAACCATTAACCAACAGACTGTGCTTGCAAAATTGTTCGTGTATTCTTTGTATAATATGAAAAGCAGTTTTATTTTTCTTATTTTATTTATTATTTAATATTCAACAGAGAGAGAGAGAGAATTTATGCCATGGTGCACAGGTAGAGGTCCGAAGACAACTTTCAGAAGTTAATTCTTTCCTTCCGCCATGTGGGGGCTTCCAGGGATCAGACTCAGGTCACCAGGTTTACAACTTGTCATGCTGGTCGCTATTTTTCTTATTTTAAAAATGGAAAGGCAAGCCATAATAAATTGTTCTGCCTTTAGTAGTCAAGCCAATCAGGATTAGAAATTATTGGGGTTCCTTGGTGCAGTTTTTAAGGAAACTTAATATCTTGGATTCAGTGTTTCAATAGCACGTGCTGTATCCCATCAGCAATGCTGGTGTGATTGAGTCACTTTCTGAAATTTTAGATATAAAGAAATGCAATGTAAATCCAATTGGCAGGTTTCACATAGGTTCAGAGAGAGAAATTCTCTCGCCATGGAAAGTCTCTTTGCTCACAGGAGGCTCCGTAGACTGTGATCTCGGGACACATTGGTCTTTGTTCTGGCGCCTGAGGTTTAGAAGCCTGAGGTTTAGAAGCCCGTCATGTAGGTCACGACTGAGGGTCATTCAGAGTCCGGGAAGCCCGCCATCCTCCTCTGCCTATTTCGTCTCAAGGTCTGAAATCGCTTTGCTTTTTCTGCATTGGGGATCAAACTTAGAACCCACACATTGGCTAGGCAAGTGGTGCCACTGAGCTGCATCCCCAGCCTTAAAATCTTCATATTAGGGGCTGGAGAGGTGGCTCAGGGGTTAAGCCTCCGCCTTGTAGGCGGAAGGTCCTGAGTATAGACGCCAGGTGGAAGCGGGGAGGCCTGCGCTTCTGGTTCTGGTAGGGCGGAGCCTGTGAATCCCGGGGCAGAAGGAGGTGGAGGCGTCCATGGTGGTTCGCGAATTCGTCCGTGGTTCTACACATACACAGGCACACACACACAGACGCGCGCACGCACATACACACGCATATGCACACAGTTGAATAAATAATAATAAAAAAATCTTCATATTAGAAATATTCATGTGGAAAAACAACTTTTTTTTTTTTCAGAACAGAAAGCAGAATGCAATATCTGAAGAGGCCTAAGGACGAAGTGTCCTTTAGAGACAGCCAGCTCCACTCTCAGGTTCAGGAGGGGCTTTTGGTGAAACTCTGGGAGCTTCATGTTTTGGCAGAAGGGAGGGGGAGTATCCGGACTCCACAGCTGGCTCTGGCTTGGAGACCACCTATTGTCCTTCACTGTCTAGCACCAGTTCCTGTCATCTGCTGCATTCTGGCCATGCTTGTGTCAATTAAATCACAATTCAAGTAAAGTTCAATTTCCCTGGAAACCCGAAATTTCCCCGAAATTAGGGCGGTCGGCTAAAACATCACCAAACTCACAGGTGGAGGCGGTTGGCACTGGGAGAATGATGTGCTTACTGGAGTTCCCCCAAGGATCTAGTTCCAAAGGATGAGAACATCGGGAGAGAGAGGGAAGGGGCTGTGCTTGGACGACTGGGTGACTTAACTGGATTCTCTGCGTTTGACTAGTCGCTCAAAGCTTTCTTTTCCATAGTCATGATTACAGTATCAAGTAACAATTAAAATGCCTTCCTCTGTTAGTTACTGCGACCAAATACCTGACAAGAAGCAACATAAGGAAGCAAGGGCTTTTTTGGGCTCATGGCTTGAGGGTGCAGTCAATCATGGTGGGGGAGACCACAGGCAGAGGCCACTTCCTGTGCGTAGACAGGAGGTGGAGATTGATGAATGCTGGTGATCAGCTTGCTTTCTCCTTTTCTCCTTTTTCTTCAGTTGGGACCCCAGGCCAGCAGATGGTTCAAGGTGGGTCTTCCCTCCTTTGTTAAGTCTCTCTGTGTGAGGGGTGGAGACGACACCCGCACTCACACGCCTAGAAGCCTGATTCCACTCTGATATTAAATCCTGTAAAGTTGACAAGATGAATCACTGAAGCATTCATGCACCACAAAATTTCTTTCTTTCTTTCTTTCTTTCTTTCTTTCTTTCTTTCTTTCTTTCTTTCTTTCTTTCTTTCTTTCTTTCTTTCTTTCTTTCTTTCTTCTTCTTTTTCTCTTTTTCTTCTTCCTTCCTTCCTTCCTTCCTTCCTTCCTTCCTTCTTCCTCCTTCCTTCCTTCCTTCCTTCCTTCCTTCCTCCTTCCTGTCTCTCTCTCTCTTTTCCCCTCCTCCGTCCCTCTGTCCCTCCATCCTTCTCTCCCTTCCTTCCTTCTCTCCCTTCCTTCCTTCCTTCCTTCCTTCCTTCCTTCCTTCCTTCCTTCCTTCCTTCCTTCCTTCCTTCCTTCTTTCCTTCCTTCCTTCCTTCTCTCCCTTCCTCCCTCTCTGCTGTCTCCCTCCCTTCCTACCAACAGAAACAAGGTCATTAACCTATGAAATAAGATAGGAGGGACAATTTCACATAGTCTAGAAGTCAGCTAGAGAACATATCTTCTACAACTGTTTCTAGTCTCGGTCAGGGTTCATTCAGTGAAGCAGAGTCATTGAAGTGATACTGGATTTTAGGGAGTAGCCTTAATTCAACTGTGCATGGCTGGAGTTGCCTCTGCCTAGTCCCGTTAGTGAGGAAGTAACCAGCAACAGGTGAAAGAACAAGCAACTGTGTGTGTGTATACACGTGTGTGTGTGTGTGTGTGTGTGTGTCCTTCACACCAGCCTACTCCTGTTTTACCCAGGAGGAAACTTAGGCAGAGATGGGTTAGTTATTTTGTCCTAGGTCCATAGAAATGCTGGAGCCAAGCTGTGGACCAAGCCAGGTGCCCACCCAAGCTCTGGACATTAACTGCCACTTAACTTTGTTGGTTCTGCATAAAGCCTTCAGCAGACACTCGAAATGAACCTTCTATTCAGAGAGCATCACAGACTGTAACATTTTACACAGCTTCTCACTTTTGTCTCTTTTTTAAAATTATTTATTTATTTGAAGGGAAGGCACTCGTTTTCATTCCATGATACCCTGGTGGAGTCAGAGGACAACTTTTGGAAGTCGTTTCTCTCTTTCCATCAAATGGACTTCTGAGAATCAAATACAGGTCACCAGGTTTGTGAGTAGGTGACCTTACATCTCATCTGCTCTTACTTTGTCCTTTAACTGCATTGTGCTTATTTATCTATTTGGTTTTCAGCATTGTCTCACATAGCCCAGGCTGGGCCTTGAACTTACTTTCCAGACAGGGTTGGCCTTGAACTTGAACCTCCTGCCTCCTCCTCCCAGTTGCTGAGATTTCAGACATGCACCATAGTGTTTGCCTGCAGTGCATATTGATAATGAGCCTCCTCCCTAAATAGATAAAAAAAATCTTTGAAAGATATAAAAACTCTTTGAAAGAAGTGTACAGTGCTGTACATTTCTGCGGCTCATTATAAATTCTTGCTGCTTTGACTTAATAATGCCTTTGACCTCGCAGTCAGGTGAGCTGAAGCGCATGTCCTCAGTCAAGCAGGCTGACCTTGAAACAGCTCTTTACAAACCAGTCAGAGCCCCTCCACATGCAGCTGTGTACGGGTCTCCTGACAGTCACATACTCCAGACAAGTCCAGGCACGGGAGAGGCTGGGGAAGAATGAGGGGGTCACCTCGGAAACTGGCCAGATGGGACTCCTTTAGATTTGTTCCAAGTCCAGCCATTCCAAGGGATTATTAAGCAAATTCCTGCTGCTCATTCAGCCAGTGGAAGGTAGAAGAGACTTAAATCTTCAGGCCTAAAGTCTGCTGTATTGTAGGTCCCATACTGAAAAGGCCTTTTGTTGACTTTTATTTAGATTTATTTAACATTCTACCCACAGAAAATAGATGGTAGCACATAACATTGAGAGAAGAGACCCCACCCACTTCACATCATTTGGTGTTAGCTATTACTAGTTCCATGCAAAATGTTTCGTAGGTGGGTGACTGAGTTTCCTTGCCTTTTTTTTTTTTTTAACATTACAGTCAGATCTGCAGTATTTCCTCAAATATGCGAGGGGAAGGGAGTGGCGACTTCCTAAAGGAAAGTATTTATATTTTTAGACTGAAATATGCTTTTACACAGCATTTCTGAGAAAACACATTTAAAAGGTGTTTTGAACAGCCACAAAAGTCTGAAACCATAGCTGTTTTAGCTTATAAAATATATAATACAAAGAGAAAGGAATGAACAATTTTGTTTCAAGTTAAAGGAGGAACAAATTGTTTTTGGAAGCTTCTCAGTTTCAGCATCTATGCCTTTACGGCTTTAGAGCTGGCTCGGTGGTTAAAGCATTTGCTCTGCAAGTGTGAGAGAACCTTAGTTCGAATCCCCCAGGCACCATGTAAAGCCAGGGGCAGTTGCACACGTCTGTACTCCTAGGGGTCCTATGGCAAGAAGGAGACAGAGACAGCAGAGTCCTTGGAGGTTCGTGAGCAGCTAACCTGGACTATACTGCAATAAACATAAAAAAACCCTGCCTCGGAGCAACGCGGAAGGCAAAGGCTAACACAGCTGAGGCTGTGCTCTGATCTCCACACATGTGCCACATCAAGTATGTACTTACACACGAATGTGTACACAGGCACACACAGACAGAAACATATAGGCGACAGACAGACAGACACATGCACACTTACACCCTCCACTTTACTTTGAGAATTCTCTTGCTTTAGGCTTTGTATGTCAGCAGAGCCCAGTAGAGTTTCTGGCCATTGGACAGGACTCAGCCCAGCCAGACAAACGAATCCTGTGGGCAGGGTACAGGATACAGGATGGGAGGGAGAAAGGGCACGAGAAAGAGAGAGAGAGAGAGAGAGTTCACATTTTTTTGCTCATTGCATAGGAGTGTCACAATTTAAGGAAGCCCTGAAAACACCCAGTTAAGCACCTGTCTGCCTGAGGGTGGGAGTTGGGGGACACTGAGGGGAGCCCAGGTATTTACTAGGTGGCCAGGTAAGCTCTTGGTGACAGGTGAGCTGCTCTGCCACCACGGGTGTATTTCACACAGGTGCAGTTGGCACTCTATAGAGATAAGAGACTTCGAGTGGCAGTCAATCAAAGCAGAATACATTTGAGACCTGTGGCTTAGCAGGGGACAGTCTGCTGTCTGCACTCCATGTTTCCAGTGTCAGTTTTGCCTCTGCGATGCACTGGTGGCTCTGAAAAGACCCCTGACCCTCCATTTCTTTTATGCTTGATGAAGAGCCTGTATGCTTCAGTCAAAGAGAAAAAGCAAAGCCTCCTCAGGAAAACCGGGGGTGGACATAAATATACTTGTGGCGGTTGGTTGCAAGATGCCGACTTGACAATTGAAAACTGAGCCTTTGGGCACATGTGTGAAGAATGAATAGTTACAACAAGTCCCAGTAATTTTGTGGGAGAGTATCTAATGGATGTGGAAGGACCCAGCCCACAGTGGGTGGGGCATTCCTGGGCAGATAAATAAGATGGAAAGAGCTGATTTCAGTAATTTGACAAATAGGCTGCTGGCAAGTGCGAGAGGGTATCCTCTCCCGGCAATTCCTGTGCATGTGGCGTGGCCAGTTCCCTCCGCTTCTGATGCTGGTGTGACTCCTGCCTTGCCGATGCGTAACAAGAACTGTAAACGAGAATAAGCCCTCATTCCCCCAAGTTATTTTGGGTCCTCTACCCATATCAGCAACAGAAGAGACACTGCAACAATGCCCCAAACCCAGGAGCTTTGGCATGATTAACTGCCTGGTTCTGAGCATGTTTCTCTATGGGAAGAAGAGGGGACATGAAACTGCACAGGACCCCAAGGGCCTTGAGACAGGAGGGAAAGACTCGGGTGAAAGATTCAAGGATGGATGGAGGAGAGCCAACCAGCCAAGCAAACAAACAACGTCAGAAACATGAACACTCTCAAACGAATGATGTATTAGCCTTCCGTGACCTACTTCACGTGCCGTGTGATTTAAGAGTATGGTATAGTCTAAATGATCAAGATGTGATAACTGTGGCTTTTGTATTAATATTGTATGCCAGTTTAAGCACAACGGGACCAAATACTTTATTCTTACAAGTTAGGAAAAAAAAATGTAATCAAACTTTGCCATAATCTTGCATGAAAAGAATAAATAAAAAGATTAAAAAAAAAGGTTGTCGAGAGGGTGGAAATTTTGTCTTCTAATTTTACTATGAATATCTTCAAACATTTACAAAACTGAAAAATTGTACTCTGGGCTAGAGAGTGCTCACTTTGCAAGCATGAGGACCTCACTTCGAACCCACGACCCACATAAAAAAGCTGGGTGGTAATGGTGGTGCATGATTATAATCCTAGAGCAGAGGAGGTAGAGACAGAGAGGTCCCTGGTCCTCACTGGCCAGTCAGTCCAACCTCCTTGAAAAGCTCCCAGCCAGTGAGAGATAGAGCCTCAATAAACGAGGTAGTCAGCACATGAGTATGCATGTGGAGTACACACTCCATCATAATCATATTAAAATATCATGACCTAAAACAAAAACGTACAACTATGTGTTAATTATAAAAGAATAAAACCAGAGTCAAGGGCACATACAGAGCTTAGAGCACACACAGAGCATAAGGCATATATGGACCAAAGGGCATATATAGAACATAGGGCACATGTAATCCAGGTGCTCACAAGAGAGAAGGGGGGATGGGGGTCTCTGCAAGTTTAGGACCAGCCAGGGCTACACAACAAAACTCTCAACACCACACACACACACACACACACACACACACACACACAAACACAAACATACACACACACACATATACACATAAGCACATGCACATAAACACACATACACAAACACACACATACATAAGCACATACATATAAACACACAAGCACAAACAGCATAGTCATCCATATGTATAGTATGTGCATGAAAACATTTTAACTACATACTCATATATACATCATCTATCCACATGTACACCTATGTGTGTCTGCATGTGTGGGTATTCTATGTAGTCAGGTCAAGTATTTCCCTAAAGGATGCCAAAAGTTTGGTAGGAAAAACTGGCAAGATTCACAACAAAAAGAATTCACTCCAAAACATAAAGTTAAATAAAAGAGAAAGAGTTTAAACTCAAGACTTCTGAAATCTTGGACTTTGCTATTCATTGAGTAGCAAATCTTATTAATTTTGATGATGCATACCTGGCATTCGATTGAACATTTCTGAGTGTTCAAGATGCTTCCATATGATGCATATTGTTTCAATGTCATTCCTCCTAGAGTTGAAAGCAAAAGGATATGAGATAGCTCAGTGGGTAAGGTAGCTGGCTTGCAAACCTGGTGACCTGAGTTTAATCCCAAGAAAACCACATGGTGAAAGGAGAGAACTGACTTTTAAAAGTTGTCATAGTTAGATGAAGGTGTCTATTTGATGGTCAGGATTTGAGCCCTGGGCACATTTGTAGAAAATCAGCAGTTGAGTTAGGCCCAGAGCAAACCTGCAGGAGATTGTCTAGTAGACGGGGAAAGCCCAGCCCATGGTGGGCAAATAAAATGGAGGAACTGTTCAAGAAAGTTGGCATCCTGTATATTTGACCAGACATGCTCGTCTGGCAAGTAAGGGTTGTTCCTCTCTCAGCTGCTACAGGGATATGGTGTGGTCACTTCCCTCAGCCCCTTGGCAATGGTGCAAGCTCTCCTGCCAAGCTGGACTGAAAACTGCATTCGGACAGTTGCAAGTCCCTTAAGCTGTGTTGTAATGATTTTAACATTACAATTATGCAGAGTAACCGCAACAGTTGTCCTTTGACCTCCATCCATTGTACGAGTAAATGTTCTCTCTCTCTCTCTCTCTCTCTCTCTCTCTCTCTCTCTCTCTCTCTTTCGCTCTCTCCTCCCAAAGAAGTAAATAAAGAGAAAGAGGAGAAATGACAGTGAAGGAGGGATGACCCGGGATGTGGGTCTGAGGCTGGAAACACGAGAAGCTGTTTTCCTCATGCAGAACTTGACTCCTAAAGAAGCACCCAGAACCTCCTGGAAACCCCCGAAGCGCTGTTGCAGTGCCCTCCTCCGGTTCCCTCAGCCCAGGTGGAGCCCCCAGGAGCACAGCCCGCTCCCACTCTGTTCTGGCCCAGGGCTTCTGTGCTACTGTCCTCTTTCTGGAATATTCTGCTTCCTATCTTTCCAGCAGGCAGCCCTCAGCCCCAGCCTGTGGTTCTGCCCCGCCCAGGGCTTTCCTCCTGCATGTGAACCTTTCACTCTGGGTTGTCATTTCCTGATGGCTCATTGTTCCCCTGGACCACAGACTTGTCCAAGACCGAAACTGTATCTTAACAGCTTTAGACCTTCAGCACCAATCTTCATCCCTAATAGACATTTAATAAGTTATATCTGTTATGTCTGTTGAACGATCAGAAAACACGAACTTAAAATAATTTGATTATTTTGCTTCTTGTGATTAAGGTTTAAATCCGCATTGAATAAAGCATATTATTTCGGTGTTTGCTTTCTGAGAGGCAAGTGAGATCATTTGGCCTGCGTGGAGAAGCAGAGGAAACAGACACTGATGTCATTACGACAGAGACCTGGGCAGGCTGGAAAGCAGCCCGGGGGAATATTTGCAGAGCTAATGGCTTGGTCTTGGGGACAGAGTGCATGGCGTCTTTCAAACAAAGAGTTTATTGAGCTCAGTACCAGTCAGTACAGGATGCTGCTGCGAGACAAGGGGCATGGAGGGGGCATGGAGGTGCCAGGGGCAGGACCTAGCCCCAGAACTGCCCAGGAAGCATGGGAAGCCAGGGTTCCATGAAAATCCCTAGCAGGCCTCTTCCAGAATCCCAAGGGAGAAGCTTAGCTCACTGGAAGTTGCAGTGCTGGGCCTTATACACGCTAGGCAAATTCTCTACCTCCAAACCTCATCCCCAGCCCTGGTTTCTAGAAGTGGTGACCAATGAACTCTTAGTGTTGGTTAAGGGATACTCACCTTGATCAGACAGATCCATCTCTTCTTTTGCCCAAGGGGCAAGTTGAGGCTTATCAGTGTGATAAATTCTGGCCATTATATCCTAAGCTCACTGGTCACATTCAAAACTTGAAAGCGGTTGGCTCTGGGATCATCAGTGTAGACTAAAAAACAAGGTCAGGCAGAATGGCATAGGTTCAGTTGGTGTTTGTGTGGACAGATGACAGGAAAGCAGCAGGGGGGGTGGGGTTGGAGGGGAAAGGACAGACTCTTCCTTGAGATCAGGCTGTGCCTAAGTGTGCCTAGTCTAAGTTACTCCATATTGTATTAAATGGTTCTTTTTCAGACAGCGCCTTGCCCTGAGCAACTCCATTTTATGAGCAGCTTTTGATTCCATTTTGAGGACAGAGGATAGCGCTGGACCTGGCTGGGCACATGAACAGCATTGTCTGTCTGGGACCACCCACATGGTACAGACTAGTAGATGACTTATTCCTGGGGGTCCCATTTTATGAACTGGGCCTATAAGCACATAACAGAAAAACCTGCCCAAGAACTCACCAGATTCACTAGACCAAGAACAAGGTGCAACCACTTCACCTGGCCTCCTGGCGTGGATAAGACGTCCCACCCATGTGCCAGCTGACACTCTTATGTGTATCAAGGGACTGTCCCAAGGCTTCATCTTGACTTGGTACCCACTGATGGAGCACCTGCTTGCTATGCCATGTGCCTGTTGGCCTGTTGTCCTCTGAACCTACAGTCCATCCATCTGCTATTCACTTGATTGAACCTGTGCCCACCCTTCCTTTCTACGGCCTCAGCACACCTCCCTCTGAGCTCACAGACCTGCAGCTGGGCTGGTTATCCACCTTCAACCAGAGACGTCTTTGCATCTCAACCAGCTTCCCTCTCAGGCCTCTGAAATCCTCCAACTCTGCTGCAGCCTCTGCCGCCCTGTATGACCATTCTGTATCTTCTACATCTCTGTCTCTATCTATATCATCTTTATCTACATCTCTATTTCTATCTGTCTAGCTAGAGATCTGCTGTCTGATGTGTGATCTGAGAGTTCACATTAACAAGTAATGCTGGAGAAAAAAAGAACCTGTTTGTCTCGGTTGGGTCTGTTGAGGAAAGCGGCATTATTTGAGGAGCGACTGCCAGCGTAACTGCCAAGCCTTGTGAATTTAGTGTGTCCAGTGGATTCCCACACTGTGGGCAGAGCTGAGCTTCTCCGTGCTCCTGACACAGTGCTCCCACAGCACTCGTGGGAGCAAGCACGACTTTGACCTCCCTGTCTCCACGAAAACCCAGATGCCATCTCAGGCAAAGGTGGATGTCTACATTGACTGAAGTGTTTGGGGCACATAAGAAGGATTGCTTAGGTTTGGGATAACACAGTATTTCTAATCATCAGTGTATGTCTTTTTATAAATTGAATTTTGGAATCACACTTAATGTAAATGTTGGAGGGAAAGTATTTCCATTAAGAAAAAACTGATACTAGAGAGCGATGTACAAGGAAAGAAATGGAAATTGTAGACAGCAGAAAGATACTACTGAAATCAAAGAGCAGTGGGTGGAATTTTCTATCCTCTGGAAAGTTAACAGGAAGGAAGAGGTCAGTTCAAGTTCAATGAACCATCGGAGCAGCCCAAGAGACTGACTTCCAACTAAGCCCGGGTCAGGAGTCTAAGGTCTGCAGAACCAAACACACGTCATAAATGGGTCTTCAAATCCAAATTAAGTAGGGCTGGACTTACAATGGCCTGGAAGCTAGCTTTGAAATGAAATCAGAGACCTGAAAATTATTCTTCTTGCGCTGTTGGTTAAGCCGTGAGGAGACAAAACAAAGACAGTCACAAAGGAGTTTATGACTTTGGAATCCATGAGCGAGTGAGCTGGTCTGCTTGAGGTGAAAGTATTTACAGTGTGCCAGCCTCTGCCACTTGTTCTCTCTTGTGGAAGGTTTGGAAGGAGCAGTGTGTGTACGGCTGTGCAGTCGGGGGCTGTAAGAAGGCTGCGGACTCGCAAGGCGCCTTGTGTTAGATGGTGCCCGAGCAACGCAGACCGAAGAGGCCTCCACCAGCAGAGAGATGCTGCCTGGAGCGGCGAGGGGCACCCACTGCCTAAGCCAGGGAAGACTCCTGCTCCCTTGGACTGTGTCAGAAGTGATTGCGGCGCTGGAGCAAATGTGTCAAGTGAGAAATAAGCCGCCAAAGGGTTTTCTAAGTGTCCATTTTCTAAGGCACATGGAAACTGGGAGTAAAGGAAGGAAACAGTGAATAGGTTGAAATTTCACATGCTTATCATTAGTATAATGGTCTCTTGGAGGGAGGTAAGCTACTGTATGCTGTGATTTGGATGAATGTCCCCCAAAGGTTCAGATGTAAAGGTCAGAGTACTGCCATTGGAGACTGCGGACCTTTAAGAGATGGGATCTACTAGGAGGTTCTTAGGTCCTCCGGCTACTTCTGAGGGGAATTGTGGAACTTTGGTGCTCTCTCTCTCTCTCTCTTTCTTTCCGAGATATAAGATTCTCCGTGTGTGCCCCTGCATGACATGCTACCCTTGTCTGAGGCCCACAGAATGGGGCTACCAGATCTTAATTCCCAAAATCAGGATCTAAAATAAACCTTTATTTGCTTCCTGTATTAATCAGAGTTCTCTGAAGAACAGAATTTCTAGAATATAATTTATGTGTGTGTGTTTATTAACTCACAATAAAAAAAAAAGTGTCCGTAGAAGTAACCGCCCATTGTTGCTTTGTTCTTGATGAGAATGTCTCACAAAGCCGAAAGATCCCAAGAAGGTCTCAAGCCTCTGTTTCACTGGAGGGTTGAAGACACCGGGTTCCAATATCAGCGATGAACAGCGAACAGCAGCAAGGCCTAGAGACCTGGCTCCAAAGGCAGCCGGAGGGCAGCAAGGTGAAAGCCTGGATCGCAGCGTCAGCTAAGGATGCGGGCAGCAGCAGCAGCAACAAAGAAGGCAACGATGCTTGAAAAGTGAAGGACGCTTGTAGAGGGAACTCAACAGCAAGTAGACACAGGATAAGGTAAGAGCAAGTCCCTTCTCCTTGCACCTCCTATTATCTGGTCCACCATTGGAAAGTATCACCCATTGTGGGCTGGGTTTTCTATATCAATTAAGCAAGTACCTGCAGACTTGTTCAGGGCCTGCTCCAACCATTAACTCTCCACAGCTGCTCCCCAAACAGTCTGCAACCATCAAGTTGACACTAAACTATAACCATAACACTTCCTAAGCAACCTGCGTCAGCATCGGCTATTTTATTTTATTTTTAAAACTTGTGTGTGTGTGTGTGTGTGTGTGTGTGTGCGTGTGTGTGTATTAGAGGGTATTGTGTGTCCCTGTGGAGGTCCAATGGTGACTTTAGGAATCATCCTGGATTGCTTCTACCTCATTTTTCCTTTGCTCTGGGATTTCCCAGGCTCTACCCACCAGGGTCAGAAGTGGAGGCTGCTGCTATTTTCACCTGGCGTTTTTACATAGGACCTGGGATCTGAACTCATGACCTTCTGCTTGGTAGGCAGAATCTTAACCTCTGAGCCATCTCTCCAGCCTGTCACCTATTTTCTTATAGTGATATAAAGTCAATTAATAGAGAACAACTGTATTGCAGTCAATAATTTCAATGACCAACTAATCAAAGAAATGTTCAGTGTTTCTGTAATATGTGAAGATTTTTAAATGTTAAAACTACTCATTATTTCTTTGGAAGGAACATTTGTGTTAGGTGAATGTCTTGGCATTAGTAATTCTCCAAATGTAGATAATTTGTCTCTACTCATTCCTGCAGGACAACTCTTGGCTTGCAGCTTGCGTAGCATTTATGTGGGAAATGCATGACTACTTTTACTGTGGTCGCTTCCTAAGGTGCGCGTCTTTTCCCTTTCCTCTTGTGTATAAGCAGAAGTCTCTTCACACCCAGTTCCTTCTCCAGTGGCACATACCTGAGGCATTCGTGATTCTTCCTATCTTGTGGGCATGTTGTAGACTGACTTTCCCTAAAAACCCTTGTGTACCATTTGGCCCCAGTCGATGAAATATTTATGCATTCTAGAACCTTCTCCCCCACGCTTCCCAGACTTTCTGTAGTGTTGCTCCAAGTGTGACCCCTGACCTTAGTTATGTTGCAGAACACACTGGCTAAGGCCTGTAAGTTGCCAGATGGTGGCAGGCGGGTGGGTAGATACAGACTAACGATGGTGCTGTGCTGGGTGCATGTTCCCCCCAGGCCTATGAGATCATTTTCTCATCCGGCCAGCTGCAAGCTCTGCTCCTGGCCTCCTGAGATGCATCTCACCCTTCCATACTGTTGTGCTCTGTATCCTTTAGGAACTCGAGCCTCAGACTAAATTGGGTTGATGTAAAAAAAATCTCATAGACTGAGTAGCTTGCAAACACTAGAACTTTCGTGTGTGTGTGTGTGTGTGTGTGTGTGTGTGTGTGTGTGTGTGTGTGGAGGCCCAAAGGTAACATCAGGAATCATCCTGAGTTGCTCTACTTCCTTTACTGCTTTGTTCTGAGGTTTCCTAGGCTCTGCCTACTAAGGCCAAAAGTTCATGCAACTACCATTTCAGCTGGGCATTTTTGGGATCTGGGATCTGAACTCAGGTCTTTTTGCTTGTGAGGCAAAGGCTTAAACTTCTGGGCCACCTCCCCAGCCCCGAATACTAGAACTTTTTAAAGTTCTGGAGGCCAGAGTTCAAGACCTAGATGTGACAGATTCAGTGTTTGGTGAAGGATTTCTTCTGGCTCATAGACGACTATCTTCTAGTTATGCCCTCAAGGGGAGAGAGAGAGAGAGGGAGAGAGAGAGAGAGAGAGAGCACGAGAACATGTGTTCCATCGTTTCATGACCTCACATATGGAGGTCAGAGGACAACAGTCAGAGTCTCCGCATCACCCACTAGAATGCATTGGATGTCGGCGCAGGAAAGGCTGGAGAGGGAGCACTCCACTCTCTCGCTCCTGGCTGCTCACGGCTGCTCGGTTTTCCCCGATTTGGCGGCCAGGAAGAAGGCGCGAGAGTCTGCAATCCAGGGAGGCAGATGAGAGGAAGACGGGCAGAAATCCAGCCGGGCAGCTTATCCACACCTCAGTGACTCCAGTGTCTGTCGAGTCACCCACAACACATGCCATTTGCAGGCTTCCTTGGCATCCTCTTAGGTCGAGGTGTAGGATCATCCCTTCAGGATGAGGGCTGGGAGAGAGAGAGAGTCATCTCCAACCAGAATACCACGAAAGGGCAGATCTGAGCAACAGACATGGCCCGAGGAGACATTTTCATATTTAGAGTCTGATTCATCTAGTCCAGGTGGTAATTGCTTAGATCCTTGGGCCACCAACCAGCCTTTATAAAAGAGCACTTAGCTTTTAATGAATGCATGTTAACGCATAGAGAGCCATTTTCTCTCTCTGGAAATATGATGCTTAGACTAGTCTGACCATACTTAGAACTACATGTTTGCAGAATCGCCCCAACTTGTGCCATCTTGCAATAACTAATATTAGTTAGATAACAAGAAATTCCCCTGTATGTAATCACTTATATACCAAGGCTTTGGGTCATAAAAGTTCTATCAGTATCATGATGACCAAGTAAATTTTGGAGTTTTTATTTATTTCTGTTTTTTTTTTTCAGTTCAACGTTCTTTAATTTTACCCATGGAGACAAGAAGGATGTGCGTACAGAGCAATGGTTGATAAAAATGAGCCACGAATCTAAACTAGTCAGAAACTCGTGGTTGGGGAAGTCAGAGAACCCTGAGGGAAACTTCCTAGGTTTGTTTAGCTAAGTTGACACAGTGCCAAGCTGCCTTCTCAGCAGCTATGTGTGTGTACCTGTTGGCAAATGCAGCTCTCAGCCCTAATCCCAGAAGCCTCTCCTTCTAGCAAATAGTCTTAAATACAGAGACCCGGCTGCCCGAGGTTCTAAAAATAAGTGACAGTTGAGGGCTTGGTTCTAAACAAGACATTTGTACCACCTTCTTAGCTCAGAGGGCATCAAAGAAGAACAGGCAGAAAGGCTGTAAAAGCCAGGACAGACGGGAGGACAAGGCCACTGTAATCATGAAACCACAGCAGCTGTGGATACCTATACTGACCTGAAGAAGGCTGACCCTGTCAGTAGTCACAGATGACAACGGAGTTCATGGGCCCCGGCTCCTCCTTACTGAGCTTTGAGCTTTGGCTACTGATAGATTCAGGCAGATTGGAAGCCACTGTCTCTAGTTGTACACCCACCTGTGAGACCACCTGATGGATGGTTCCAAACACATGGTTGTACGGATGGACCTGGTTAAACTCAACGGGTCATAAAACAAAAAAGACATAATCAGGGGATGGGATTTGAGAAAAGAAGAGGGGTTGATGGGGTGGGAGGGAGATGAGGGAGGGTAAGATTAATCAGAATGCATTGTATTTGTGTACAGGCATTGTCAGAGAATAAATTTATCCAATGAAGAAGCTCTGTGACTGAGCTCTAGCAAGGAGAGCAGTAGTGTGTGTGTGTGTGTGTGTGTGTGTGTGTGTGTGTGTGTGTGTGTGTGTGATGCATAAGTGTATGTGTGTGTTCCTCAGAGGAACAATATCATCCCAGAGAACACCTGGTCCATTTGTGGCTGGAGCACACTGTTGTCTGCGTTCTTCTGCAGAAGGCAAGTTGAGGCCCGAGTGTCTTACTCTGTTTTCTGTTGCTGCAACGAAACGCCATCTGCCACATCATTCTCAAGGTTATGAAGACCGGGAGGTCCAAGATCTAGACACTGGCAGGAAGATCATTGGTGAAGGTCTAGTCTGTTTCCAAGATGGAGCCTTACATGCCGCATTCTCCAGAGGAGGCACCCTGTGTCTTCTCACGGCAGAAGGGACAGAAAGGTAACGGGACGACTTCCTTCCAAAGGCCCAGTATAAGGACATCTACTCCCACACACACTCATAAGGGAGACGCTGTCTTGGCTCAGCAATTTGGCTCAATCGCTGATCATACTTGGAAGGGACACATTCAGACCTTAGCGCTGCTTTAGGACAAGCATCAAGGTGGTGGTTAGAGGATGTGGAAGTACATTTGTCTTCAGATGCTGTCTTTACAGTTGATACTTCTGCTGGGCAGTGAGCAGCAGAAGCCCCAAGGAAATGATGCCCTTCATCCGTTTGCTGTGGCGTGGCATGATGCACTCTACTAGGGAGCAGTTTGCCCTTCCTCCCCTCTCCTGGGCGCGACTCTCAAGTCAGACAATCACACCCCAGCGCTCAGTTCTTATGTGAACATAAATACTTTGTGTGGTTCCACTAGTGATCATGCAGTACAAATGGGGATCCACGTACCACACATCTAGACAGCCAATGGGTTTAAGTTCACCAATTGTTAAACATGCTTTGTGAACATAGGCCCTGTTATCATCTCCATTTTCCTTTGTCTTATAAGCTAGTTATCTTTTGTTTATGCACTTGCTTATTATTTAATTTGTGTGTATGTGTGTGTGTGATAGGTAAATACATATGTGTGCATGTCAGTGTTTATGTGTGTGTGTGTGTATGTGTGAAAGAGAGAGAGAATATCTGTGTGTGTTTTTGTGTGAGTGCAAGCATGCATGTGCCACAGTGCACTTGTGGAAGTCAAAAGACAACCTTTGGGCGTCATCCCTCACTTTTCCACCTTGTTTGGGAATGGATCTTCTCACTGCCTTCTGCCTGAGCCAGGTTGGCTGAACAGGTTTTGGAGATTCTTGGGGATCCCGTTTTCCTAGGTGCTCAGGGATTACAGATGTTTACACTACTGTATCTGGCTTTTATGTGAGATCTATGGATCTGAACTCTGGTCTTCACCTTGTATGGCAAATATTTTACCTTCTGAGGTATCTCCTGAGCCCAAAGCTAATTATCTTTTAACTGAATTTTAAGAATTCTTTGAATATTCTGGATATACATTCCTTGTGAGATATGTAATTTGAAAACTTTTTTAAGCAGTTATAATTGGATTATGCTTTTACTAGCTTGGTGATTTTCTCCCAACCCCCATCTTAGAGACAGAGTCTCTGCCTGTAGCTCAGGCTGTCATTGGAACTCAGCATCTTCCTGCCTTAGCTTGGCAAGTACCATCACTCCTAGCAACCATGGTGATTTTCACCACATGGAAGCTTTCAATTTCCAGTCTTAGTTATTCTGAACTTTTCTCTTACTGTATATGTTTGTAATGACATCTGAAAAACCATCACCTGACTCACGGGTGGAAGATTTACTCCTTTGTTCACTCTATGAGTTTTTAAGTTTTCACTGTGACATTTATGATCAGCTTTGAGTTGGTCTTTGCGTGCAGTGTAAAGCAGCTTTGCTTGCAAGTATCCAGCTATGCCAGCACTATTCATGGGAAAGACTACTTTCCCTCTGTGATGTTTGGTTGGCAGTTTAATTAAGAATAGTTGATCATAGGTTAAGGAATTTATTTCTGAGCTTTCAAAGCTTCTCCGTTGACCAGCATATCTTCCTCCATGCTAGTAAAACAATCTTGAATCCCGTAGTCTATCTTTTTATTTAAAAAATATATTTTTATAATATTCTGTAAATTCGGAGTCTAATTTAGAATGACTTGATTCTTCAGAATTCTGCTCCAGGACATATAGAGGTGCTCTTTGCAGCCATTCTGGCAATGGCCCCCAGTTCTGTTCATAGTGTTAGGTGCTTCCGTGCATGCATCCAGATACCAAAGTCATGTTTCCTTGCAGCCTACTATCTGGGAGCCACCCTTGGATTCTTGAACTCCTTCCCTGGTTTTCACTTATGGACTCCACATATGAGAGACAGCAAGGAATCATCAAATCTCTTTCAATCTTGAAATCTGGCCCATTTTCTCCTCTGCTACATCCGCCTTCTGCTTCAGCTGGAAGGAAGCCTCCTTTTGAGGTCATGTGATTACATTGAATCCGATCAGATAATCGAAGATAACTTGTTTAAGGTCACCAGGCTAGTGGCTTCAATTACATCTTCCAAGTTCCCTTCCCATGTAATATACCATTTTCACAGGTTCTGGCGATTAGGGTAAGGGTCTTTCGAGGACCACTATTCACCTCCCACTTAGAGGCTAGAATGATTAAATTAATGCTATTGTTTTGATTAAGCATACTTTTAGTCCACCCATGTATTGGAGGGTTATTGTCACTGGTAATGACCCTAGGTTGGTGGCAGTTTCCCTTCAACATATAAAAATAATATTCCATTGTCATCTGATTCCCTTATTTCTTTTGGGATGCAGGAAAATGTCTTATTGTAATATCTTTGAAGGTGGTATATCTTATTCTCTCTCCTACACCCATTGCAGTTGGTCTGCATGTTGCTGATAGGTTCATGACAAATCGTTTATAAGGGAACTAGGGGTTATTGCTTATAAGGGAATTAGGGGTTTTATTTCTGGCTTATGATTGTCTTGTTGCAGTTCTTAATCTATCTTGGCAGGAGAGTCCACACCAAAACCAGGGGTTGAGGGAACTGGACACACTATCCCAGGGACTGCTGAAAGACAAGCAAAGTCACTTGCCAGACAGCATGTCTGTTCAAGTATGTCAAAGAACGACAACTTCTTTCACCATTTCCCTCCATCTTATTAACCTGCCCAGGTCCTAGTCCTACTCACCGTGGATTGGGCTTTCCTCATCAATCAGACAGTCCCCTGCAGGCTTCCCAGAGCTCAGTTAAACTACCAGCTCTTTGCAGCTATGCTCAGAGTGCCAGTCTTCAATGGCAAGTTGAGAAAGTATCTAACTATGACACCCCCCCCAATTTCTAGACTCTTCTTTTTGTCTTTGGAGTTTAGCAATTTCATCTTGATGTCTCCACGTATACTTTTTTCTTTGTGTTTATTTTATTTTGGATTTGTAGATTCAAAGTCTGAGAGCAACTTTTGCATGCGTTTTGGACCATTCTGCTAGCTTCTGTGTCCATTAGAAGCAGCTCTCTACTCAGACAAAGACTGGATATTCAACCTCTTGCTCATATTCAGGATTTACCCCATCTTACCCCCCAAAAGGTAGCTTCTCTGTTTTATGGTTTTCTCTTCTGAAATTTTATTACTATTTCCCATCTTTTTCCAGTGACCATGTGGCATCTTTAAGCAGATGTGTGCATATTTTGCCTAGCTTCTCTAGTTGTTTTTGGAAAAGCCACAGGTCTAAAAAGTAATTCTACCCCATGGAGAAATGTAAGGTCAGTTCCAGGGTTGACTTCCTCCCTCCCTTCCTGCTTGTCTCCCTTCCTCCCTTCCAACTTCTCCCTCTTTTCTTTTTTCTGAGGCAGAATCTTACTGTATAGCATAGGATGGCCTTGAAATCTCTAGGTAGCCCAGGTTGGCTTCAAACTCATGACTTTCCTGCCTCCTGAGTGCCAGGATAACAGGAGTGTGCTGCAATGCTCATCATGACATGTATTATATATACATATATATCTTATATAAATAATTTTATACTTAATTTTTAAGTATGGACAGTTAAGGCAATCTATTTTAGAGAAAGAATACTTATTATCAAGGAAAAAAGTGTATTTTAACTTTCTATTTCTTTTTTTATTTTTTTTATTATTTATTCAATTGTGCGCATATGCGTGCATGCGTGTGTGTGTGTGTGTGTGTGTGTGTGTGTGTGTGTGTGTGTGCACGTTTGTGTAGAACCACGGACAAATTCGGAAACCACCATGGACTGCCTCCACCTTCTCCTTGTTTACTCTGTATGAGAAAGTATGAGACTTTCTTTTTGAGATCCAATATATTCTATTGCTAGAAATAGAAAGTTAAGGGGCTGGAGAGGTGGCTCAGGGGTTAAGCCTCTTCCTTGCAGGTGGAAGGTCCTGAGTTCGGATCCTAGACCCCACGTATAGAGGCGTCGGGCGGAAGCCGGGGCGGCCTGCGTTTCTGGTCCTGGTAGGGCGGAGCCTGTGAATCCGGGGCAGAGTAAACAAGGAGAAGGTGGAGGCGGTCCATGGTGATTTCCGAATTCGTCCGTGGTTCTACACACACGTACACACACACATATACATACACACACACACACGTATGCACGCATACGCGCACAATTGAATAAATAATAAAAAAATTAAAAAAAAGAAATAGAAAGTTAAAATACACTTTTTTTCCTTGATAATAAGTATTCTTTCTCTAAAATAGATTGCCTTTACTGTCCATATATATATATTTAGTTGTGATATGAACTACAACTATTAGACATGAAGTGCTAATCTAATTATTTTTTCTTTTTTAATTGTGTCCACTTAAAATTTTATTTATTTGAGAGGGAGGAGAGAGAGAATTAGAGATAGAAAGAGCAAGAGCAAAAACAAGAAAGAGAGAGAGAGAGAGAGAACACGCAGGCATAGCACACTGGTGGCGATCAGAGAACAACTTGAGAAATCAGTTCTGTCCTTCTACCCTGGGTGCTTCCAAGGACTGAGCTCAGGCCTCCAGACTGTCAAGCAGGTGCTGTATTTACCCCATGACCCTGCCTTTCCCAACTGTAGTTAAGCTTTTCAAAACACTTAAGTTGTATACATAAAATAACAGATAAGTGACAAACTGAAAACACTCCAGGACTGGCAGTAACTGTTTCGAGGTGGGTGTGTCACGCATTTTCCATGTTAGGTTACTGTGGCGCTCTCCATGGGTGGCACCAATGAGTTGACATTCACGAGAAGCCCGTGCTGACTGTCGCCTTTCTCTTGCATGTCTCCTCTTCCTCTCTTAAGGTCTTCCTCTGTGTGCTTGAATCTATATTAAAAGTTTCTAAAAATATTATAAAGGCATTGCGAGTCAATTAACAATTAAACTACTTTGATTTTTATTATTTAATGTGTATGTGTGCGTGTGTGTGTGTGTTGCAGAGGGCACTGTGTGTCTCTGTGGAGGACCAAGGGTGACTTCGGGAATCATCCTGGATTGCTTCTACCACCTCCTTGCTTAGCTCTGGGATTTCCCAGGCTCTGCCCACCAGAGCTGGAAGTGCAGGCCACTGCCGTTTCTGCCTGACATTTTTACGTGGGACCTGGGAGCTCAACTCAGGACCTTCTGCTTTCGAGACAGAGTCCTAACCCCTGAGCCATCTGTCCAGCCCAAAGTTGTACTTTTTAATGAGTGAGATGACTGAGCTTTCGCTTGAGAAAGCCTTTGTTTCTGACTTTTAAATTCTTCAATATCTGCATATTTCCCTTATCAGCTGATTAACCAGAGGCTTTTCCTAAAGCTTTTTTTAGCAAGGCTTTTCCTTCCCTTTGGAAATGTGCTCTCTGCAGGGATCTCGGAGGAGGGAGGACATGTTCACTGCAGGACATACATTGTGGGAAGATGGCGGGGTCCTGGCAGGGTGTAATTTCCCCATGGGAGATCTCAGACACCCGGCGTTCACTTCGTTCTTGGAGAGGGACGCAATCTGGGGTAGAAGCTGGTACTTACATTAAAAACCAAATAGAAACGGAACTGTCAGTATTGCATATGCTGCTTTACCGCATCAGCTATTATCAGCTGCTGCTCTTCCGCGTGAAGTGCAACAAATGACCACGCATGTGGTGCTGGTCAGTCTCAGCTGACACATCGACCCTTCAGAGGCAGGCCTGTGGACACACCCATGAGGAATTATTTAGTTAAAGCAGGCCTCTAGGAGATTGTACGTATTGCATGATTTTGTTCTTTTCTCGAGTGCTGCTCAGCCTCTTCTCCAGATCCTCAACTGCATGACTGAGGTGGGAAGATCCACCCTATCATGGATGGGACCAATTCCCTGGGCATGTGGATAAAATGCAGAGTGAACTGGTTGACAGACTGGCAAGCTGGCAAACTAGAAAGAAAGCATCCAGCACTCGGTCTTGCCTCTCTGCTGTGGTTGTAGATGTGTTGTGACCAGTTCCCCAACCCCTGTTGGTGTTGACCTCTGTCATAATGGACTAGACACACACCCGGTTTATATAGGAGGATGGTGATGGTGTAGAGTGCATGATAGAAGCAGTCGGTAACTTTATCCCAACTCCCTGATCTCATGGCCGTTTCCATTTACATGAAGGACACGACTCTTGTTAGAGGACCAGAGACATAGATAGGTAGTTCACGCCTGGATCTACTCCTGAAGAAAGCCTAGTAACATACAAAATTATGACTGGAGGAACTTTGAATCTACTGGAATTTTAAAAGGA
This sequence comes from Typhlomys cinereus, assembly GCA_023101885.1. Classification (NCBI taxonomy): domain Eukaryota; kingdom Metazoa; phylum Chordata; class Mammalia; order Rodentia; family Platacanthomyidae; genus Typhlomys; species Typhlomys cinereus. The sequence goes on from JALPQD010000401.1 coordinate 1,377,723, forward strand.
ATCAATCCCAAGGTGATTACTCTCGTGTAGATAACCATTTTCATACAGTTTGCAGTGGTAGGAACTCAGCAGTGGGTCAAGAGTGTTAGAAAAATAGTTGGAGGCAATACATCCACACTATAGAGTAAGTCCTTAGTTCAGGACTTGCTACTCGATAATAACTCATTACCAAGCATTAGCCCAAGTCACCGATTCACAACTTCTCCTTTTCTTCCTAATGTCGCGCACTTACAAGGAGCCATCCCTTTCTCCTAGATGCCTTTCGGTCTTTGCTGCTCAGCAGCGTGCAAAAACTAACCTTTTCAGCAGTAAGACAGTGTCATATGTCTTCTCTTAACAAACTCCTTTAATCTTCCCCACAAAGGACCATGCTGTGTTGCTTGCAGAGGCCTAGAATTCAGCACACTGCAAAGGTGATAATAGTTGTTGATAAAAACACTGCTCAATGTGTTAGTTTCCTCTTCCTGTTATTGAATGACAATGGGACCCAAACAACCTAGGGAAATGAGGCTTTGGCTTGCAGTTTCTGGCCACAGTGTCCATTACAATAGCAGGATAGTTCCTACCAACATCAGAAGCTAAGGGAACTGATCATCCATCTCCACAGGAAGAACTAAGCTTTCCAGCCAAATTCCAACCAGATCTTGCTGGATCTTATCCACCTGCCCAAGGAATGGCCCCATCCACTGGGGGCTGGGTCTTTCTACATCAATTAGATAATCTCAGGGCTTGTCTTAGCTAAATCATTCTTCGAAAGTGTGCCTAACGGCCAAGTTTTCAACTATCAATGGCACCTGCATCTAATTGGTGTATTCATAAAGGGGGACAAAACTTCCCTTTAACTCAGCATTAAAGTTGGAGGCATACATATTGATAATATGGCTGTAAGTACTGTAAAATATTTTGAGAATTTTTTGGCAATAGAATTTTTATTAAGACAAAAAGAAGACAACATGAAATTGGGTTGGATTTACGGTATGATGCAGGAAAAGAGTAAAATACCTTATCAAGCAAAGTGGTACCCTAGATTGGTTTCTACAGTCATTATTTTATACACAGGCATAGGAATTGAATAAGAGCAAATCACTCAGAGAAAAATAAGGGAAAGAAAAATACATCTTGAACCCTGCTCTTTGAAAGCTGATTTTAGCTTGAAATGTGCTTCTGACGAGGAGGAGCAAGAGCCAGTGGCTGGTGCGTGACAACAGATGTTGCTATGGTCAGGATAAGTTATCTCCAAAGCCCACCTGTTGAGTTTGGTCTCTTGTCTTTGGAGCCCCTGGCAGGTGATCTTTGAAATGCTGGGCCCAGCAGGAGGCAGTAGACCACTGGACTGTGCTTGTAGGGGTTGGTGAGGGGAAGTGGGCCTGCTCCTCTTTTTCTTGAGGTAGGCAGCTTCCCCTGCTATGGGCTATAGTCATGATGTACTGCCTTGCCTCAGGTTCAAAAACAAGTTTGTCTGTCCATGGGCTGGAACCCCCAAAACTATTAGCTAAAAACAAGCATTTTTTTTCTTTAAAAATTGATTGTCCCAGATACTATGTCATAGTATTGCAAAACTGCCTGACCCAGAAGCATTAGTCAGAACTATCCCAAGACCTACCTATTGTCAGTTTTTAGGTCATGCCATGTAATATTATGTCCCTTAAGAATTTCCTTGGAGGAAAAATAGGTAGATGAAGAATCAGAATAGATAGATCGGCATCCAGCAGCACTTTGAGACATTTTGAGAAAGTGTCTTAGGCAGTCTAACAGTTTTCTCTGTAAGGAAAATCCATGTAAGATTTTGAGGAAGGATGTACTATGGGTTGGTTGTGGGAAAAAAAAAGAAAGCATGGGATGTATTTGATTTTTGCATACGTGTGTGCAAGTATGTATGTATGTGCGTTTTGTATGTGGATGCGTGTACATGTGTGTGAGGGCATGTGTATAAGATTGCACTGAGTGTGTGTGCTTTTATGGAAGCCCAAGGGTGACTTTGGGAATCAACCTGGATTGCTCTACCTTCTTTTTGATTTGCTCTGGGATTTCCTAGGCTCTGCCTTCCAGGTCCAGAAGTGCAGGCTGCCACCATTTTTATGTGGGATCTGGGATCTGAACTCAGGCCTTTCTGCTTTCGAGATAGAGGCTTAATGCCCTGAGCCCACTGCTCAGTCCCAAGGCAAAGTCTTTAACCATGGAGCCATCTCCCCAGCCCGGGATGTACTTTCTATGTAATTTTCGACCACAAGATAGAGCCACAGTCTTCTAAGAAAAGGATTCCCAGATATGTGGCTACAAGGAGATCTTTAGCTCTTTGAACAAGAGGGAAGGACACTTTGCAACCAAAGAGCACAGATCCTGAGCTGAGCTATCTGTATTTCTGTCCCAGCTTAGCATTTTCATGGCCGAGGCCCTGCATACATCCTCTATGAGTTACTTTCTTATCAGTAAAATCAGGAAAACAACAGTAACCTGTCCCATGCTGATCGTGTGGCGTAGGTGAATGTAGAAAGTGCTTAGTGTGGTATTCGGAGCATAGGCAGCACCATATGACTGTCGGCTGTTTTCATTCATCAGAGGTAAGCTGAGGCTTATACCATCAACCATCAACACTGTTCTTTCTGAATAGGAGCTGAGCACATAATCGTCAGCCCTGAATCAAATGACAAAGACTGTGTGATAAGACACAATTATAGATGGCTTATCCTCAAGAGGAGCCTTGGGAAGTCTTATAATTAGAGAAAACGGTCACCCCATGATTATGAGAGTTGTGAGAAATTCTAGACTCACACTATGGTAAGATTTCAGCGAGTACTTGGTTTATATGTTGTTTCTGAAACACTGAACTGGTACCTGGAATTACAGGCATGTGAGCCTAATCCAAATATAATGCATGTGTTGTAAAAACAGTTCAGCAAGGCATCTAGTAGTTTTCTTTTGTGTGCTTGGCATATACGTGTGCAAGTACATGTGTGCGCATGGGTGCGTGCCCCTGTGTACCTACAGATGCCAAAGAAGGATGCTGTACCTGCTCTATCTCTACCTTCCTGCTTCCTTCGAGGCCGGGCCGCTCATTGAACTTGAAGCTGGCCAGTGAATTCCAGATCCACTTGTCTCTACCAGTTATGGGGTAGGGGCAAGTGAGGCCATGCCTGGCTGTTTTTATGCGGGTGTTGAGGATTCTAACTCACGTCTTCATGTTGGCAAACAAGTGCTTTTACCCATTGAGCCATTTCCCTAGTGCTCCCCGGCCTTTTAGTAAAATGAACTTTTCATAGATGCCAATCTCAATACATTATTGAAATGTCATTTCCTATCTAGAATTGTATAAATGTGCATATATGTCTATGCTGCAATAGTCACAATGTTTAAATGACCCATTTCTGTGTTTGTGTGCGTATGTACGAGTGCACAGCATACTTGTGATCAGAGAACAACCTTGGGGGTTGGTCCTCAGATGTCTTTTGCTTTTTATTTGAGACAGGATCTCTCATTTGCTTGGAAACTTGCCACGTAGGCCAGGCTAGCCATGGGTCAGGCTAGCAGGCTAGCGAACTTCCAGAGAGATCTGCTTCTGCCAACCATCTCACCATCACTTAGATTGTAAGTATGCACCAACACACCCACCTTCTGTCCATGTGTTCTAGAAATCCGAACTCAGATCCTTGCGCTTGTAAGATAAATGCCTTACTCACTGAGCGATCTCACTGGCTCCAATGATCTATGTCCATAGATCACCATAAAACTTGGAGATATGAAGTGGCCATTGTGGCAGTTACTTTTCTTTTTGCTGTGAGACAATATTTAGACTCAAGCAATACATGGGAGAGATGAGTCCTTTTTTTTTTTTTTTCGACTTATGGTTCCAGAGGGCAGATGGTCCATTATGGAGGGACATAGCAGAAGGTGTGGTTGGAGGTAGAAGCAGGAGGCCAGTTTGCATCAACAAAGCCATCAGGAAGGCAGAGGAAATGAGAGCATACTAAGAGGAAAGAAAGTCAGACTATCCAACCTCAAGGCCTGCCCCTATGACATTCCTTCCCCCCACAAGGTTCTACCTCTTACAGGTGCCACGACCCTCCCAACCGTCAACTCCACCTAAGAATGCAAACACATGGGTCTGTAGAGGACGACTGGCATTCAAATGTGACGGCCATTATTTTATTATGATCCTGCTTCTGTAGGTCAGGAGTTCAGGCAGGGCCCAGTGGAGACGGCTCATCTCTGTTATAGAAAAGTGAAAGCTTCCGTGGGACTGGTTTGCATGGCTGGACAGGATGGATCAGCTCAATGGGTGACTGCCGGCTTAGGGCCCTCGGTTCTCACCAGGTGTTTGCTGGGGCTGCCATGTCTCGTCTTTGGCCATGAGAAAAATGAGGCAAACATTCTCACCAGGATACTTCAGGACCATGTGATTGAATGTTGAAGCACTTCACAGATTTACCTGAAAGTTTTCATGCAAAGTGGTGCACGAATTTCTTGCGAATAGTCTAATGCTGGTTTATGGTGGGGTTTGAATTTGTTCAGGAGCTGTGGAGTGTGGTGAGGAAGCACGTGGGGTCACAGGTCTCCTTCTAACCTTGGTTTGGTCAAGCATTAACTGAGAGACCCTGAGCAAATGACATCTGAGAACCTCACTTTTCTGGTTGGACGGTTGGAAGAACGATAGAGGTTTGTAAGAATGAAGCACTTGACACATGCTAAATACTTTCCCTTGGAAACGAACCAGAAATCTTACCACTACAAGGCCCAATAGAATGGTTTTGGATACAGAATCCAAGGAAGAAAACAGTTTCTTGCCAAGCAATGCTTTCCCTATTTCTTTGTAGTGAATTTCTCTCTTTCTCACTTGCTCTCTATCATCTTTATCCACTTACATCTATCTATCTATCTATCTATCTATCTATCTATCTATCTATCTATCTATCTATCTATCTGTTTATCCATCCATCCATCGGCTACCTATCCCTCCATCATCTATCAATCTTCCTTATATCTATCATCAGCTACCTATCCATCCATTATCTATCATCTATCTATCTATCTATCTATCTATCTATCTATCTATCTATCTATCTATCTATCTATGTTCCATCTATCATCCATCTATCATCTATCAATCTATCGATATTTATCATCTTCTATCTATATTATCTATCTTTCATCTATCAATCTATTGATTAATCAATGCATCTATCATCTACTTATGTGATGCATCAATACATACACATCTGAAATATATGTGAAATATATGCCTCAGAGGGAACATAACCTCAGTTATAACATCAGCAAGTTCAGCAGTTCATTCACTGAAATACTGGCGAGTCGGCTCCTTCCCAGCCCCAGGCCGGGCAGATGCCCTGTTCTACTCTTTTGGGAAGGCCTTCCTTTCCTCCACATCCTTATCTACTGTACGTCTATTTCTGCCACTTCGCCTGTGCGACACGCTGTGATTACACTTCATATTATTTCTTTAGTCACTGCTGCCCCTGAACCCATTTATTTTTTTCCTTGCCTGGTATTTACTTTGTCTTGATAATGGCACTTGAAAGAATGCTCTGTCTCTGTGCTACTAGCTCTCTGCTGGGAACTAGGGGCCAAGACAGCACCGACCAGGAAGGGATGAAGGCAAAAAGATGGCAGTGCTGAGGGAGAAAGCTGACGCGATAGCTAGGTGGGTAAACTGACTTATATTCAATCCTGGAGCCCATTATGGGCAGGGAGAAGTGACTCCACAAAGACGTCTTCTGACTCTACTGGCACTATGGTACGTGAATATTCTCTCTCTCTCTGTCTCTTCTCTCTCTCTCTCTCTCTCTCACTCAATAATAATAATAAACAAATTACAACTTTTTGTGGTGAATATTTGAATCCACGGAGGTGAGGTACCATGAAAACTGGGAACTGAGTATTAATGATCGAGACAATAGATTGGATCGCTTCTGTGCGAGTGTTATTATCATTATAACCATCTTCTGAGAAAAAGTCCACAGTAACATGACTGCTTATGAAAAGCTCTCAGCTGTCTGGCACATAATGAGTTACTTGATGTCAATGATAGTGTCAACGAAGTCCATAGTGATGGAGATGATAATGATAGCATCTCCTTGTCTTAATAATACTGAGGTTTCCATAATTCAGAACACCAAAGACTCTACATTATTCATCTAGAATCAGACCAGGCAAATCTTTCCCCATCCTAAAGCTTGGGGAACCTTGTGGAAGAGGGGGCAGCAAGATTGTAAGAGCCTAAAGATGGGGAGGACCAAAGATATGCAAGATACTCCACATAAATTAGGGCTGCAACAAGGACTTTGCCTGACCTGCCCAATGGCTGACATGTCAACGACCCCCAAAAGTCTAGCATGGATCAGGCGAGAAGGATTTAGGCAGTAGGATCATTAGAAGCAAGGAGTTAAATAGTCATAATAGAGTTCCCATGCTAAAGGGGAGCCCAAGAAGGGGCCCTGGACTATGCCACTGAGTCCTGAACCCTCACTAGGGTTCACATAAATGGATGCTCCAAGGGATGGGAGGGAGGAAGGGGGAGGACTGGTGGAAAATGAATCAGGCATGATTAGTGTCTCTCTAGGCACAATCAAAGCTGCAATAGGGCCAAATAGCCAACAGTGTGATAGCTAGATACAGGTATCTGTGAACTCTGTGAACATTTGTAAAGCATTAGCAGTTGAGTTAAGCCCCGAGTAACGTGCAGGAGATTGTCTAATTGATGGAGGGCAAGTAGATACGATGGAGGGGCTGGTTGAGTAAGTTGTCCTTCTTCCCCAGTACTTGGACAGATGTGCTTGCTATCCAGCAAGGGAAGTTTGTCCCTCTCTCAGCACTCCTGTGGGATATGGTGTGACCAGTTCCCTCAGCCCCTGCTGTTGGTATGAACTGTCCTGCCAGGATGGATTAAGAACTGTAACTGGACAAGGACGATCTTTTTTTTTTTGAGAACTGAGATAATTTATTGTTTAATATACCATATTATTTTCTTTTTAAAAATAATTTTTTAAAATAAATTTTATTATCATACAAACAGGTACACCTGTCCCCCCCAAACCCCTATCCCCCTGTGCCCCCTCCCCTCCCCCTTCCCTCCTCACCCCCCAGTGCCTCCCCCTCCCATCCCCGGGGTATCCTTTAATGTGCATGCTAAACTCTCCTCTGGGTCCTCCTCCCCGATGAGGTGCAAGGACCCAGTAGCATTTCCCAGAACCCTTTCCTGTGTTCCCGTTAAGCATAGGAACACTACTGTGGCTGTCAATCCCTTGTCTCCCAGGATCCTAGTGCCTTTAGCAAATGCTAGACTTTGTGAGGTCAATAGTGTGTTGGACATTGCACAGGGCATGTAAAGTCCAAATATGATTGCTTCGGCCCTAACTTGTGTGGAGTATCTTGCATATCATTGCTCCTCCCATCCTTGTGCTCTCGCAATTTTAGACAAGGACAATCTTAAACCAAAATAAAATCTCTTGTTTCCATAAACTCTTTTTGCCATGAACTTATCAGCAACATGCAGAGTAACTGCTACAATGTTCCAAGTTGGTAAAAAGGTATATATCACAGAACGGGCTTTGCTTTGGAACCTGGAAGTACTGAGGCTGAAAGAAGATAATTAGGGTATGGAAGTGATGATGAGGAATTTTGAAGAGCTTCATGATCAGGGGATCAGAGCAAAGAGAAGCAGACTGGAGACCTCACACATAGCAGATGCTATGCTAGTACATGAGCTTGAGAGTACTTATGAGGAAAGGGCTTGAGCACGAGATGGTCTCATGTAAATAGCACTCATTTAGAAAGTTCTGGAAGGAAGTCAGTCACCAAAGGGGTAATTTGTCCAGGTGACTTTTAAGGTCTCTTATGTCTATGATTATATGCTTTTAGAAAAGTAAGACATGATAAACTTTCACCAGAAGCATTGAAGTTCCCACCTCTGAGCGCAGCAGCTTTCGTTTACTCAGTGGAAGGGGAACGCCCAGAGTGCAGGGGGCTCTGGGAGAAGCAGAAAGTACGTCTCCGTGTGAGCAAGACCAAGAAAAATAAACGCATGTTTCCACACATGTGAAGACTAGAAAGGGAAATTGGTGTTTGGTTGACTTCCTGACATGCGCCAGGCACTTTCAGTTTGTTTCTCATAACACCCCTACATTTCAGAGAGGAGAAGCTTGTGCTTAAGGAACATCCTGACACTTGGTAAGATCCACCAGCACTACTACGGTGGGATGACTGGACATTCTATAATGGGGGGTGGTGTTCAGCATCTCGAGGCGTAGACTAGCCAAATAAGCATACTTAAAGATTGCAGATTCTGTTTTTCTCAAAGGAGCCAGAGTTCCTTAAACAGTGGCAGACCCCTTGCTTGGAGCAAATGATCCTGGGGTATCTTGAAGTGCTATAAAATATGGAAGTGCTCAGAGAAGTCTTGGACCCATGTCAAAAGACACCAGACAACTTTAGAAGGCTCTACTGGCAGAATTTGGGGTTGGATGTGCTGAGCATCGAAACTAAGTTGTGTGGTGGGGGGCGGCTATGAAGTTAGCTCACTGAATAAAGCCCCTGCTTGTAAACCTGGTGAACTGAGTTTGATCCCCAGAAACCCAAATGGTAGAAGGAGAGAACCGACTCCTGAAAGTTGTCCTCTGATCACCACCTGTGTACCACGGCATGCATATGGGCACTCTCTCTTTCTCTAATAAATAACATATTTTAAAAATAAATAGTGGCGATTAAGACGTACAACCTTCTGAGCAATGTAAAAATGTTCAGTTCCTAGTGATATGATAAATAGAGGAGAAAGGAACGTGTATTTTTATAGTGATGATGTAGTAGGAGTGATGGAGCAAAACTAGAATGCTAGGCTGTAGTGACTGTTAGAATAAAACAAGCCAGGATCAATGACCCACAAACTTGATGGGTTAAAACCCCAAGGAGCAACAAATATGATATTTATGTAGTCTCAAAGCACCTCTCAAAAAGATACTTGTTAATTTCAAAGAATAAAGTCACAACTTAGATTTTAAAAGATGGCTTAGGAAAAGAATTTGTGTTTAGGTAAAGATAATAAGATGCTTGGGAATCTGGGTGAAAGGATGTGGGATATTTTTGTACAATCCATGCAGCTTTGTCGAAATTATTTCAAAAAAATTAAATGAAGGCAGAAATGTAAAATACAAAAAACATTGGCATACTTTCTTTCCTTCTCATATTTTTTTATCCACCATCTTTTGTTCTCCTTAAGGCCCAGGCACAGAGAAAAGGGGTGATAATCGTGGCATTTTGACAAATGCCAAATCGAGGCTTAGAACAAAAAAGCACTAAAAGGCGAGCAAGAAAATAACAAGCTTGGAGGAGCAGTGGGTGCCTGGGAAATTCTGTGTCAGGATGCGGGGCTCCAGCAGCTGTATCCATGGGCGTTGTGAGGTCTGAGGTGCCTCTGGTCTGTGCATGGTGACAGCATCCCAAGCTGACTGCCAATTTCATAACACCAATTGACCTTGCGCCCTGTTTGCTTGGGTCCATCCCGAGCCCGGTGACAAGTAAGGCGGGACTTAACTCCTACTCCACACACGGGGAAACATGATCAGTGACCTCATCAAGATTGCCCTCAACCAAGAATAAAATCCAGATCTTCAGGCCTGACTTGGGAGCGATGATGGTGTCTACGATACTAAAGTTGAAGAAGCCACTCCTGTAAACTTCAGCTAGGAACTAGCAGGAACAGTGTTTAGCCATTTGTTATAAACTGAAAAGAAAACTCAAGCCTCCTACCCGTCCCCGCACACCCCTCCCCTGCACAACCCTTCCTCCGACCTCATGCCTGACCTGTTGAGTGGGGCTATGGGAGCACAACTCAGTTGTCTGGGTTTTAACACGAGTTCCAGGTGGCTCCAATTGACTTTGGATCACCACTGCACCCCAAGGCTTTTTAACTGTAACTGTAATGCTCTCCTTAGAGACCACCACAGTCTGTAGATAAAGAACTAGGCAAATCAGAACTTCACATAGAAAGAAGTCTAAGGAAGATTTTTTCAAAGGCATCACAGTTAGTACCTTCTTGGTAAAGTTCTGTAATCTGTTTAACAGTTAATATGGAGGATTGCTGGCTTACCCCCCAGGTGGGCCCACGAACATGCTGGAGGCAGAACAGAGTTCGGGAGAAGGGACTCCGCAATTTTTCGTGGTTGACTAAGTTTATTTAAAAAGCTACTTACAAGGGCACATTAACCAGTCAAGGAATCCACTTGTCCCAGAGCGAGGTAGGGGCGGGGGTGGAGCGCGGGGCGGGGCCACACTTAGCTCCCGAATCCGTACCTTTCAGGAGTCGCGGCGGCGCGCCCCCACTCCCCAGCTTGGGATCGGCCCTGAACTCCGCCACCTAAACTCACGGCCTGCCATCCCCTGCCACCCGCGTCCCTTCGATCACCTCCGGCTCTGGACTTCTTGGAATTCCTCTAGCCAAGTCCAGCCCAGGGGAATCCCCGGATCGCTGCGCACCGCCCGCCCTTCGGCACCCTCCTCCGGTCTCCGCCCCCGCCGGGGCTGCCGGGTGCGAGGTTGCCGAGGGTGCCGCCGCTGGAAAATGAGCGCTGCCCGGAGGGTGGCCGGGAGTCGCAGGTAACCCGCGCAGGACCTGGGGCGGGAGCGGGCTCCAAGCTCCCGATCCCCCCCCCAACCCCTCGTATTCCCCACGTGGAGACCTGCGGCGCCCTCCTGCGGACTGCACCCCCCGGGTTGCGGGGTGCCTGGGGCGCAGCTGGGCACCGTCACCCGACCTGGGGAAGACACCGAAGCTCCCCCGCTTGCTCTGCAGTCGCGTTCCCGCGGCTGTTCCCGGGAACGGCGCGAAGCGGCAGCCAAAGTGAGCGGGGTCCGCGCGGCGGGTGCCTCTGAAGATGGAGAAGTTTCTGCAGATCGCGCCGCACTCTCTGGCCATCGTCCTGGGCCCCGCTGAGGGTCCGGCGGGGGAGCAACCCCGGGCAGCTCAGCCCGCGCTCCCCGCCCCAGCCCAACCCCGGCAGCTCGCCCGACACCACATCGGCTACGAGATCTTCGCGGATTTCAAAGCTGAAAACATGCAACACTTCTGGAACAAGAAGGTCACGGCCGCGGTGGCCGAGACCTTCTTCCTGGGCTGGATCGACGAGCAGGTCCTGCTGATCCAGGGCAAGGAGGAACATCTGGAAGTGCTGCGCGAGGGCTGGACCCGCCGGGCGCTGCGACCACCCTCGGGCTTCCACATCCGCTGTCTGGGTAAGTGCGACCGTGCCGTCGCGTCGGGTCACGGAATTCCCCCCTGTCCCTGGAGCCCGAGGGTGCTGAGCAGGCGCGTGCGGTTCCTTCGGAGAGAGGAAGGGAAAGGAGGGGGCGATCCCGGTTGGACACCCCACCCCCCGCAGCGTCGCGGTAGCCGCGGATCGGGCACTTCCCGGCACCTCCTCGAGGGAGCGGTGCCTTTCCCCACGCGCGCCCGGGGCCGGCCCTCGGAACCTCCCCGTGCGCGGGCGGCACGTCCCCGCGGGGCGGTGCCTGGGGCCGGCCAGGTAGGCGGCGCAGCGCGGCGCGGGAGCTCGGCGGTGCGCGGCCGCTCCGGGTCCGCGAGGGTCGTCTTCTCCGGGACAAGCGGGCCGCGGGAGTCCCCGTCCAGCCTGGGGACGGTGCGGAGGGCGCATTCAGGTAATATCGCGTGGCCGTGGGCTCTTTCCTGGGAGCGGCAACGGGCCTTTAGAGATGTGCCGCGGTCCTGGGGACATCCTGTCCCCACGCAGCCACCTGGAAGGGGAGGAGGGCGAGGGGCCAGGGCGGCAGCTCAGGTGTTGGCGGACACACCTGAATTTCCTTCCAGACAAAAGGTAGATTTCGTTTTAAATGCTTGCCTTCAGGTTGTTCTGTGCGATCGCGGGAGAAAATGACCACAAAGAGGACCAAGAAAAAAAGTTGGATTCTTAGGTTTGTTGTTAACGAAGGAGAGAAAGAAGTTTTGAGTAGAGGGAGTCCGAGAGGTGTCTTCATAGCCACACTTGAGTGCGCATGGCTTGTGTTTTTAATCGCACTGCTTAACATTTTTTCTTAATCCCGTTCTCATCTCTTTTAGAATATACTTGTTTTATTTTGGTTTTGAACCTTGGGCTCGGTGGCTGAGAGCGAATATAATAATAAGTAGTAATGATTTGTGAAACGGTTTCAAGGAAGAAGAAAGCATGCTTTGTAGTTCTAGTGCTTAAAAATTCTTTTATGGCATTTTGGGAGGAGGTCAAAAGTTCAAAAGCTGAAAGACGCTAAAGCCGCCTTTCAAGGTCGCTGTGCCTCCTTCTGAAGGGTTAGCTTTTCCTTTCTAACGTGTGTTCTGTTCGGCTGGCGAATTGATAGCATTTTTGTTTGGTTGTGTTTTGTCTGTTTTTGCATAGCAGATTATTTTGCAAAGCTTTCTTTGAATTGAGCAGACAGAAAGTAACGCTTGTATCTTGTTGGTTTGTAGCCTCTGTTGCATTTCAAAAGACATTTCTTGCCTGCCCTCCCTCCCTCCTTCCCTCCTGTCTCTCTCCCTCTCCTCAGCTGAGTCCCTGTAATTAAGCTGCCTTACTAAAGGAGCCAAGATTAATGTTTCAGAGACTCGATGTGCCTTGCGCTACAGGACTTTGCTTCACACATCAGGAAAAGTTGTGCTTTTGCATTGCAAAGATCATTCTGCATCATTTATATGGTTTCCTTTGACACTTGACCTTAGTTTTTTTTTTAATCCAATTTTATACAATAGTAATGCAATATAAAAAAATCGCACTATCACACCTGGACTACCCATCATGCAACTCCAAAAGTTATCAACGGCCTGAGCATTCTGGTCTCATCCACACCACTTTTACCCCTGCCATCACGAATCCAGTCTTGGATGTAATGATGACACAATTTCCTTATGAATAGCTCAGAGCCTTCTGTTCATATTTTTTACTTCAGCTGAATTTATAAGCAGATAGGATTTAGCAAGTTGTTACAGTAACCAACAGGAGATATTTTGGCAAGTTAGAAGAGATCCAAATACATTTCTGAAGTTGATTGTTGCCCTAACTTGGTTAGGTGGCTGGCTAGGTCCCCCATTAAGGCCTTCTATGGTTGCAGAGATACTGAGCTCAGCTCTTAATTTAGGGTCCCAAGAGGAAGCTCAGGCTACTTCCTCTTAAAAGGGAGGCATCAGATGAATGAGTAGAGGTGATATCTGCTCACAGTCATGTAACCCCCTTTTGAACTGCCTTGCGTTGGGTGTGTGTCAAAATATCTACTGGCATTTCAAGTAGGCTTCAACAGTGATGTATTGGATTGCTTGAGAGATTTTATCTGCTGTAAAAATTCTCAGATGGAACTCAGTGTATGCTGCAGACATCCTTCATCCTTATTTTCTTCTGCCAGCCCTTTTTATTGGGCTTTGAAGTGGCAAATCATTTGGTGTGATAGTTAGATACAGCTGTCAACTTGATAACTGAGGGCTGAGCTGTAGGCACATTTGGATGAGTTCGTATTTAAGGCCAACCATAAGCAAGCCTATGGGAGATGGTCTGATTGATTGGGGGAGACCCAGCCCATGGTGGGCAGGACCCACTCCCTGCAGGTGGACAAAGGTGGAGGGAGCTGGTTCAATAAGTGGCATTCTTCAGCATTCTTGGACAGACTCACAGTCTTGGCAAGTAAGGCTCTCAGCAGTGGATGTGGTGTGACCATTCCTTTGTCTTCTGGCGTCGGTCCCTTGCCAAGCTGGATTAAGAGCTGTAACTGGACAATTGTAAAACAAAATAAAACCCCCTTGTTCCCATAAGCCATTTGGTTGTGTTTATTGGCAACATGAAGGAAAACGTCAACAACAGGTAACTAAGGCTCACAGACCTTTATTCTGAACATGTTAGCGATGGAAAGTTCAATGACAGAGAGAGAGAGAGAGAGAGAGAGAGAGAGAGAGAGAGAGAGAGAGAGAGAGAAAGGAAAGGAAGGATTTAAGGGGATCCCAGGAAGCCTGGGTAAAAGTATTTTGAAAAGTGATTGTCTCCGTGTCAGGAGTGTCCTTGGACGCTATCTCATTTATGTACAAAGCAGGAAATGATCATTGACTTTGATACTTTTTGTGGCTAATACAGCTCTCTTTTGCATCTGTGTCTTGCAGCACTTCTTTTCAGTCGCCCTCCTGGTCTGTACTAAATATATTTCCATGCACCTTTATGCTGTTTTGTGATCTTAGTTAATTATTTTATGACTGTCAGTCAGCCACAGAATTGGCCACATCAACAAGCATTGCCAGAAGCATTGTATTTCTACTGGCTGGACTCAGCTAACTCACTCAACGTGTATTGCTCTTATGGTCGAAAATAATAGTCACGAAACTGGTTGGTTTCTAGGTGGTCTCTGAGATTATTAGGTCTGTCAAGGAGACTGGAGATCAGATTGTTTTCTCAGATTCTTCCAGTGAAGGTCGCTAGAAAGAATATTTGAGTCTTGGCTCTCTTGGGCATGCGCCCTCAACACGGAGCAAGGCAGCTGTAGAGTTGAGGCAAGCCCATAGCTTCATTTTTTTTATATATATATATAACTTGAAACAACAGTGTTGGATAATGCAAACATTTGGATGTCTGTAATTCCAAAAGTGCATGGTTCTTGCCGACTGTAAGATCTTCCCGTAAGAGTGGAACAGCAACGCGGTGATTACATGATCAGACAAAAAGCAAGGACTTAAGCATCTCAAAGGGAAAGTGGTTGTGACTTGGTAATTCAAATCCACCACTTACACATAACCTACTGGAATGTACTTAGAAATACCCTACTGTGGGCAGACAGTCAGAGAAGCTCACACTTTGTATTTCCAGAACCCCTACGAAGGGAAATGACACTATGTGTATGCAAGAAACTGTCAAGGTTTGAAAATACTATTGTAATTTTTGAGTAGATTATGTTAACTTAAATTTCTTACTTTATTCTTAAATAAATCCTTCCTTCCCTCCCTCCTTCCCTCCCTCCCTCCCTCCTTCCTTTTCCATCCTTATTTATTGAGGACTTCCCCATGCTAGTGTGAACAAACTGATGGGACATGTGATTTTTGGGGACTGGGATTCTGACCATGCTCAGTGCTTTGAGGGCTTTAGTGCTTTTTGCATGAGCAAGGAACAGTTGCAGGGCCTCATGAGCAAGTAGGAGAGGATTCTAGGGGTGTCGGGAGGCAGAACGTGCACAGCCTTGGCTGGGATGCAGAGTAAGAGGTTGGGGGCTGCAGAGCTCATGCCACTGGGAAACCCTGTGGGGATGCACAGAGGAAAGAGGTGTGGCTCCGTGGGTAGAGAACTCAGCAGGCAGGAAGCCCTGGGTTTGATCCCTAGCCCAGCAAGAAAGCGGAGTGTGCACACCTGGAATTCTTAGCATTGTGGAGGTGAAGGCAGGAGGGTCAGAAGTTAATGGTTATTCTCAGCGCATAGTGAGTGCCAGGCCAGCCTGGGCTATAGGAGACCCTTAACTACAAACAAATAAAGGAAGAAGAAAGTGAGGAAGGGAGGGAGGGAGGACCAGAAATAGAGCGTTAGAAGCCACAGAGGTGGGAGTAGGCTTTTATTTTTATTTATTTATTTATTTATTTATTTATTTGGGGGGGGGGAGTAGGCTTTTAAACACAGAGGAAAGTGACATGATTTGATCTGTTACTGGGTGATTTCCAGAGCTGGTGAAAGTGATAGACAGGGCTGGAGGGCACAGAAGCAGGTACAGTGTACTGAGCAGACCCAAGGAGAAACACGCTTCCATATTCGATTATTTGTATGTGTGTCGTACTGTGCACTTGCATCCTTGTATGGCCTTCGTCTTGAGTCTGGGACCTCCCAGCCCCAGCCTAAACCCTTTGGCCTTGGTGGAGGGCCCGTGGGTGGATTTTTACTCCCTGTCAGCGACAGCCCTAACTTCAGATCTTAGGGAGCATGCCTCTGTCCCCCTAGGACACTGTTCCATTTAATTCTTGATAATCAAATAGGACCAAATGGATGTTTCAGATCTAAGTCAACTTTTTACATTGTAATCAGAGCAAATACTTTACATTACATTGCTTAGAACAAATAGGTATGTGTTAATTTCATCTTCCTATTGCTGAAAGAATATAGAACAGACAGCCGAGGGGAACAAGGGCTTATTCTTGCTTATAATTCTTGGTTACACTTCATCAACAAGGTAAAGCAGCAGAGAGTTTATACCAACACCAAGAGCTGAGTTATATCCACAAGAGTTGCTGAGAGAGGGACATACTTTCTCGTTTGCTAGAATATGTCTACATGCCAAAGCACTGCACCAGCTCTCCTCATCTCACCTACCTGCCAGGGAATGTTTCCACCCACTATGGGCCGGGTCTTCCCACATCCATTAAACTATCTCCCACAGACTTGCTTAGGACTTGCCTTCACTCTTTACACATATCCCCAAAGGCTCAGCCCTCACTTGTCAAGTTGACACCTGCATCCAACTCGCACGGGCAACAAGATTTTATTCTATATGAAAATTGTTGTTGGTCATCTCAGACAAGTTGGCTTCTTTTCTTCCCTTCTTTTTTCTCCCCCTTTTTTTCTGAGGTTAAAAACCTCAAGTTTCAAATTTGAGGCTGACTATGAACTCCTGATCCTCTCCCATGTGCTGGAATTACAGGTGCGCACCCCACAACTGGCTAAGAGGTTTTTTTTGTGCATATGCATGTGTATGTGCACGTACGTGTTCGTGTGTGCATATGTATATATGCATGTACACGCATGTGCATGCATGTGGAGATCAGAGGTTGTCATCAGGTGCCTGTTGTTTTTCTTTTGCATGTGAGTGTGTGTGTGTGTGTGTGTGTGTGTGTGTACGTACATACATACATACAAAAAGGCACCTGAGTGTGTGTGCTTTTGGAGATCCAAGGGTGACATTGGGAGTCATCTTGAATTGCTCTACTTCCTTATTGCTTTGTTTTGGGGTTTCCCAGGCTCCGTCTTCCAAGGTTGGAATTGCAGGCTGCCTCCATTTCCTCTGGGATCTGAACTCAGCTCTGTTTGTTTGCATGGCAAGGCTCCCCTCCACCCCCACCCCCCATCTCCCCAGCACCAGGTGTCTGTTTTGAGATAGGGTCTTGCACTGGAAGCAAACCAGCGTGGCTTGGATAGTCTCTGAGCTTCAGGGATCTGCCTGGGTCACTGGCTCCACCCCAGTGCTGAGATCACTGATGGTCAGAGCCACCACTGCTGCTTTTTACATGGTTCTGGGGATCTGAACTTATGTCCTCATGCCTGCTCGGCAGACACTTTGCTGACTGAGCCGCCTCCCCAAGAGTTGCTTTCCTCAAGTGGTTTTCTTCAACAACTAAAACTTCAAGACAGAATGTTTTAGAAAAATTGTAAACGCCAGCAAAACTTGTATACTAATATCTCCAAACAATTATAGTTCAAGTTATTGTTTAGGTCAGCTTAAAGCTGATGAATTGATAAGCCCATAGATTCATAGCTCCAGTCATCTAGTAATCACTTCAAAGTATTTTGAGGACTGGAGACAGTTCAGTCGGTGAAGCGCTGCAGCCTGAAGACCTGAGTTTGGCCTCCTGAGCCCACTTAGAGAAAAGAGCTGGGCGCTGTGCCTGCCGGAGGGCTCAGCAAGTACAGGCACTTGCCACTGAGCCTGACTACCGGAGCTCAGTCCCCAGAGCCTACGTGGTGGAAGGCAAGAAACTGCAGGGGCTAGAGCTGACCTTCCCAGGATTCGTTGAGTATAGATCTGTCTGGTGAGAAACAAACACCAGTGGAGATTTATCTCCTGCTCTTTGGCCTTTCCGGTGTCTGTTATTTGTCCTGTGATTTAATCTTGGAATGGGAAGAGTGAAAAGCTAGACATGCTTCTTCCCTAAAACTATATTTAAGGTCCACATTGTTCCATGTGTCTGTTTAAATATTGTTACCTAGACACACTCACGACCAGTTTAAGGACGCAGTAAATCACATACATCTTTATGTACCTCCTTGCACCTTCCCTGTTACAGCTGTTGGCTATTTAGGATTGCTGATGTCTTTATGGATTTCCTCTCACACCTTCCTGCTATTCACTTTTGTGTCTCTTGTTCCCATGAGATTTTGCTGTTCCTTGTTATTATCTTTAGAGTCACTGATTCCAGATGATTCCCTGTATGTAACACTTCTAAGCACGTCTAGCTGAGGATAAATTTGCCTTAGTACAGTTTCATGCTGGCTGAGATCCCCATAGTCCCGGCCTGTCACTCCCTTTCAGAGACCTCATGTTAATGTAAAGAGTGGCATTTACAAGAAACAACTTGCTAGGGTCGCCCTTTGACTGCCACCCATGTCCTGGAACATGCCTGAACCTGTCCCAGAGTCACACGCCCCTCAGCACAAAAAGTTAATTAGTAAAAATAATAATAATAACAGTAATGAAAAGAGGGCTGTGTGGGGATATGATTGTAATTCCAGTGCTGGAGGAGAGGAGGACAGAGACCAGAAAATCTCTGAGCCTGGCAAGTAAGACAGTGTAGTATACTTGGCAAATTCTAGGCTAATGAGACATCTTGTCTCAAAAAATGTTTGTGAGATGGCTCAGCCAGTAAAGGTGGTTGCTGTCCAGCCTGACGACCCAAATTCAGTCCCTGGAACACACACAGACCATGGTAGCCGAGAACTGACTTCTTCAGGTTGTCTTCTGACTTCCACACGTGTGCTGGTGCACGCACACTTGCACGAGCAATACGTACAAGCACACAAATAAATAAATGTAAAAAAAATTGTAAATGGTAGATGGTACCCAAGGAAAACACCTAAGATTGCCCTCTTGCTCCGTGTACATGTCTGAAGATGAACATACACATGCACAAACGCATGCACACGCATGCACATGCATACATGCACACTACATGCTCTTACACTCCATTCTAGTGGACAAGAGACTTTCAAAAAACAATTATAGAACGATTAATTTCAGGTGGCCATAAATTGTGGCACAAACTGGTGGCAGGCAGAGAGGAATGGGGAGAAAGGATGCATCATTTGCTCTTTTAGGTCCTTGGTTTTTCTTAGCTAATTTTTGAGAGTATTTAAGAATCATTCTTTCCCAACCATTTAACAAATGAGACTGGGAGGGACAGAAAGAGAGGCGCTTATGTTTCCGTATGGTTTGTCTCTCTGAAACTCATGTTGAAATCTCGCTGCTATGACCTTTGCAGGAGATGAGTTTTGAAGAGGTGACTAGGCTAGAAAAAAGAAGTCTGTATTTCTTGCTGGACTGGGTTAATTTTTGCAGTCACTTCCGAGAGAGTGGTTTGCTATAAAGTAAACTGCCTGAGGCATTTCTCCTCTTTGTCTTTTCACTTTCCACCATGCTATTATGAAATCCTTATTAAATACAGAGGCCAATATTGTAGGCTCTGGACTTCTAGCCTTCAAAAGCCTTCGTCAAATGAAGTTCTTCTCTTTGTAAATTACCCAGTCTCTGGTATTTTGTTGTAGCAACAGAAAATGGACTAACACAGTAATTACTGTACATTTAGCTTTTAGGTAGGTAGGATCTGGACCATGGCAGCTACATGTTAGAGCGCAGGTATTAAAGGTGTCTGCTAAAATGCTCATTTGTGAGAATGCTTGAATGTTGAGTCAGGCAGCAGCCAGGTTGCCACTGGCTTGAGGCTCCGAGTGTCTGAGGAATACAAAGGCAAGCCAGAGGATTGACCTGGGCTGCATGTAGTGGGGGGATTTGCAGCCCTGTGTTTCAAAGTGTGTGTGTGTGTGTGTGTGTGTGTGTGTGTATACGAATATTTAAGACTATAGAGCACGACTATCTCAGAAGTATAGAGGTATCAAATTTTTGAGAGGTCAGATCTGTCAAAGTCAGAAAAAAATTTCAGACATGGATTTCATTGTTAAAGATACTTACCTCTCATGTTAAAGTCTCAGGATTAGTCTAAAGTACACACAATGATGCACTTCAGGGTTTATTAACTCCTAGCTAGTCATAACATTTTTATGAATTACCTCACTCTGGCTCTTCAGTACTTTGAGTAAAGGTGTGTCTGTTTGCATATAAGAAAGCATTTGGAGCGAACTCCACTGACTGTAGGCCTGGCCCATAACTGGAAGATTTTGCAAAGATTTCTAAATTTCATTGTTTATATTTGTCTTATGATCTTGACTGAGCACATGGTTGTTTCCTTGTGAGTTTGCTTCAAATTTGGGAAAGAAATTACATCAAGAGGTAAATGTGTTCGCTAGCCCTAATTTCTTTTTTTTTTTTTTTAACTTTATTTATTCATTCATTGTATGCGTGTCTGTGTGTGTATCAGAGGGCCCATGTATTCTTGTTGAAGACAAAGGGTGACTTTGGGAATCATCCTGGATTGCTTCTTCCTCTTCTTGCTTCACTCCAGGATTTTCCAGGCTCTGCACACCAGGATGAGAGGTGCAGGCCACTGCCAGTTCCACCTGGTGTTTTTACATGGGACCTGGGATCTAAACTCAGGATCTTCTGCTTGTGAGGCAGAGTCTTAATCCCTGAGCCTTATCTTTCTAGACCCCTAATTTCTTTTAGGGGTTTCTTTAGTGAAACACTCAGTGCTTTCTGTTCCTGAGGTAACGTGTAGCTTGGATTTAAAAGACAGCCAAGTGCGGGGACTGGGGACAGCTGGGTCAGTGGAGTGCCTGCCAGGCTTGCCTGCTATACCCAGAGCCCTGCAGTCAACCCCCAGCATAAACTGGTGAGGTGGTGCATGCTTGTCACCCCAGCCCTGGGGAAATGGAACCAGGGGGAATCAGAAGCTCAAGGTCATCTTTTGTGTCCACCCAGTTAGAGGTCAGTTTGAGCTGCATGAGCTAAATAAACAGACCCATTCCCTATTCCCCCCTCCAAACTGGCATGTTTGCCATGTGCAAGCTGTTTGCCACAAGGAAACGTTAAACATTTTCTTTCTGCTTAAATATCTCCCCCAATAATGGTTCGCACATCTTAAAAATAATATCCTCAGCCCGACGTGGTGGTGTGTGCCTGTAGTACTACTCGAGGGTGATGTGAATGCAGGAGCGTGGAATCTTGGGCGTTGAGACTCTTAATCTCATGAAAACAAACAAGCAGAAGAGAGTTTCCAGGATGCGCGGTGGGATTTAACTAGGTACTGAAGTTTGGGAATGTAGGTTTTTTTTTTTTTTTTTATAATAACAAGCCAATCAATATGTCTTATTTTTAAATTTTTACTTATTTTTTATTTTTGTTGGTTTGTGGAGAGGTACACATATACATGCCATGGTATACTGGTAGAAATCAGAAGACAACTTTCCTTCTATCATGTCCTCTTTTCCAGGATCAAATTCAGGATATCAGGTTTGTGAGCATGTACCTTACCCACTGACTTATCTCCCTCTACTAGGGTTTAGCACTTTTATTCTACTTAGTTTATATGTTTGTTTCACAAGCTATAACTTGTGTCAGAGCTACAGACATGACATAAGTAAAGACATATCTTAATCTAGGGAAAAAACTATCTGGTTTATAGTTTAATATAATGAAGATTATATATTTTGATAAGAGACAAGTTGTGGTCTCTAAATGTTGTTACATAAGATGCCATACTACTAACTATATCTTTAAGAAGGCTGTATGGCAAGAATTCTAAGAAACTTAAATTACATTGTTATCAGAGGAACTGTTTTGCATAAGGTCAGCTGATCTCTCTCGACAGCAACTAGCAAACCTACGTTGGTTGTAAGGGGTGGGGGGGGTAAGCAGTGTTACCTCCTCAAAGAATCTGATAAAGAATTTAGATGAAGAGGTAAAGAGGATTCATCCCACCGAGTTTTGGGGGTTGGAGGAGTATACACCAGCTGCCCACACAGTCCAGAGGCTACGACACCACACTTGACAGATGACGCATCTTAAGATGTCCTTAACAGGAACTGGGGAAATGCCTCAAAAGCAGAAGGACCTGAGTTCAGATCCCCAGATCCCATATAAAAATGCCAGGTGGAAATAGCAGCCGTCTGAACCTCTGGCCTTGAAAAGTGGAGCTTGGGGAGACCTGAGAGCGAAGCAGTAAGGAAGCAGAGCAATCCAGGATGATTTCTGATGCCATCTTTGCCTCCAGGGGCATGTATGCCCAAATGTACTCTTGCACACATGCCACCTTCCGCATGTGTATGCGCATGCACGTATATACATGTACAGAAAACAAAAAGATGTCCTTATAATGTTGCCGCATGAGCACACACCTCTGTGCTAGAAATTTTACTCTCGGGACCCAAATAAAGTACACTAAAAATCTATTTTCTCAATTTAGTGTTGAAGCCTCTTAAGTTTCTAACATAGGAGTCCTGTTAATACAAAATGACTTATCTCTGTAAACCTTCTTGGCAAGTCCACATGTCTAACATTGGCATGGGTACTGGTTGTAAGCCCCAGTGACCTCCTTCTCATGGGTCTGGGGGTCCCTATGGCCACTGAAGTCTTGCCGTGTGGGTTCTGGGATTGAACTCACACCATCAAGATTGGTGGCAAGTGCCTTTACCCGCTGAGCCATCTTGCTGGTTCTTTTCTGAGTACTGTTTACCTGCAGTGGGTTGAACTGTTGGTAATGACCTTATGGATAAGAACATCCATTGGGCATTTTCTACAGGAGCCATTAGTAAGGGCTCATGCTCTGAGCTCCTGATCCATGCTCCTGTAAGCAGCCCAAATGATACATACTAGGCACGAACACACACACACACACACACACACACACACACACACCATTAGTTTTGGGATGGAAGGGGTCAAGAGAAGATGACAAGGGATGAGTATGATCAAAATATAGACATGCATGAAAATGTCATACTGAAACTCATTATATTTGATTAGTGTATACTAATTAAAAAAGAACTATCCAGTCTGCACCATTTACCTTTTTTTAAAAAATATTTTTGTCTGGCCAGTATACCACATGCTTCTTAAACTCTTGTAGGAGAGTTAAAGGTTAAGCCATCACAATGAACACTAGCATACTTCTGGAATAAATTCTTTTATTTATCTGTATACTTATTTTCTGCAGTTTTGAAGACCGAATCCAGGGTCTCACACATGTTGGCCAAGTATTCTACCCCTGAGCCACATTATCAGCCATTTTTTAATTGGACTTTTGCAAGGAGACTTGTGGGTTTCAGCCTCCTGAGTGCCGAGTTTCCAGGAGAGTGAACAGTTCTCATTCTTGGAGTCTGGGGAGATCATTTGGTTTGTAAAGCACTTATAACATAAGCATGAGGATCTGAGTTTCATTCCCTTCACCCATCTAGAATCCTGGGTATGGCGGCCCATTCTGTAGAACCAGTGCTGGGAAGGTGGAGACAGGAGGGTCTCTGGGCTTGCTGGTCAGCTAGCCAGCTGAATTGTAAACCCCATGTCCCAGTGAGACTCTGTCTCAAAAACTGAAGTGGATAGTGCCTGCGGAAGAACACATACAAACCTGTCCTGTGGCTACCACAGCCATGTGTACTTAGGTGCATATGCATGTACATTGGCACATGCACACATATACATACACACATGGACACACATAGGCACACATATACATACACACATGCACATATATACATACACATACGCACATACATACATGTACATACACTCATACATGCACACACTACCATACATACACACACAAGAATGCTCAGTCTTCATCCGATTGTCCTAAAGTTACACTTTATAGTCAATTGTTCATCCAGATCCTTGTATCGTTCTCCGAGAAGATGTCTTGTCCTGTAGTTTCTAATGGTAGAACCTTTCACCTTGGCTCGTTCGCTTGGTCTGGGTAGGCTTGGAAAGGCTGCCAGCTTTGGAGTTAATACAGAACTATCAGAGACTTGAGTAAACTTCTTTTTTCATTAGTGGAGACTCTGGCCAGTATAATTTGTCTAGGTTGGTTTCCTTTCATCAAAGTCTGGTTAGTAATTTGTTCAAAAGAATGTCTGCTTAAAGAAATGTCTTTAATAGTGACCTGAAGGGCTACGGTAGAAAAATAAAAGTGGTGCCTTAGAAGCCAAGTTTGTCCCTACTGACATAGGACACTTTTCTCTCTTTTATTTTCACCTCTATCTTCAACATTTTTTCTTTTTGTAATTTTTTCTTTTTGTGCATGCATATGTGTGTGCGTGCGTGCGTGTGTTTGTGTATTAGAGGTTATTGAATGTGTCTGTGGAGGCCCAAGGGCGACTTTAGGTATCATCCTGGATTGCTTCTATCTCCATTTGCTTTGCTCTGGGATTTCCCAGGCCCTGCCCACCACAGCCAGAAGTGTAGGCCTCTGCCATTTCTGCCAGACATTTTTACATGGGATTTGGGATCCGAACTTAGATCCTTCTGCTTTCAACGCAGAGGCTTAACTCTTGAACCATCTTTCCAGCCCCAACATTTCTTCTTATATTGAAAAAGGAACATTCTAGAAAATAGATCGTATGTAATTTCTTTCTTTCTTTTTTATTCTATTCAGTGATTGCTACTCCTACCTGAGAGTGGGCAAGGATGAACCATTATTAATGTTTCCTAAGGGTCAAAGACTTTTCTTGCACTTTGGATACATCGTCTCACTAAGTCATTCTTGATGCATTGTAACATTATTGTGTGTCACAGTGGAGGAGGCTGAGGTTCAGGGAGTAGCCTTCCAGAGCAGTGGTCTCAATACAGCAACTTGACTTCAGAGACTGAGCTATTAAGCCTTTTGAAACAGGGAGCCATCTCTGCAAGGCAAAGTTAAGCAGTGTTGCATAGTGAATTCACAGAGCCACGGGACCCACTAATGACTTGCCAGCCCAGTCGGCCATGAAGAAAGTTTAGATGTTCAGGACCAGCAAATAACTGTGGGACAGTGATGATGAAAGGTGAGCGCAGTGTTTTTGGAAGCTCAGCTGGGCTTGACATGCCTGGTACGCCAGCACTTGAGAGATTGAGGCAGGAGGATATGGAGTTCATGCCAACCCCAGCAACCTGGGGAAACCCTGCTTCCAAAGAACGAGCCAGCCAGGCATGAACAATAGAACAAAACATTGGCAGACAGATGTCTGAGAACGTAACTCAGCTGAGAAGCAGTGATATTTAATTGTAGAAGAGGGCACAAGCCAGTCATCCCAGCACTGAAGAGGTACTGGTGATAGGATTGGAAGTTCATGGTCATTCTTGGCTATACAGTGGATGGGAAGTAGCTTTTTACTTCGGAAATAATCCCAGATCAAGAAGTAAACGAACTTGGAAAAAAGAATAAAAGTTTTTTCTTTTGCGTATGTGTGTGATATATGTGTGTTTGTGAGCATGTGTGCATAGCCAGGCACGCGTGTGTGTGTGTGTGTGTGTGTGTGTGTGTGTGTGTGTGTGTGTATGTGTATGTGTGTGTGTGTGTGTGTGTGTGTGTGTGTGTGTAGGTCAAAGGTTGAGTTGGGTATCTTCTACAAAGGCTCTCCACCTTTTTTTTTTTTTTTTTTAAGGCAGGGCTCTTCATTGAAATTGGAACTAACCTGAAGCAACAAGGCTGCTTGGCCTGTAGGGATCCCTGTCTCGGCTTTCCCAACCTGGAATTATAGAGGCACATGATCTGCCATTTTACATGTGTGCTGGGAATCAGAACATAGATCCTTATGATTGTGTGGCAGGGACTTTTCTAACCAAGCTATTTCCTACCCCATAATATTTATTGTAATAAGCAAATCTTCACTTTGAAGAGTTTGGTGAAGACAAAATTGCATGGATATTGATGATGCTGAGCTTTTAATATACATCTAATTGGGTAATGCTTTCTGTGAAAGAAGTTTGATCCATGAACTTCTTCTATCCTTTCTTTTAAAAGTGATCCTGTATATTTTCTCTTTGACATATGAGTTTCTTTGGAAAAAATAAGGCTCAGAAAATGCCAAGATTTCTTTGTTTTCTTAAGCTAGTATCAATTTCTTTTGTTTTAAGGTGTATGCCAAAAGCGGCCAAAAGTAAGTAAGTCTTACATGCAGCTTAAATTTATATACTCAGATTGATGAATTGATAAAGTCACATTTGTGTATAATACCTTTTAGAATGTCAATTTGAAAGATTGTAGATTTTTTTTTAAAAAACTGCTAAGTACAAAGCTGGAGAGATGGCTCAGGGGTTAAGACTTGACTCACAAGCAGAAGGTCGTCCTGAGTTCAGACCCCAAGTCCCATGTAAAAATGCCAGGCAGAGATGGCGGCGCCTGCACTTGCAGACCTGGTGGGTGGAGCCTGGGAAGTCTCAAAGTGAAGTAAGAAGGAAATAGAAGCAATCCTGGATGATTCTTGAAATCACTCTTGGTCCCTCGCAGGGATACACAATGTCCTCTGATACACACACACACACACACACACACACACACACACAATAAATAAATAAAATATTAAAAAACCTGCTATGCACAACACTTTTAAATATTTTCTGAAAGTTTGTTAGAAAATTGGTGATATACTGACTGAAGATGAACTGAAATGATTTCTCAAGAGCTGTTGGATGTGGTCATAGAATCTCGTTGCTATATGTAAGATGAGCTCTTAGGAGTATGTGAGTCTGTATTGGCCAGTCTGAAGGTCAAGAGCATAGTATCGTCTGTCTGTTTCCAGAGAAGGGGTTTAGAGTATGTTCAGCTGTTGGAGAGAATACTAGTATTTTTCTCCAGGTCCTGACCCTCGTGCTCGCACTGCTGAGGATGGCAACACAAGCTCTGATGAATGAAGTTCTTTCTTGTAGCACTGGGAACGTGTGTGGTTTTCTAAGCAGGAGTCACTGGGCTGAGTTCACTCTTGTGCCAACAGAGAACGTCAAGACCCTGCCTTCTCTGGTCATAAAGGGCGAAGAAGGCTTCTGTATGGAGATCAGTTACTTCAAAACATATTTGGTTTTATATTCTATTGCCGCATTCTATGTAGACGGGGGATGATCCATGTGTCTTTTCCATCAGATTGTGATTTCTTTGAAGGCAGTGACTGCAAACTTTGGTTTATGTTTTCTACTCCAATTCTCTAAGGCAATGTGGATTTATCACAGATGAATACTTAATACTTAATAATTGCTGGTACAATCTCTAAACTATGAATTAACATTGGGGGAAAAAAGCTCAGTGTGGGTAAGGATGAAATAGGTCTGTTACCTTCATGCACTGAAAGTGATATTTTAAGTAAGTTTTTTTTTTTTTAATTTCCCCGAAAGCATTTTGGCAACAGGCATCAGAAGCCATCCAAATGGATATTTTTGTCCCCTCCCTGAATCTGGTTGTTGCCCATTGTTGATAAACTTTTCAGGACTGTGGGCTTCTCTAGTCAGTCACTGACCACTGACCAGGTAGGTTCATTATAGGCTGTAACCACCTGTGTTCTCTGTTCATGGTTACCTTGGCTGTGTATATATGTATGTGTGTGTGTATGTGTGTTTATTTATTTAATCAGGCATTTCCCAAACCTCACACCCATTTTCAGGAGGAGCCCAGAGGTTACCATGAGGTAATCCCAAGTCCAGGATTGCACTGGGGAAGGGGCTGATTTATACCAGTTAGAATGGAAAGACAGGAGTGTGATAGGGAAGATTGGTAGGGAAAGGGAGAGAGGGAAATAAGAAAGGGTAGAGGGAGAGGTACTCTATACATGTGTGAAATTGTCAACCATCAAGATTCATCAACGAAGGAAAGTGGAAAGAGCTGGTGAGATAGCTCTGCAAACCCTGTGACTGGATTTGATCCCTGGAAGATTTGTGGAAGGAGAAAAGTGACTTCCCAAAGTTGTCTCTGACCTCCACCCATGTCTCTCAATATCTCCAAAAAATAAGAAAGAAAAAAGCCATCCTGATTCTCACATGGCTTGACCTAGTAAGTCTAGTAGGACTAGATGTAAAATAATAACCCACATTATAGAGACCCCTGTGTAGAGGGACTGCTCATTATACCCTTTTTAAGACCAAAAACTCAATGCCACAAGTAGAAAATAATTAGGTTAGTTATGGTTTTGCATATTGGATAAAATATTATGTAGTCATTACAAGGCCAGTGTGATAGTCACACCTATAATTCCAATATTCCAGAGGCAGAGGCCACAGAATCATGAGTTGAAACCCAGTCCTGGCAATACAGTGAATTCAAAGTCACTCTGGGCTACAGGGTGAGACCTTGTTTCAAAAACAAACATACAAAAATAAATAGATACATAAATGTCTATGAAGGTGCTGGAGCAAGATGGAGAATGCTTATAACCCATAATATTACATGCACTTAATGCATAATAGCAATACAAATCGGGATTAATGGGAAAGAGTGGCCATATTACTGTGTGTTCATTACAGTTTTGGCCACTACACCAAGCATATCCCCCTCTCCTTTTTTTATTTGGTTCTTGTGCCTGTGTCATTTTGCCGGTGAAGAACTTGAGCTTAGTGGATGGCCTTGTGTAGCCATGTTCAGTGATGAGACTGTAGGATCCAAAGTCCCTGCATGAAGCTGGGGACTCATAAATGTGTCCAGCCATAGGAATCATTGCCTGAGAACTTTAAGTCTTTGTCAGTACCTGTGACCCACCTCCTGAATTCACAGCATTCCCTAGGGACCTGGAACTAGGCTGGTGAGATGCTCAGCAGGCAAGACACCACCTGCTTGTAGACCTGGTAGCCTTATGCCACTCCCTGGAGCCACATGGTGGAAGGATAGAACTGACTTCCGCAAGCTGTCCTCTGACCTCTACCTTGTGCTACGCCATAACATAATTCTCTCTCTCTGTGCTCTAAACATGGAGTTGGATTATGATGCTAGTCTGTGACCAGTATACAGCATCCTTCGCACATTCCGTTGTTGTCTATTAAATAAATCATCCACTAAGTATTAGCATCACAGACACTGATCTTGGGTACTAGAACTAAGGGTGATTTTCTTTTTATCTACATTTTTTCAGATTTCCTTCAGGAGGAGTTGATGTCATTTTTTTGATTTTGTTTTTTTAACGTGGGACCTGGGATCCAAACTCAGAACCTTCTGCTTGTGAGACAGAGTCACAACCCCTGAGCCATCTCTCCAGCCCTCATTTTTTGTGTATGATCCACTGAAAGTTGAATAAAAGACTTGAAGAGTTCCTTTTATTTTTTAGGGGGGGTCTTGTGTTGCTTCTCTAAACATCCCACTATGAGGGTACACAAGTGGAGATAATGGAATTATATCCAAAAGAAGCTTAAATTTGTTAAAATACCACAAAATAATAGCAACTTAATGACTGATGTTACCAACATATATTAAATCCACTTGAGTTATAAAAGAATATGATTTTTAATAAGCTTTATTTATTTGTTTTGCATGTGTTTTGTATGTGTGTGTGTGTGTGTGTGTGAGAGAGACAGAGAGAGAGAGAGAGAGAGAGAGAGAGAGAGAGAGAGGGCACTGTGTGTACTTGTAGAGGACCAAGGGTGACTTCAGGAATCGTCTTGAATTGCTTCTACCTCCTTTTTGCTTTGCTCTGGGATTTCCCAGGCTCTGCCCACTAGGGACAGAAGTGTAGGCTGCTGCTGCTTCTGCCTAGTGTTTTTCTGTGGGATTTGGTATCCAAACTCAGGACCTTCTGCTTGCAAGGCAAAGTCTTAACTCCTGAGCCATCTCTCTAGCACACAATTTATTTTTTAATATACTTATTTATGAGAGAGACAGAGAGAGGGAAAAGAGAAAGAGAGAGAAGAGAGAGAGTGTGTTGTTGATACACGCTTGCCGTGGTGTATGGGTGGAGTTTAGAGGTCAGAGGACAACGTTCTGAAGTCAGTTCTCTCCTTGCATCATGTGGCTCCAGGAGAAAGCCAGACCAGTGGTCTAACATTTGGACTATAGGTTTGCCTATAAATTGTGTTTTCATTCCGCCTCCACTAAGAAAGAAGATAAATGTGATAATCAAGAAAACCCAGCTGGTCTGGTCTTTTTAGCTCTTTGACAAGTGAGAGGAACTGCGATCCAGAGCATTTTTGTTCATGTGCAAGGAGAGCGTGTGAAGCGGGCTGATAATTACAGGACACAAGGACTTATTGTCAGGCTCAGCTGCCGCCTGATAGTCGTGTGGGTGGAAACACTGCACCCATTTTTCTTGGGGCCCTCTTTCTGCCTTGCATTGTTGGGTCACCCTGAGGCAGGAGTGAAAGTATGGAACCCTGGGATTCAAAGGAGAAAGCGCGCGCTCTCTCTCTTATCTTTTCACCCTTCCTTCCTTTCTTCCCTCCCTTCCTTCCTTCCTCCCTTTCTCCCTCCTTCTTTCTTCCCTCCCTCCCTCCCTCTCTTCTTCCCTCCTCCCTCCCTCCCTCCCTTCCTCCCTCCCTCCCTTCCTTTCTTTCCTCCCTCCTTTCTTCTCTTTTACCCGTTAAAATATTCTCATGAAAACTGGCATTTTTACTTGCAAGAGAAATTCCAAAAGAGAGTCTGAAAATGCCCTAAATGGATACTTTAGTTGTGGCTGTCCAATGTCTCAATGTCTCTTGTAGCCACAGATAAACTCCTTGCTTTTTCTGTTAGCTGTGATCAATTGATTGTGTTTAGTTCCTAATCTAGGTATAATGTATTCCTGCAGTCACCCTAGAAGGAAAAGGAATTGTAGTGTACCTTTATGTTGCTGATAAATTCATGACCAAAGAGCTTAAGGGAACAGGGGGTTTTGTTTTGGTTTACAATTGTCCTGGAAACAAAGTCAGGAGGACATAGAGCAATCCAGGATGATTCTCAATGTCCTCCTTGGGCCTCCACAGCCACACATACTCAGGTGCCCTCTGCTACACATGCTCCCCCAAATAAAATAAAATAACCCTGCCAATTTGATGACAGGCACTAAGCTTATTTACTTACTTATTTATTCATTCATTCATTCATTCGTGTGTGTGTGTGTGTGTGTGTGTGTGTGTGTGTGTGTACATGGATCAGAGGGCACATGTGTCCTTATGGAGGACAAAGAGTAATTTTGGGAATCATCCTGGACTGATTGCTTCTACCTCCTTCTTGTTTCACTCTGGGATTTCCCAGGCTCTGCCCACCAAGTTGGAAACTGTAGGACTCCAGCATCTCTGCCTGGCAGTTTTACATGGGACCTGGGATCTGAACTCAGGACCTGCTTGTGAAGCAGAGTCTTAATCCCTGAGCCATCTCTCTAGCCCAGCGCCAGGCATCTTGAAAAGTGACCTTAAATAAGCCAGGACTCTCTGAGTTTGGGTGGATTCAGACAATCTGCTTCTGACACTGGCAGATGGTGGCTCTCGTGAACTTGTGAGGAGAAACCTTTTCTCACTGATACTGAAAAGAGAAGTCCAAGAGAGGTTGGGGATTGGGGTATACATCATGTGTTAGGTGACCTCCTTACAGTAAAAGAAGCAAGTGTGCTTTCTCGGTATTTCCTAACTTCTGTAAATGTGTATCTGCTAGGATATATATCACATGCGTAGATATGTATGTATATACAAATCTCTCTATATATCTTATTTTTATTTCTTCACTCCCATCTTTTACAAAGGGCAGCATAACACTCGATTTTAAACTACCGTTATTTTTGGTGAGCAGATAATCCTTAGCATTTTAAGGAAAAAGGTATATTTTCTTTTAAAATTTCATTCTTTTGACAGGTTTTGGTGGCATTTGTAGGTCACGGAAAAGTGAAGGAGGGCGAGTGTCTTTTCATGTCTGCCTGTAGACAGAATGGAAGCTTGAAACGTACTGTCACTGTCAGCTTGGACAAGGAAACCGTGTTCTTCCTGCTCTAGCCTTGCTGGCTTTAGGGTGTGTGCCTTCTGTACAAACCACCCTGGGAAGAGAGGGTGACAGGGTTATGTCAGGAAATGAGAATGTTCTAGAAAATGGCTTTAGAGTACAGTTGAGGTTTGAAATGCTTAGAAGATATGAACTGTGACCTACATAACAGAGTGAACATAAAGCCCAGTAAATATCAGCATTTAAGATGCTAATTGTATTATAATATCTGAAATATTAATGATTAAAATCGTCTCATTCTTTGTTCTTTTTTTTATGGAACACTTTGTGAATTTGTGCAGGGGCAATGTTAATCTCTGTATTGTTCCAAATTTAGGATATGTGCTGCCGAAGTGAGCACTCTTTGTTCTTGAAGTGGGTTCATCTCACAGTTAAAAAAAAGTTCTCAAAAGCCCTATTATCTTTATATGTGATAAAAAATGGTATTCTGCAGGGCTGACAATCTGCTTGTACACATGTGTAAGTCTTTGTGTATTACAGTGTCCCTGTTATTAGGATCTTTTGTATTGAGGCCATGAGTCTCCTTCTCTTGCCTCAGCTTCTTTATTTGGCCTCCAGAGAGAGACTTGGGGTGTCACCAGGAGACCTTTTCCTCTTGGCACCTGCCCCCACTTCTCTTACCCATGGGCGTAACCAGGGTGAACCCCGTCCCCGTGTTCCCGCTCCCAGCTCCGCAGGCTGCGACACGCCGTCGCCTGCTGGAGGCCGCTGAGAAATCAAAAATATAAACGCAGCCATTCGTTCGTTCGCCGTCCCTTGGAAACTCTGGGATCTGAATACAGACAGCAGAGTCGGCAGCCAGTGCCCCCGCGAGGCTGTGCGTCTTACAGAGAGGACAGCACCGTCCTGCCCCCCTTTCAAAGGAGGCCGAGGAGACCGCCAGCTGCTGAGCACGACCCGGCTGATTCTAGCTGAGGTTTTGAGACGCCCAAGGAAACCTGCAACCAGAGACATAGAATCTTGAAAACCCTGAACTTCAAGTTTTTCTTTCTTTCTTTCTTTCTTTCTTTCTTTCTTTCTTTCTTTCTTTCTTTCTTTCTTTCTTTCTTTCTTTCTTTCTTTCTTTCTTTCTTTCTTTCTTCTCTCTCTCTCTCTCTCTCTCTCTCTCTCTCTTTCTCTCTCTCTCTTTCTTTCTTTCTCTCTCTCTTTCTCTCTCTCTCTTTCTTTCTTTCTCTCTTTCTCTCTTTCTCTCCTCCCCTCCCTCCCTCCCTTCCCCCCCTCTCTTTCTCTTCTCCCTCCCTCCATCTCTCCCTCCCTCCCTCTCCCTCCTTCCTCCTTCTTTCCCTGTTCACAGCTCTGCTCATTCCTGGCCGTCCTTCCCTGATGCCAATCCCATGTGGTGTAACGACTTTATTTTGCTCTTGAGTTCTACCCAGAGGCTTGGCGAGGACCCTCCCTTGGCAGGATGCCTGTGCGGAACCATATGGCACTTCATGGAATGCAGATAATGGCTTCATTTCCCTCGCCGCCTTACTAGGTGGAGACCTGTGCGTGCAGGTAGATGTTTTACAAAGTACAAACGAAAGCCTGGCGCCGCTATTACTCATGCTGCGGCACAGCCTGCCTGCTAATCTGCTCAGAAAATCCTAATGCCCTTCCTGTGCCTGCTGGACATTTTCACTCAGGACCCCAAGGGACTGTGTGGGACTTGCTATAAACACGAAGGTCGTGGCTTCCAGCGCTCTCTGTTTGGATGTCAGGGTGGCTGAGCCTGGAGCCTGGGGAGCTTGGTGGGCAGGTGGACCCCAATGGGCAGGCTGTCAGAACCTTCTCCTTTGCAGCCGCCAGCCCCTGGTCCTGTCTGGAGCGAGTGGCAGCCTCTGCCCCCACTTTCCAGAAAAACACAGTACCCTGGTTCCTGCCAGGCTAAGCTCAGAACTTGGCCTTAGGGCTCAAAAAAAAATATATATATATTTTTGGACAGGGTTGCCCTGTGTACCCCTGACTGGCCTCTAATACATAATCCTGCCTAGTCTCTTAAACGCTGGGGTTACAGGCATGTGCCACGCACTAGCTCCGTTTGGATTAGACTGGAGAGGCCCAGCCCTGCCCTCATGCCAGGGAAATGAAGAGTAGAAAGGGGGGTGAAAGGAGCCACAGTCACCCTGACCCTAGAGGTCCCCGAGACCTCAGGGTCTGCCCTCCAGCGCGGGTTGCTCTTTATTTGCTGTCCCTGTCAGCTTTTGTAATGCCTGCGTGTTGCTGACCAGACCATTTAAGGGAACAAGGGATTTTATTCTGATTTACGATTATCAACATCAGGAACTGAGGGAACTGGCCATACCCTATCCACATGACTGCTGAAAGAGTGGCAAATCTCACCAGACAGCAAGTCTGCAAAGCATGCCCAAGAATGCCAACTCACTGTATTTTATCTACCAGTCCAGGAGTAGTTCCACTCGCCGTATGCTGGATCTTCCTATATCAGTTGGATGGTCTTCAGGTTTCCTTAGGGCCTTAGTAGTCAGCTCTTCACAGATGTGTCCAGAGCTCAGCCTGCGCTGGTTAGACAGGTAACTCAACTTGTCGCAAATGTCAAATGGAAGGCACAAACTAAGAGCCCGAAAGAAGTCCTGTGCCCACTAAGAGATGGAAGACCACATTGCTGCTCAATAATGAGCCTGTAGGGCCAGAGAGATAGCTCGGGGGTTAAGTCTCTGTCTTGCAAGCGGATGGGCCTGAGTTCAGATCCCGGATCCCATGTAACAATGCAGGAAGGAAATGGCGGTGGCCTGCACTTCTGGCCCTGGAAGGTGGAGCCTGGGAAACCCCAGAGCAAAGCCAAAAAGGAGGTAGAGCAATCTAGGATGATTCTGAAGCCAGGCTTGGCCACCCACAGGCACTGTGAGTGCCCTTTGATACACACAGACACAGACACACAAATACGAACGGGCCTGTAGGCTGGTAGGACCGTTCAACAGAGATGCTTGCAGCTAAGCCTCAAGACCCAAGGTCCATCCAGGGCCCACCTGGTAGAAGGAGAGAAGAGACAAGCTGTCCCTGACCACCACATACATGCATGCTTTTTCCTTCCCCACCTCATGATAAATAAAAAATAAAAAAGAGAGACTCTAAAAGCTCCATGTGTTATATTCTGAAGTAGCCCATTTATATACACAGATGGGCCGTATTTACGACAGTGTCCATTCTCAAGAGGTGTGTAGTATTGTCTGTATTTCCAGGTTTGCGCAAGTGAGCTGTGGTGTCCGTACAACGCCACATGGGCTGATGGTGCGTTCTTAGATGGGGTCCCTAGCTTTAAACCCCCACGTGACTGTTGATTATGAATTTAATCCTCAGAGATCAAGAAGCTTCTTCTCCACATTCTCGTTTTGTGAGAGGTTGAAATTGAGGGAGTTATGTGCTTATTTGCCGTGAGTTGGTGGTAGAGGTTCTGTTGACACAGCCCAAATCCACCCTGCCACACAGCCTGGACCCCACTGGGTCACAGTCAGATCTGACATGTCCATGTTCCACCCTTGGAAACCTCCAGGTGTGGATGTGGGAAGGTTTTTTTTTCTTTCTATGACTCTCCAATAATTGGCCCTTCCTAGGTAGGGAAAAGGGTGGAAAGCGACTCTATAGCTGTATGTAAGATCTGCATGGAGGCTCATTGATAAAGAGAAACTAACAGGAGGGAGAGACTTAAAAAATATGAGTTTTATTAGTGCTGAGGCCTTGTGGCCAAAGAAGGCGTAGTTTAGCTTTAAGGGGAAAGCATTAGAACAGAAGACATAGCTTAAAATCAGAGAGAACAAGGGGTGGCATGGGGGACATACAAAGCCCCCAGGACAGGAGACCAGGGCTGCCGGTGAATTGGTGGTCATGTAGTTTTCTCCAACTTGCCAGGTTACCTCAAAAAACAAAAACAAACAACAACAAAAAAACCCCGGGGCACGCGGAACTCTGTTTTGCTCCTTCCTCCCCATCACAGTGCTGGTGATCAGCAGACGTGGCCACAAGCAATACAGGAAAGCATGTCTCTAGAGGAGAGTGGTGCCCGAAAAGATATTTTCCTCCCCAAATCCACCTGCCACACAGCTGGAGAGTCTCACCCAGCCAGCCGGCCTTTCAGTTCCAGCAGCTCCCCAATATTCCCAGCGATTGATTGTCCTTTGCTCTCCTACCTGCATCTCTAGAGCTGAATGCCCTAGGGCAGGGATTCAGTTCTTTGGCGCATTTGAACTTACTGAGGGTGTGTGTGTGTGGAGGGTGTAGGCTGCTCATTGTAAACGGCCTTACAGCAGTAGACCTGTCCCTTGAATGTTGCCTTGAGCCTCGTGCTCTTCCTGGACACTCGCACTGACGTGTATGGCCATGCAGCTTGTAAAATCGGCTACCAGCTTTCTGTGAGAGGAGATGTTTTACAAGGCGTGCTCTGCCGTGTCATTGCAAACTTGGGAAAATATCAAATGTTAGAGTCATTTGGCAGTTTTATGTAACGGTTTTATTGAGCTTCCTCTCTTAAACTGTTACTTGAAAATAATTTTGAAATGAAAGCAATCTGACCGGTTAAAACAGAAGAATTTAAAGACACTCTTTTATTATTCAATTGTGCTTGTGTGCGCGTGTGTATGTATGTGTGTGTGTGTAGACTCATGGACGAATTCGGGAACCACCACAGACGCCTCCACCTTCTCCTTGTTTACTGTGCCCAGGGATTCACAGGCTCTGCCCTACCAGGACCAGAAGCGCAGGCCGCCCCTGCTTCCACCTGGCGTCTATACGTGGGGTCTAGGATCTGAACTCAAGACCTTCTGCCTGCAAGGCACAGGCTTAACCCCTGAGCCACTTCTCCAGCCCCCAGCAGTGACACTCTTATAGCAAAATTTTATAATTTTTTTTTCTGGGTCCTAAAGCAGATGAAATATTTGTAACAGTTAGAAACAATATGTCACCTTGATAATGGAAGACTGAGCCTTTGGGTGGGTGAGACCATTTGTTGTAGTCAGTCTCTGCATGGTTGCTGATAAATGACCATCAAATGGCTTAAGGGAACAAGAGGTTTATTCTTTCTCACGATTATTAGTTACAGTCCTCAGTCCAGCTGGATGGGAGAGCACGTACCAACACCAGGGCCAAGGGAACTGGCCGCACCATCTCTATACAACAGCTGAGAGGGACGATCCTTACTTGCCAGACCAGCACATCTGGCCAAATGTACAAAAGGATGCCGACTTTCTCAACCAGCTCTCAGTATTTTATTCACCTATTTAGGGCCTAGTCCCACCCTCAATGGACTATGCCTTCCCCATCAGCTAGATAATCTCTTGCAGGTTTGCTCTGGGCTTAACTCAACCATTAATTCTCTACAAATGTGCCCAGAGCTCAAACCCTCAACAGTCAAGTTGACACCTGTACCTATGACAACATTCCTGGATAAATGGATAAGATGGAGAGAGTTCATTGCTTTGACATGTACAAACATATGGACAGGCTATCAACTAAGAAAGTAAGCGCTTCTCTCACCTCTTCGATTGGCTATGGTATAACCAGTTTCCTTGGCCCCTGATGTTGGTGTGATTCCCCTCCAAGCTGCCAGACGTAACCAAGAATTGTTAGCAGGATTCAGCCCCTTGTTCCCCTAAGTCATTTTGGGTCTCGTAGTCCTGTGAGCAACACAAAGAAAATCTGTGAGGATATTCTTGCCATCTCCCAGTTGTTCCTTTATTTAATTTTAATTTATATATATATTGAGACAAGGTCTCATGGAATCCACAGTGCTCTTGAACTTGATATATTGCCAAGAACGACCTTGAAGTTCTGATTTTCCTGCTTCTACCTGGACCATGCCTGCGGTGTCTGGCTTGGGTTTGCTGGGGAGGGAAACCAGGAGTTCCTGTCTGCTAGCTGGGCTACGTCCCCAGCCTCCCCCAGATTTTAATCTAAACTATTTATATCATCTAACTCCGTTTCCATCTAAACTCCGTTTTATTCCTGAGTCAGTTGCGCAGATAAGTTTCAGTCACATCTGATGTGAAAAGATGCTCTAGAGATGCTGCAGTGGAGTAGCCCCTGCGTCTCGATGAACCTCGAGAGCGTCCCAGGCCGTCACAGGCATTCCTGTGGGATTGTAGTGAAACACATTTCTTACTTCTTGACAAACCGGCAAATGAACTTTGTATTTATTTGCCTTTTGGGATGCGTGCCCGAGGGAAGCAAAGAGAAAGAAAGTGCGTGTTTTCTGAAAAACCAGTGTCACAAGGAACTGAACATTTCAGTGCATGTGACGTGACAGGCAGGTTCTAGGCATCACGAGGGCACCCGCAATGCCACAGGTGTGGGGTGTGGCCAGCTCAGATGACGGCAGAGGTTGGCAGGTGGCAAAGTGTCAAAACTGGCTTGAGTTTAGTTTGTCAGCCTTCTGTTACTGCCAGAAAACGCCTGAGATGCGCAGCTTAAAACCAGGAAGGATCATGAAGTAGATGGCTTTGGCTTTCAGCTGACAGTGCTGATTCCTGGTCACGTGTCCCATTGCTTTTTGCCTGGGGCGGGCACATGGCTGTGGTGGTGGTAGGTACATGGTGGAATTCAGATGCTCATTTCATGACAGAGAAGAAAAGAGAGAGAGAGAGAGAGAGAGAGAGAGTTCCAACACCCCATGACCTGCTTCTTCCAGTTGGGCCCCACCCCCGAAGGTTCCAGCTTGTCCCAGTAGCACTGCCAACTGGGAATCTCACCTTCAACACAGATCCAAACTATGATATGGGCAAGTTCTGTGAATTTGTGGAAGGGCTCAGTCAGCAGTGCCAGGCTCGTTCTTGTCCCGGACTGCTCCACGTGGGATGTGGGTGGGTTTCCTTCCTGCCCTGCATATCCAGAAGGCTTCCCAGGTCTTCTCTCTCCTCGTGTGGCCTTGGGCTTGGGGACTGGGGAGAAACACGGTGCCTCACCCACGACCGTAGGGACCATGGAAGTTGTTCATTAAAGACATTTGCGAAAACACGGACGCCAAAGGCATTTGCCAAAAAGAGGTGGTGGCTGGGCTGGGGGTCGCTCCACGGTGGTGGGCAGTCTGAAGTGGCTGGGACATTCTTCTCTTTGAGGATTTGTTTCTCATTCTCAGAGAGTGAGGGGAGATGGGCAAAGGAGACATTGTAAGGAGGCTGAGGAGTTTGAATAATCCTCCAGAGAGGGCAGAGCAGATGGGCCAGCACTGGTCAGCTGCCCCCTGTCCCTTGCTTGGTTTGAGCTGTGTCCTGGGGGGGGATGGCAGCATTCTGACCACCCTGTCTCCTAGCAACCTTGTACCTGTGAAATGTGCTAGCCCAGGGCACTGACAGGCTTCAACAGAAGGGAGGGGAGAGAGGCTTCAGTGCAGTCGGGGCGCAGTCTCCCTCCCAGGGGGGCCAGTGTTCCTTGCGTGTCATCAGTGTGCGTACAAAACTAACACTGACTGCCCACCACCCACCCTCCTTCCCTTTGTCCTCCTTCTTCCCCAGGGCTTGGAATAGAGCTTCCAACCCTTACCGCTATGTGTCACCATTAGAATTTACACTCAGAACGTCCATTGTAACTCCTGCACTTTTATATCACTTAAGTAAAAAAAAAAAAAAAGTTTCATTGTTATAGAAAAGAATCAGTCATACACAGCAAGACAATGACGTCACGAGCTCCCGTCGTCTCGCCTTCTGCGATGACACGCGGCCCATCTGCTTGTCTGATCTCACTTTTCATTGGCGCCGCCCTGCACCGCTGCCCCCATCAGGGGTGATTTTGAAGCAGATCTCAGGTCTCGTCTCAGCGTACAGGCTTCCTAACTGGTTCCTTTTAGGACAAGGCTGGCGCCGTCATCACCCCAAGACACATTGCCAGGCGCTGATCATGCCAACTCTCCAGTGTGCCTTACTTAGCGTCTCAGACTTGCATGAGCCTGCGTCGGTAGTTCACCTGCTCCAGTTTGGACCTGAGCAGAAGCCGACCGAGTTGATCCGTGGATCCGAGGGCAGGGGCCCCAGAAGCTTGCTGTGTTTGTTGTGTTTTGTTCAGGACGTGGGTCTTGCTTGGGCCTACTCCGTTAGAGGTCGGTGAAAGGTCGGTGACAGCTATCAATGGCTCACGGCGATGGGTGGGACTCAGGGAAATGCCCTCTGCTGACTCCGTCTGACTCCGAAGTCATTAAGCTTGGGCGAATGACACCGGATAGCACTCCTGACAGACATGGGGAGGGTGGGCGTGGCTCGGAGGCGGATGGGAATCTTTGCATTCTGTCGTGCGTGTCCATCTTTGCCTTTTAACCCTCATGTTTACCTTGCCACTTGGTTCTTTCTCAGTGGTATCGGATGGTCATTTCAACAACCCCCCCCCTTTAAAAGAAAGTTGATAGAAATTCGAGGGATGCACTTAACGGCAGCAGCATCTTTGAGCAAAGCGAATGGATGTGGTGGGCAAATCTGCGCACTTTGGTCATAAGCACACTGGTGACAGACTTGAAGTGTTCAATGAATTTTTTATTATTTGGCTGCAAGAAGAGGAGAGAAAGGAAGAGAGAGAGAGAAAGAGAGAGAACAGAAGCATGCAGCGTGGCATGTATGTGCAGCTTAGAGGACAGCTTTCAGAAGTTATTACATTGGGCAGACTCCAGACAAACTCCAGGGATTGACCTCTGGTCACCAGGTTTGCACACAGGCTCGAGGAACCATCTCGCTGGCCCCTTATCTTGATATTTGAAAAACCGAAAACATGAAGCTGTGTATTCATCAATCTTTAAGACTGGAGTGGGACAATAGGTTGCAAGTCATGGCAAAGGAACAAGAAATGGAGGTGCTTTTGCTTTCCCTGCCTGAAGCTCCTTGCCCAGCACCATCCATTGTCATCCTTGGCAGGGCAGATTTAGAAACCCACAAGTGTGGCTTCTACAGACCAGACAACTTCTGTAGTCTCCGCTCGTCTTGCATTTGACCTCAGGTGTGCCCTGTGTTTCTGCATTGTAGGTAAGGACTATGGCTTGGGTATAGCATGTGTTCCAATAATTCGTGTGTGGCAAGCCTGGTCCCATGCAGGGTCAGTGAAATTTCCATCTCCATGTTTGTTTATCATGATTAGAGGCTCAGAGGTCTCTCTATATTCTTCTTAAATGTATTGAAGACTCTTAAAAAGTATGGTCACTTCACTCTGCTGTGGAACTTTGTGGGGGCTGGTTCAGGCCTTCCCGGGTCCTTTGAGTATTGATAAATCTGAGCAGCAAAGGTCAGCAGTTTGAACTTTGTTCCTGCTCTTTTTCCTTTGGGCAGGTCTTGCTTTCACTGTTGCCAGCCTCAGATACCGACCAGCTCACTGTGTTTCTGTCCTTGTGATTTATGAACTGGGAACAGGCCCAAATGTTCCCAGACTTACAGTATAAGAATGCCTGTCTTGAAACTGCTGATTGAGTACTAGTTAGTCATTTTCCCATCGTATGTCCTCTTGTTTTCATTCCTGCTTGTTTTTATAAGATATGCTATTCTTTGATGTTTTTGTTATTATGAATGACTTTGGATGGTTGCCCAGCATTCATGTATAATACCTGAGTAGTTTAGAATAAACTGATCTTAGTCTCAGTCTTGCTGAGACCCCTCCAACCCAGGCCTGGTTTAATTCCCACTGATCCCCCTCGTGGAATCCCAAATTGACTGGTAAGTATAGCACTTACAGGACTAGAACTCACTACTCCTATCTACCCATCTGTGGATGCCATTCCTCCTCCCTCTACCCCATCTTCTCCACCCCTCCTACTCCTTCTACCCTCCACGCTGTCCTTGTCCTTTCTGGTCTTGTGTGTGCGCGTGTGTATGTGTGTATCAGAGGGCACTAGGTGTCCCTGAGAATCAAGGGTGACTTTGGGAATCATCCTAGATTGCTTCTACCTTCTTTTTACTTTGCTCTGGGGCTTCCCAGGCTCCGCCCACCAGGGCTGGAAATGCAAACCATGGCCACTGTTTCCTCCTGGTGTTTTTATGTGGGATCCAGGATCTGAACTCATGACCTTCTGCTTGGTAAGCAGCATCTTAACCCCTGAGCCATCTCTCCAGACCCCTTAGTCTGTTTTGAGGTTGACATTTTTCACTGTCCACATGTGTGAGAGAATGCTTTTGGGGCCTTGCTTACCTTACGAAGCGCGTCCCCTCAGTCCTGTCCCTTTTGCAGCTAATAACAGGATTTCATTCTTTTTATGTGGTTCCATCTCTTAAAGGATCATCACTCTTTAAAAATTGTATAAATACATTGAACTATTACTGTCATATACAAATACACATGATTATCACGTGTCAATTAAAAACAGAGAGGGAAGGGGTATGCTTGAAGACTGCGAGTCCACTGGGGCATATGCTTCTGGAAGCGATGACTGCGGTTCTCCCAGGACACTGGACGCTGTGGCTTGCTTTTTTGCCATGAGAGCTCTTCCTCCTGCATGTGGCTTTGCCAGGCTCCTACCTGCCATGACGTGATTCAGCCAGGCTGTTTGGGACATAGTCTATGCCATGAGGTTTGGGCTTTGTACCTCCAAAACTTGGAGCTAAACGAATCTCTTCTCTTTTGTAAGTTACTCAGCTTCAGATACTTTGTTATATTAACATAAGATGAAATAATATAGTTGACAGAACTTTGCATTTCATGTGGTAATCAGGCTCTGATCATTTTCTCTGAGTTTTGGGACAGGCCCCTGTTGATTCTTGTTTTTTTTTGTTGCTGTCGTTTAAATATTGATCATTTAAAAGAGACACAGAGAGACAGAGAGAGATAGAGAGAGACAGAGAGAAACAGAGAGAGAGAGAAACAGAGAGAGAGAAGGTTGTATATGTACACCATGGTGGAAATGGGTGGAGGTCAGAAGGCAATTTTCAGAAGCCAGTTCTCTCTTTCCACCCTGTGGGCTTCTGGGGATCAAACTCAGATTGCTAGTTTGGGAACAGACACTTTTGTTTTGCTGTCTCTCTGGCCCTGCCCCTTTGATTTTGAACCTACTTGAGGAGTTGGCGGTTCTGTGACATACTACATTCTCTAATCTTAAGTCATTTTGACATCTTGTTACTTTTCATCAAAGACGCCAATGACCCTGACTGTAACGATGTTCTGTTTTGTACTGGAAATATGCTTCCACAGAGACATGAAGAAGAGTGTACAATTATTGAGCACCCGCTGCATGAAGTATGAAGCTGGGTGTCTACATGGAATTGTCTCATTTAGTTTAGGAGGTAAGGGTGGCACCTGTTAGCCAGTTTGTGCAGTCATACAAGATTAGGGAAGGACTGGTCAGTCTCATGTACCAATCTGTCCTGTTGCTGAAGTTTTGCCGACTGCAGAGATTTCTGGACCATCAGTGGGTCATACATGGTTCTAGCATCATGGCTTAGGAAGGAGGACTACTGTTTCTAGTTTCTCAGAACTAAATCCTTTTCCACTGGGGTCACCCAGATCTTTCTGGTTTGCCTTTCTGTCAACCTGTTTTCTTTATATGTGCTAGAAAGTTGGGTCAAATGAAATTTTGGGTTCTCACAATTTTTAAATTAAAAGACCTCACATTCTAACAACAACGAAAAGTTGCTATCACTTAAATACACACAAATGAATTTCCAAGCAAAGGGTTGACTTGGGACTCTGAACTAGAATAGAATATATTTGAGACACATGCTTCTAGTGTGTCAGAAGAACATAGGAGTAGCCAGAGTTCTGTTAGAGCAGGAAGGACAGAAGCTGTGTGGGGTATTTTGAAAGGAGGCTCACTGTTATCAACAGTGAGATCTTGGGAGTCTTATTGGTAGTTGACAGCTGTTAGTTGGGAAAGTTTGTCTTAAAATCACAGCAGACCATTGAGATGTTGTCTTGGCTTGGGAGATAATTCCTAGAGCAGGTGTTTGTGATCCGTTTCTTCTTATATCCCTTGACTATTTTATTTGCTTGTGTATGTCAAGAATGACTCAATTCTTTAAAATTAGTTGTCAAGTTCCCTTTGGCTAATGCAAGCAGATTAAGGGGGAAAAATTGGCTATAGTATATTCTAGACTCATGGAGAGATTGCTTTTATGCGTATTGTTTTTTCTGAATTGCCAGGTTTATGAACCTCAGATGTAAAGTCCTTCTTCCTTTGGAGCTAGTATGCTGTCCAGTGAGGCATAGGGCCAGCGTTGCTGTAGCCAGGCTGGTCCTTGAACTGTGACCAGGGGTCGGTTGCTCTTCCTGGCTGGTTCTGTTCTCATGTGCATTGGGATAGCCTAGCCTGCCTCTGGTCACTGTGCGGGAGTTAGATGAGGCTGAATGGAGGTAAACACAGGTTAGGTGTGTTGGTTGAGATTAGCTGGGGTGGGAAACATGTCTTTCATCATAGGTCAATGTCTCATTGGAAGAAATCATTCACAACAGAGAAGCAATAATGCAGGCCCTCCTCATAGAACTGGAAATGTGTTGTGACTTCTGTGCATTTGATCCCCCATCAGTTCAATTGGGAAAGTCACTATCACAAGGGACAACTGAGCTAGAATCCTCTGCAGTGCCAAGTTGTCAGATTCCAGGTTGTTCCCCCTTTGTGTTTAGATCCTTTCTGGTGGAAGTGGGGGGGTCATATCTCCATGGAAAGAGGCCCTAAGTTTCAGCTCTACTTTAGGCCTACACAGTGAGAGGGAGGATGCTGGATTGATTTATCTTTTCCCAATGGGAGTAAGCGATGGAAGGATGGAGGTTTCAGCGGAAGCTGCTGTCAGGTTCCAGGAGAGTGGAGGATTGAAAGGCAGGATGCT
This sequence comes from Typhlomys cinereus, assembly GCA_023101885.1. Classification (NCBI taxonomy): domain Eukaryota; kingdom Metazoa; phylum Chordata; class Mammalia; order Rodentia; family Platacanthomyidae; genus Typhlomys; species Typhlomys cinereus. Next base: position 1,422,171 of record JALPQD010000401.1, read on the forward strand.
GAAGGTTAAAGAGGTTGTCCTGATGAAATCACACCCACAGAAACTGCACACGTGGAAGGAAATTTGGCAGGAAAGCAGCTTGGCCTTTCCTCATATCTGCCCTAATTTCAACCTTGAACTTGGAGAGCATCCTTGCCAGTATAGCCAGTGTGTAGCTCCTATCAGGAAACAGGCTGTTCAGCTAGTTCCTGCCAAGGCGAAGAACTAGGTGGGTCCTGGGAATGAGCTTTGGAAAACCCTTGTGGAAAACTATGGAAACATTCTGCAAATACCAGACTTAAATTGTGGGGGGCGGGGGAAGGAAGTCTATAGGCAGGTGTTTGTTTGGGAATTTTGTGAGGCAGGGAAGAACTTATGAAAAAACTTTTATGGATCTGTTGAGATGGCTAAGCTGGCAAAGACAGAGCCCAAATCTGTAGTCCATGTGGTGGATGGAGAGAACTGACTTCTGGAAATTGCCCTCTGACCTCTGCATGCACATTGTGGCATGTGAGCATTCATGGAAACAAACAAATAAACAAATGAATAAGCATTGAAAAGTCCAATTATCATGTTATGAAATTAAAATGATAAAATGGGTAATTTCTTTCTTATTGCTTCCTTTTGAGTCAAAATAGTATCCGTGTCTAAGATGTGGTTCTTTGTGTCTTGTTTTTTCTTCCAGTCCCACAGAGTGAATCCAGCATCTCATGCACGCTGGGCAAGTGTTCTTTTCACTGGGCTGCATCACCAGACCTCTTTTTACTTCCTACATTGACTTAGGGTCTGGTTAGGTTGCTCGAGTGGGCTTGAGCTGCTCTCCAGCCCAGGCCGATCTTGAACTTGAGTCCCTCTACCTCAGTTTCTGAGTAGTTTATATGACTACGATACCACATCCGATTCCTCCTGTTTTCTTTACAAGAATAACTTTGGGTCTGTCTTGCCAATTTCTAAGATATGCTTCAGATGGCTTTTCTTCATACCCATAGTCGTTAGTTGCAGATGTCAACTCGATCACTGAAAAATGAGCCTGTAGGTTTGTCTATGGGAAATTATCTAGTTTAGTGTAAACCTCGGAACAAGCCTACTATGATCATCTAACAAATGTGGGAAGACCCAAATCACAGTGGGTGGGACTATTCCTGGGGCGGGTGGATAAAAGTAGAGAACTAGCTGTAATTTGGAGGACTAGCAAGGCAGAGAGAGGTATGCTTTGGTCTTGCTTTTCTCTCGTGGATGTGGTGTGGCCCCTGCTGGTAATTCTCCTGCCATAATGGATTGTAACCTGCAATTTTTAGTTGAAATAAAACTCATTCCCCTAAATTGTCTGGGTCATAGATGCATTAGAGCAAATGGAATATGAAACTCAGACAATATTCTTGTTGCATCATGGAAAAGTCCTGATTGAAATTATCCAAGGTATATTGCCCAATTAGATTAGATACTCTCCACATTTTTAAAACTCCACAAAACCACATTCTGCAACTCTTTCACAGCCAACTACTCCTTTCCAACCCTTGCTCTGCCACTATACTTTTCCTCTGAGACTTTCTTCACCCGGAATCAAGATGAAGAACACTTTGTACATGTGACTTGCATGCCGAAGTCTGCACTGGTGTGTGTGTGTGTGTGTGTGTGGTGTGTTCATCCGTACACACTTGCCTATATATGTGCATGTGGACACTAAAGATCAACTCAAGTGTCGTTTCTCAGATACCGTCTACCTTTTCTTTTACTTTATTTTTGAAACATTGAGTAGGCTACACTAGCTGATCAGTGAGTCCAGGGACCTTCCTGTCTTCCCTCCCCAACACAGGGATTACAAACGTGTTGCCATCACATCTTTACACTGGCTGGTTGGCTGAACTCTTTTTAAGAGGTTTCCCCAGGAAGCTCAGAGAGTGGATATTTTTCTCATAGAATATGTCAGTGCTTCCTTAGGCCAAAATGAAATACAGGGGACACGGGAAACATCCTGGAACAATTTGAACACCAAGGCACACCAGATGCGACAGTTCTAAGTGGCCACGACAGAGAAACAGAGAGCAGCCGGTAAGGCCAGCCGTAGTGCCCTAAGCCCAGGAGGACTCCTGTTCTGCAGGACGCGAAAACGTGTGGCCACACGTCTCGTCTTCTACTCATGGCCGGAATCCTGAGCCTCCTCCACGCAGCCATAAGGTTCTCAAGTCTCAGCTGCCCATCTGCTGGGCGCCCAGTATTATTTTCTTCACAGAAGAGAAGGAAAACATTCACTCGCCTTGGCTTTGGCTGTGGCAGAGAGCTAACAGTGAGCCCGGTAACAGGATAACGTACAGTCTCTTAAGCATATGCTGCAGGCCTTGAGTTTCAGTTTGAGACCTTCATGCATTCACTCATTAAACCCCTTGTGTCAGGTACTGCCCCGAAGGTCAAAGTTCATACCTTTGGTCGCTTCTTGCTGATGGTGGAAGAGCTGAGTATTCCTGATGATCTACAGTTACAGAGGCTGTAGAAACGCCCATGGATGAACCACAGCCCTGGCTGGGTGTTCAGAGCAGAGAGTCTTCAACATCTGGAGCAACAGTGTTATGGGAAGAAGGCCTGAAGCAGAGTTCTGTCTCTAGATTGTGGCCCTGGGCACAGCATCCCTCTCGAGGATGGCCCTGAAGCAAGTGGCTTTATTTTATTTTATTTAAAATCTCCTTTCATCTGAAGGCAGGGAAAGAAGATAAAAATGCCCCCAAGATGGCTCAGCAGATAAAGTGCTCACGACCTAGCGGTATGTGTCATGGTGTCAGTGGTGGCTTGAGAGCCAGGAGGGAAGCACAGGCCAAGGGTGTGTGTTAGTAAGAACAGGTCAGCTAGTGCTCATGGGAACTTGCGCCTGCCGGCCTTGGATATGCACAGCCCCAAGCAAGATGGAAGGCAAGGACAGACACCTGAGGCAGTCCTCTGACCTCACATGTGTGCTGTGGCACATGTGTGCCCACAGCCACACAGAAACAACCACATGCACGTACGTGCACACACACAGTGATTAAAAAAATAAACAAACTCGGCCCAGAGCTTGGCAACCCCAAGGTTTCCCATGTGTTTCTCACTTGCCTCCTCCTATGTTGTTTTTAGAGACGAATTGTATTAAAAAGAACCCCGGGGAGTCCCAGAGATGAGAACTTCTAGCCCCATCACTCACCTGCATTGCACGGCTGCCAGTTGCCTTCACTCTGGACTTTGCGAGCATTTGTGGCAGGAGAGATGGACCCTGAGCTGTTTCTCCTTGCTGGTTGTGAGTCATGCTACTGCAAGCGTCCTGTGCACATCTTCGTGGCTCTACACTTACATCTGTCTGGAAGGTATAGAAGTGGAATTCCCGGGTCACATGGTAACCCCACTGTTTCGCTGCTTGGAGAATAATCTTACCAGCAGCGAGTCAGGATTCTAATTCTTTCACATCCTCATCCGGTGGGTGTGATGTGCTCTCTCCTTTCTCTGGTTGCCACTTGCATTTTCTTCATGACTAACGATGCTTGCAGTAGCATGCTTCGCATGCTTTTTGGCTATATATAGTCAAATGTAAATGTAATTCAAAGAGAAATGTAATTCAAATCCTTTGCTTATTTTATGGTGTGTGTTGCATGCTGTTCTGTGTGCGCATGTGTATTCACATGCATGCATGTGTGTGTTGAGGCCAGACGCCAATCTCAGGTGTCCTTCCTCAGGTACTCTCCACTTTTTCCTTTTTGAGATGGGGTCTCTCGCCAGTCTGGACCTTGCCTTGTAGGCCAGGGTGGCTGTTAGCAATAAGCCCCAGGGATCTCTTGCTGTCTTCTTCCCTGCCAGCGCTGGGATTACCAATGCACCACTGTTTCTGGATTTTTTTTTTTTTTAGTGCAGTTCCAGGGATTGCTTGCAAGACAACCAATTTACCAAGTGAGCCATCTCCCCAGCAGCCCTTGTGCTCGTTTCTAAAGTCCACAACTTTTGATGTTTGTTTCGGGGATGGGCTGCTGTATCCGAAGCCTTCAGGTCTCGTTCTGCAGACTAGTGGACATGGGCGTGGTCTTAGAGTCCCCAGCAGCAGCAGCGGCTTGAGGGCCAGGAAGGAGGCACAAGGCCCTGGCAGTGAGTTGGTAAGAATAGGTTGTCTTGTGCTCATGCAACAATCCCACATCTCGTGGCTTCTCATACTGTACCTTGTGGCTCTGTGTGCAGGGTCTATGATTGCAGTCATTCCAGCTGTGCGGCTCTGGTTCACGTGCACGAGGGCCCCAAGTGACGTGGAGAGGGGTCCGGGAGAGTAGTTTTTGTGTCCCCAGCTTGGATATTCTCATGTTAGTGAGTGCCAGTGATACCTGCCTGTCACCGGCTCTTGTGGTATGCGGTGGGGCATGTGGGGGTGGAGGTGGGGGTGGGGGTGGGGGTGTGGGGGTGTGGGGGTGTGGGGGTGTGGTGTCACTGGTCTCTGAGACAACTTGATGAGCATGAAGAGGGAAGGATGAATTCAATTGGAGATTCAGCTTTTTAACAATATTCTAGTTAATGCATTGAGACCATAAACATTACTTAGAGATGTTTATCTGGACTGGAATGTCTACTTTGATCATGTGAGTTCAGCAAACCTTCAAATGAACTATGTTTGAAGTCTTTCACACAGTCATTCTGAGTCTCTCCTGTGTGCCTGACGTCACACTGGGCATCGCCCAGCTCCCAGTGGAGACCTGTGTACGAAGGCCATTGTGGCTCTGGTGAAGGTGTGTCTGCTTCCCAAGTAGGAGGGGAGTCCCATGACTCCCCCAGAGTCTGGGAGTGTTGCTTCACAGATTGGGGGAGGCAGGCTAGGCTCTTCCTTGTACAGCAACTTTTGTCTTGGAGACAGAAGCTTGGGAACATTTTCTAAGAAGCACTTAAGAACTGATTGTTTTCCTCAACAGGACTCTCCAGAAAAGCAGAACTAATAGGACATGCTACACACACACACACACACACACACACACACACACACACCAGGCCAAGCTGTGGACCCTAGTTGAATTCTGTCTTTTGTTCCCAGTCTTTGCTCCTAAGGTCCCAGTGGCTGGGTGAGATCCTCCTGCATCGTGGAGATGAATCAGTTTTTCTCAGTCTGCAGATGAAATATTAATCTCATCCCAAACCTGCCTAGTGAAACCTTAATGGATGCTGGATTACATACATGGGTCATGTGGTCAGCCAGGTTGGAACATACAGTTCACATCACACGGATCCAAAAAGTTTTGGCACTATTGTTAACATTCCTTGTGAAAGAAAGCATTGAAAAGCTCATAAAGCTTCACTTTTCCTGGGAGCCGCTTGAGGGCACTGTGAGCCCAGGAAATAGCTTTGGGCAGTGGACTGATTTTTTTTTTTTCCTTTTTCATGATAGATCCGATATGTGTGTTTAACACATTCACTCACGTACATTCTTACATACAATATTTGTTTCACACACATATACACATATTGCTAGATATATGGGGATTGATTTGATTTATTATTTTATGACTTGGTATATATATTTGATCTACACTGGGCTTTGAGTTTCATATATACAAAAGTATATTTATAGATATATACATATATATCTGACTTGTGTGCATAACACATTTACGACACATACTCTAATGCACATGCTATTTCTCTCACACACATGTACATATATTGCTAGATATATGGTGATTAATAATTTATTTTTTGTTTTTATATTATATATTTATATCTTTGGTCTAAAATTGAGTTTGAGTTTCATATATATGAAAGTATATATATTTATATACATAAGTATATATACGTAAGTATATTTACTTATATACATAAGTACACACACACATACACACACACACACATCTTTGCTTGAGGGCTGGAGTTTGAGCTATGCCCTTTTGACTTTGCATTTCATGTTTTTTCCATTTCAGGGAATTCTTAATTGGATGCAACTAGTTTGATGGAAATAATTTGTTATGTAGAAACTTTTATTTTGAGCAACATGAGGAAGCAGCTTCTCTGTATTGTACAAATTGAGCAAACAGAGAGCTCACAGGCCTCTTAAGCTGGAGTTAAGTATTGCACTCTCAGGACACCCATGTGTTACTCGTCTCGTATCCATAGTTTGGATCTTTGGATGAATATGCTAAGGGTTGGTTTGTCTTTTTATGACTATTGGCTTTGTAAACTTTGTAGGAGATTTGTGACACATGACATCTCTGTATGTAAAGATTCCATTCTTTTCCATGAGTGTATGTTCATGAGTTGTGTGTATGTGTGTGTGTGTGTGTGTGTGTGAGAGAGAGAGAGAGAGAGAGTGAGCTTGTATGTGTAGAGAAACTGACATTGTGTGTGAGAGTGTGAGTTGTGGGTTGGCAGGCTTCGGGCTCCTGGTGGAAAGGAGGACGCTCTCCCAAAAGACAGCGTATGATTTTTTTCTTCTCTGTTGAAAAAAAAAAGATTTTAATCTTTTCTGATTTTGGAATCTAATCTGTGTGGATTCAAATGTTATAATACCTCTTCTTTACAAATAGGTATTGGAAGGGCTGAATTGTATGGACGATTTAAAATTATAATTCCTAGCTTATTTGGAAAATATTGTGTTTTGTTTCAACTCTGTTACAGCCAGCGCTCCTTCCCCATTCTCCCAGCTGTCATCTCTTCTTCAGGAGCCTGGCTCCCGTTTAGTTTCCCCACTAGGGGGCAAGCGAAGAAAAGCAGTGGACTGCCGACAGTCCTCCCGCCTGCCAATACGTGGTGGGTGCTTCAAGGGGCGGCCCAGGGAGAAGTTTAGGTGTGAACGTGTTTGTAGATTGTGTGGGTTACTGTCTGTCTGTTTGCTGAACTGCAGTTGCCACATTTTCTCCCCTTGCCTCTCAGCCATTCTGTGACATGGACCAAAACACAAATAGCTTCTTCAATGGAAATGTTAACATGACAGAACCTAATTAATTTGCATATTTCAAACTTGCCATCCCCTCTTTCAGTGCTTTGAAATTTGGCGTGATTTATCTGACTACAAGTCAATGCTTAGGAATGTGGTTAGTATGTTCTGAGAGCCATTATGTACCATGGATCTGTACGATAGTTTTCACGATAATACAGGTGTTGAGTCCCCCTTACTCCAGATGCTTGGGCCTAGAGGTGTTTTGGATTTCCGATCTTTTTGGGTTTTGGAATATTTGAGTGAACAAAATGAGGACTCTTAGGGATGAGACCCAAGTCTCAATGTGAAATTCTTTTATGTCTCATATGCTTACATGCATAGTTTGGAGGTAATCTCATACAATGTGTTTTTGGGTGTTTCTCTTTGGCTTTCGATATCTCACGGGAGGGCAAGTTTTAAAATGTGGTGTCGTTGGCACTGAAAAGGTTTTGGATTTGGAACCCTCTGGGTTTTGGATCAGGAACCCTGTGGGTTTTGGATCACTGAATCCGAGATACTCAGACTGTATTATTAACTAATCAGAACGCTCTGTGGCAGGTCGGTCCTTGCTTCTGATTTAGGAATGGAGTTCATTTGTCAGTTGTCCTGCTCACCATTGCTGAACATTGAGGACCATGTTTTAGAAGACTCAAGAAGTTAAAAAAATGGGGTCAGAGAGGCCACGGCCCACGGAGACCAGCCCTGTTGGAGGGACATACAGGCTTGTGAACCATGAAGACACACTGAACCGACCTGTCGCAGTGAAGCACTGAAGTGATTGGGAGCTGGGTGCAAGTCCTGCCCCAAGGCTTTCATTTCCTGTGGAGCTATCCCAGGGCTGAGTCATTAACGTGGTAAAATGTGGCTTCCGCTTGCACCACTGTGCCTGCAAGTGCCCAGTACACGCAGTTCATTTCCTTATGTGTCAGACACATGGAAAGGTCACCACACCATGAGCCTTACATGCTCATTACCACGCAGATTCGTAAATGTAGTGCACTGGTGATTCCCCAGTTCTGAGACAGCTCTTGCCACTTTTATTGATGTGTATATTTAGGAAGCCAGTCTTATGGGCTTCTCCGGGCACTGGGCAACCAGGTCTTTGTGAGCTTGTAGGAGAATTGCTCCTTGTAACAGAGCCCGGCCTATATCTGTTTACTAGTTTCATGAGACACGACTGAACTAATTTCAGATGCTTCGAATGGAGTATAGCAGTTTCTTGCTAAAAGAAAGGAAGGAAGGAAGGAAAGAAGGAGGAAGGAAGGAAGGAGAGGGAAGAAAGAAAAGAGAAGAAAGCAAACATGAAAACTTCTGGCCTTGCAAGTCCTATCAGTTTCCCGTTAATTAACCTTTTGAAGTACCTGTTAATGACTCATTAGTTATAAAAATAAATTATAGGTACTCTGCAACTCCGTTTGTAGTTTCTTTATAGTGTTCGATTTGGCTCCCAGCAGGCAAAGAGGAGAGTGTGTAGTGATATGGGAATGTGCGTTCGATTGCTGGTGACTTGATAGATTTAGTACAGGCGCAGCGGGGCTGGGTGCAGGTAAGGTGACTTGGTAGGGGGAGCTTTAGGACAAAGCCACTCTTCTCATCACGTAGTCTGTGGCTGTCTACATGCTGCACTGCATTCGTACTCAGCAGTAGGACAGATGGTTTGCAGTCCTGTTTGAATGGTTTACATTGCCAATGGTTCTTTCTCATCCATGGCCTTTGAAATGAATAAGCTGGAGGTTGTAGTTACCTCTCATCGCTAAAATGGGTCATGGTGAGTTTCAAACACCTTTTGGGAAGAAAACCCCTGGTATTTTTCAAATAACATGGAACACAGATATGTTGACACATGTGTTAGCCAAGGTTCTCTGAGGAACAGGATTGATAGAATGAATATGGACACTAAAAGGGACTTTGTAATATTGGCTGGTGTAATGGTTACTCTTAACTATGGCTGTGAAAGAACACCCAAAGTCAAACAAATAAGGAAGGAAAGGAGATTTGTTCACCTTAGGGTTCCAGAGAAAAAATACAGTCTTTCATGGCGGAAGTGGCATGGCTGGTGGCCAAAGTTGGAGACAGGCAGGTCACTCCCATCCATGTGGCTAAAGGCTGGAAAATTCCTGGAGAGTCTCTCTTCTTCTTCTGTTCTATGATTCCTTTCATCTGGTCCACTACTGGGAGGTTCCTATGAGCTCTATGGAGGTTCCGATGGGATCTGGGGCTGATCTTTGTATTAGCCAGATAATCTCTTCAGGTGATCTCAGTTGATCTTAGTTAATGCTATGTGTGTTAAGTTGACACCCAGGATTAACTATCACATCTATGGAGTCTGACAGTGACTTTCTTCACACCAGAGACTAAGAACATGGTTGTTGCTCAGTCCGTTGGGGTGGATGCCACAGGGGCCCAGACTGGTGCCAAAGGCCTGGAAGCTTCCACACGAGATTCTTAGAGAGGCATTTCAGTGTCTCAGTCCACATTGAAAAGTCGAAGAAGCTGGGTTTGGATGGCAGCAAAGAGTCGGGGCAACAGCAAGAAGGTAGCTGAACTCCCCAGCGAGACATGAGAGCAGGAAGGGGAAAGGTCAAAGCTTTTCCTTCGCAGGTTTTCTTTTATCTGGGGTGTCCCCAGAAGAGGACACCCGCATTTAAGGGTGGATCTTCCCGCTTGCTCCATTTTACGCTGAATTTACGCTGCTGACATGAATATGCGACTTAACGTAGGGAAGAAGAGCTTTAATCTTCCTTAAGACTCTCAGTTACCGTCATCGGTGTGGCAGGAAGAGTTCATGCCAATGTCAGGCGTGGAGGGAGCTGGCCGTGCCACAGCCGCAGGAGAGCGGAGAAGGGTGTGCCTTCTTCTTCTCTTGATGCCACAGTATGCCAAAGCACGCCAAAACACGGAACCTGCTCTCTTCATTTATCCACCTGTGCTGTGTTTGCTCCTACTGTGGGCTGGGTCTTCCCATATCAACTATTTTCTCTCCCAAAAGCTTGCCTTAATTAAATAATTCTTCATAGCTGTGCCTAAAGGCTCACCCTTCACTTGCCAGACAACATGTCTGTCCATGTATGCCACTCTCTGAATTACCCACTCCCTGAATCACTTCCCTCTGTTTCATTTCACCTGCCTGGGGAATAGTCCCACCCACCATGGATGGGGTCTCCCCCATCAATAATCTGCAGATGTGCTCAGGGCCTTGCTCACCTACTAATTCTTTAAAACTGTGCCCAGAGCTCAGCCTTTATTGCCAAGTTGACACCTGTATCTAACTATGGCACATGCCATCTCTTCTTCCCTTGTTTCCCACTTTCATTGGTGCTAATTGGCAACCAACTGAACCAGTCCCACGGTTCCAAAGGAATCATGATACATGGGTGGTAAACACGGTTTCATGCACTGCGTAGTAAGGAACTGGATGCTTTCACGGCCTTCAGGCAGCATTTGGGCTTCTAAGCTGGCGCGACACCTCCACCGTGTGCACTTCATGATCTCCCTGGTCGGAGAGCTTGTTGAAGTGCATGGCTGGAGACCAGATGGATCTGCTGCCCAGAGCCGATGACTTGAAGCGAGGTGGTGGCTGTGGGGATGGATTACGGCCAGAAGGTGCGGGTGTGGCGAGGGAGGAAGGCCGGGCAGATGCTCGTTCAGTCTCCTTGGGGGTTTCTCTCGAAGGCATCTGACTCTGCGTAGCAAATGACAATAGTATGTAAGTACAGGTTCCATCTTCTCAGTTCTCATGGGGTTCCCAAGGGTCAGAGATGCACCCCGTTTCTGACCTAACCATTGCAAACACGTGGACTCTGCTTCATCCTTTCTCAGCCACACAGACGATAAGACACTGAGGCTTGGTGCGAGGGGTGGAGTCCAGCTCCGTCCTGCCTGAGGAGCGCTGTCGTGGACAGGCACGGCGTGTCTGTCCCAGGCCACCCGCGAGTCCCGATTCTTCCCCTTTCCATGTCAAGGGCAGCCATTCCAAAGCTTAAAAGATTCATTCTTCTTTCTGTTTTCCGCACGGTCACTATGTTCGTCAGCTATAACAAAACACTCACGTTGGGTGTCTTAATCAACAGAAATTTATTTCTCGCCTTTCTGTAATCTGGGAAGTCAAGATCTGTTCCTCGAACCCTCCCCCCTTCCTCCCTCCATTTTGACTTGCAGGGGGTCAACTTCTCACTGTCCCTTTGCTGACTGGAAAGAAAGACAATGCTTTCTCTTTCCCTTTCTAGAGAGACATTAATTCCATCACGGGCTCTACCTCTGACCTCAACCAACACCTCCCAGGGGCCTTACGGTCACTATCATCACTTTTCAGGGTAAGGTTTCAATGTGAATTTCAGGAGAACATGAATATTCAGTGGAACATGCTCCCAATTTTTTTTTAAATCTCCACTTTCATAAGAAGAGCAAAACTGGAATACGCAGAGAATTGTGGGATATTTGCATCAGCTGTTGCCAAGGTCAACAGAAAAGTGGGAGCGGACTTATCCAGGAGACGTCTGTTTGTGACAGGATCTTGCTATGTGGCCTAGATTGGCTGTGAACTCTCCTGGGTGCTGGGATTGCAGGGGGGCACCCCCGTGCCAGGCTAAGAAGAAGCAAGGAGGGCTGAGAGGGAGACGCAGAAGAAGAAAATCTACATATCAGCCATGTTTTCTGAAATGTGTGCACGCTGGTCATTCAATACCTGTGCACATTTCCCAAGCCATCTGTTCCTCTCACCCTTTCACAAGCACACTAGATATTCCCACATTGGCATCGCCTCCCCCCCCCCGTCAGATAGCGTGTATGAGTCTCATGACTGCTGTGCTTTGAGCAGAACCCCACCAAGTCACAGGTGAACTTCAGAATTTGAGACCAGAAGTGTGGGAGTCGGGTGGCCTGGGTCAAGATCCTATCACAGCTCGGTGACAGCAGAGATGGAGCCCAGGCCTGTGGCGAAAGGCAGAAGGCCTGCGAATCTGTCACAATGCTCCACTCGGCTCCCTGCAGCCTCCCGGTGGCCTTTCTAAACTTATCTCTAAGGCTCCATAACTCTGCTTCCTGCCTCTGCTTCCTGAATCCTGGACCTTCTGGCTCCTTGTGCATCGTTTAAGTGTTTTGGAAATTTGAGCAGCTAAAATGCTTCTACTTTTGCTGATTTCTTGAGGAAAGTGAGGGAGGAGAATTGAAGCAAATGAAAGACCAGATGGGTGGGGTGTCTTTAACGAGATTATCTACAGGGAAAAATAACCAGCTTACCCTTCTGTTATTAAAAAAAACAAAAGCCCAACTTTCACTAACCTTGTAGAAAGTGATGCACGTGTAATCTTCTCCTTAGGTGTAACAGCACCAGTATGAAAAAGACAAGATTTATTGTTCCACATTTTATTTGAAGTTTTACTTCAACCCCAAGAATCCTTAGCTGTTTCCAAAGTTGGTACTAAAGCTTTGTTTCTGTTCCAAATTAAAAGGAAAACACACACACAGACACAGACACACACAGATACACACACACACACACAGACACCATAAACCATGATTTGTCAGTTATTTTCACACTTAGTTAAATTTAAATTTTAGAGACAGTTTCAACAAAAACAGTGAAAATAAACTGTAAGAACAGTTTATGATGTCAGTAGTAGAACAGAGATTTTTGGGAAGATTCCTGACAATGTATTCAGATTATTTGGATCTAAAACTGGCAACAAAATATAGTGACATGAGTGCTTCTTTTTTTTTTTCTGAATTTGGAAAGATATTCTAGGTTTTCTTATTGCTTAGGTCATAGTTATTGTAAAGATAGTATGAGAGATCATTTTAACAGAAAAGAAGAACCTCACCTTGAATTTCCTGATCCACCACTCCGTGTTGTTTTCTTTGTCAATATATTCTCTAATAGTTTTAATGGTAATTGACCCATAGCTCCATATTTCTGGTTTGTGACTTCTTTTTATAAGTTATAGTTTTCGAATAAGATCAATAAGAAGTTTCTCACTTTTTTAATCTCACTGTAGTCTGTATTCTTGTATGCAATACTCATTTCTGATCTAAAATTACTATACTTTTTTTTTAAATCATGGAGATTGAGGAGGTGTCCTAGTCAGTCAAATACTTGCCATGTAAACTAAGGGATGTGAGTTCCCCTCCCCCCGCTCTCAACTGGGAAGCTGTGTGTGTCAGTGCATTCAGTAATGCCAGTGATGGGCAGGCAGAGACAGGGGGATTCCTGGAACTTGCTGACCAGTGAGTCTAGCTGAATCAGTGAGCTCAAGTTCAGGGAGAGACCCTGTCTCAAAATGTAAGGTAGACTGTGATTGAGGAAGGCACCTGACATCAATCTCTGGCCTCCAGATGTGCATATGTACCCATAATCACCTTTACACAGACAAAAAAATGTGGAAAATGACATTTGTTGGCATTCTGAAATCTAAACCTCTGACACCGAGACACACCATCATGAGTGGTTATTGGGATGTCAGTTTGTTTTTCTTTCTCAGACTTCTAGCCTTGAGAGGGTTCCCACAGCCTTGTTGAATATTTGGCACAGAGAAATATCTTCAGGAGAGTGATGGTTGATTTGTTAAAAAAAATTGTGAACTCATTTCCGTCTTTAGGTTTCCTGCATGTATAAGATGTTTGAAAAATCATGGCAGACAACAGATTTATTTTACTATAAGAACATTGGTGTAACTCATTTCAATGATATTATTATATAGAAAAGAATATTTAGACATATTAGGTGTGGTTTTGGTATATGAGTGCAGAGATTTCTTTTAACTATTTGAATCCAGAAAAGAAAAGAAGAAGGAAGCAGAGGAGGAATGTATGGAGGAAGGAAGGAGAGAAAGAAAACTTGGAGAAGGAAGGAGAGAAAGTGGCTTTGCCACTCAGGAACTTCTCCACTCTGGTTAGGCTCCACTTCCTGCTCAGGCTGTGCCCGAAAGTTACTAAGAAATCGGACCCTAGGAGGCCCGAAAGGCTTCCGTGCCTGTCTGTGCCTTTAGCACGAGGCATCTAGATTCCCAGGGACACCTGGGAGTTTCCTGGAGTCCTTGTTTGGGGGAACGTCACTGCCCAGCCCCTCCTCCTTGGCCTTTTGGCCCGTGTTCTTTACCAGAAACACTGTTCCTTACTCCAGGTACCAGCAGCTAATTCCCACATCAACATTTAAACAGTTCAGACAAATTGGTCTTGGGTGATCATCGCTCCCCAAGAAGAGTTCTGCGCTAGGCTAAAGAAACAAGTGCTAGCACCAGGTCGAACTTGTAACCACAGTTATTCGAAAAGAAGCTCTGCTCTGACCCTTCCAGCATCGGGAAATGGGATGCTGCCTTCACATCCACACGTGAACTGAGGCGCACCGGGCATGGGTTCAGGGTGGGCGAGAGCTCCACAGATCTCTATGACTGAGACTTGTCTCTCTCCCTCCCTCCCTTCCTCTTTTCCTTCCTCCTTTCCTTTTTTCCTTCCATATTCATGTGAATATGTATATGCATATTTTGCACGTGCCTATGAGAGCACATGTGTGTAGCTGCTCGTGTACTTATGTGCACGTGAATGTGGAAGTCTGAGAGTGATGTCAGGAATCACTTTCAATCACTCTTCCATCTTATTGTTTTGCGGCTCTGTCTTTAATTAACTCCAGAGCTTGTCTCTAGGATTCCTCTGGCTAGACACTTCTCAGGGCTCCACCTCTCAGGGCTGGAATTGCAGGTGGGCTTCCTTACCCACCTGATGTTTTTATATGAGCTCTGGGGATTTGAACTCTGGTCCTTCTGTTGCACAGCAAGTGTTTTAACTGCTGTCAGCTCCTTTTTAAATGCATTTACCTGGCTATTGTTCCAGAGTTCAGACAAAGTTGATTCTACCTGAATTTGTTCATTTATTAGTGATTGCTTTGCAGGAATAGGCATTTGTAATTTCCACCTCTTGACTTTCACTGATTTACCCCGTAGCTCATGTACATTAAAAACAGTGCGTATGAAAGAAAACATGTGCAAGTCATGAGTAAACGCTTCCTTACTTCTTTTGCTGTAAACAGAATTGGAGAGAAGAGAGTTTGAATGAGAAGAAGGGAATAGCAAAGGGGGGAGTGTAAGTGGAACCAGATTCATGCATGAGGCTGTAAAATAATCTTCCCAGAAAGATAAGCAGTTTGAGTATCTGCTCTATAAAAGGAAGAGTGTTTGTTTGGCTGTGATGGAAAACTTGATTAATTCCAGTTTCCACAAAAGGGAGATTTCTGTGAATTCCATGGCTAGAACCTGGGGACGGCAGGAAAGGGCTTGGGAAGTCCCAGAGAGTTTGTTAGGAGTTCAGGTTGCGCATTTGGCTCCTCCATCCTTAGTTGTTGCCTCTTGATTCCAAAACGGCTTCTGCAGTTCCAGATGTCACCTCTGAATTCAAGGCAGAGAACTCGAAGGAAGATCTTTCTTGGGGATTTTTTTCTAAAGCTGACACAGAAACTTCCAAGATGAGTTTGTATATCTCCCTAGCCATGACTGGGTCACATACTTACTCTTCTGATAATCCTCGAGCAGAAGAGGAGACTGTGAGGATGAAAGTCTCGTACTTCTTTCCTCACCACTGAGAAAGGGTCTCTAGGTGTCGAGACCATCAGGATGCTGTAAGCCAGGAATACAGAATAAGGAGAACCAGCTGGCAATGTCAAAAGTGGCCACAGGTAGAAACAATTGGCAGAATGGTGTGTGTGCTATGTGTGTGCTTGTGTGTGCATGTATGTGGTGTGTGTGTGTGTGTGTGCGCGCGCTTGCGCTTAGAGGGGTAGCAGCTAAGTGCTGTGTCCCCTGTCATATCAGAAGTGGCATGAATTGCCATCTTTATTGAGGAAGTGGGGGGATAGACTGGGGGATCAAGAATACAAACTGTCCAAACAGTTACAGAATAGGGGTAAAACCAGAAGCGACAAGCTGGAGCCAAAGTAAGCTGCAGCTTGTGGCAGCTGAGGCCAGAATGGGGGGGTGAATGGGAGCCCTCCCTTCACCTCCGCCCCCACAGAGCATGCAGGATTCGGCCTTCTGGCTGTGCTTTCGTCTGGTGGGAGTTTAGGGTACACGGAGAGCTGCCAAGTGTGTCGGCAGGCCCGGCCATCTCTAGTCCCCCGGGCCACTGGTTTGAACTGTGGGGCTGAGCACAGTTGGGGTGTGGGCAGGCGGAACCCAGCGCCCAGCTGAAGGTGGGAGAAGAACCTCTTCGTTCCAAGCTGGGAGCTTGGCCAGAGGCCCAGGTCAGGAGGAGCCAGATTTACTGGGTAGTTACCAAAACAGCAGCTTGGGAACAAGCCTCGGAGGGGAAGCCCTGTCATTTGAGGGGTGGAAGAAGACTGGTATCAGGGAAGCAGCAGCTCTTTGATTAACGTCGGGGTTTTCAGGGAAGGAGCAACAGCCAGTGTCGCCTGGTGTGGGAGCCCAGAGCGGAGCTGACCCAGGCTGAAGACCTTCCTCCCAAGGATGAGCTGTCCTGAGAATAGAGGCCAGACTTAGCCGAGCCAGAGGTGTCCCAAGTGTTCCCTGCTGGGGAGGGAGAAGAAATGATATGATTCCACAGGCGATAGTTACAAAGAACTGTGTTAGAGACTCATTTACAAGACTTGGCAGAAGATGGTGGTGTTGGATTTCGAGTCTAACTTGCTGACCTTATAAAAAACACAGAATATCAATCAGGTGCGATGGTTTGCACCTGTCGTCCCAGCCTTTGAGGGGCTGATAGGAGAGTGAGTCTGGGCCACCCTTGGCTATGTAGTGAGATCCTGTCTCACAGAGCCAAGAAGGCAACAACAGCATCATCGAGGAATATTAAAGCAGCTAACTCACACACCCTGAGGGTGAGTTGCTGTGACATCTAGGTGGGGATGCTACTAATTGTTTACATGAGCTTGGGACTTAGGAGAGGAGACAGTTAAAGCAGCCAGAGCCGTCCCCTGGTTCGAGTGGAAGAGGGAAGCCCTGGGCTGCACGGGGTCCCTCTGTCTACCCCCATTGAAAAGGAGACACAGTTTCATCAAATACTTGAGCTTGTTTCCAGTTCATCTTATTTGCCCAGGAGTTCTTTTCCCCGGAGCCCTCAAATTCCTGGTGGATTCATCTTTCTTCCAAAATATATGCATTTTCTTGTGCCTAAGAGATTTCTTTAGCTTCTTCAAGGTCAAAAAATATTATACATCTATTTTTTTGAGAATACCATCCCCTTCATTCCCAAGGGAAGAGTTTGGACTTGTTATTTATGATTCCCTCTGCAGTAATTGTTATTTATGGATTATCTACCTGTAAGGCAAGAGCTCTGCTTCCAAGCTGCCCACCAGTGTCATTTAAATTTTCAGATTTGTATTTATTTACTTGTATGCACATATGTATGTGTATGTACACATGCACCTCTCTCTCTCTCTCTCTCTCCTGTCTCTCTTTCTCTCTCTCTGTGTAGACCAGAGGAGGATGTTTGATATCCTGTTCTTTCACTTTCCTCCTTATCTTTTTTGAGATGGTTTCTCACCGAACTTGGAACCTGTCTAGACCGGCTGGTCAGCAAGTTCCCACAACCCAGCATTGGGGTTATAGGTACCAACAGCTTCGCCCAGTTTTTCCCATGTGCTAGAACTTGAACTCAGGTCCTTGGGATTATGCAGCAACTACTCTACCCACTGAGTCATCTCCCCAGCCCCACCAACGTTCTTTAATGAGGTTTCCATAATAAAAAGTTAAACATGGGGGCTGGAGAGATGGCTCAGGGGTTCAGATTCTGCCTTGCAAGCGGAAGGTCCCGAGTTCAGATCCCAGGTCCTATGTAAAAACACCAGGCAGAAATGGTGGCGACCCACACTTTTGACCTGGAAGGCAGAGCCTGTGGAAATCCCAAAGAGAAGCGAAAAGGAGGCAGATGCAATCCAGGATGATTTCTGAAATCACCCTTGGGCTTTCACAGGGACACACAGTGCCCTCTGACACACACGCGCACACACACACACACACACACACACACACACACACCCCACATACCACACACACGTACATAAAAAACAGTTAAATATGAACATGGTGTTACCTTCACCTGCAACCTCTAATCATAAAGAAAACAGAAGAGAGACACTGTCTTGTCCTACCCACATCAAAATTACTTGGCCTGGACAATCCTTTCACTTTCTGTATCTGAGTACAAGAGAAATCACAATGGATTTTTCCCCCCTACATTTAGAAGTGTGACGTTTAAGATTTATATTATTAAGGGAAACCAGTTCACTAAAGTTTATATAAAAATGAGCAGATTCCTAAGTTGTGTAAGTCATACACAGGAGAAAGCAGAAAGCTCGCCACAGTCAGATGAGTAAAGTATGATTTGAACCTGTGATTTTGGGAGTATAGGTGTCAAGCTATCCTTTCAGACACACATGGAAAATGGAAAGAACTTTCTAGAGCTTAGATCGGTGCTCTAGGTAGGTCACCAAGTAGTTGATGGATGGAGGCAGGTGGCTGCTGAGAGGAAAAGGCAGCATGAGGAATAATCACACTTGGCAGTGTTCTGGAGAAAATGGAACTTCCAGTCACCCTGATTTTCTCATTCTCCATAGTCATTCACAGTTCATAGGAGTCAAGGTGAAGTAAAGAGAAAATAAGGAATTTCCTCCTGCTCTGGCAACCAAGCTGAAGGGCTGTGTGTTATATAAAATACAGGTGGCTCAGGGTCTTGGAAAGGCCAGATGAGCTTGTCTCTGGTGTTTCGTGTTTCCAGGTCAGGTTGACAAGGAAATCGTGGGCCCGGCCCTGCAGGTCTTTAATGACTTCAGTGTGAGTTTTTCATCTCCTGGCCAAGTGTTATCATACTTGCCCAGACAAGCCGCTCACCACTGCGGGAGAGTGTGGGAAAATTAACACTGCCCAAGCAACCCCCGGGAACAGTGTCTGGCGGTAGAAACCAATTGCATTAGGATTTGTTTGCAGGCAGTCTGCAGAAGCACAACTTCATGTCTCGGGGCTGCTGAAGCAGAGCCCACTCCTTTTCCTTGGAGGGGGGAAAAAGAAACAGAGGATTGAAAAGTCCACGGAGCCAGGCTCCCCTGAATGTTTGAGTTAGCTATCAAGAAAGCTGAAATGCAGAATGTAATAAAATGTTGACAGCAGTTTAACTCAACATGCGGTAACTCTGGACTACAGCGACATCTTTGGCACCAAAGGAAATCAGGAGAATAAAAGCAGCAGTCGTCAGGATTTGACGCAGGCCCCAGATTATTACCATCTGCACGTTTCACAGTCTGTTTGCAGAAGCTAGAAACCAGGGCCCCGAGTGCGGAGTGAGTATATTGAACTCTGGGGTGCACTGCCAGACAGAAGAGACGCAGGAATTGGTCTGAATTTTTATATACAATACTTCATAAAACCTGACCTTTTTTTCCCTTCTGGTGATGGTGACACTAATAGGTCATTTGTCTAGAATCTGGAGGATCAGAAGGCATTATTTGTGTACCCATGTGGGATGTATCATTGTTATAAACCTTTTCGTGCTGGGTTTTCTCGCTTTCACAATTTCTCTGTCAATGTAGAATTACTTGTCAGTTGTCCTCCAAATTTAGTTTGTTCTTATGCGTTGTGTTGTTGTGGTCTTTCTGGAAACTTTTGGAAAGTTCATGAAGCACATTTCAGCGTTTTAAATAATGAGCTGGTACATAAAACTGTCATATACCTCTTGGCTTGAACTTTTCTAGTTAGTATCCAAGAGAATGTTCTTGGGGACAAACCCACATTAAATGTAACTAGGTTCAATTTTGTTTTTGGTCCCATGTTTGATTAACATTATTACTTGGACTAATATTTAGATTCCATGTGATTGAGACCTATAGATTAAAGACTACACATAGAATGCAAAACTTTCAGATTGTGTATGTGTGTATGTGTATGTGAGAGAGAAAGAGAGAGAGAAAAAAGAGAGAAAGAGAGAAAGCATCAGAGCATTCAGGATATTAGATCTGAGTTTATAGAGTCACCTGGAAAAACTAAATCCTGGCTTCAGGGTGCAGGAAAGGAAGTAGGCCATGGGTTTATTCCTTTTTTTATAAAGAATGGGCGTGTATTCAGACATTGTAAATATAGAGAAGCCCATTTATCTAGAGTGTTTATGCAAACGTAGGGTTAAGTCCTGCATGAATGGGAGGACTAGGTAAATTATTTGACATCTCAGTGAGAAATAGAAACTCTGAATGAGTTTCTTTCCTTTGAAATGGGTTCGAGATAGAGCTCAGAAAATCAAGTTTGAATCATTTTAACTTGAAGCTAGCAGTGAGTGGCAGATTATAGAAGTCAGCCAATTAATTGTCATTTAGTGCTTCTCTATAGAAGACTGTTTACAGACAAGGAGTGTTTCCTTAATGTGTGTGTGAATGCACATGACAATACTTGGCAAGTCTGGGCTTCTTTGGCGACATTAAAATCTGAGCTGTGTGGTGGTGGTTAGACTTTTCTCTGTAAATGAAGTGTTCTGCGAATACACTTGTTCTTTCTCTGATGTCTTCATGCTCAGTCAAGAAGCTCTTTGCCCCCATATACTTTCACGATCTAATGCAGAGGATATGATCAGCTTTAAACAAGGGGGGGAGATAGCAGATCTCAGAATGACTTCCCTTGCCTGTGGGACACCATGTTAGCAGATGAATTCAATCACATACATTAGTTTCAGGGTTTGATTTGGGACTCATACCCACCATCAATTGGCAATTAAATCTTGTATCCAAGTCTTTCTGCAGGAGGGTGTACCAGCAATAGGCAGTCTTTCCTTTAATGTACAATGCAGATCCATTTAATTCCTAGGGCAGGAGGGAGTCTTGCGGATGTATGTATAAGGGGCCTTGAGGATTTCTGGACGCTTGGGTCCCATTGGATGAATTATTGCTTCAGTACATGAAGTGGACCCCAGTATCCTAAAACTATTCATGTAAGTTCCACATGTTAACTTTTCCTGGCAGAAAAGTGTAACTTACAGCCTGAGTAGCTTTGGAAATCTAAGCTCTCTTACAAAGCAAAAACGAATGGGCATATGTTTAACATTCATCTAGAAATTACCTCAGTGTGGGAAAATCTTTTGTGAAGTTTATGATGAATATGCTTATGCTGCATTGTAAAACAGTGCCCGGTGAGCACTGTAACGCCTAAGAAAACCGTGCTAAGTATGCATGGTTGACTTCTGCTATTGCAAAATACATGGGAGGTGAGCAAGACAGTTTTGCTCAGAGGAAGGTAGGCTGGAATTACATGTTCAGGAATGTTAATGACTTGTCTGGAAGTGGGCGAATGGGGACGGATTCCGGCCCTTTGACTTCATTCTGCCTTCTGTTTGAAGTGACATATGCCACTTTGATAGGGATCTTCAGCCTGTCACACACCTCGTGGGAATGCTTTGGCTTCATCGGGCTGCACTGTAGGTCAGAAACAGGACGGCTCAGCTGAGGCCAGCAGCTGCCTTGGCAGGAGCCTGCCTAGCCTCTTGCCTGACTGGGGGTCCTTCCTGGCCCAACTGAATCTCCCACATGTTTCAGGAGCATTCAGCTACAAAGGCGTACCTCATGCAGACATCCTCAGGGTGTGCACCTGGGGTCCCCCTAGGACAGTTGTGGGGTATCAGTCTCCATTTCACCAAGCATCTGCCTGCAAGCACCTTGTCTAAAGGCTGCCGCAGCTGCCCACCACAGTTCCCCTGACTTGTAGCTAATAGTAGAGTGTTCCTTTGAGCATAGTTTTGCTGGGAGTCCTGCTCAGGATTAATGAGATACTTTGCTGTTAGAGAGAAAGGGTGTCCGGGCAGTTAATATCAGTTTGAAAGCTATTACATTTGTATTGACGTCTGTCCTGTTACTATCTGTGGACTTCCCTATGAGATTTGGACACAATGGTCCAACTGTGTTCTTTACTTTTCTAGTTGCTATACATAAAGAAACCCCTGCCGAGGAGCAACTCAGAAGAGAAAGGGTTTATTTTGACTCTCAGTTTGAGAGGACATGGACCTCGATGAGAATGCGTGGTGTCAGGCTCGTCCACAGTCAGGAAGCATCGAGAGAGCTGAATGCTGGTGCTCAGCTCGGCGCTGTCTCCTTTTTAATCACACTGTATCACCAGGCCATGCGCTGGTGCTGCCCACATTTAGGACAGGTCCTCTTTCTCTTACCCCTTTCTGGAAATCCACACTCTGAGAGGTGTTTCCATAGTGATTCCAAGCCTCAACTGAAAGACATTGAAGATTAACCGCCTCACACCAAAATGTTGTCTAGAACTCACTGTGGGAAGTCCTGAAGAGTAGCTTTGTATCATCTGAAGGAAGGCTGACTGCATAGGACACGGTAGAGAGTAAAATGAGGGTATAATTAGAGCTAACCCATGTGGTTAGTGGCACGGGGAGCTCAGACAGATCCTCTTCTTCCTCACAGAGTGGTTCTTGTGTGAATGGTGGTCTGGGGCAAGCCAGATGCTGCTGCGGCCTCATCTGTCGTTATTAACTTTAAAGTCCTGCTGTGGTTTGCATACGGCTTGTGCGTTGAAGGTTTGTTCGCCGGTCCGCGGTATTACTCGGATATGATAGAACTCTTAGAAGGTGGGGCCTCAGGGAAGAGAGTTAGGTTATCTGGGGTGCCTTGGAATTGGGTAGTGGGCCCTCAGCCACTTCTCTCTCCTTTCTTTGCTTCCTGGTTGTTAGGAGGTGCTCCACCACACATTCCTACCACAGACCCCATAGCCAAACAAGCATAGTCTGGAAGTTCTTAACCCAAAAGTCAAAATAAATCCTCTCTCCTCCCAAGTTGCTTGTACCAGTGCACAACACTGACCCAGCCACTGGGAGTGGACAGATGGATGGGGCAGGATGGGAGGGCCCGGCCCCTCCACAGGTTATTTCAGTATAGTCTGAGCGTATGTCCTAGGAAAGCTATAGGCTCCTCTGAGGTGGGTGAAGGACCACCTAACTCCACACCGTTCTCTTCAGCCCCCTTGAGCCCTAAGTTTTCTCTGGCATTACAATGACCTGTCACCACCTCAAATAAGCCATGTGGAAGAGTAAACTGAGGATCTTTGCCTGCAGAATAATTGTCCTCTGGATGTTGGATTTGCGACAGTGTACCCAGCCCTCCCCTGGGAGTCACCTGGTTCTCAGATTTCCCTTCATATCCTCTCCCTGCCAGTCTCCTGCCTCTGTCAGCACTTCCTCTGGCTGCTCCCCCTCAGCTTCCTGGTTCCCATCTCCACCGCCCGCAGCCAGATCCTCACCTCCTTCTCACACTGCTTAATATTTATAAATGGGCTGTTTACGTACTCACAGTGCCTCTTAAACATTATCCAGGTATCATATTTGTGGTAGAAGAAAAATTCATGCAGATGTACAAAAGTAAAGAAAGAAGGAAGGAAAAGGAGGGAGGGAGGGAGAAAGGAAAAACATAGTTTACAACCTAGACAATATCCCTTTAATATTTCAGTAGTTATTCTTCTAAACCTTTTCTGTGGTATCTACATATCTAGGTGTTCTCATATACCAATGCAAAAAAAAATCTCACAAATTGTGATAATGCCATCTCTCTTGTTTGGTAGCTTACTTTTTTTTTTTTTTTGACCGAGATTCTCCACATTTCTAATTATAATCATTTGTGATTTTTCATGACCGTGTCGTAGTTTGTAGTAATTTGTTTCTTGATCTACATGTTATTTCAATGTTTTGTATGCAGCACTGCTAGGCAGGGTGAAACGATTATTTTTGCTAGCCTTCTGAAAAAAAAAAAATAGACTGTTTTCTTGTGCCGCCAGGACTGGTATGTTCTGACTTTCTTGGTCTTTAGTATTCCTTCTCTCCGTGAGAGTCAGATCTAGTCTTTGACCACATTAGGTGATGATGTCATGGAAACAGTGTGCACTGTCTTTGCTTGGGGCTGAGGAGAAGCCTGGGAGCCCCTGGCATCTCAGCACTTTGCCTCCCACCCTGCTGCTCCCTCGGTGCATCAGCTTTCATTGTTCAGGGTCTTCCAATGTCACTTGCTTGCTTGGTCTTCGGGTGACAAATAAAGCAGCTGAGCTCCAGATCCCATTGCAGGAGAACCGGATGCAGCAGTGATGAAGCCCCAGACCACCGTGCTGGGGGAATGAGGACCCTTATGCCACAGAGGCACAGGGAGCACTGTTCATAGACTTCAGCTGGTGATGTCACAGTGCCCACCCACAGTGAGCAGTGTAGGCCTGCAGGCTGAATATGGAAGGGCCTGGGAGGCCGAGATGTAAGGAAGCAAGACCCCAGAGTGTGAAGACATGACATGAGGGGCTGGAGAGACAGCTCAGTGCTCAAGCAGGAGGACCTGAGTTCAATCCCCAGAATCCATGGGATGCGTGCTTGTCATTGCGTGCTGGCTGGGGAGATGGAGCCGAGTGGCTGCCTGGGACTGACTGGTGAGCCAGCCTAGAACTGGCTCAGGTTCAGCAAGACACCCTGTGTAAAAAAAAATTAAAAGATAGATGACACTTAAGGGGTACCACCCAAGATTCTCCTCTGGACTCCACACAGATGTGCATGCATACTTGCATGCATGTGCAGGAACACGTATGAACAGGTACACACACACACACACACACACACACACACACACACACACACACACACACACCATAAAGAGATGGTTCAGTAGAAAGTTCCCTGCCTGAAACAGAAGCAGTCTTGACACTGCTGTGATATGGCCAAGGTGAGGGAGATGTGACAGGTCTGGAGAGTGACGGCCTTCACAGTGAGCCCCCCTGCACAGTGAGCCCCCCCACAACTCCTTTGGCAAATTAAATAGAAGGGCACCTAAGACTAGCACGACCTTTGTTTCCTAGGCATGCATAAGGAATCCACGATCAATTTCTGTATTTCTGGGTTTTTTTTTTTTTTTGATTTTGATCAAACTTGGAAATTCAGGGATGATTTGAAATTGCTTGTCAAATTTGGAAAGAATAGATTCAATTATTAAATTATGTGGAATTTTTTCCCTTCTTAAAATATTTTATATATTTAGGAGGGGGGAGGTGTGCATCATGGCAGGCAGGCGGAGGTCAGATGGCACATTCAGAATCTGGCTCTCTCCTTCCGTGAGGGTTTCCGGGATCGAACTCCGGTCTGCAGGCTTGCATGCAGGTGACCTTGCATGCTGAGCCCTCTTGCTAGCTCTGGGTTTTTTTCCTAGTATACCAAAGAATCTAAAGACATTGTGGTATGTAGGGCTCCATTTTTCTTGTCCTAGTATTCTTTCCATCAGCACATCAACTGTATTCTGTGTTCAGTGTGTGCATGCATGTGCATGTGTGTTTCCGTATCAAAGCTAGCAAAAATACCCCCACCCACACCTCGGATAGCCTTTTGCTGTTTAAAGATAATGTACAACTCTGCTGATATTCGCATCCCTTTAAGATCACATTCCTTTTTCCTGATGTGCCTTCTATTTGGGATGTAGTTCACTGCACATTCTTGATATCAAAGAAAATAATTTGCTCCAGCTTTTGAATAAGGAGAATTATTTGGGCATGACAAATAAAGCACAGTGTTCAAAACTCCTAGGGACTTTGTGTCATGCCCAGCTCCCCCTTATACAGAAAAGGACCCAGAGGCCATAGAAGGTAAGCAAAAGTGACACAGCTAATTAGTAGCTCAGCCGAGGCCCAATCCTTGAAACCTTTCACTCCAGTGACCTTGCCATGCTTCCTGCTGTTTTGAAAGAAAGAAGGAAAGAGAAAGAAAGATGGGGTGGGAATGTGCAGGGAAATGAGGGAACTTGGGGAGGGAGAAGGAAAGAAATTAAAAAAACAAAGCCAAATTAAAAAAAACCCTAAATAAATTAAAGGAAAAAGTTAGAGAACAGAACTAGAGAGGCATTTCCTCGCCTATCTTTTCATAGAGTAGGAAAAATTCTGATGCACTGTAAGGGAAACATTTGAAACATAAAGAAGAAAAGACTGGGAATATTTGTGATATGCTAATTAGAAAGTATCTCATTATGCACAAGGCAGGAAACTTGGCAGAGGGAGATGCTATTCAGAGTAGCTTATGGAAACTTCAAAGGTGGGACAAAAGAGTGTTCTCTTTATTTATTTGATAATGTGTGGCTGCCATCAAATTTCTGATAGGGTCTGACACCTTTATAATAAACCCTAGAGCAACTAGGGGACCTGTCAGACCCTGGGAAGGAGAAAAGCAAATGATTTCGTTTCCATCTGCGACTCCTTGGGTGGAGGACGGGCCTTCCTGCCGTGCTTCTTGCAGCCTTCTTCCTGCACGTACCGTCCCTGTGCCATTTGTCCTTTGCAGTGGGATCATATTTTGGCAGCCGTGCTAATCACTCCAAGGTGACCCTGTGTTTCAAGAAACAAATCCTTTTCATTCGTTGTCCGGGACACTAATCCACGGTGCTAGTCATTCTTGGAAGGAAAAAAAAATATCAAAGCATATTTTCTCCCCTCTGCTGCTTTTCTCCAGATCTCTCCTGAACTACCAGTGCTGCTTCTTCCAGAAAGTTCTAATTTCCAGAGAAACCAAATTTGGTTAGATTTGAAATTCAAGAGGAGACCCCCCCCCCCGTAGTGGAAGGAGCTGCCACCACCCCAAGGAGTCTGAGGAACGTCCAGATGAAGGGTAGGGGGGACGGGATCCTTCCCCCCATGTGTGAGGACAGCCCTATTTGCCAGACTGGTCCATTGGTGGCGCGTTTCCCGTCAGCCCATAGTGGTGTTCTGCAGCACTAGGCCTTGTGAGCATGTAACTAAAGAACTGTGACAGCCTTTAGTTAGAGAACATACGGGGCACACGGAAGGCCTCCAGGAAATAGCTGTTCAAAGTGACATTTGGGCAGCGTGTTGCAGAGCACGTGGGCTTGGGAATTAGAACCATCTGGGTTTGGATCCTGGTTTTGGTATGTGGTCGTGAGTGAGGCACTGACTCTCAGCATGCCTCAGGGCCACTCTCTGGGCAGGTGAGAGAGGAAGAGAGAGAGAGAGAGAGAGAGAGAGAGAGAGAAAGAGAGAGAGAGAGAGAGAGAGAGAGAGAGAGAGAGAGTTGGCTTTGGCAGACTGGCAAACTGACTTCCTGCCTCTATAACTGTGTCAGTTATCCAGCTTGAGGTATTTTGTTACAGTTACAGAAAATAGACTACTATAACCAGCCACATACAGTCCTTAGGACAGAAGGAGCCCTGGACGGAGCACGTGTAGAAACCTGCTCCCACGGTGCAGTAAGTCGCACCCTAAAATACTTTAAAGGCTCTGAGACACTCTGCAGGCAGCGTCAGCCTTGATACTTCCCTTTCATGTGACGCTTCCACCATTGACCTCTCAGGAAATGCAAGTCTGTGAAATGCCATTTGGATCCCCCCTCCAGCCCAGAGCACCACTATGGGGTGTTCGCTAAATAGCCTCTTGAAAGAGTTCCCATATTTTCTGAGTCTGACCCATTCTTCCACGAGAAAAGATTAGAAACAACATTCGCAAAGTACTTCCATATGTTTTCTGAGAAGAACCCGGATGAAGGGAGACACAGAGTGTTGAAAATCCATAAATCCACTCCTGTTTAGAATACTCGTGTTAATTACTTTGCCCTTTGCCCTCTGAGCATTTCCATTAGTGTGCTGCCTGGAATTGCTTAGATTTCTAGGATCTCAAGGCAAAAATCAGCCTTACCTGGTTTAGAAGATTAATGCTCCAAACCACGCTTGCCTTTGATTTTGGCTTATTGGAGCAGGATGTGTATTTACATAAAAAAGTGTCCCTTTAGGACCTCACTCACAGTTAGCTCCGCCTGTTCCCTTCACACTGCTTTTAATCACCCCCTTACCAAGAGATTTGCACAGCCGTATCTGAACATGCAGGTTTCTGATAGGTGTTTCCAGAAGCCCCGGAGGACTCCAGTGAAGTTTGTGTCAGAGTACCACCTTTATGCCCACCCTCAGCTTCTCTGGTTCCCCACAGGATGTTCACACGGTCTCCCCAAGTCTCTTTGCTTTCCTTCTTCCTGAGCAAACCTTGAAAGCTTCTCGTTCCTGTGCACCTGTGTGAAAAATCATGTTCTTCAGGTGCCGTTCATTTAGGGACTGTGTATCATGATTCCCACAGCCCTGGCCTGTTCATCTTGCAGCTCTTTGTTGTCTGTCCCGCAGCTGCCCTGACACCCAAGGAGGCTTTGGGTGCAACAGCTTAGCAGTGTCACCTCCATTTGTCCCTAGAGGCTGAAGTGTGTGTGTGTGTGTGTGTGTGTGTGTGTGTGTGTGTGTGTTCATGAGTGTGTATGTGGTGTGCGTGTATTTATGAGTATATATGTTCTCTGTGTATGGTCATGAATATGTGTGCGGTGTGTGTGTTCATGTGTGTATGTGCCCTGTGTGTGTTCATGAGTGTGTATGTGGTGTGTGTGTATGTTCATGAGTGTGCTATGCATGTGTGGTCATGAGTGTATGTGATCTATGTTTGTGTTCATGAGTGTGTATGTGCTCTGTGCATGTGTTCATGAGTAGGTATGTGGTGCGTGTGTGTTTATGAGTATGTATGTGGTATGTGTATATTCTTGAGTATGTATGTGCTGTGTGTGTCTTCATGAGTATGTATGTGCTGTGTGTGTTCATGAATTTATGTACTCTGTGTTTATTTATGAGTATGTATGTGAGGTGTGTGTATTCATGAATATGTATGTGTTCTGTGCTTGTGGTCATGAGTATGTATATATTCTCTGTGTGTGGTCATGAGTGTGTATGTGGTATGTGTGTTCTTGAGTATGTATGCAGTGTGTGTGTGTGTTTATGACCATGCATGTGTGGTCATGTATACGCATCTGTGTGTGTTCATGAGTATGTATGCACGTGTCTATGTATATTTGTAAAGATGTATGTGCGGTTCATTTGTGTGTGTCTGTGTGTTCATGAGAATGCAATATTTGGTGTGTGTAGTGGTGTGCATGTGTTCGTGGGTACATAAATTTATGTGTGAATGTATAATTCTTAATCGAGCTTCTTACACAGTGAGAACTTCACTGAATAAAGAGGAAGCAGGTATCCTACATCCCATTTTGAAGACTGATGCTTTATCTCTCCCTGGCTTCTAGTTAGGAAAAATGACTGTGGTGGATGTGGATGGGATGGTGGGTGTCTCTGCCTTTTAGTCTGTGTGGTAGAGGAGGCCTTTTAAAAAGAGAGAGAACAATTGCTGAAGAAATTGCAACAAATAAACATATTGAGCATGCAAAAGTGGCCAGGTTATGGGATACAAAAAGCATTGTTACTTGCCCTAAATGAACTTCCAATCTGCCTGGGGAGATGAATATTAGAATACAGTTTAATAAAAGGGCACAGAAGTTATGTCCAGAGGTTTTCTAAGAACTTGGAAATGAGGCTGGTTAAGTCAAGGTGCAAGAGACAGGAAGGAAACCGAGGGCTGCAAAGAGGAGAGAGCAATTTGGGGTGACAGGACAAGATGGAACCAGTCTGGCAAGGAGGAAGGATGAGGTCCAGAGGGTGCCAGCCCAGAGAAGAAGCGGCACGTAAGTGTGAAGACCTGCAGGCCGGTGACCTTGGGCGTAGCAGCACGGATGTGGAGGGCACAGCGCACGCAGACACGGAGGGTGTAGGGGCCATGGTTGTGGAAGGAGACGAAGAGATCGTACCTGGGAGTTGTCTTTTTTTTTTTTTTTTATTATTTATTCAACTGTGTGCATATGCGTGTGTATGTGCGTGGGCGCGTGTCTGTGTGTGTCTGTCTGTGTATGTGTAGAACCATGGACGAATTCGCGAACCACCATGGACGCCTCCACCTCCTCCGCCCCGGGATTCACAGGCTCCGCCCTACCAGGACCAGAAGCGCAGGCCACCCCCGCTTCCACATGGCGTCTATACGCGGGATCTGGGATCCGAACTCGGGACCGGGAGTTGTCTTATGGAAGGCTTTGGGAGGCCTCGAGGGCCACTCAAAGTTCAAGGCCAGTGAGGGACGAGGAATAATTTATGCTTCACGGGGTCGGGAGAGGGAGTTGATTGCAGGGGAGTGACACGAAGATTCCCCTGAGATTGTCTGCCATCCAGTGATCCAACGGACCCAGGAAGAAGCAGAGGAAACAGCCTCCCGGGTGGAGACAGAGGTGCGGCCCGGTGACCAGGGCCTTTCCTGGTGGTTTCTAAGGCCTCATGGAGAAAACGGACGGTGTCTGCGCCTTCGGCTCTTCTCTGCTTCCAGACAGACATCTCGCTGCATGTTACACGTCACCACTTTCCAGTGCGGTTCAAGCTCAGCCCACCCAAAACCCAACAGCACAGCTGCCAATCTTCCCAGTGGTCCAAGTTCTCTACTAATGCTTCTAGGCCTCCCTCTGGGGACGGGGGAGGGAGAAGTGATGTCCTGCAGAGAGCCTGTCTTGACACACTGAGAACCCCCGCCCCCATACTGAGAAGGGAACTTCAACCTTCACAGCTTCTGAGCAGTCGCCTGCTGTCCACAGGCATTTGCCTGGCTGAGGAAGAGCAGGAGGCATAGAGGGTGTGTGCAGGCAGCACTAGATTCTCCACATTAGACCACACGGTTACTGTGTAAGGGTCAAGGTCAGGCATCAGCGAGTTTGAGGGATTGGATGTTGTTTTGACTTTAATTGATCTTCAGTCTCAAGTAGTTGCAGAAACCCTTGTTGGTGCTTCCACAGCAATTCTGAGCTTCTGTGAACTGTCCAGACGTTCATTCTGCTTCATTTGTTTCAAAGAGAAAGAGAGAGAAAGAAAGAGAGAGGGGGAGAGAGGAGGCATGCTGGGTGGTTTCCACCATGTGGACTTCCAGGGATCGAACTCATGTTTTTGTTAGCAAGTGCCTGGCCTACTGCGCTATCTCTTCATCTCAAACTCTGTGTGTGTGTGTGTGTGTGTGTGTGTGTGTGTGTGTGTGTGTTAAAGGGCACGAGTGTGGAGACACAGAGGTGACACTGGCAATCATCCTGGATTATTCTACTTTCTTATTACTTTGTTCTGGGGTTTCCCAGGCTCGGTCTTCTTGGGCCAGAATTGCAGACCTTTGCCATATCCACCAGGAATTTATTTTTTTTTATGGGATCTGAGGATCTGAACTCAGGTTCCTTTGCTTTTGAAGAAAGTCCATAACTCCTGAGTTATCTCCCTAGTCTCTGACATTTATTTTTTAAACTGGATTCTTTAGAAAATGTTATTTTGTTATTTTATGGATATATCACCTTTTGGCCTGATGAAAACAGTGAAGAATTTATCATTCTTAGTATGTTCCAGGAATGGTTCTATGGTGTGACAGAAATATGAAAATTCAAGTAATTTTCCTAGGAACCCCTTGAACTAAGTCCTGTTATGATTTCCAGTGTTGTACAGATTAGGAGGCTGACATAGAGAAAGTTACTGATGCCTTATCAAAAATGCTTGAGGGCTGGAATGTTTTGATTTTGGATTTTGGAAAATATGCAAACAAGATGTCTTGGAGATTTGGCCCAAAGCGAAACAAAACTCACGTATGTGTCATAGATACCAATGTGTGTGCTTTTTCTCTTCATTTTCTTACATATAGGGTGCATGAGGGGTTCACAAGTATATGTGTTCATTTTTTCTACATGTGGACGTAAGTGTGTACATGCATGTATATGTACATGTGTGAAGGCATTAGAAGTCATCCTCATTTGCTCTTCCTGCTTTATTATTTTTGAGACACGTCTCTTATCAAACCCAGAGACTTCCTGGGAATCCTCAGAGCCGGCCAGCCAGCTTGCTTTGGGGATTCCCAGTCTCTCCCTTCTGAGGCTAGAATTACAGGTGGGCTACCATAGCCAACCAGTGCCTCCTTTTATGGGATTCGAAGATCTGAATTCTGGTCCTTTTCCTTGCGCACCAAGCATTTTAAACACTGATCCATCTCCCCAGCTCATGTAGTGTGATTTTGCACTTTATTTTCAGGTGTGGAATTTTCCATTTGTCGTGTTACATCAGCATTCAAACTTGTAGATTTGGAACATTTTGGGTTTCGAATTTTCAGATTAGGAATTAGGTTTGTATAATAGTACTCCAGAGACATAATCTTAGGCAGTCCAGATATACAGGCAGTGCATGTAGGCACCAACTGCCATTCTTCAGGCAACTTTTATGTTTGTTGCAGTATTGAAACACACTAAGGCCACCCCCCCCCACACACATACAAACTGTATTTACCTGGCATGCTGCCTTATACTTCAGTGTATTTCCTCCTAAATTTATTTTTCCTCTTCAGAAATTCTTTGTAGGAAAATCCAAATGATAGTTAAGTTGTAAGGCAAGCTTGGCTTTTTAGGAGATGGAAGCCTAAGGACTTAGGACTTAGGAGCTGAAGGACTTAGGAGTAGTGGAGAAGGGGATTTCAGTTTAGTTTTGAGTTGGACAAGGTGCATGGCTTCGCACAAGTCGCCTCTATTTTCTCTCTATTCCTCATACATAAAATGATTCTGGCTTCGAAGCCTGATGCTGTAACAGAAGGCTGTAGAACTTTGCTAGAAGGTTGGGAGGCTGGAAGAGCAAGAGTGTCCCAAAGAAACATCCTTTACACGAGGTTCAGTTTGAAAGAGCACTACTGTGATTTTTTTGGTTGTTTTTTTTTTTTCATCATGTCATTTTCATAGAATTATGGTTCTCTTTTTCTCCCTGATTATAAATCATTGCCATTTGGAATTTTGTCATTGTTTCCTGTTTGCACAAGCATAATCATCATTCACAGAAGTGAAGCGATGTTTTTTTTTTTAATGGGGGCTGGGAGATGACTCAGTTTGGCAAGTGCCTGCTGCACATGCCTGAGGGTCTGGGTTCGGTCCATAGCTGTCACATTAAGAGCTGGGTCTGTAGCCCCAGTGCTGGGAAGGCAAAGGCTCCCCGGTGCTTGCTGACCAGACAGCACAGCAGAATCAACAGCTGCAGGTTTAGCAAGAGACCTTGGGTCAGAAAGAAAAAGGTGTAAAACAAGTTCAAAAGACACTCGACATACCTGCATGCACTCATGCACACACCCACAGCAACACATATATATCCCCCCCCAAGCTTGCATACTCTTCAGTTGCTGTTTTTGTGTGAGATTCAGATTTAACTGGAGTCCAATCTCTTGATAGCACATCAGGTTTAGCTGGGACCCGCTGGGTTTCATGTTAATCATATTCAAATACTTTTGGCTTTTTAAAATTTTATTTTATTTATTTACTCTGTGTGTGTGTGTGTGTGTGTGTGTGTGTCTGTGTGTCTGTGTGTCTGTGTCTCTGTGTGTGTGTCTGTGTCTGTGTGTCAGAGGACATTGTGTGTCCCTGTGGAGGACCAAGGGTGACTTCAGGAATCATCCTGGATTGCTTCTACTTCTGGATTTCCCAGGCTCTGCTCATTTTTCTGTGGGACTTGGGATCCGAACTCAGGACCTTCTGCTTGCGAGGCAGAGTCTTAACCTCTGAACCATCTCTCCAGCCCAATCTCGACTTTTTTTTAACGTTTTTATTATTATTTCTGCTCATACAAACTTAATAGGTACACCACTTTCCCTCCTCCCTTCTCCTCCCCCCGAACCTCCTGCTCCCCCTCCTCTCACCCCTCCCTCCCCTATCCTCTAGTGCCCCCCCCCAATCCCCAGAGAGTCCTTTAATGTGCATGCTAGACTCTCCTCTGGGCCTTCCTCTCCGATGACATACAAGGACCCAGTGGCATTTCCCTGAACCCTTTCCTGTGCTCCCCTTAAGTATAGGAACACTACTGTGGCTGTCAATCCCTTGTCTCCAAGGATCTTGGTGTCTTTAGCAGATGCTAGACTTTGTGAGGTCTATAATGTGTTGGACATTGTGCAGGGCATGCAAAGTCCAGTTATGATTGCTTTGGCCCTAACTTGTGTGGAGTATCTTGCATATCATTGCTCCTCCCATCCTTTTGCTCTTACAATCTTACCGCCCCCCCCTCTTCCGCAAATTTCCCTGAGCTTCAGGATGGGGAGAGCCAATCTCAACTTTTAAAGCAGACTGTTAGTTCCCTTTTCACTGAATATTTGAGCTGTAAGTTTTTTTTTCTTCCAATGTAACTGTTGGAAATGGGTCTGAGAGTCTAACATGATTTTCATGGAAAAAGGCATGCTGACTTACATGGCATTTTGCATGCTCTTCCCCCCCAAAGAAATACTGAATTTTTTTGAGAAAAGTAGAAAGAGAGAGAGAAGTTATACTGTGCTACAACTCACATGGATAGGTCAGAGAAAAGTTTTTGGAAGTCAGTTTTCTCCTTCTACCATGTGGGCATGTAGGGATTGAACTCAGGTCTCCAGGTTTGAGCATGGAAACCTTTACCTACTGAGCCATCTCACTGACCCTTGCACCTTCTTTAAGACCCACCTTTGTATTGCTCTCACTAAGATTTTTTTTTAAATTTTTTTTATTATTTATTTAACTGTGTGCATGTGTGTGTGTGTGCGTGCGCGCATGTATGTGTCTGTGTGTGTGTAGAACCACGGACGAATTCGCGAACCACCATGGACACCTCCACCTCCTCCTGCCCCGGGATTCACAGGCTCCGCCCTACCAGGACCAGAAGCGCAGGCCGCCCCTGCTTCCGCCTGGCGTCTATACGTGGGATCTGGGATCCGAACTCAGGACCTTCCGCCTGCAAGGCAGAGGCTTAACCCCTGAGCCACCTCTCCAGCCCCCCTCACTAAGATTTTTATTAGCTTTTCTTTAACATTCTGTTAAAAGTATAGAGTAAATGTTAGAGCATTCAATCACTTTACCTGTTTAATTGTCGATTTGTGTGTGTATGTGTGTGTGTGTGTGTGTGTGTGTGTGTGTGTGTGTTTCTATCAGAGGGCCAACAGTGATGGGGAATCAGCTTGGATTGTCCCACCTTCTCTTTGTTTTGCTCTGGAGTTTCCTAGGCTCTCCCTTCCAGGACCAGAAGTACAGGCCGTCACTATTTCTGCCATGATGTTTTTACTTGGGATCCCGAATCTGAACTCAGGACCTTCGGCTTACAAGGTAGAGGCTTAATCCCTGAGTTATCTCTCCAGCCCCAGTAGCAAACATTTTTGAAGTTTTTTTTTTTTTTTTTGACATGTACAGTTAAACTGTTACAATTTGGTTGTATAATAGAGAAACAGAGACTTGTTTAATAACAAAGTTTACTTGAGCAAGTAGAAGGTTCTAGGCTGGTATAATGGCACAGGCCTCTAAGAAGACTGAAAATTCAACTCCAGCCTGGGATACATAGAAAATTCTAGGCCGTCCTGCAGTACAGTGGGACCCTGTTTCAAGACAAAAGAAAAACCAAAATAACAATATTCTATTCCATATCAAAGATGGTTCAGAGTGTTGCACCTCATCATTTATAATATATATTTACAGTAAGATAAAAGAAGTAACATTCAGAAACAACCAGATTGTCAACAGTTAGCATTCACCTTATATGGGCATGGTCTGATCCCTTGGCAATCCATGACAGGGAGAAGCCTGATGGCTGTGATTGGCTGAAATTTAGTTGCATGGTTACAAGGATGCACTCTAAGGTTAGGTTCCAACTCACAATGTAAGGAGGCTGCTTTGGGCCAAACTTTGTTGTTCAACCACTGTGATATCACCGATATACAGAAGTGGGTTGGGGCCAAATTTACTTGTTTAATAATTATAAAATAAGCTTTTTATGTTGCTGATTTGATAGGTTCAAACTCTATACTTAAAGTGTATAAAGCATTAGTTCAAGGAAGAGATGGATAAGGATATGAGTTTAAGTGTGCTATGTGAGATGAACTGTGTATAATTTTGTAGTTCAACATGACTGGAAGTTGGAGAATTTTGCTCTTTTACTTGATACTCTGGTATGAATTAGAGGAAAGGAAAAATAAAAAACAAAAAGATAGCTCTTTTGCTGGTATTTTTCCCCCACGAGTAGACACTATGGGACTTGTCAGGGAATCCGTGGTTAGAATTTCAGTAACTTTTTCAGCCCCAGAAGGGACTGTAAATAGATACATAGATTTCCGAGTAGATGAAAGTGGGTGGCTATCTATTCACCACCTGCCTGTTTCACATGTGCACATGACTTGACATTTTCAGAAACTCACTTTTTCTCTAAATCGCCTTTTTTTTTCATTGACTGACACTACTTCAGGAAGTTTCGGTAAAATTCTGATTGACTTGGAAACTCCTAGATTGCTTTTCAAGTGCACCTTTAAAACCATTGCCTGGAAGATTGCATAGAGATTTAAAAAAATATGACATGCGAAGGGAGGCGTAAGGACCAAATAATAAAGCTGGAACCTAGACAGAAAAGGCTCAGGCAGTGAAGAAGGGAGATGGGTGACTTCCTGGGCAGAACTCCCTAGGGAAACCGTGCTACGTGAACTTTCAGTTGATGCTGAGTCTCATTGACATTTGATTTGCACTTTATTATTAAAAGCATGCAAAGTATAAAATATCATAGTGCTTCGAGGTGGGCCCCCTCTCCCTAATGCTTTATAGTGCTTTATACTTGGAGCCCCTGTTTCTCTGGTGACAGCCTGAGAATGTGTTGCCTTTGGAAATCTGACATCAATTCCTAGGTCAGCTCTTCTCTATGTAAGCAATGCTTGTCTTGTGCACTCACTTTTAGTCATTCAGAATGTATTGGGCTAACTATTTGTTAGCCCAGGTTCTGTGCTAGGCTCAACAGATAGAAAAACTCACAGTTTCTTTTCAGAGCTATCTCACGGGACTGCAGAAAAATAGAGGGACTAGAGGGGGGAACAAAGGAGACTGTAAGAACCCTAAAGAATACAAGTAGTAGAGGAGAGAGTTAGGGGTAGCTAGGGGTGAAAAGAGGGATTGCTTGGGAGGCCCAGACTCTTGCAAGGGTTTTATCCACACTGTGAAATTTACATGATAACAGAGTAAGTTAATCTGCTGTGTCAGCCTGTGTATTATCCCTCTAGAATTTGGGCACTTTCTTGGCAAGTCTGTAATTGCCTAAGTTGTTGATCCTTCTCAGAGGTATCTGAGGGGAAATGTTAGGAAAATATTTAGATACCAGGCCAAGAAGTCACAGAAACTATTTTTGCTAGTAAGGTTTAGGGACGGTTTTAGAAAATGCTAGAACCCCAACTAACAAAGGACCATCATTTCTTTGGATTGTTTCAGCGCCTGTGGGTAGATGGTAGAAGACATGTGTACTCTTACTGTGGTTGTGGGACAAGTAGGGACAGGGTCGGAATCTGTCCTAAAGGCCAATGTAATGACTTGGGCGACGGTCCCCTAAATGTATTTGGGAGGCACAGAGGAATCAAGAAACTGCTAGTTAAGCCAGAGGGTGGCACAGACACTATGGCTGCTGAGAAGGAAAAAGAGGCTCCGTTTTCCTCATGGATGCTGACAATACTAATATCTTCTGGAACCGAAGATGTCTCAGAAGGCTTAGGTACAGCTGCTCCCAGCAAAATTTGGATGGAATAGATACGAGGTGCCTGACAGAATCAAATTTTCCTGTTACTAACAGTAAACCCTTTTGTTAAGACAAAGTTATTAAAAGCCAGAGTAAGCCCCTTTTTTTCTTTCCTGTTCTTGTCCATGAAAATATGTGTTTAATATAATCAACAAATATGCTTATGAATCCTTTAGGTTTGTTGTCTTGAGTATTAATCCTTGTGGCAGCCATAACAACGGAGCTCTGGGGAGATTCAGGTTATTTTCTGTAGCTTTAAGGATTGTGGACTTATTTGCTGTGTGAAGGTTCTGGTTGGTGAAATCAAAGCTTCCTGATACTACAGAACCCAGAAAGCAAGTTGCACTATCTACATATTTTTTATGCAAAAAAAAAAAGAAAGAGAAAATATACGATCAAGAAAATGCAAAGCACTACTCTGGAGTGGTCAGATGGGGTTAGAAACGAACAGTTACTGAAAACTGTTCACAATCCACACTTGTGCCACCCAAACAAGATCTCATCTCTCTTGTTGCTGTAGTGCCAGGATGCCATGAAAGGCTACGTGCTCCAGCGCATCAGCTTTTCAACTTTCTGAGCTGTACGTCCATCACCGGAGATTATGTGGGCCAATATATCTACGCACCATATGGTCACACAGCCTCGAAAGTGAGACGTGTTTCTAGTTTGTAGGGAAACCCAATAAAGGTGCAATTAAAGCTGTCAGAATCCTTAGCATAAACACTTATTGCACTAAGGGCTTGTCAACTTAGAATTTACCTTCATTAATTTTAGTCTCACTAATTCCAAATTTTATGATAGTTTAGATTATAGTTGGACAAAGTTTCCTTTGTGAGGTTGAAGAGAAGCCATGTCAGATGGAAACACCAGTAGTAGTTTAAAGCCCTGTAAGGAATCTGCCTTGGAGAGTCTTCTGCACTTGGAAATATTGATAAGCTATTTAAAAATCCCTGTTCTCAGTGTTCATAGGACCTGGAGCTGGCTCGCTTTTCTTAACTGCATGGGAACAATGGGCGGGACCATGGACCAGGTTTCTAACAGGCTATCATCATGTAGCAAGGAAGTCTTCCCCTGATGTTTTTATGAGCTAATCTGGAACATATCTCAAAACTCATAATTCCATGAGGAACATCAGTGCAAATAGTGAATTGACTCTTCAGACCAGTTCACCTAAGGCCTCTTTCATTCCTTACTGGCTGTGGTGTTCGACATCTCCGGACTGTGATTCTGTGACATCAGTCACCTGTGGTAGTGGCGTGGACACCGGGCAGTCGCAGTATTGCCACCAGCCTGAGACATTCATTTCGGGAGACCTCTACTCAGGTGAAGCCTGGATTCTGGACTTTGCCACAGAAGAAAATTTCAGAATGAGCCAATATAAAACACAGTTGGAGTTTCTTTTTTTTATTTATTATTTATTCAATTGTGCATGTATGCATGTGTGCAGGTGTGTGTATGTATGTGTGTGTGTGTAGAACCTCGGGCGAATTCAGGAACTACCGTGAACCGCCTCCACCTCCTCCTTGTTTACTCTGCCCTGGGATTCACAGGCTCCACCCTACCAGGACCGGAAACGTAAGCCGCCCCCCTTCCGCCTGGGGTCTAGGATCCAAACTCAGGACCTTCTGCTTGCAAGGCAGAGGCTTAACCCCTGAGCCACCTCTCCAGCCCCACAGCGGAGTTTCTTAGGAAGAGAGTCTAACACAGATTTCAGCACTGGGTTTATTATTATTACTATTATTATTATTATTATTATTGAGGATGCTCAGGGAAACACACATATGGGTTTCTCATGGGAGCATCTTAGTAGTCTCCTTTCCCTTCCTAAGTCCCCCTCTCCTTTTCTTTCTATCCTGCCTCACTAGTACTAAATATTAAGGTCACAGGATGATGATTATGGCTTTGCTAGGTGAGCTTGTCCATTGTATGTTACCTTTCACACCATTCATGAGTTTGTTCTGAATAAAACTGGTTGATTTTAAGAGTTTATGTTTCAGTGTCTAGAAACATTGTTGAGTTCTAAAATCATTTCTTCCTAGTCATCAGTTAGAGTTGGCACTGCTGCTGTTATATATATATATATATTTTTAATGATTTCAACACAGTTGTTGTTTCAACAAAGTTGTGTATTCATTTTCTTGCAGTCACTCATTCCAACCACACAGGAGGTTGCCTTGGCTTTTTGTGGAGTGCAACATGACTTTTCTTTTATCATCTTGCCTTGGGACAGTGCATTCTCCAACCGAATATGCGTTGTGAATTTTAAGTCTCAGAGGAATCCCATGTACATAGTTGAACTGTGAGATGTTAGTCAGCTTTCTGTTGTGATGAAGCACCTAAGAAAAGTCAGCCTGAAAGAAGGAAAGATTCATGGTTTCCCCTGACTGTGGTGATACAGTGTGTCATGGCGGGGAGTGCGTGGTGAAGGAATGAGAGAGAGAGAGAGAGAGAGAGAGAGAGAGAGATTGTTTCAGTATCATCTCGAACTCCTGCTTGTGGAAACCTTACTTGGTCTCTTTATGCCCTGCTTTGTAAAGGTTCCCCTAACTTCCAATAATGCCACAGACTGGCAGTCAAGCCTACATACATGGGGCCTTTAGTAAGGCACACGTGTCCAAACCGTAGCAAAGACTAAGAGTGAAATGTATTAACACTAAAAATCTTCATATTTAAAACTTTCCTTGGGCGATTTCTCACCGAATTTCCATCCTTTATATGACCCATTCAGAGTCCGGGCTAAGAATTTCAGTTGCTCAGCTGGGAAGATGGTTCAGGGATTAAAGCCTCTGCCTTGAAAGTAGAAGGACCTGAATTCAGATCCAGGATCCCATGTGAAAACATGGAAATGGCAATAGCCTGAAATTCCAGCCCTGGAAGGTAGAGCCTAGGAAACCCCAGACATAGAATAAACTAGGATGATTCCTGATATCACTCTTGGATCACTCTTGGACCTCCACAGGCACACACATTCAAGTGTATACACACACACACACACACACACACACACACACACACGAGTTTGAGTTGTCACACTGTGTAGAGTCAGAAAACTTTTAGTGATTCCTACACGGAACACGGATGTGCTCTTTACCAGAACCCTGCCCATCGACAGAACAGTGTTCTGGAAACCATGCGAGTGTGCTTCCTAAGAGGATTCTTTATTCATCTCAGTTCAGTAAGCGCACATTTCATGGAGTTTGCTAAATAAAAAAAATGATCTCATGTAAAAGTGTTTGTTTCTGGCCTAAAAGTCTAACCTAAGCGATCTAGAAAGCCTGCAGATGCTGGCTGTGTGTGGTTTACCTGATGGTTGCCCAAAATTATGTATGAGCTTTTATTTTCTTTGCCTCCTTTATCTAAGTGATAGGAATTGCAGGAGGTTTGTTTTCATGGGTATATCTTTCTGGATATAACAGGAGCTACTTTTACAAGGAATCCTGTGAGGTCAGGTCTGCCACTCTGTGGGCACTCTCTTTCTCTTTTCTTTTTTCCCTTTCTCCCCTCCCCTCCTCTGCTCTCCTGTCTCCTCCCCTCCCCTTCTTCTTACCTTCTTCTTCCCCTTCTCCTTCTTTCCTTTAACTGCTATGACATCTCTGCAGTGTCAGATTCTTTGTTCTCTTCCTGACCCCCCCCCCAAGGCATGTCTTTTTCAAGTGTCTTTGATAGGCATTTCCTGCACAGTTTTCACATCTCACTGAACTTGAAAAAGGGTTGGGAACTTTAAAAAGCAAACATCCAGGTTTGCCTTCAGAGCTAATATCTGTGAGTAAAATTATACTAATTGCTTTTAATCTCTTAGTCACTTTAGTTTTGGGATGAGAACTCTGCAGTATTTGTGAACAGGCTTTTGTGATAATATAAAGCCATTGCTCAAAGAAACAGTGCATTAAGAGTCATCCACAGTACCTAAGGAAGTTATATCCATGACAGACGCGCTCCACCTTACTGCCGGCTGTATCTGACTTTCTTTCTTTCTTTTTTTTTTTTTAAAGGAATACAACATATGAAGTTTATTTTATTATTATTTTTTCTACGTTGTGTAAGTATTTTTACATCTGCTTGTGATTATTCTGCCATGTAACTACCACCTCAGGCCCAGTTCTTTTTTAAGGGAAAAATGAATTCCTTATGTAATAAGTTATAGTTTGGAAAATTTCTCTGACAAACCATGAGCTCTTCTTACAAAACATTCAATACAAGAGGGGAAAAGCTATATAGTTATAATTCACCACAGAAACATAGGTTTACAATAGATAGTGGGTCCAATATATCCAAGTTAGGTAAGTTTTGTTAGGGTGGAAATTTGTGCCTCCTAGACTAATACATGTAATCATTCTCTTAAATATTTATTTACTTGAGAGGAGTGAAGAGAAGGACAAGGGGAAGAAAAGGGATAAATATTAATATGTATTTATTATATAATAATTACATAGAAAGAGTAAGAGAGAGAGAGAAGACAATTTTTAGAAGTCAGTTCTCATCTTCCAATATGTGGACTCCAGAGATTGACTTCAGTTCTCCACATTTGCCCACAGGTGCTTTTGCCTGATGAGCCTCCTTAGTCCTAATATAATCATCTAACATGAAGTGTAGCAGTATTAAAATGACCAAATCAAACCAGCCAACCAACCCACCATTTGAAATCCTGTCACTAGATGAATCAAATCATATGCCAAGGCATCCTGGTAAACAACAGAACCATTTGAAAGAAGTTATTTTAAGATGACTTTATATACATTTATTGTAGGATTGCACTTTAAAATGCACTCACAAGGAACTTACAAGCAGATTCCAGAATGGGTACAAACTTTACACATGTTAAAAAACACACACACATACAGATGACCACAAATATATGAAAAGATTCAAATATAAGAGAGACAAGTAAAGGCTGTTTCTGTCAGAGACTTGACATAGCCTATTTAACATTGATAACCACAGGGGCTTCTTGCAGATTGCAAAGCGGTGGTGTTTAAAATTAGAAGCTGGGAGTGTTGCAACCTGAGAAGCATCTGATCAAGTTGTTGCCAGGTTGTGCATTGCTCGGTGCCAATAACTCAGTAAACGAAGAGGACACGCCCACGTGAATCCATGGCTGCAGCGCTCATAACTCATTGACCATCTGTTTTCTGTTAGGTTTTTTTTCCCCAATCCTGTATTTTCTCACCCTATACTGTCTATGTGCCTGACACTTGGAATTCAGATCTGCTAGGGTATCAGTCCGTCATCGCTGCGGCTCTGCTGTTCGCTTCTCAGCGAAAGTGTGAAAAGCCACCATGCAGACCATGGAGCCAATGAGAAGGAGAAAAAAAAACTAAAACAAAACACCTTCGCAAAGTTGCGTTGTGAGCCTTGGTGTAAGCTGTGAATGTTGCTTCACAGATTTTTAAAGTGTTACCTATTTTTCAAAAGCTGTCTCTTTATTTTTAATATAAATATAGTCTCTTCTTTCTCCCTCATGTTACATCTTGTTGGGATGTTCAGGTCTGCCTGTATCCCACTTGCACCCCCTATTTCTGGCACTGTGCATGTGAAACTGTGGAGGATTGGTTGGCTTCTTCTGGTGTTCTGTGTTTTAACAGTGTATTGAAGATTGCTTTGACAATTTATAAATGGTGACTGTGTTAATAGCACATACAAAATGTAATCTTCCTCCTGGAACACTAAGATTTGAGGATTGCTTCTTCTGTGTATTTTTTTTTCTTTCCAACGCTGGAAATTGAACCCATGGCCTCCCACATGTCAGGTGAGTGCTCTACTGTTGAGCTGCATCCGTGGGAATAATGGTACCTCTCCAGTGTCTCCCAGGTGTATTGCGAGGATATGTGAGCCAGTGCATTGGCCTTGCTTAGAGTTCTTTGGGAGAAAGCTATTCAAGTGAGCCATGTAATTAGTTTCACCGCCATTACGATTTGGGCTTCTGCAAATTGGATGGTGAGGCTGGACTGGGGTTGTACCAACACGAAGCTGCCAGGGCTGCCCAGTGCTGGCTTTCCAGGGGAGACCTCAGTGCTCTGTGATGAGTGTGCAAGAACATCTCCAAGTGGGGGCACGCGTGAACGTCTCTCCACACAGCTGAAGTCTGGGTCCTTGTGTCCTTTCATGCCCAAGTGGTCACTCTTTACCCTTCTGGCCTGGAGAGTTGAGTCCGTGTCTCTCATGAGGTAAATGGTGAGTGGACGGCCATTCCGTCTTTCTAAGAGACGGGGCGTGTTGACCCAGATGTGCTTGGGCGTACTGATCCCAGCAGATGGTAGGAAATAGATTGAAGAGACTAGGAAGAAGGAGAAGGGAAAAAGAGTCAGGAATGTGTGTGGTGGTTTGGATGGGACCTCCAAAGTTATATTGAAACTTGTTTGCCCCTGTGAAGATATTAAGAGACTGGACTATTAAGAGGTGATTAGGAAACGAAAGCTTCATGACTGAGTGTATTATTAATGGATCTCTCCCTCTCCCTTCCCTCTCCCCTCCCCTCCTTTCCTCTCCCCTACCGTCCCTTCCTGTCCCTTCTCTCTCTCTCTCTTTTTCTCTCTCTCCCCCCCCTTTTCGCTCTCTTTATTCATTCTAACAGCTTTCACCATGCAGCATGAAGAGTCTGGCCAAAAGCCAGCACCATGTTCCCTATAACCATAAGCCAAATAAATCTCCGCTCTTTATAAAACACTCCATCTGAGGTACGGTAGATCCCCTTTCCTGAGGGCAATATGTTCCAACATCTCCAGTGGATTTCTGAACCACTGAATAAACAGATTGTACCAAAGCCTATATATGCTATGTTTCCCTTGTACACACACACATTATACTAGTGTGGGCATGCGTGTGCATGTGCGCATTGTGCATGGATGTGTTTATGCACATGCACGCACACACTCATGCGTGTATGGGTGTGTATGGTTCATAATGCATGCACAGGGAGGGCCAGGATAATGTCAGGTTCAGTCCTTGCCTTCTACTTTGCTACAGAGAGAGTCCAGAGCTCTTGATGACCCAAGCTCTGTGCCTTTGGGACACTTGAGCCCTGTCATTGACATGCATCGGTCTGTGACAGACTTGTCTATCACTTGAACTTGAGGAGAGACTCCCTTCCCCCATCTTGGCAAGACCCCAGGCTCCTGGCAGCCCCACAGGCTTGTGAAGCTGAGAGCGCTAGCAGGGCTGGGAAGTCTGGCCTGGTTTCCTTTGGGGAGAATGCCAGTATTGGTCCCATGTCCTGGCTGGCGCTGGCCTGAGAGGATGACTGATGGACTGCTTGGTATTTCTTGTTTATAATATTCATAACTAGAAATACGGCTCCACCCGAGAGAAGATTTTCTTAAAAGAATGAAAACAGTCATGTTACCTAGGATGGGAGGAGCCTTTGC
Source organism: Typhlomys cinereus (assembly GCA_023101885.1). NCBI lineage: Eukaryota > Metazoa > Chordata > Mammalia > Rodentia > Platacanthomyidae > Typhlomys > Typhlomys cinereus. The sequence goes on from JALPQD010000401.1 coordinate 1,466,818, forward strand.
CCCTTCCACGTGATCTGTGCAGAGGCTATGCTTTCAGGTTGCTGCCCAGCTGCCTGGAATACCCACTGTTTAGGGGGACCCAGAGCCTTCCTTTCTCTCTGTTGCGGGGCTCTGTGGCCTGAGTTCCGTTCCTTCACCTCTCTGTGCTTTGGCTTTACCAGGCGGGTAACCCCGACTAGGACACTGCACTTGACCACAACATCTTTCCTCTCAGTTTCTCGAATGTGTGGTGCCTGAGTAGCTCGGTGGCCCGAGCTGTTGAGCAATCCGTTTCCAGCGGGAGAAAGGTTTACAGTGGCATGTGCAAAATGAAGCACGGCCGCTGCCTCGGGGCCTCTGCGTGGAGGACAATGGACTTGACTGTGAAAGGCCCTCCTCCAGCCTTGGTCCCCAAAGGACTCAGGGGGTGGAGGAAACTTTAGGAGGTGGTGCTTAGCTGGAGGAAGCAGGTCACTGGGGGTGTGTCCTTGGGCTATATTTTGCCGCGATCCCTTCTAGCCTGTCTTTCTATCCATCTGTTTGTCTGACTCTGCTTCCTGGTCACCATGTCACGATGTCCTGTGCTCTACTGTACTTCCCCGTCCTTCCCCTCCAGATGGAGTGAACCCACCCAAATCAGTCTTTCTACTTTTGAAGGCATAACAGGTGATGAGTCATCAGTAATAAGAGAAGTAATGTATGTAGAAAAGAACAGGGAGCCTGTATTGGGGGCGGGTCATCTGTACCTCCTCTACTTATCTAGGGGGAGAATAGATCCTATGTGAGGGTATTTGGTGCTGGTGAAAGAATTTATCCAAGACAGATAAGTAGAAGACACATCCACAGAGCCCACCTCAAGGGGGAGCAGGAAGCCAGTAAGTGAGAGAGGTTCCTTCCTTTCAGTGTGGGTTCCCACCGTGTAGTAATGCCCCCCATTCAAATGAGGGCCGCCCAGATTGACTAGTGTTTGCCTCCCGGGTAGGGGTTGGTTCGCTGGGTGGCAGGCAGCTCTGTGGTGGTGGCTGATTTCATTGGCTTCACTAAGTCATGCCTGTGCGTGTGATTTGGCTGGAAAGAAGCCATTCATTGTTCTCTTTCATGGTGAGATTGTTACTGGAGTTGTTGGGGTCAAGGCCTGGGCCCCAGCACCCCTAACAAGCCAAGCCAATTAAACAGACAAGTAATAATGAAAAGCAGAGAAAGGCAATTTATTTGCAAGGGGGCCACATTGGGAAAGGGGAGCAAATAAAGAGGCCAGTGATAATGACACCTCCCCCCACCCAGTCAATTTATGGGATCCTGACATAAGATTCAGATTTAAGTAACAGGAAAGAAGTATTAATAACTGAACAGCCCTGGGTAGGTTTGGTCCCGCCCATCATAGACCCAAAACAATCTGGGCATTTTCTTTTAATTTAAGCTTCCCACTGTCTGATTCCTACGAGCCTCTGAGCTAGAACCTGCTAGTCAGTGTGGCCCATGGACTAACATCTTCTGCAAGCTTGAGAGAAATGAAGGAGCTTGGTCCCCTGCCTGCACTTAGTGGGTCTGCATTTAACAGGATCTTACACATTCCAGACAAGCTCCTAGGAGAAGAGTTTCAGAATAAGGAAGACATGTATGGCTACAAGTCTGTTAGCATGTATCCGACCTTCAGATGTGCTCACTGACCAAAGCATGAAAGTTTGGTCAGAATACATAAAGATTAATTTTGATGAAGGGAGAGAAATCCAGCTGCAATATCATTCCCCGTTCTCTGCCTTGGCAAAGCAAATTTGGCTTAGAAGCGCTGAGTTGCTGGGTTAGGATGAAGAGTGGTGAGTGTTCTTAAAAATTTTAGGCACTCTTCTGCATAGTACACTCATTTGCCTGAAGTCCTGACAGCCGAATTCTGAGGTAAGTGTTAGCATGGGAAGATTTCCATCCAGGAAACTGGAATACATGGAGCTCCAAGAAGCCAAAGCTCTTGGCTGCACTTGGGTGGGTGGCTGTGGGGGGAACTTTGCTTCACACTCAAGGGAGATGATCCCCTAAGAACAGTCCAGTTTAAGCTCCTTCCGCCAAGCTGCAGGTTTTTAGATGCAATGAAGGCCCCTAGTAAAGTGCCATTTGTAGGATTTCCAAGAACAGGAAGGACGCAAGAACAGGACTTCACTTCGAAGCTCTGAGTTTGTTCTGTGATTGTTTTTTTTTTTTTTTTTTTTAATTCCCGGTTGCTCTCTGAACAGTGAGCTACTTCTTAGCCCTTCAGGAGTGGCTTTGCACAGTCAAAAGGGAGAGCGGCTATAAAATAAGAAGTCCTCCTCTAGAAGTACCAATTATTCTACCAATAACAGTTTCAACTGTTATTTCATATGCTTAAACCAGGACCTTGGTTCCTGATTTTGATTTTGATTTTGAATTAGAATGGCACACAATGGCAAATTGAGAACATACATGCGGTCTTGGGGTTGGGGGGAAAAAAGCCCAGAATGAGTGTGAATTTAAAAAGCCTGTTCTTGGTGTACCTTTCAGGAAAAGTCTTCCTCAACTAGGACCTCTTCAGGTTTGGTATTTAACATTTCAAAGGATTTTGTAGGACTTTGCTTCTCAAAAGTCATTCAAGATTCTAAGCTCTTGTCATCATTAGACTTCAAAGCAGAAACTGTGAGCTATTTTAATAGCAAGCGTTTAATCCTAACCTTTGAATTGAGATTAGGGGTAACAATGGACAGCTGTAAGGGGTAAACTGAGTTTTTCTTTCTTTTTTCCTTTGTGCAAGGACTTACAATGAAAGTCTTGCCCCTTACTCATTGACAATTTTTTTTAAAGATAAACTTGCGCAATAGTATCTGTCATTAAAAAAAAAAAGGTGCTGTAATTGAAAGGCCTTGACAGACATAGATCAACTTCATGCACTCACAGACTGTTTCCATAAAAGATAAAGCATCATAAAGCCCCGCTGGATTATATGTGCCATTATTTTAATGTTTAAAGGGTGGGTGGATGTATGCGGTGAAGGAGGTTGGTGTAAATTAGCTGTAATGACCTCAAGCAGCCTCCAGCGTGCTATGCTTTGTCAAGGGGTGTCCTGGAGGACAGCTGCCTTTTCCCATTCTGTTTCACCTGTTTTCCTCACCTCCTGGACCAGCGCACACCACTTAGCACACCTTCCTACTCTCTGCAGTTAAGATATGGCTGCATTACTATTTGGAACAAAAACGCCCCAGGAGCTTTTTGCTAGTGTCCCTGTGGAAGAGACCGTAGAACTTCCTCCACGAGTGGATTCTCAAGTTCTTGTACATGAGTTCAGAACGTGGCTAGCTAGTGCTGTAGAGGTAATAGAGTCATCTGTCATGGTTTGAAATGTGAGTTGTCCCTCACAGGCTCATGTGTTTGAATCTTTAGGTGTTTGGGAAGTTCACGGCACCATTAGGAGGTGGAGCCTTGCTGGAGGAACCTGGTCACAGTAGGTGGCAAGTCTCTTTCATCCAATGACTTGCTGCTTGCTGGTATCCTAGGCACATTCTCCTTTAAGTTATCGGTATATACCCCCGAAATCACCTAAATGCCATGGTATGTGTAAAAAAGAAAGAAAGGGCAGATTGGCCACAGACAAGAAATGGAAAAGGTTTATTGTTGCATGCTGCCCCCGGACTGATTCTCTCTGAAGGGAGAAGAAACCTCAGTCTAGAGGTGGAACAGAGTCTTTTATGCCTGGGAATGTGGGCCGGGAGGTACGTCAATCTGGGGCTTTTGTAAGTGCCCAGGGCAGTGGCCAGTGAGCAGAAGCTCTGCCCAGAGCATGAAAGATGGGAACTCTGTCAAGATGGACTTGGTTATTCGTTGCTGTGATAAAACACCGGAGAAAGTTAACTTACAGGAGGAAAGCTTTGCTTTGCCTTGTGATTTCAGAGGTTTCATTCCAAGCTGGCTGTTTCTGTGGTAAGGTGGAACATCATGGTTCCCGGAAGTGGAGAGGGAGAGGAGGGAGAAGGGCCCACCAAGATCATGCCTTCAGCGAACTTCTCCCTCCAAATGCACCCCTTCTCTCAAAGTTTCTGTCACCTACCAATAAAACCATCAAACAGAGATCCATCAGTGGATTAATTCACTGATTGGATTAGACACCCATGACCTGATCAGCTCTTTGGGACTGTACCTGCTGAGCCTTTAGGGGATGCAGTTCATATTCATAACCGAATAGCTATAATAACATACACGCTCACACAGACACGCACAGACACACCCACACAGATATGAAAAGTCAAGTGTGAATATATATATATTTGATATTTTTTCTGAATTTGTCAGATTGTAAATGGGTTGAATCCACAGACATAGAGCTTGTAGTTTTCTTCTAATGTCCCCAAAGTCAGGCTTGTGCGACTCAAGTTAAGGCACGATACATGTCGGCCTGTGTCATCTGTTGTTCTCCATTCTTTGCATTTGTGCGGCAGCTTTTGCTGTTTCTCGGAAAATAGCCGTCTACACTCTCTTCCAAAGGAAGTCTGAAGAAGTTTTGTTGATCATCAGGAGCCAGGTGATTGTCTGATTGTCTGCAGGAATAGCGAGTGGGAGTCCACTTTTGTGGAATGGAAACCAACCGGGAGATCAAAGGTATAGGGATGAAGAACACTTGAGAAGAATGGAGGGGCATGGAGATGAGGCCCATGGGAAAATGATGGAACAGTACAGTGGAAATAACGCTGACCTAGGAACTCAGAGCCTGGGCTCCCTCGTGCTGCTCCTTAGCCATATCTTACCTTGGGATAATCCATTCTTGGCGCAATCAAGTTTCTTCATCTATGCAGTATGAGGGTAGAAGCAGGTGAGTTTTATAGTCTTTTTTTTTTTTCCATTTGACTATTTGGTTCTAAGGTAATATATTTTGACATAAACCAAACAATGAACCAATCAACCTGGTAATCTGCCCAAAGTTTTAGAGTGCAGAATAAAAATATTATACTAACTTCACAGAATTGAAAGATACTATGAGGATTTCAGGAAGAGAATTCCATAGCGAAGATCAGGAAATGTGAAAATGTTTTCATCTCCATTTCTTATGTTCAGAAAAAGTTTGTTTAGCTGCTAGAAAAATATGGAAGAGTTGGGATTGAAATGTACAGGCTAGAATTAACTTGGGGCGTATGTCTGATAAAATGAAAGATGGGAATAGACGTTTCCAGAAGAAACTATGTGCAAGAGATGACAGAAAGATTTGGTAGTATTTCTGCTATGTTCTTTTAACAATTTGAACATGTGAAATATAACATTGTACAGAAGAAAAATTGTGGAGCAGTAGTGTCAATAATTTGGTAACTTATTTTTAGATAGGATTTAGTGATTTCCCCCCCACCTGTATATAGACTTTTAAAGGAGTGTTTATTTTTCAAGGAATGCATGCTATTGTTTTGATTTTTGTTCTAAGACAAAGCATTGTGTAGTCCAGACTGGCCTGGAATTCCCTGTGTAGCTGAGGCTGACTTTGAACTCTGGCCTTTACCTCCTGGGCATGTAGATATGGATGTGCACTCCATGCTTGGTGTATGTGGAGATGGAGACCAAAGCTAAGGACTTCATGCATGTTAACTGTTGTCTCCTTGGTTGGATGTTCATGAGTGACAGACGAGACCACAGGGTGAGATGCTGAGTTCTGCAGAGCCTTCCTGCCTTCATTGCTGATGATGTGGGTTCAGAGACTGTTACCATTATCTGTGAGCTCAGAGAATGTCCGACAAGAAAGTGTTAGGACCAGTCACGGAGAACAAGAGAGGTTTGCCCAGTGTCCTTCAAAGGTGTCTCTATAGTTGTTAAATGGCTTGTATTTTTAACTAGCCATTCAACTATCATTACCCAGGCAATATAGAAAAGCCTGGTAAAAAGGACTAAGATCCAAGTTAAGATGCTGTTCAGGACAAAGTGCACAGGAGTTTTCCAGACATATTAGGTCATTCCTTCCGGTCCCACTCAAGCCTCTATCACACCAGGATTTACCCTCCCTCCCATGCTATTCTTCTTACTGAGGTATATGAGCCCTAGTTCTGCTGCTTAATGGCACTGAGAGAAAGTAAAGAGAATTATTTCCATCTTTTGGGTGTTCTGCATCTTAGGGGTGGAAGTTAACTTGAACCAACAACTTGACAATAACCTCTTTTGACTGGTTTGAACTTGAATTGACTGAGAATTGAATAAATTCCATATAATGAGGGTCCCATCGAGAGTAGCATTCTGTAATATGCTTCGCGACCAATGGGATTGTGTGAGAAGTATATGTAAGTGGCAACTGTTAGCACCTTAGGGCCTAATGCGCAGAACAACATAGTGTTCTGAAGGGGGAAAAAAAACATTAGGGAGAGAACAGAGTCCAACTTTTTCTTTCCATCAAGTTTTAAGAGGACTTCCAAAATGGAGTTTGGGAAACCAAATATGAGAGTTGAAATGCCAGGATCTCTCCCCCCACCTCTGACTCTCTGTATGTAGACTTTTCTGTCAGTTGACCCTTGACTCCAAATGCATTCTGGTCTTTATGAGTTCCTCAGTGTTGGGTTTCCATTTTTTTAAAAAGCAATTGTGAAGAGAAAACAGGGCACTTCCCAGTTCTTCTCATTTCCCAGTGGCTGAGTCAATCCTAGGATATTGCAGTATTTCAAGGAAACCTAAATCAGTCAGATTCCATCACTTCATTCTGTTCCAATTCTGGGGTACACCCTTGGGTTCTCGAAGAGGAACAAAGGCAAGACCTGGGTCAGTGTCACATGTGTGGGGTTTGTCCCACATTGCAGTGTGATGTTCGGCTTTTATAGTTGAACAAATGCGGCGGGTGAGCAGCTGTGGGGATTTGCTGTGCCTGACTTGCACTTTGAACTGCTCCTCTGACACAGTTTGCTGCTTATTTTTAAGTGGGCTTTGTATGTCATTGACTCTCGTTGCGAAACAGACCTTGGGGAACTTCTGGCCTGGTGCGCTCATTCTATGGAAACAAAGGAGCATGCCAGCGGAGACTTCAACAGGCTTAAGGTTGCAGTGCTATAACATGGCAAACCAAGGTTTGACCCATTTCCTGAGTCTTGCTTTGGTGTTTCAGGTACTTTATCTCTAGAAAGGAACTAATAATATTGGTCATTGCTGTCCACACCTTTAGTGGAAAACCTTCCATGGAATGCATGTAATTATTGGATTTTAAAAATTTATTTATGCATTATTTAAAATTATTTACTTATTGAGAAAGAGACAGACAGACAGGCATGGTACATGTGTAGAGGTCAGAAGACAAGTTTCAGAAACTGATTCTTTCTTCTTCTAACAGTGGGCCAGGGATTGAACTCGGGTCACCAGGTTTCTATGCAGGAGCCTTTACCTGCTGAACCTTCTCGATAGCTGATATTTGAAATTTGTATCATTTTGTAAAGCCGTTACTTGGTTTTCTCTTTATATTATGCTGTGCAATCTAACATACACAAAAGTGGAAAGAGTAGAAAATAAACCCATAGTCAGCAAATTTTAACCCCTCAACCTGTTTCCTGTTTTCTGCATTTTCTATTCCAACCAATAATTCGAAATAATTTCAGATATCACACTGTTTGTCCACATATATTTTAGCATAGAAAAGATAAAGATACTTAAATAGTTACAATCTGATTAATAACTCAAATAATGATCAGTAACTCCATAATGATGCCAAATATCCTATAGTTGTTCCTTTTTATTTATGCAAATACTATTTGGTAATTTTATTTGCAATCATGTTTTCTCTTGCAAAGGAGAAACCAACTCTTTTGAGAATGGTGAGTATATTAGTTCGGGGAGAGAATTCTCAGCATCACTGATAAAATGGGCCATGTCATTACAACCTCCTGGAGGGACTCAACATTTGCTCTGTTAGTGAGGCTCAGAAAGCAGAAGCACCTTGACTTCCACAGGGTAAATCCTGTGGACGGACAGCCTGATCCACGAGGCAAATCCGCACCTCCCATTGCCATTTGTCCACCTATTTTAGGATCTGCCCTTTGGCTTTTTCGATGTGTAGGGCTCTGGATGCAGAAATTCCTCTACAATATCTATTTTCAATGCATTTATTACAGTTGACTAGTAGCCAAATGCCTAAAGCCAATACGGAATTGTGCCCCCCTTTTGAACCTGTTTACGTTGACAAATGTGTTCAGAGTTTCAAATGTCCATAGGGATCTGATTAGACTTGTCCCCTGAGACTGTGGCCAGAGGAAAAGAGGCCCTTTCCTAACTGTGGTCTGTGTGTCCCCAGAAACTATGTGTCCAAATGACAGGGTGGGCCCAGAGAATTCTGGAAAGGAATAAGCAGGAAGCAGAGGCAGGGATCCTCCAGAGGGTAAAGGCAAGAGGGCTCTGAGGAGACTCTCAGGGCGTCATTGGATGGTGTAGAGAGATGCACAGTTAGGTTCAACAGAATTGGTCGTTAAATAACAGAAAGGATGGGAGGAAAGGGGGTATCTCTGGAGATGAGTCTTTTGCTTAAGACACGGTTTGGAAAGTGAGTATTTCTACAGACTTGGAGAATAAGTCCAGTGTGCACAGCTGTGAGTCCACTGGGGGCTCTTGGGGATCACAAGAGAAGGAGCAGAACTAACATTTGAGTGGGTGTGTGCAGCTGTTGCCATCCTTGCAGCTCTTCCCATGTGCGGACTACGCTGTTGTGGGCTGGAGTTAAGTATTTGCAGGGTAAGATGCATAGGAAGAGAAGCAGCCATGGACTCAGGCTCTTTTAATCATCTGTCTGTCAAAATATCCCTTTCTTCTTGATGCTCTTACTTCTAGTTACTCTCCCCTCTCCCCAGTTGTTGTGAAACCTAATGGGAGCTCAAGGGAGGAAGGCCTTATTTTAGCTGTTTCAGAAGGCTCAGTCCTTCGGGTTTCCCATGCACGTGCGCCATGCATCATTTTTTGTCAGGTGAATGTGCCTTCTTCACCTCACTGCGTACAGGGAGGGCTACTGAGAAGCTGCTCCCAAGGACTTGACCCAGTGACCTACTTCGTCCAGCTAGATTCTGCCCTCTGAACCTTCCAAAAATAACACCACCACTTGGTGGCCAAACCTCTAATATATGAGCTTTTGGGAGACCTGTCATATTCAAAGCATAGCGCATCCTATATGTTATCCCTTGAACCCAGAACAAATGAGTCTTAATGACGAACCACTCGTCCTACCTGTCTTCTCTCCTTCCCTTTCTCCCACAAAAGGATCATGTCAGATTCTTGCTGGGATCTCCTCTGACAGCAGATTGGCTGAGGGCCATTGCATATAGTCAGTTATGCGACCTTGTCCTAAACCAAGAGGATGGTCTCATATGGTCAGAGTTGTCGGAGTGGTGATGTAATACGTCCTCATCAAGGAAACTGTGTTGTCTCTGATTGTCATGAAGCCACCAACAGAGCCTGCAGGGGTTGTGTCTACCCACCTTCCTGCTTCAGAGTCCACAGATCCCGCCAATGACTGGACACTAAGCTGGTTGTTGGCGGGAGCCCTGCTGAGTACTCTTCCTCCGTGTTCATGTTTGTTCTTCATACAACATTAGAAGAAAGCCAATTTTTCTTCCATTTAACCTTGGAAGGAATGATAGATAAATGAAGATTTCAGATTTTGCTTAAGGTTTTGCATCTAATATCTAGGATGTACATACACGCTTCAAAGACTGTAATTGTTGTTGTTGTTGTTTTTAAGCAAATACATAGATAGTAGTCACATGCCTCCAGTTGTCCTTTATTCCTCTGAGGCAACATCATTTTTTCAAAGAATGAAAGCTGAAGGCACCAACCAGACTCCCCTTAGCCTGTGTTCCGTAAAGATTAATGATATAAGTTGAGACCCCTTATCCAAAATGCCTGGGACCAAAAATGTTTTGAATTTCAATTTATTTTTTCTTTTGGAATATTCACTTATGACTTGTGAGATATCTTGGGTATAAGACACAAAATTCACTTTTTTAAAAAAATTTTTATTATTATTATTATTTATTCAACTGTGCGCATGTGCACGTGTGCGTGTCTGTGTGTGTGTAGAACCAAGGACGAATTCGCGAACCACCATGGACGCCTCCACCTCCTTCTGCCCAGGGATTCACAGGCTCCGCCCTACCAGGACCAGAAGCGCAGGCCGCCCCCGCTTCCGCCTGGCGTCTATACGTGGGATCTGGGATCCGAACTCAGGACCTTCCGCCTGCAAGGCGGAGGCTTAACCCCTGAGCCACCTCTCCAGCCCACAAAATTCACTTTTATCTCTTAGATGCCTTATGAACATAGCCTAAAAATAACCTAATACAGTCATTTTAATCATTTTGTGCATTAAAACTACATAAGGTGCGATACCTCTGGAGGTATGTTGGAATTTAAAATGTTTTGAAATATGGAGCATTTTGGATTTCAGAATTTTTAATTGAGATAATACCTTTATCCCACATTCCTAGTGCTTCCTGTCTCCCAGGTGCTAATCAATCGGAGGGTACTGACTTCTCTGATGTTTCAGAAGCTCTGACAGGTAAGGAAACCCACCACATAGTTTCTCAGGCCCTGGGCATTTACCTGGGTAGTCTGGCTACATACGCTGTACACATTGGCTTTCTGCTGCCTCACCTCAATGCTTGCAACTGTGTGTGTGTGTGTGTGTGTGTGTGTGTGTGTGTGTGTGTGTGAGAGAGAGAGAGAGAGAGAGAGAGAGAGAGAGTCCCATAGTGTACTTACTTGTTCCTGACCTGGGAAGAGTTTGGAGGATTCTTCCAGGTCTGATTGCACCACCAAGACCGCACAGCCTAATTGGGGTTGGAATGTGTGGTCTCCCGTCTGCTCCTCGCCAGCCTCGCGGTTAACTTCTTATTCTGACTTGCTTATTTCTGGGCCCTGGGGCTTGGCAAGCAAGAGCGGGATGTTCACAGGGCTGCGCAGGAGCGAGGCTGACTTGCTCCTGTTAATGATTGTTAAACATCTTCAGCTCGGCCTTTCTCCACCCTCCCTGCACCTTCCTTTTGGACAAGACTCAAACCAGGCCTCCATGCCTGTGGCCATGAGAGAGAACTTCCGTCCCACTTGTTCTCTGTGGCATCTGGCTTTGTGCAAGGAAAGGGAGCAAATACTCACCTCCCAGATGCAGACACCGAGCCAGCTTCTTCCTGCATGAAGGAAGTGTGGCTTCTAGTTTTGCTTTTATAAACTTTTCTGTAAAGAAGTCCTTGATATGTAGTTGGGCCATCTCCTGGTTGAGATTTTTCATTTTGCTCATTTTACTTTGTTGTGTTTTGACTAAGGGTCTCATGTGTAACCCAGACTGGTCTCAGACTGTCCTGCTCCGGCCTCCCCAGTGTTGAGATTACAGGTGTCACCCCCCTCCTCCTTGCAGTGACTCTAACTTTGATTTAAGGATCTGAACAAGTGAACAGATTGATCTCAACAATACTGTTATGGTTTGAACTGTGTTCCTACAAATTTTTAATTAATTAGCTTTTCCTTTGACTTTTTTTTTTTTAGTACATGTTTGTAATGTGTGTCATCCCTGTCCACTGTCCTTTCCCCTCCACATCTTTCCCACATTCACGTCTATTTGTTTTGTTCTATGATCACTGAGTTTAGCAAAGACCTTCTGTGTGACCTTGGGCTTGCTGCTTATCAGTTTCATTCTGGTGGGCTCAGCAGTGGACATCAGAAGAAACCGTTCAGTATAAGTTGGTGGACATGTGATATGGGAACATTTGATATTTGTTAAATATATTTTACTACCCATCATCATCTTTTCCTAGCAGAAACTAAAGTAAATTCAGGTTTCTCTTACTAGCTTTTTTTTTTTGTAATTTTAATTTTTTTGCGTGTGTGTGTGTGTGTGTGTGTGTGTGTGTGTGTGTATGTATGTGTGTGCATGCGTGTATGTGTCTGTGTGTTCCAGAAGGCATTTGAGTGTGTGTGCCCATGCAGGCTCAAAGGTAACATCAGGAATCATCCTGGATTGCTTTACCTTTTTTATTGCTTTGCTCTAGGATTTCCCAGGCACCCCATCTCAAGATCAGAATTACAGAATTTTTACCTGGATCAGAGGATTCAAGTCTTTTTGCTTACAAGGCAAAGGCTTAACCTTTGAGCCTTTCCAGCCCTTTTCTTTTTGGGAAATATAAAAAGACCTTCACCTTTCCCAAAATATTTCAAATATTCATAGTGAAAATCCTTTACCTCATTGGTTTTGCCTGATTTGTTCATTTTTCATAGTAGGAGCAATGAAATTAACTAGTTTTCCATTTGTTAGACTGAGCTAAGATCCTTATATATCTTATTTAAACTTACCATTTATGTGTTATTGAGTCCATTTGAAAGATGGGAAGATTGGGGCCAAGATGACTCCGTAATATAAGCGTTTGCTCTACAAGCAAATGGATCAGAGTTCGGATCCCTGGATCCCCTTATTTATATTTCAGGTTTCCATATTTCCATTCCCTGTACTCACTGTTCCTACCTGGAGCCTATAGTCTTCCTCTGAACTTCATTAAGACTGATGGTTGAAAAGACATGGACTCAGACAAGTTAAGGGATACTTATGTGAGCTGTCCAGGATGTTAGTAGCAGAAAGACACTGGATTAAAAATCCTAATTAGTGCAGCGCTGTGCTTTCTGTTGCCCCAGGCTTAGGGTGGGTTCCCTGCCTTTCAATGCCTGTAAAAGGTCCCTCTTCTGCAGACTGCACTGAGGCCATGTGCCTCACACCTGCAAGAAACAGAGAACATCTGTATCTCTGTGAAAATATTTGAACTCTGGAACTCACATGGTAGAAGGAGAAAACTGGCTGCAAAGTTCTACTCTGGGCTCCATATATGTGCCACAGTACACAGTTACACACACACACACACACACAAAACAGGCATGGTCGCATGCATACACATGCAAGGTGGGCATGACTGTATGCATACACACATAGAGAAGGTGGGCGTGGCTGCATACATGCAAAAAGTGACCTGGTTGTATGCACACACATAAAATACAGTCATTATGGGGGCTGGAGAGGTGGCTCAGGGGTTAAGCCTCTGCCTTGCAGGCGGAAAGTCCCAAGTTCGGATCCTAGACCTCACTTATAGATGCTGGGCAGAAGCGGGGGCAACCTGCGTTTCTGGTCCTGGTAGGGCGGAGCCTGTGAATCCCAGGGCAGAGCAAACAAGGAAGAAGTGGAGCCGGTCCATGATGGTTCCCGAATTCGTCTGTGGTTCTACACACACACACACATACACACACATACATATACACACACATGCATACATCCATAATTGAATAAATAATAATAAAAATACAGTTATGGCATGCACATACATATATACACATGGCTATCTATCCACACACACTCACACAAGGCTACACACACACACACACACACACAAGGTGGGTATAACCGTATACACAAACACACATAGAAGGTGGGCATGGCTGTACACACGCACGCGCGCGCACACACACGCACACACATTCACCCAGAAAGAAGGGGGGAATGGCTGCATATACACATATATACAAACACACACATGCACACACACAAGGTGGCTGTATGCTTCAGTAACCTCAGCGCCAGGAAGGCTGAGGCAGAAGGATCACCCAGGCTTGCTGGCCTACTTCCAGGTTCAGTGAGAGACCTTGTCTAAGATGGATGGAATAGGATTTGTAAATGAAGGTGTTGAGTAGTCAAAATATACTCTGTAATGTTTCACTTGAAAATTATCTTCTTTTTACAATCTGGAGACTTTTAAGGACATGTACTGTGTTGAGCTGTTTGCTTTAATTTTGAGCAATTTATCAGTTTTTTAAAAAATTATTGTTGAGCATGTGTGTGTGTGTGTGTGTGTGTGTGTGTGTGTGTGTGTTTGGTTTATGTGTGTTAGAGGACACGTGTCTCCTTGTGGAGGCCCAAGGGCGACTTCGGGAATCATCCTGGATTGTTTCTACCTCCTTTTTGCTTTGCTCTAGGATTTCCTACACTCCACCTTCCAGAGCTGGAAATGCTCGTTGCTGCCATTTCTGCCTGGCATTTTTATATGGGATCCAGGATCTGAACTCGGTTCCTTCTGCTTGCAAGGCAGAGTCTTAACCCCTGAGTCATTTCTCCAGCCCACAGGTTTTTTTTTAATAGTTCTTGTGTGTGCGTGTGTGTGTTTCATGTGCACTACAGCTTCCATGTGGGGATCGGAGCACAAGTTGTGGGAGTTGGTTCTCTCCTTCTACCATGTGGGCTGCAAGCATCAGTGTGGTTTGGCAGCAGGCATCTTCACTGTGCTCTTACTGGCTCATTCATTTAACTTTTTGTGTGTGCACAGCTGTGTGTGTAGGTGTGTACTCCCATGTTAAGCACAGAAGCCAAAAGAGAATTTAGTATGTCTTTACCTGCCGTCTAAAGTATTTTCTTTTTATTTTTGAGGGGTCAGGTTGGGGGAATAGGTTCTTATTAAATCCAAGGCTGACCCTGAATTCCTGACGTTTCTGCCCCTACCTTCCAAGTGCTGGAATTGTAGGCACTAAAGGCTGAACTCAAGGCCTTGTGCATGCCAGGCAGGCATGCTACTTCTGTCTCCTGCACAGAATCTGAGTTAAAGACAGGAAGCCACTGATCTGTCAAAACCCACTATGATGGATTCTCTTATATTAAAATTTAAGTAGTTCAGGCTTAAAAATATAACATGACTCTGGAGAAGTCTTTGGAAAGCTGCTTCCAAGGATTTAGAGATATGTGAGCACAGTTTGTAGATTCAGGAAGCCAAATCAGATATCTTTTTGGAAATTAGCTTCTGAGATTTTTTTTTGTTTTTGCAACAAAACCGTGCCCTATTAAATCCCTGAGTTCAACTTTCTCCTTGCTTGTTGTCTGCCTCTTTCTCCTGGCTTCTGATTCACATTGGGCTTTGTTCTGTTTCCACAGTCGGTTCCCTCCTTACTAGCCAGGAGGCAGACAGGGCAGGTGGCGGTCTCTTCCTTGGCACAGCAGCTGATCACATGGACACTCAATTGCAGGCTGAGACGAGGTGCGCACCAGCCTAGCTTGTGATCTGAGGCATGTTCATGTGTTTGGACTTGTCCCTCTCCTCTTGCTGAGCCTGCAACTTGGAGGACTGGAGGGAGGTGGTGGTCCCCTTGCAACGCATGGGGAGCTAGGGAAACAAGAGAGGAGGAAATGCCTGGAAATACAGTTTCAATTGGATTTCATGTTCTTGTTTCTAGAAGCATTTGCAGATACCTAAGTCTCCCTCCCTCCCTTCTTTCCTCCTTCTCTCCTTCCATCTGTCCTTCTGTAGCAGTCAGACTGCATGGTTGCTGATAAATCACCATCAAAGGGCTTCAGGGAACAAGGGGTTTATTGTCTCTTAGGATTGACCCATTACAGTTCTCAGTCCAGCTTGACAGGAGAGCTCACACCAGCACCAGGGTGGAGGGAACTAGCTACACTATCTCTACATAATGACTGAGAGAGGGACAATCCTTACTTGCCAGACCAGCATGTCTGGCCAAGTGTACACAAGGATGTCAACTTTCTCAACCATCTCTGTATTTTATTCCAGGGCCTAGTCCCACTCACCATGGGCTGGGCCTTCCCCATCAGCTAGACAATCTCCTGCAAGTTTTCTTTGGCTTAACTCAACCATTAATTCTCTACAAATGCGCCCAGAGCTCAAATCCTCAATTGTCAATATATCTAACTATGACACCTTCCCTTTCTTCCTTCTTGGATATCATGTAGCCCAGGCTGCCCTGAAACTCATGAAGTAGTCAAGTCAGCTCCTACCGTCTCTATCTTCAAGCATATACCTTGCCACATCTGGTTAGTGCAGTGCTGGGGATGGAACCTAGGACTTCTTGTGGGTATTACAGGCCCTCTACCAGGTGAACCACACCTCTAGACCCCCTTAACTTTTCATTTTTAATGGAATTATAGTGGACAATTCAATTTCTGCCTGGCCAAAGTTAACCTTTTTTCTACAGATGTTTGAATCTTTGTCCTTCAGTCAAGAGTGAGAGAGAGAAATTGCAGATACTTACTCTCAAACGATTAGTGTTACACATTTAAAAAATACTGGGCTGGAGAAAGAGTTCAGAGACTAAAACTGCTTTGCAAGCAGAAGGTCCTGAGTTCAGATCTCAGGTCTCACGTAAAAACACCAGACAGAAACAGGAGGCCTGGTGGATGGAGTCCAGCAAATCCCAGAGTGAAGCAAAAACAAGGGAGAAGCAATCCAGGATGATCCCTTGATTCCATGAGGACACACAACACACACACACACACACACACACACACACACACACACACACACCCCAAATAAATAATATGACCCTACTGATAATTTCTCATGTTTCCCCAATAGTAAATAAATGTAGACTTATTTATTCCTCTTATAAAACAAAGCATATGTTTTGGACTGCTTTCTTTTTACTTAGAGTAGGGTGACCTTATGTCCCCGATTCCCTGGGAGTGTGCTTGTCTCATTGCTTTGTTCTAGAATAGTCAGTAGCGTCCTTTTCACTTTACATGGCTTCCTTACTGAGTAATAAGTAATACAGTCCCTAACAAAGTTCCTGCACAAGGTTGGTTATAACTAACCTTCTGTGCTCTCACTGTTGGAAACAGAAGTTCTGCCCCATGTAATTACTACTACCATCCCACTAATAATATATATGATTAATAATGGGAAGATTGAAGGTTATTGCCCATAATTATAATTACTTTTTTCTTACTGAGTGCAGGGTGCTGCTGTCTATAGTCTGGGCTGCTCAGGAGGTGGAGGCTGAAGGTAGCTTGTGCCAGGAGGTGGAGGCTAGTCTGGGCCAAATAGGGAGACCCATCAGCAAGAAGTAGAACTGTTAAGTGTTGCTGCATATTGAATACATTTCCGTACAGTTGCAGGGGTTTACATAGGCCAGAATAACTAGACCCTAGGGGGTCTGTGCATCAAATAAGTATAATTACTTTAACTGCTCGATGTTGAAGCAAAATTTCAAACCTTTCAAATAGGCAGTAGAAATTATGAAATAAGAGGTCTGTAGTTTTCATTCTTTATTAGCTTTGGAGATGTTAGTCGTCGCTGAATGGTATGGTATAAAAATCTTAACATTGCCGGAGGTAGGGAAGAAATTCTGAAAGTCTTGTAAAATGTAAATATCTGGAGATTTTTTCTTTCCTAAAGCAGTTCCCGTAATTTGATGAGACAGGAACTAGTTGAGATTTTCGTTCTTATTTGATATATGATTTTAATTGTTCTTGGGTAACCATTCCCAAATTGCAGGAAGCTGCATGCTGGAGAAAGGACCTTTCCTTTAAAATCCATCTGTGTCTCAGAGCAGGTTTTGCTTGGCTGGGGAAGCAGCTCTGTGGTGACCTGCAAGCAGAGTGGGGGAAAGAAAACTATCAAGATTGATTAGTTCGAAGGAAGCGGTGGGTGGACCTCCCCAGAATGCTCGCCCAGGTCTGCAAAAGTGAGCAGCGAAACCACCCGAGGCATCCAACGAGCTTTCTGTAGCTTTCTTGCACGTCTACTTATAATTACTTCCTCAAGGGACAGCTTCGCCATTGGGGGGAGAGTCTAACAAGGCAAAGATGCACGTGAACTTCACTCACGCTGATCAGGTGACCCTGGGCGCTCACGTGCGCCAGGACAGAGGCAGCAGGCGTGGGACCAGGGAACCATGGGGCTGGGAATCCTCGCAAAGAGAACTCTGGGTCTTCAGCCCCTAAACCAATTGCTCACTGTCGCAAAGCCTTAGTTTTCACTCTGCCTGTCTTTTCTCCTGAAGGTAACCCCTGCCTTCTCCGCTTTGTTTTCACTGATAACTGTAAAGTCCCATTTGTTTGTCAAGCTTTCTGTCACTATCACAAATGCTGGAAACAATCACCTTATAAAGAGAAAAGGTTAATTTTGACTCAGAGTGTTGGAAGTTCCAGCCTGTATAGTTGGTTGGCCCCATTTTTGGAGTCTCTGATGAGGTAGCACATCTCTACACAAGTCTGTAATGGTTCCAAACTGTTTACTTTGTGGCCTGGAAGAGAGGCCAGGGTTCCACAACCCTCTCCCCCTCAGTGGCACACCCTCAGGGACCTAAGGACCTTTCCTAGCCCCCTACTCATAAAGGTTCATCACCTACCATTAGAACATGCCCTATGCAAACATAAGGGGTTATTTTTTTTCCTTCAACTCAATTATGGAGACTGCCAGGGTGGCGCAGTTGGTAAGAGAGCTTGTGGCGCAAACATGAAGATCTGAGTTCAGAGTCCCTGTACCTGTGTAAAAGGTCAAATGTGGCTGCTTGTTCCTGTAACCCCAGAGGGAGGGCACAGACAGGAGGACCACTGGAGCTTCCTGGCCTGCCAGTGTAACTGAAAAGGAATGTAAACCCCAGGTTAATTCTGAGGACCAAAGCAGAGAGACGTAGACCAGTATCCTCTTCTGACCTCTGAGTGTGTGTACCTTTCAGACATGTGAGCATATATGCATCCAACCCACAGCTCGCGCGCGCACACACACACACTATTACCATGAGGGAAAATGAGGTGGTTGTGACATTTCTTCCTTTACACTCCTAGATCCAGTATATTCATTCATGTGCAGTAGGAGATACAGCTCTGCTAGGAGCTCAGCACTGAGATGCCTACACATACCACAGCCCAGCCCATGCTGATGGAGCCCCTCCCCCTAGAGGACTAGACACGCAATGGTGATGCGAGGTCGTCCCTGCCACCTTTGCTAACTCACATCAGATGGCATCGCTTTTGGTCTTGAGGCAGCACTGCGTTCTTCCATCACATTGGCTTCTGTTTCACATGCTGCAGTGCTTGCTAAGCTGGGAGCTTATTTTGTTTTCTGTCTCCTCTTCCTTTGAGGATGTTGACTCTTTACGACAGGAAGTTCCATTCTTGGTGGCTTTACATTGTTTTGTTTTGAGAAAACATCTTTATCTAGTATCTATCACCATCTTTCTCTGATAGCAAATGCCTAGTGAATATTGTTCAGTGAACAGAACAGTTGGTGTGTTATTTTGTTACCTATGAAAGCATCTTTGAAGAAGGAAGGATTTATTTTGGCTCATGGCTTCAGGGTTACAGTCAGTTATGGTGGGCAAAACATGGGCACAGGAATGTGAGGTGATAGGATACATGATCCATGGTCAGGAAGCAGAGAGAGATGAATGCTGTACCCCCTTCTTTCTTCTTCATCAGTCTGGGCTCTGAGCCCATGGGATGACTCTGCCCACTTTCAGAGAGGGTCTTCCCGCCTCAGTTATACCACTCTAGAAACGCCCTCACCAACATACCCAGAGGTGTAGCTACGAGACATTCCAAATCCAGCCCATTTGACAGTGAAGGCCGACTATTGGCCGGGCTCTGACTAGCTCACAGCCAGAGGAGTACTGACTTACCTCTTGTGACAGCAAGGGAGAGCTGTGATAGGAAAGGGACCTACTGCTATATAAAGAGAACAAGGCCTTCTAACTGCAGGTTACAATGAGAGTTCTCCAGACCCAGCCCCCTCCCCACCTGCCCAGGCAACAGACATCCTCCACCAGATAGCATTCAGAATGCCTGAGACAAGAAGTATGCTGTTGGGGAATGGATGCATTTTGTGTCCTCTATCCATAGCAACGAATGCCCTACATGGCACACAGAATATCAGGCTCTGCAGAGACCTGCATCCAAACATAGCGACCAGAGTTCAATCCCTGGAGTCCGAGTGGAAGGAAAGAATTGAGGGGGGGTGGCCTGTGCTTCTGGTCCTGGTGGGTGGAGCCTGTGTGGGCAGAGTACACAAGGAGGAGATGGAGGCGGTCCATGGTAGTTCCTGAATTCGCCCATGATTCTACACACACACACACACACACACACACACACACACACACACACACATGCACAATTGAATAAATAAATAATTTTAAAAAAAGATGGTGAGAGCAACACATATTTGCTCTTTTGGAATTTGACAGGATTGGTCCTTGTCATGATTATCTGTGACACCTCTCAGTCCTGGGGTCTCAGCTGCTCTTGGAGGGTCAGAAGCACATGAAGGGCTGCCAGATGGCTCAGATGCTAAAGTACCCGCTGCAAAAGCAGAGGACCTGGGTTTGGGTCCCTAGCACTGTGCAGCAGGTGGGCATGATAGCATGGGTCTGTGACTCTGGTGCTGGGAGTGGCGACGGGCAAGTCCCTGGAGCCTGGCCTGACCAGTGCAGTTGTGATGAGCCCCAAGTTCAATAAGAGACCTTGCCTCGAAAAATAAGATGAGGCTGCAGTTCGGTGAAGTGCTGTATATTTCCACAAGACCTGAGTAAGATTTGTCCTATCAGTGTTCTGCCTGTCAGGGGAAAGATCTCAAGAGACCTCACAGCTCCCTGAGAGACTGATGGAGAGTTATGTCAAGGGGGGGAAGGAAGTGGTTTCCTCAGCGATGTACTCACCACTGATGCGTGATTCACGCGCCAGCAAGTACTCAGGCACGTGCCATCAGAGGCGACCAGATGAAGCTCAGTGGGTCAAGAGATATAATACAAAAAAAAAATAGGAGGGAGCCTGGTAGGAAAGAAGGGTTGTAATAGAAGCTCAGTGGGTCAAGAGATATAATACAAAAAAAAAATAGGAGGGAGCCTGGTAGGGAAGAAGGGTTGTAATAGGAAAAGGAAGGGAGATAAGGTTGGGGGAATTACCAAGATGTCTGCGGTGACTTAGCTTCCTCCAGCTTTGGCCAGCCAGCTATGCCGCCTCTGCTTTGAGAGACTTGTACCTTTCCTCTGGAACCGTAAGCTGAATAAATCTCCCTTTCTCCCTTAAAAAAAAAAGATTGGGGGAATTAACATGTGAAAATATCATAAATTCACTATTTTCATGTATGAAATCCTGAAAGAATAAAAATTGAAATGATGTGATTGAGAAAGATACCCAGTGCCAACCTTTGGTTTCCATGTGTATGCCCACAAGAATATGTACGTGCAACACACACACACACACACACACACACACACACACACACACACACCATGAAGAAGTATTGTTTTCTCTCCAGAGATTGGCTGGAGAAGCAGAAGCTGAGATGTACATGGATGGATTCTTAAAATTGTCCTATGTAAAAGAGGTAACTGGATCCCTTCTCCTCCCCCCAACTTGTAAGAGAGCCTGTGACTTAGACCAGCTGCTACTGTCTCATTCAGAGGCTTGAAGGGTTTCCTAAGGGGAAGTTATTGGCCGCTTGGATCTCAAATAAAACCATTAGGTCTTTCTGAGGGAAGCTCGTTGTTTGTGTGGAAGTCCCAAGTTTCTCAGACTCTGTACGTGGTGATGTTTTGGTGCTATACTGGCCCACTTGAAGTCTGGATGGTGGGCTAGGTTCTTCAAATGCATATGGAAGCTTAGTGTGAGCTATTGTATAAAGACAATATTTCATAAAGAGATGACTCTCTGAAGCTCAGTCAGCAAGGTGCTGTACAAACGGAGGACCAGAGTT
Organism: Typhlomys cinereus; assembly: GCA_023101885.1. Classification (NCBI taxonomy): domain Eukaryota; kingdom Metazoa; phylum Chordata; class Mammalia; order Rodentia; family Platacanthomyidae; genus Typhlomys; species Typhlomys cinereus. The sequence goes on from JALPQD010000401.1 coordinate 1,488,237, forward strand.
TTATTCCCCAGAACCCTTGCCAACAAAGCAAAATATCCTCAGGCAACTGCGATGGTGTGTACTTGTAATATCAAGGCTGGGGAATCAGAGACAGGTGGAGCCTCTTCCGGTTAGTCTGCCTATCCTGATTGGTTAGTCCCATGCCCATGTTCCCAATGGAGACTCTCTCAAATATAAGATGGGGGATTCCTGAGGAGTGACAGCCAAGGTTTATGTCTCACCTCCGCGCACCTGTACACACATGCACACCTGCGTGTTTCACAAATTGGAGCAAATAGAAAGGTGGTTCATACCTCAACTTGAGGCCACACCCTGAGGTCCCTGGTGGATTGGTGTCTTTGAGTTACATGAACTGTGTGGCCAGGAACTCTTCTGGTTTTACTGAAAGTATCTTGACCATTTTGAAGAGCAACTTAATGTAAGCGTCTCATGGATCTGCTCCCAGGGAATGTATATTCATTTTTAAATACCATACGAGACTAAAACCAAATTCCGAGGTTCACTTATAGCAAGTTTAGCGAAGGGACCTGAGTTGTCTCAGCGTCCCTGCCCAGCCTTGCCAGAGATGGTTCAGGTTTTTGCCATGACTGCAAACTGCATTCACGTGGGAATTGGTGCTTCTCTGCCCTAGGTAATAAAAGACCTGGAGCATCATCATTTTAGCATGCAGTCTGATGCTGGCTTGAAAGTATTCAATACTAAACCAAATTGATTTTCAGCTTCCATTTTTAAATTGAAAAGCTTATGTTGAAGCAAATCTCTTAACAAATACATGTAGTTTGGTGTATGTGTTGGGGGGTGGCGGAGAGAGACAAAGAAAACATCTGGATGTTTCTGAGACAGTTCTCCTTATATAGTCCACTCTGACCTCAAGCTTTCTGTCCTCCTTCTTCAGCCTCCCAAGTGCCGGAGTATGCGCATGCACCAGCACATCTAGCATGCCTAGACTTTTCATCTTAATCTTTAATATTGTAACTTATGACAGTCTTATTTCACTGACTTTATATTACTTTATGTGTGTCTCTGGCAAGTGATACTGGTTGAAGGTTCTTGGCCTTCATCTCTGTCCCCTATGCCTTAAGGGTCCAGGGGGGTGAAAATGTAAACACAGAGTCTGGTGACTGAGTGGAGAGATAGACAGGGGTTATAGATGGGCAAGAGAGAGAAGTGACAGAGAGGTAGGATCTCTGTCAGATTGACTGTATGTTGGGAATCCAGTCACCATGCCTGAAAGTGTTATACCGGGATGCCAGAGGCTGGGAGATTGAGGTCAGTGATGAGTTTGGTTATCCACAGAGTATTCAGGGAGATGCCAACTGATAGTAGCAGATCAGGATTTGCAGATCCAGGGAAAGAAATGAATGGATGGAGAGAGGTATTTAGAAAACATTCACGGGAACCAATAAACACTGTTGAAGTGTTTATGGTTGTGAAGAAGGGGTGACTGAGCAAAAGGCAGAGATCAGCCAGGGCATTATTAGGGAGTCATGGGGCCAGGGAAGAGTGACCAGTTTAAGAGGAGAGAGTGGACATTAGTGTCCAACAAGAAATCACCTAAATGGCTAGTGAGATGGTGCATGGGTGAAGGGGCTTGCTGCTAAACATGATGACCGGAGTTCGATCCCTGGAGTGTGAAAGGTGGAAGGAGAGAACCAAATTCTGTAAGTTGTTGTTTTGGGACTTCCACAGGGCACATGCATGTACAAGATAAATGGATAAATGTAAAAAGCAAAAAAAAAAAAAAAAAAGTCCTGAATTTATTCAGCAATGGAGAGAAGGTCATTTATATTCACAGGAAGAAAAAAGTGTGTATATTTAATTAGGAATAATTTGATACCCAAATGTCAAAATAAGCACTGTAAGGGTCAGGAAAGGGGAGGATTTAAATGCATCGATTTCTGGCTTCTGGATGTGGAGCTTTCAGCCTGCAGACACTGGGCTCTCTCTTCTTTGTCCTGTCTGCCCCCACTTGCCCCTCTAGTACCAGCTGTCAAGGTCAGCCTGCTTTCACTTGCTTGCCTTTCCCCCACACTCTTTTTGCTGGGATTCAAATTCACAGTCCCATGCTCTCCACTGGACCATCTTGCTCTCTGCATTATCTTCCACAGTATGGCTCAGTAATCTTGTTATATATAGCAATTTGGAGGCATAGCATTCATGGTAAATACCATGAAATTCTTCATGTTAACTGGAAGTTCAATGTCTCTGGGTAAATGTATCACACATCCATCATAGTTGAGTTTGCTGTTTTTATCTAGCCATGTTCCCTGGGCTGTTTGCAGCCAGCTCTCATTTTAAAATGCATGTCCAGGTATGTCTTGTCTTTGCAGAATATTCATCCTGTCCCTTTTTTCCTTTCGAATTATACTTCAACCAGTTGAAGGGTTCATTGTGAGAAAGAATAAAATCATACAACAGTGTCTCCTGACATTCAGAAGCCACCAAGAACGGACAGGCCAGTCTTGCTTGGCCAAACCATGAAACATTCCTTTCTTTCTCCCATGGTGAGCTCCAGGCTAGGGAGTTAGTGACGGTGGCTTCTCACCACACTGTGCTAGAAACAAGGAGACCTCAGAGCTCATGTGGGGAAATGCGCATGCGTGTCCCCCAAGCGCTGCAGTTCCCTTAACCTTTCCACACACCTACTCCTGCATTCCTGCCACTGACTGTTTTTGATTTGGTAAGGTGTCATAGATCGGTAAGGTGTCATAGATTCGGTAAGGTGTCTAGCGCTCCTTGCTAGATCTCTGTGTTCTGCTGCCTACCTGAGTCCTGGTACACAGGGGAGATGGGTGTCATCTCTGAAGCACTGGCTGAGATGTAGAGACTTGGTCCCGCACCCAACACAGTCGAGCTTCAGCAGATCCTCAAGAGGTTATCATCTGGCTCAACCACGGACACCAGGATGATTCTAGGCTCAGCAAGAGAACTTCTCCCTCTTCAGGTCATCAGTCATGTGGCAAGACACACTCACAGTTATCTTTCTCCATCTGGAAATGCTACAAGGACCAGCAAAGGTCACACATGACTCCATCTGCAAATTGTCAGGTGGGATTTGACCACATGTGGGGAAAACTCAATTCAGTTCTCCTTTCACCATTCAAATTATTATATGATTATTATTATTATAAAAATAATAATGAAGATGTTGACTCACTTCAGCTTTAAAAAATACTGATGTGTTGAGTAATAATAGCCCAGTAAAAATTATAAGGATGCTTTTGATTTTAAGTATATTGTTTAATTACATATTTTGAAATACATTTTATTTATGAGACAGAGAGACAGAGAGACAGAGAGAGAGAGAGAATACACTGTCTACCCCCACTTCCTCCCTCTAATATGTTTCACTTAGCTTACTCTATAAAAGAAGAAAAGGAGGGGGAGGAGAAGAGGAGGAGGAGGATCAAGAGGAGGAGAAGGAAGAAGAAGCAGAAGAAGCAGAAGCAGAAGCAGAAGCAGAAGCAGAAGAAGAAGAAGAAGAAGAAGAAGAGAAGGAGAAGGAACCTACTCAGCAGGTGGAAGTCAGAAGCCAGAAGACATCTTTGTTTGAGATGTTTGAGAACGGGGCTTTTACCTGCTGAGCCCTCCATTTGGCTCTGGTTAATATATTTGTAACGACACTGAAGGAGCAATAATATCAGGGCTGCGAACTTAAGCTTATGATTGGCTGAAACTCAAGAGAAATTCCCCTTTGCTTACCTGTTAGGCCTAAACATGTTTCATTCAATACTTAAATTGCACTCTTAAATTTGGTAGATGCAATTTTAAAATCTATTATTTTTAATGAAACTTACTATGCACAATGTGAAATTTCCATCCTTTCCATTCTCAAGTGCATGGTTTGGTGAAATTGAATACATTTAGAGAACTAGCTGCATGCCACCCTCAGTCTTCATCTTGTGGATCTGAAACCCTCTCCTCATTAAACACCCTCCACCCCCATTTCTTCGGTCCTCAGCCCTAGGCAGTCATAATTCTGTGTTGGTCTTTTGTAATGGTCTCTTTGACTATTCTGAGTCCCTTATGTTTTGTTATGACTAATAATTCATTTAGCAAAGCGCCCTCAACAATCGTCTATGTCGTAGCATGTATAGGGCTCTCCTTCCTTTTGATGACTGAACAATATTCCATGGTAATAAATATACTGAGTTTTGGTTATGCATAGATGGGCACAGGTTGCTTTCATAATTTAGTTGTTATGAATAATGTTACTGTGAACCTTGATGTCTATACATCTCTTTGATCCCTTGCTTTCAGTTCTTCTGGGTGTATGTGTAGAAGTAGAATTCGTAGATTATATTGTGATTCTTCTTGAATGTTCGGAGGATCAGTCCTTCTGTTTCCATGTCGGCTGTACTGCTTCCTATTCCTGCCAGCTGTGCACAATAATTCCCTGTGTCCACTTCACTCTTCTCTTCCTTTACTTCTTTCTCCTCTCTTCTTCCTTTCTCTTCTTCTTTTCCTTCTCTTGCCTTCTCTCTCTTTTTCCTTTCTCTGATAATAGCATTTGCTGACAAGCATGAGGTATCTCATTGCAGCTTTGATCTTTATTTCCTTGATGATTAGTGATGATAAGGATTTTTATGTTTATTGGTTATTTAGTGTCTTCTTTGATGATATCGGATTGGGGTTATTTGAGGAGTTTTAAGGGTTCTTTGTATAGCCTCTGTATAGTCTAATAGTTCCTTATTGGATTTATGATTTGCAAATATTTTCTACCATTCTGTAGGTGGCATTTTTTTGTTGACAGTATCTTTTGACATAGAAATTAAAATTTTTTGTGTATATATGCATAGGGGTGGGCGTTTGTCTGTGAGTGTGTATAGGTGTGAGGGGGTATGGAAGAGGACACTGTGTGTGCCTGTGGAGGCCCAAGAACAACTTTGGGAATCATCCTCAATCCTAACTCCTTTTTGCTTTACTCTGAGATTTCCCAGGCTATGCCTTCCAGGCCCCCTCAATTTCCACCTGGCATTTTCACAAGGGATCCAGGATCTGAACTCAGTCCTTTTGCTTGAGAGACAAAGGCTTAACCCAGAGTCTCTCTCCAGGTATAGAAATTAAAATTTTTATTCAGCTCAATCCATTTATTTTTTCTATTATATTTTGGTATAATTAAATTTTTAAAGCAGTTAATATACCCAACTGAGGTGGGTTCCGTCCATATCTTTCTGAGTGTTTAGTAGGCCTTCAGTCATTACCAAATAGGGATAGTGAACCAAAACCCACTAGGACAAGGTGTCCTCATGGAGCTGACACCCATCCCGTGACACATGCATTCACTCAATGACAAATCCGAAAAGTTTTAACTGAAGGAAACTTCAGAGTCAAAATTCTCACTGTTCTGATTCTGATGACAATTGCAGTTGCAAAGCAGATCTAATTGATGTAGCTCTGATACATAAAGCAAATGTAAAATCTCCCTTAACCCTGATTAAAGAGTCTTAATACTAGAAAATGGACTTGATTAGTCATTCTTTTGTGTGTGGGTGTGTATGCCAGCGTGCATGCGTGTGTATGTGTGTGTGTGTGTGTGTGTGTGTGTGTGTGTAGGGCAGATGCTTTAAGTGCCAGCCCCCTGGCTGTTGAGACTTGGTCCATCATTGATCGAAGTTTGCTGAGTGGACTCGGTTGGCTAGTCAGTGGCCCAAAGGGACCCTCCTGATTCTTCCACTCCAGTGCTGAGATCACAAACCTTTTTTTCTTTAAAGTGGGTTCTAGGGAATCAAACTCAGGACACGTAGCAAGCACACCCCCAACTGAGCTACCCTTCCAATCCTGCCATTTCTTTATTGTGAATTTCCCAGGTTGAATACTGGAGTCCTGAGGATGAACCGATTTGATGGATAGATCATGACCCCCCCATGATTGTTCTAGGTGGGTTGGGAGATCTTGTAACTGGTGCTTATATCACATATGACCAAAGTGAACCTTTTCCAGGGCACAGGTAAACGCAGGACATTTGATGTTCACATCAGTCGTACCTCTCATTCTCTCATAAGCACCCAGCACCATTATTATCTGATTTAAATGAATGTGTCACTGAAGGGCTTCTACCATCAGTAGCAATGCAGCAGATCCTGTGAGCCTGGCATGCTCACTGTCTGGGTCTTCTGTGGTTTGCTGCTTGGCCACTGGATGCTGCCACTTCCCACAAGGTCTGTTGTCACCAGTGGCTGAGGTCAGCTGTAACCTTCAAATGCTCATCAGCCCATCCCATTGTTTCTCTTCAAGTTGAGTTCCATTCAAACTTTTCTGAAAACTCCCCAGCTGCCCTCCTGCCATCTAACTCCCTCTTCTAAGCTCTGTCTGAATTCTAAGAGCATTAGTGCTTTTTTTTTGCTCTGAGCCTTCCAGAGGTCCACGGTGCACTTGGAATAGAATGGAAAACCTTGAACATAGCAAGTCCCTGCATGATCTTCTCGCTCTCACTCCATGACCTCATCTCCATGTCTCTCTTGTGCTCCAATTCCAGCCACACTGGCCTTTCATTTCTCCCAACAGAAACCAAGACTTTTCTCCACCTCAGGATCTTTGTGCAAGCGGTTCCCATAACTCAAATACTGTCCCTCCCCCCCAAGCCTCAGCTCAATTGTTCCATGTTCCATAGAAGTTACTTTTTTTCTCCCATAGAACTTAGCACAGTGGGTGTGGACAGTGTGGTGATGGGGCTTTTTGTATTTCTCTCTTCTCTGCTAGGCCATTTGTTGTGTGAAGATATGTGTGGCATCCTGTCAACTTAACGGACACCAGGATACTAACATATCCTAGACAATCAAGAATTACCTGTTCTGTGCAGGCATATCATAGTTGCCACAGGGATCGGCCATCAACCTTAAGTCCAAACTAGTATAATCATTCGTGTAATTAAACTTTGGGCTCATGGGCAGTATGAGTGATTGCTGATCTGAGGGATCCAAATGTCAATAATTCACATTCATTTAAACATTTTTTTAAAAATCACCTTTATCAAAAATGCTATGAAAGACCCTTCCATAGCAACTAAAGCCCCGTCTTCAGTTCTTAGTAATTCTCGACTCTAAGGACAGACATTTTAGCAAAAGATGCCTTTTAGGAAACTATCTCAATTTTTGAAAGAATGTTACTGAGTATTAGCTCTTGGCTTACAGTTAGTAATAAATACTGATTGATGTACTGTTTACTCCCTGGTACCCCAAAGGCCTGCATTTCTGAGGGCCGCTTTGAAATACCCAAAGACAGAGGCGCCTCTTCTAGAGTCTGTGATATCTGCCTACAATGCCTTTACCTAGGTTCCAGGAGAACCTTGCTGTTTCCCCACCCCATCCCCCAATTCCCCAAGATTTCCAGCACCGGCTTGAACTAAGACTTCTTGAGTTTAATCCCTTAGAACCCGCTGCCCAGTGACTGTATGTGCTCAGAAAGGAATACCTACCTCTGGCTGTGCATCTTGGCGCCCCTTAACATGGACCACCACCTTGGAAATGATTTTGAACGCTACACTGTCACAGATGTGTGGGTGTGTGTACGAAATATTCAGATGTGAAATAACAACCCACACTGAAAGGCGATCAGATGTCTGCTTGTCATTGTTTATCTCACGAAAAGCCTTATGCCGCGCCAAGCTTGGTGGAAAACATGGCAGGGGCCGGGCGCCTTTAACTCAGCGTGACCTCGGCGTCCCAGGCCGGCGCCCCGCCGCGCTGCGCAGCGCCCCCTCTGCCCGGTGTTGTCCTGTAGCGATTGGTGGCTGGGCCGTGGGCCGTGGGCCGCTGTGCCGAGCCGTGCGGGGCCGTGGGCCCCGGAACGCGAGCGCAGCCAGGCCGGCAGGGAGCGACTCCCTCCCCCCGGGGCTCGAGCAGGGAGCCCGCGTGGTCCGCGGCTCTCGGATCCGCTGGCGGTGGCGTCCCCGCAGCCAGGCTCCGAGCTTTCACCAGGGTCGGCGCAGGTGGGCCGAGCAGGACGCTTCGGATCTGCCGGTTCCCACGAAGGCTCGCTCCCGGGGCGAAGGGGAGGGACCACCCTAAAATATGTAAATAGCGCAGCCAAGTCCTGGCGCCGCAGCCGCCGCGGGGGGGGGTCTTCCGTGGAAAAGAGCAGCCTACTGGGATCTGGGCTCCGAGAGCCCGTGGCGGGGCGATTAGCATGAGACTGGGCGTCCACGCGGCTTCCTGCCCCACGGTAGCCATTCTGCGCGCTCGTCTCCAGGCTGCGGTGGCTGCGCGCCCAGGCCGAACGGCGCGCCCGGCATCCGAGGCGGCCGTGGCTCGCGTCGCCGCGGCGGTCAGTGAGTAGGAGCATGCCCGCGGCGGGGGACACACGCGTGTCGGCGCGCGCCCACATTCACCCGCTCGCCCGCACCCCCGCGCGCCGCCGCCAGCCTGGGCAGGAGGAAGACTGACTTGGCGCCGCAATCGCCCGCACCCATCGCGCCCTTCCTGGATTCCGCAGGAGCCCGCCTGCGCGGTCGCGGCCGGCCGTCCGCAGCACCCGCTTCGGTCCTCGTGCTCCCGTGCCCCCAGCTCCAGCCTTTGGAATGAAGACGGCCTCCCCAGGACTGCAGGAGAGGCTGAGCCAGCCTGCGCCGGGGACTGCGGGCCTCGCCGCTGATAGGCCCCGGGGGACACGACTTGGACGCTGTCATCCCCACGCCTTGCACTGAGCCTCCTGGCGCGGTTGGGGCTGCCGCCGCCCCATCCGGCTTCCCGGGCGTCCGATCCCGGGTCAGTCCCCAAGGCCTCGGCTTCCTCATTTGTTTGGGTCTTTTGTGCCGTGGCGCACAGTTGGCTAAGCACTCCTGCGCTGAATCGGGCCATTGTCTGCGCTCCCATTGCTTTCACGCTGCAAGTCTCGGCGCCCCCACCCCGCCCGCCCCCTCCCGGCCGGGGAGCCTCCGAACGTGCCTTTCCCCCCAGGAATCTGGAAGCTATAAGCCGGGCGGATCGCAAATGAAGTGGAATGCATTGTGCGACGTGTGTAAAATCGGAGCCTTCGCCGTGGGGGTGTGGGGGGGCGTGGGGAGGGCCGGACCCGCCGCTGGCGGTGTAGACGCCGACGACGAGGGGCTGGGAAAAATGTGCGCAGAGTCCTCCCGGGTCGCGCCCGCCGTAGACGGATGAAGCAGCGCGCTGCGCCCCGGTGCTGAGGCCCCCCGCGATCGGGGCAGCAGGGTCGCCCTCCCCACCATGAAGAAGACCCGGAGCACAACCTTGCGGCGAGCCTGGCCTAGCTCGGATTTCTCGGACCGGGCCTCGGACCGTATGAGGTCCCGCAGCGAGAAGGACTACCGCCTTCACAAGCGCTTCCCCGCGGCCTTCGCTCCCCAGGCTTCGCGGGGCTACATGACATCAGGTTGGTAAACCGCGCTGCAGCCCTACGGGCCGTGTGCTCGCTGCGTCGCGCCGGGCTGGGGTGTGGGGGTGGTTTGAAGCAGAGGACCTTAGGTGATGGATGGGCCAAGTTATGGAGAGAGCAAGGAAAAATTAGCTCTCATCCACCATTTTGTACCTCTGCAAGATCCACAGCAGGCCCTCTCAATATGGGGTTGGAGAGCTATTAGTTAGGTAAAATCGGGGAGGGGGTCGAACTGAGCATCTGGGTTGCAGGGAGAGAGATGGCTGCAAGCTCCCCGGTTGCAGCCTCCTTGAGCTTGGTGAAAGAGGAGCCTGCAGCCAGGGTCACTTGCAGCTCCAGGCTCGCCTGTCTTTGCGTGGTAGTCAGTCACCTTTAATGGCTATTTATCTAGGGCCCCTTTTCTTAAAAGGGAACAGGTTTCATGCACCATTCTGGATGTTTCAAGGCGGGGAGAGGTTTGCATATATGTCCATGTGAGGAGGGTCGGATTTGTACGCAGGGAACGTTGCTGGAGTTCACTGAATGCATTTGGTTGGGGGGGGCGTCATGGTGCGTATGTGTGTGTATGTGTGCATGTGTATGGGGTGCTCACATGATTCTGCGTGGATTTAACATACGCTGCATAGAATCGGGTTAAGTGGCAGGAATGGAGGCTGTATCCTGTTTTGCATGAGAGGACTAACAGACGGGTACCTGGAAGTCAAGGCTTCAAAATGGATTTCATCGAAGGTGCACCTTTGGTTTGGCGCTTCTCAGAAAGAGCTGATTCCCTTTGCGGTGGAGGGGCTCTGACTGGTGACCTGGGAACTCTGGAACCTAGGAGGAAAATCCTATGAATCTTGTGATTGCATTTTTCTTAATACCCACTTGACTATGATGATGTGTAAGGCATCGTTTTTTATTTAGTTTTCATTCTGGAAAGAATTAATCTGCTTTGAAATGCAGCATAATGGAAGCTTGTATTGAGCTTGTATTCTCAGCCACAGGCTACACCAAATCATTGTGAGCCCTGTCTTAACTGGGAAGCTGGTCTTAAGCTTGTGGTTGGTACTTACAGTCTAGCTTTACTGTTTTTCTCCAAAACAGCCAGTCTTTTAAAACTGGGGTCAGTACCTCAGGCTTTAAAGATGTCTGGTGACCACATTTCCAATGCATATAAAACCTAAATAAAAATAACTGTCTCCTTTATTGCAAAATGGGGCGACATAAGGATGTTTACTATTTTGGCAATAAGACTCCCTTGATTTTTCTCTTTCATGAAAAGCCAAATGTGTAAAGCAAGTGACAACAGCAGTTTATACTTCAGTAATTTAAGTCACCACTTTGATTGCTGTAGTCTTTTTAGTCTTCTAACAGTAAATTTTGGAACACACCTTAGATACAAATCTAACCTCAAAACAGATATCCGGGAACCTTCGCCTCCACTGAGTGTTCAGATCATCAAAATCCTAGGCTGCTTCTGGTTAGGGCTGGAATGTCTTCTTCATTGGCCTCTTAGCCCTCCCCCCCCCTTGCCTCACCTGTGATCAGTATGGACACAAAATGGGAAGCTATTGGATAAGCAGGTGCTAATCATTCTCCCCACCCCCACCTGCAAGATGATAATCATTTCAGGCACATTCCTGTGGAATCTATTTTTATCTGTTTCGTCATCGCTTCGTTCTGATCACATTCTCAGACGCTGCGAAAGAATTCTGTTATTGCCAGTGCTGCAAGGCGTTTTCGAGGGTATGAGGAAGAAGCATTTGATTTTGTATGATTCATTTCATTTCATGCCCCATGGTGGGTAAGATGGTCTTATGGTGTGACAGCCTATTTCAAATTGGTGGCTTTTCTGTCTCCATTCAATGTTAGGTTACTGCTTAGAACAGAAAACTACAAGGAGAGCAGTGTCATTCATTCATTCATTCATTCATTCATTCGGTGTTGTAAGTGCTTCCGAAGACCAGAATTGCTAAATTCTTATGAGATTTACAGAGTTGGATAGAACATGGCAGGGAGAACTGTTATTTATTCTCTATTTTAAATGTCAGCGAGTACATAGAATACAAAGCAGGTGGAGGTGTTAGTGGAAAGAAATAGTAAATATTAAGACAAATGCTTACAGGGAACATCAAGAGTGTAGGTGAACCCTTTTTTCATATGCAACTTTTGGGGAGAGGTGGCTTGAAGGAGCAAATCTCTCATCATTTCCTTTCCAAATATGGCTCCTTTCAGCATAGAAGAGTGATGGAAATAAATGCTGTGTCGCTGAGATCATCTAGGAAAAGTTATCTTCTCCTTGGAAACGTGGAGGAAATTCACTTGCATCCAGTCAGTAGTTTCAGTGCAAGCTGACCTTCGTCACATGGGTGAAATCAGAACAGCTGGGAAGCACACGGGGCTCTTTGCTCCCTTCCTGTTTGCCCAGTCATCTGCTTTAATAACTGTTTACACAATCATACTTCTTTTTCTTCATAGAAGAATTTTTTTTGTGGGTAAGCTAAGCCCCCTCCCCCACTAAGATGTGCTCAGTCATCTAAAACAGTTTAGAACTCTCCTGTCTTCCAGAAAACGTTCTTGAAAATTAAGATAAACCATTAACAAAAAAACTTTGGGACATGTGGTTTTGTGTGTGTGTGTGTGTGTGTGTGTGTGTGTGTGTGTGTGTGTGGAGAGAGAGAGAGAGAGAGAGAGAGAGAGAGAGAGAGAGAGAGAGAGAAGTGGATAGTAATTTTGATCTTCTTGTTGGCATAACTGTCCAGCACATAGTAGGTGCTTCAAACAAAATTTAGGCATTGGTGATAGCTTTCTAAGGAGACAGCACCATCTCTTGCTGGTAATAAGTCATGACCAGTGTGAAATGTGATTGAGAGCAGTGATCCTGACCTTTGAACTTGGCCTTTCATTCCCCTTCAGAAGGAACCTGGCTTGAGCGCGGGAGATTGGGTAGACACACATTTGACCCATAAGGTCTTGCCACAGGACAGTTGCTGGAGAATTCTGCAAGGTTTTCTGTTTTCTACACCCACGTTCCAAGCCAGGCTGTCATATCAGAAGTAATCCTAAGAGCCCACGGCCACCTAGCAGCCCGTGCATACGGGCTGCATGGCTCTTTGGGATATTCATTTCCTTGTGGTCTTTTCTGGGCAGAAAGGGGAAAACTTTGCCTTTTGTTCAAATGAAGATGAATAATAAAATGTGAATGGCATTATGTGAAGAAGAAGAAGAAAAGGGGCTGGCTCCAAAGCAGGAGGGAACATTCTTTTCCCTCTTTTCTGACATTAGAGATTGTGATATGAGCTGGAGATAAAAGTAAGACTTCTCAGGAAAAGAGAAGTCTGTATAATGCTTAGTTCTGCATATATGCGAACATACTCAGACCACTGTGAAAGGATTTTTAAGGCTCCAATCCTTTTGGGGGAAGAAATCTTTGGACCCTCCTGGGTTTCTGTGTGAACAACATCATTGGAGCCATTCATTCAGATGGCACCGCTGGTCTTTCATTGCTTTGACTTCTTCCAGCTACTGGGAGGGATTTGGTGGATGATGTCACCAGAGGTTTTTTTTTGGGGGGGGGTAGGGGGGAAGATTCTCATGGATCAAGATTTCACATTGATTTTTCTACTCTTACAGAGCATGTCTGTAAAAGGTTTTGCATATGAATGAGAAGGCAGAAGCGTGGCACATTATATTAGGTGGATATTTGTCATTTTAAATAATGTCTTGAAGGAATAAAGCCATTATTTTTTTTTAATACTATGACCCTAAAGGATTTGGAAAGTTAAAACTAAAGCTCTAAACTGAAAGTATAGATCAGCTTTGTGCGAGCAGTTCATGGATGTAATCGATGGGGAGGAACGCTTCCCATATCATTTGATTGGTTTATTAGTTTTCATTTTACAGACATCGGTCCTGGGGTCCTGTTGACTGTGTGTTCTAGATTCCTATGTTCTCTCATTCTGAGAGATGTGAGAGTTTTCAGGGAGTGGAGGAAGGTGAACACTCAAGATTCTAATGTCGGTTTGTCACAAGCCAGCTATGCCCTTGGTGGGAAAGACAGCCCCTCTTTCTCTGGGTAAGATGAGCTCTCTCCACCGGTGATGAATCTTGGGGCTCCATACCTTCAGTCCAGAAACCCAGCGGGTAAGGGCAGAACCCTTCCACCTAAAAAGTGATATTAGGAAAAACCTTTGCCCTTTTCTGTGTATTGGAGCCATGTGCTTTTGGGAAATATCGCTCATGTTAGATCCTTCCTGCCTTCCTCGAGTCTTAGCTGCTTGCCTCTCAGTGCCCTTGTCACAAGGGCAATGTGTGATAAATAGGAAAGTTTTAATAATAGCATCCCAGGCTGGTGAAACGACTCAGCAGGTAAAGGTGCCTGTGAGCAAAGTGACCTGAATTCAATCCCTGGTGGAAGGAGAGAACTGACTTTAGAAAGCTTCTCTCTCTCTCTCTCTCTCTCTCTCTCTAATTAATAAATACAGTATTAAAGAATAAATAGCACTCAGGTTCCTCCTCTTAATTTGCAGTTAATCTGTGTCCACTCTTAACATTGGGTGTGTGGAAGTCAGGGTATGACTCTTGGAAGGAAATAAGTTTGTGTTTCCTCTTGGTATTTCCATATCTTTTATACTCTTTGGGAATGTTTTTATTTGAATTTGTGTGTGTGTGTCTGTGTGTAAACATGTTCCGTAGAAACCTTAAAGTCTTACGTTTCCAAGGGTCTTTTGGCCTTACAGTTCTCTGCACCCCCAGACCTTAGACAATTCAGAGCATGGTATATTCCTTGGTGCAAGATTGCTTGTGCCAAATGTATAACATGGAAATGAAATCTGACTAGGATTTCGTTGCTAGGACGATATCCCAACTTGAGTTTCATACATTAGTAGGTTGGGCCAAGAGCCGTGTCATGCCTTACATATAAGGGTACAGGGTAGCAGTTTCTTGCGGTGCATGAGAGTATAGATTGCAGTCAACCATATGTTAAATTTGGCTGTAGTCACACAAGAATGAAATGGCACAGGCAATTTTTAAAGGAGGTAATAAACATCCTTAAGTAGTAAATCCCTGCACTATTTTTATGTGATGTTGGAATATGCAACCAGTTGGCCAGAAAATCCTGTTGACTTCTGCGAGCTGCATACTTCTAATCTGTGTCTTTGCTCAGCATCTCCGCTGTTTTTCCTCTGCCACAGCCTCTTCTAAGCTCTTATGTAGTCCAGTCTGTACTCCTCGAGGATCCAGAAAGTTTTTGTTTTGTTATTCCCTCCCCCACTGCCTAAAGCAAAGTTGAAGGTGTTGCCTCTCTTGGTAATCCTCTTCCAAGTGGGAATGAAATTATATTACAAGAACCTTCCTGGCAGGACCCTCCTTGTGTTTCTTGTCTTCTGTTCCTTTCTCTTATCACCGTGTGTTCTGGGCTCTGGGAGTGCCCTGAGTTCTACTACATTTCATTGCTACTTGTGTACATTTTGGATTCCGTGTGGGATTTCTTAGAAGTCATGGCTACTCGCTCTGTGCCCAGTGGAGTTCTATTTCACCTTCCAGAGTGGACACATCTGTTTCCCTGCTGCTTCTGTGGCAGGATCTCGCTATGTTGTCCAAGCTGATCTTGGACTTGTGACTCTCCTGGCTCGCCTTCCAGAGTGGCTGATTTCAGGTGGGCCCACTGTGTTCAGTGTGAACCATTCTCTTCCAGTCTGCACCCAGATCCTTCCTGGATCTCTTCAGTGAGACACTCCTGCGATAGTTGCATTACACTTGTGCTCTAACAACTTGGCCTCATTACCTCGTACCAGCAGCTTAGCTGGGTGTCCTCTTCCAGACAGCCAACTGCTCCGTGACAGTACCTGTTTCATTTGCATTTCTGTTTTGCCAGCAGCACTTGCCACATGTCAGGACTCAGTAAATGCTTGTTTGATGAATGGTTAAAGCAGGACATTTCTTAAAAGAACAGACGGAATCACGTCCTGAAGTCGCATTGTGAGTCATCGTTTTCTAACTGTGGAAGTTATATCTGTTAAGATCCTACCCTTGAACAATGTCCTGCTGTGATTGGTAGATAGGACCACAACCCAGAGCAGAATAGGGCCGTTTGATCTGGTTGTTGTAGGCAGAGCAGGATTCAGGGAAGCAAAGGAGGTCACTGGGGGGCTGGAGGCCTTGCTTAAGGTTCAAGGAGATAGAGGAGAAGCATGGGGAACTAGGCGCGAAACTGGAAGGTGTGTACGGTTCCTCAACTCTGGGTTGTGACTAGCAGCAGTGTGTGGCTGGTCCAGGTGGGAGCCTGAGATTTGGGCTCAGAGTTTATGAGGTGGTAGATCTGTGATTTGGAAAGGAACTGGTGAACGGCATGCTAGGGAAGGGGTGTTTGGCAGTAGCGTGTAGGATGGATGTTTGGCGTAGGAAATGTTGGGAGAGTGTATGGTAATCCTGATATAGGATGATGCCCCCCCCAGAGGACCATGTTAACAATACTAGTAGGCACTAGTACAACACACAGAATCCTTTTTTTAAAAGCCATGTCTACAGAGTACCTTGCCTTACCCTGTTATAATACTAAGATACCTAGGACTGTGTACCTTGTAAAAGGCATGTGATTCTAGTGACTGGAAAGTATGACAGCTTGGTGCCAGTGTCCTGGTGGGTTTCTGTTCTGCCCCCCCTTTCATGCTGTGATAGAATCAGCTTTATGTAGAAAGGAGCAAGGATGCAAGTTAACTCTGAGTTATAACCCTCTCTTCTTGCGAGAACTAGTCCCGGCCATTATAACTTTGTTAAAAACTCTTAGCTAGATTCCACCTAAAAATGAACTCATGGGTTTGACTGGAATGCTTTAATCAAAGGCTGAGAAGGGAGAGATGGGAAGAACAATGTAAGGGAGGACCCAGGAGACATGGGAATGGGTTATTCTTTGGAACTGACTGGCGCGATGAGGTGAAAGAAAAGAAAAGGAGCCCTTATGCACTGTCGGGGATGGGTGTAAATGTGTGCAGCCATTATGGAAATCAGTATGGAGGTTCTTCAAAAATGTAGCATCTGGAGCTAGGGAGGTGTCTTAGCAGTTAAAGCACTCACTGCACAAGCAAGAGGTCAGAACTTCAGATCCCCCATACCCACTCAGAATGCCGGGTAGGGGTGACAGCTTGCTTGCAATTCTGACCTCAGACAAAAATGGAGACTTGGAAATCTCAGAATGAGCTGGCTAACCAGACAAGCCATATTGATGAGCTCTGGGTTTTATTAGAGACCCTGTCTCTAAAGAATAAGGTGGAAGAGGAATAGAGGGTGATTCCTGGTGTCAACTTTAGGTCTTCATGCACACATGCATACATGTGCATGTGCAACTGCACACACATAGGCACCTCCACATGTACGTGTATATACACACACACATACATATGAAGATGGAAAAACAAATAAGCAAAAATCAAAACTCCTAGCAATAGAACTACCATATGATTCTATTATACCACTTCTAGGAATAAACCCAGAGGATCCTAATCCAGCCTGCTACAGAGACGTGTTCACCCACATTCATGCTCACAACAGACAAGTTATGGAGTCAATCTAGGTTTCCGTCAGCAGAAGAGTGGATAAAGGAAATGTGACATAAATAACATAGTGGAGTTTCATTCTGTAACGGACAAAATTATGTCTTTTTCAGGAAAACAGAATTGGAGCTCATAGTAAATGAAATATGCTGGACTCAAAAAGACAACATTTTTCTTTCATATGTGTCAAAAAAAAACAAATTTTCTTTCGTAGCCAGAATCTGGATTCGGTGCGTACTAAACATGCACATACATACACACATAGGTGGACACATGTGTGTACACACATTGATATGAAAATACAAAGGAAATTGTGTGGGGAGAGGGCCAGTAGGGGCACAGAATAAGGTAATGAGGAATGACTATGACTGAAGTATATAATATA
The DNA here is from genome assembly GCA_023101885.1 of Typhlomys cinereus. Taxonomy (NCBI): domain Eukaryota; kingdom Metazoa; phylum Chordata; class Mammalia; order Rodentia; family Platacanthomyidae; genus Typhlomys; species Typhlomys cinereus. The sequence goes on from JALPQD010000401.1 coordinate 1,505,493, forward strand.
CTTGATCAAAAATGTCATTTTGAAACCCACTGCTTTATATAATGAATATACACTAGTTTTTCTTTTTTTAAAAAGGGTGACTCAGGACACTTTGCTGGAAGATGCAGTGATAACCCAGAAGGTTAAGAACGTGGAGTCTCTGATGAGCTCTATTTTGCACTAGCAGATGAGCTGGCCGAGCAGGGAAGTTCTCCAGGTCCACACACACGCGACAATGGTCACAGGCCAGGATGGAGGTCATCATATGGCGGCAGTTGGGAACACCAGAATAGCTCAGCTTTTTGTACTTTACGTCTGCTTTTTAGTGGGGGAACGGATGACTTAAGTTATTTTTATTTCCAGCAGATGGAGGGTCAATTGGAATCCTCGGCCTACCTTGTTCCTTGGGTTTGCCAAGAGCTGGAGTATTGGCGTTAGGATTGCCTGGGGATTGCTCTCTTGGTCAACTCTTGGATTTGTGTAATTGGGGTTCACTTCGAATCCCAAGCTACTTACCTGTTCCGCTGATAGTAGAAACATGCTCTTGGCGTCCATCCTCAGGTTTGGAAAAGAGTTAGAGCGATGCAAAGAGCTGATGAGACACCAGGCCAGCTATGTAAATAACATATTTCAAGCATCTGTCATATACCTATTTGGGGGGAGGATTATGGCTCAGGTAACTCGTCTTCACAGTTAAAGAGTCCATTTATCTTTCTACTTTAATCTGTGCTGGCTCCTCCAGGCCCAGCGTTCTCTTTTTGAAGATAAAAGAGAGAGAGTTGGCAGATGCTAGTGGGCCTGAGGGGCAGCTGAATGGATGCTGGGCTGGCCTCGTCCTCCTGATGACCATAGTTTCTGAAGGGAGGGACCATCTAGCTCTGCAGTTCACTTCTCATCGCCCCCACTGCAAATTCCTATCTAGTTTCTTCCTGTGGCAGAGTTGATAGACAGTTCATTGCTTTTGGCGTATCCACCTTTCACTGTGAGAGAATTTCATCGGTGTCTAAAATGAATCACCACGCTCCCATGGTGACCGAGGTGCACGGCACATTTGTCTTTTTTTAGTTGCCCCGTGTTTGAACCTCACTCTTATACTCATGTAGTCCCCCACTGTTAGGCTTCCCCCCCCCCAAAAAAATAAACCAGATACACTTTTGAGCTCTAGTTCCTGGTATCTGTGAATGAAACCACTTTTGAAAATAAGGTGTTGTCATGTAACTTTGTTGAGATGTAGTATAGCAGAATGCAGTGGGCCTCTGCAGCCAGGGTGCCTCGTGTCCTTGGAAGGAGCAGAAATGGGTTCCACGCATGAGGGAAAACAGAGATGGCACTGTGTGTCTACAGGCCAAGAACAATCGGTCACCACTAGAGGCTGGAGGGAGGCCTGGGGTAGAGTGTCTCAGGAGGAATCAGTTCTGCGAATATCTGCAGTTCCAACTTGAGACTGAGAGAAAAGACAACGATTCTTTTTTTAAAATTTATTGTGTATGTGTGTGTGTGTGTCTGTATGTCTGTGTATCTGTGTATGTATCAGAGGTACTGCATGCCCCTGTGGAGGACCAAGGGTGACTTCGGGAACCATCCTAGATTGCTTCTACTTTCTTTTAACTTTGCTCTGAGATTTCCCAAGCTCCACCCATTAGGGCTGGAACCACAGGTCACTGCTGGTTCCATCTGGAGTTTTTTATGTGGGAACTGGGATCCGAAGCAGAATCTTAACCCCTGAGCCATTTCACCCCCCCCCCAGATGTCTGTTCTGAGTCACACAGTTTGTGGAATTGGTTAAGATTGATGTAGGGTCGGATCTGTCTTCCCACTGTTGAACCACAGGTTGGAATACAGCCTGACTTCTTGAAGGAGAGCTCAATTGTTGGGTAGTTATGCTCCCAGTCCCCCTCTCTCCCACCATGGAGTCAGGGACCATTGATCTAGGTTTCACCAACTGCATTCTTCCTTCTTGACTTTGAATCTTTCCCTGGCAGTATGTTTTAGCCTCTCATCTAGTCGTCGTGACAGAGTACATGACCAAAGCTTCAGGGAGAAGGATTTATTTAGCTCCCAATTCCAGGTGACAGTTTGTCACTGCGGGGAAGTCACAGCAGCAGGAACTTGAAGCAGCTGATCACATGACGTCCACAGTCAAGAAACAGAGAGGTAATGAACGCATGAAGGCTTGCTGGTGCCTGGCCCTCTTCAGTTTGTACAGTTCCCAATCCCCCACCTAGGGAATGGCCCTGACTGCTGTGAGCTGGTTCTTCCCACCTCAGCCAATGCAAACAAGACAATCCATCACCACCAGGCAGCCTTAATCTAAAGAAAGCCTCTCAGGTATCCCCGGAGGCCTGCCTACTCTGTGCCAGATTGACAGTTAATACTAGCCATCATATAGGGCAAGCTAGTGGTGAGACACACTGGAGGTGGGCTCGCAGCAGGTGGCAATCTCAAGGCAGCGGTGGCAGCTAGTGGGTGATGTTTGTGTGGCAGGGTTGGTGGTACCAGCTGCAGTGTTGTTCCTGGCTGTGACCTCACTGCAGAGCTCCAAGCCTAGCTCTCCTGCCTCGCCTGGATGCCTGTGACAGACGAACATTCTGGTTTTCTGAGGGGCTGTGAGATGGAGAGTTAGAGCTAAGAGGCAGCTGGTTATCCTTGCTTATCATCCAGCCTTTCCATGAACACTAGCTGGGTAAATGGGACCTGTTGCCCATTCTCCCAGGCCTTCATCTTCCTGTCCTATAAAACGAGACTAATGATGCGGTATGAGTTATGTAATTCATATCCACCAAGCACTTTAAATAACACTAATGATAAACAATAATGGTATAACACCTCAAATATACCAAACTTGGTTCTAAAGAGCCAGTACCGATTTCTGATGCTAATCTCAAGTCCTGTGAGTATCTCAATAGCTGTTACCTGGAACAAAGAATTGGCATAAAGAGTGAACTGTGGGGCTGGGAGGTGGCTCAGGGGTTAAAGGCTTTGCCTCACAAGCAAATGAGTTCAGGTCCCACATAAAAATGCCAGGTGGAAATGGCAGGAGCCTGTACTTTCAACCCTGAAAAGTGGAGCCTGGGAAACCCCAGAACAAAGCAGTAAAGAGGCAGAGCAATCTAGGCGGATTCCCTGTGTCACCCTTGGACCTCCACAGATGCACATTGTGCCTTCTTTTGCACACAAATCCGTGCACATGTGCACAGCCACACCTATACACGCCAAAACATGTTTCTAGAATCTTCCATTACTTCCCCACCCCAAGTAATAGCCCTCTCTACTGTGCAGGTTGGTAGCTATCTCTTGATACTTCCCTGGAGGAAGCCTGATTATTTTATCATCATCATCATCGTCATCATCATCATCATTATTATTTTACGTATTTTGTGTGTGTGTGTGTGTGTGTGTGTGTGTGTGTGTGTTATGTGTGTGTATGTGTATCAGAGGGCACTGTCTATCCCTGTGGAGGCCCAAGGGCAACTTTGGGAATCATTCTGGATTACTTCTACCTCCTTTTTTGCTTCGCTCTGGGATTTCCCAGGTTCTGCCCACCAGGACGGGAAGTTTAGGCCACTGCCATTTCCACCTGGTGTTTTTTATGTGGGACGTGGGATCCAAACTCAGGACCTTCTGCTTGTGAGGCAGAGCCTTAACCACTGAGCTATCTCTCCAGCCCCTGGGTTCTTTCTTTATGCTTCCCAATATGCTTGCACACCCCTGAGATCATTGATACACCCATCATTTTCTCTCATGCCCTCTCCCAGATCTGGACACTCATGTTTCCATCTGTTGGGGCACACTAGGTCCACAGTAACTTATGTACGTAATTATGAGGACAGAGGATGCTGTTGAGGTACCCAGAAGTAATATTATAAGCTGCGAGTTACACTCATTTCTTAATGGTAGGAAGGCTTGGCACCCTAGGGTGATGCAAAGATACCATAGGGTATTGTGGGGGTGTCAGTAACCTTGCTGAACTCCCTGAGTCAAAGGTGCAAAGCTGTAAAATGGTGCAGTTTCCACAACTATTAGATTGAACAGGTAGAGACTTCTGTTTTAGCATTGAAAAAAGAAATCCAGCATGGATCTTGGGCAAGATTGCAAAGCAAGCTGACTTTTTTTTATTTTGACTCTACCAACTGTTGGAAAGAAAACATCCTTTTAGATAAAAGATGTTGGTACTTATGACTTTGATGGGATATTCTGTCCACCTAATGAATGTGTTTTGAATTTTCATCCTATTGATTTTCAAATAATTGGAAGAAGTATTTGGATATACCTTCCATTTATTAGCTTCCTCTTTATAATTTGGCAAAGGACATATATGATAAACTTTGAAAAATGCTTTCTTTAAAAAGTCTACCACAGAGTAAACAGGTCCAGAAGACTAGAATAGTGAAGATAGTCAGAATGTAGAATTGTTCCACAGTTGTGTGTCTACAAGTTCATAAAATGCCTTCCTGTAGCAACAGGGCATGGCGAGTTATAGCTTGGAAATCAGAGAGTCCCATGTGGGTGTTCTGATACCTACTTGTGGGTCACATAATCTTGGCAGTTTATATAATCAGACTATCTGCTAGTTGCTCATGTGTAAGTTGAGAATGAAGCAACATCTCACTGAGTTTATGTGGTCGGAATGAGCATATACGTGGAGATAGCTAGTCTAGTCCCTTGTGTGCAGTGAAATCCCAAGTTACTTTTGCTCTTGGGTTATTATGTCTTCTGGACCATAGCTGTGCAGGCGCCAGCCTTCCTGGATGCGCTGCAGCTGAGGATGCAGGAGTTAGGCAGGCAACTTGGCTCGGGTCAGACAGAGCTCAGAGCAGCATTACCATCTTAGCTTTGCACTCAGCACTCATTTCACCAGAAATCAAATATTCCGTTTCTTATTGATTGTGATATGTGATCTAAGAAAACCCACAGAATTATTCATCTGGCTAAGTGGGCTCACTTGTCCTCGAATTTCCAACTTAGGAAAAAATGATAGAGAATCATTATGGATTCAACATTCCTGTGAAATATAAGTTGAAGAGAACTGGGCTTGGCTGGAAAATCAGGGAAATTTGACTCCGTCGAATCAGACACAGTTTAATCCGAGATGCTTATTTTGATTTTTCAGTAGAAGGTAGAAAAAAACTAAAAAGCGTCTTGGAGGTAGGAGTTGGGCTGTGTGTTATATATATAGGCAATAAAAATGTTTCCCACCCAAACTCACTATGGGAAAGGAAAGCTGTGAACTGAAGAGATGCATTTCAAGGCTGACATTGAAGAAAAAGTCCAGTGGGATCTCTCCTTTAAGCCTTCAGGTCTTCCCACCTTTGGTGCGTGTTGCAATTTGCCTACATGTTGCCAATAAATTCACAACCAAAGAACTTAAGAGAACAAAAAGGTTTTATCCTTTCTTATAATTTTTAGTTCAGTTCTTAGTTCAGCTTGGCAGGAGACCTCTTACTAATACCAGGAGCCTTGGGAACTGGCCATATCATATCCACAGGGATTGCTGACAGAGGGGCAAACCTCACTTGCCAGCCTAAGTATGCTGAAGAATGCCAACTTAATGAACTGACTCCCACCATCTTATCACTTACCATCCACTCAGGATGGGCTGGATCTTCCCCCATCAATCAGACAATCTCCTGCAGGCTTGTCACTGACTTGCCTGAGAGCTCAGCCTTCAATTGTAAGTTGACACCTATAAATCTAACACATGCTGGATTTTATAAAGTAGGGATGGCTTCTGTGGAATCTTAGGGTTGTTCAAGAACTAAGTGGAGTAGGGTTGGCACCATAGTTTTGGATCCACTTTTCATTGGCATTACTATTTCTGCCACTCTGTTGGGACCACAGGGTTCAGCAGGGAGGTTTGGGCTCTGAAATGCAGCATAGCTGGAGAGAAGAAAAGGTTGAGACTTTCTTTAGCTTCCAAAGTCTCATAGAAACTTAGCCAACTAGAATCTGGGAGTTCAGAGCCACCAACTTTGACTGCCCATTTTCGTTTTTCCTATTCATTTTCAACACAACATCCTGTCCCCAGTTTTCACTTCCTTCGAATTGAGGGGAAATGACCCAAAGAAAAAGAAAGGATAAGTACTTTGCATTCTATGGTTTTGGCCAATTAAATGTCTGTTTCTACTTAATATTATACAAGCCTTAGCTTTCGTGAGTAAAAGCTTAGTTTCTGGAGAGCATGGACTGGTTTTTCCACGAACTTTGCCAGATGGGGGGTACCTTACCCATAGGGCGAATGAAAGAGTGTGCTTAGGTATTAGTTACTTTTCTTACTGCTGTAATCAAATCCTCGACAAGAAGCAACTTATGGAAGGAAAGGCTGGCTTTGGCTTACAGTCTGAGGGTACTGCCCATCATGGCAAGGAAGGCACAGCAGCAGGAGCACGAGGCAGCTAGTCACATTGCTTCCACAATTAGAAAGCAGGGAGAGGCTAGGAAACCTAAGAAACCATGAGGCCAACGATTACTTCACCCATGCGAGTCCCTGGGGGGCGGTTTACATTCAATCTGTCATAGATACTAAAGGCATACTAAGGTCATATGTATTATCCTGACCTTAAGAGAAAAAAGTGAGGTTGTTAGTGGCCTATGAAGCCATGTGTCTGATACATAGTCCAAGGAAGCTCTATGGAGGTCTTCAGGTTGCAGTGTATACTGTGGGCTTGTCAGAGGTGTGCCTAATGGTGGTGCAGTGTCTCAGGGCAAGTGTGCGTGTGTGAGGGGTTCTGGAAGGTACCAAGTAAGCTCAGTGGTGAGAAGCCAGGTGTCCAAGGACCTCCCCAGAAGCACAGGCTTCTCTCAGTGTGATAGCATACTTCCTAACAAGACTGCAGAGCTCCTAAAATTTTGGTCTCTGTATGGAACCTTCTTACCCACAGATCACATGGTGTCCCTCCAGTCCCCACCCCCAGGGAAAAGAATTTACTTTCAAATGACTTCTACTCAGCCAGCAGAAGTGCTACTGAGTACCAAGTACTGCAATGTTATTATCTCCCTTAGGCCTCAGAACAAACCTGCAAGAGAGTCACCAAAGAATATTTTAACTAGCAGCATCAACCAAACAGATTCTCTACACGCATAATGTAGGCACTCTCATGAATGCCCATGGCATGTACTTTCAGTCATGCATGTTTACCTGTATGTCAGGCATTGGGAGAATTAACTTTTTAAAATTACTATGATGTATGTATGTGTGTGTGTGTGTGTGTGTATGCATGTGTGTATGTGAGAGGTGGTATGCTCACCTATGTTGCATGTGTGGGCATGTGTGTGAATGTGGAGGGGGTATGCTATGTAGCATGTGAAAGTGGTGAATGGCTGATGTTGGGTCCATTACTCTCTACTATAACTTTTTTGAAACAGGGTCTCTCGGTGAATCTGGGGCTCACAGTTTCCATTAGGCTGTCCCGACCAGTCAGTTCTTGACATCATCCTCCCGTCTCTAGCCTCTACAGTGCTGGCGTTACAGGCATGCAGTACTATGCCTGGCTTTTGTATGTTCTAGAGATCCAAGTCTAATCCTCGTTTTACCTACTGAGCCATGTTTCCAGCCCAGAATCTTTCTCATTGCCTGTTCTAAATGGTTTGCTTTGCTTTTATTCTGAAGTGGAAGAAACTTATTTGAAAGGCGTGTGCAGAGAGTGATACTAAAGGTTCTTTGCCAACCCTAAGTATTCATGTCTTGTACTTGCAAATGACTTCTGCTCGGCCAGCAGAAGTGCCAAGACTCACCCTCGTTTACCAAGGAGTACTAGAGCCTCCCCATATCTGTCAAGGGATGGGGTGGGGAGCCCTTACTTTCCCCCTTCCTCCTTATCACCTGGAGTGGGTTTCTTCACACCCTTGGAGCTCAACAGCCGCCTTAATTGGCTTGATGTTATCATGAGCTGTCACTCACACTGAGGGAACATCCCTGATTCTCTTGGGAGATGAATAGCTGGCTTTGCCCAAGTTCTAGGTCCTAACTCGTTTAGCGCAAAGTCGCTGACAGCTGTAGAAGGAAGTCTCACATTTGCACGTGATCTAGCTCATTTGCAAAGCATTTTCTTCTGTTTTCTCCTGTAGTCCTCAAGACCTTGTTATTGTTGCCATGAAAAATCCCTGGAGAAATATCAAGTGGGCAAAGTCTAACTTTTGCCCTGTGTTATTTGCTGTAAGCATTGGACTGAATGGTGCTCCTAAGATAACCACAGGCCAAATCATTGAAGGAGCTGACAGGACCTGACACTGTAATTCAAAATGACATTATCAGAGCCAAATGAGGTGTTGTGTGAGCCTGCGGGGATAAGATAAGATAAATCCAGGGTAATCAAGAAATTAATAAAATAGGGATTTGGGTGACTAAAAGTAAAATGTAGATGATTAAAATTGTGTGAACCAGTGATGTTTGGGATGAGAATCAGTTAACTGGGTTAGCATGCATGCCTTCGAATGTGTATTATGAAAGTTTCAATTTGGTGCCTCCCTGCAATGTAGAAGCTCCACTTGAGAAAGTCTACAATCGCCTCCAGCTTTTCTGTGGTCAGAGGATGAGTTCAGTTACCCATGGCAACACAGCCAGAGCAAACAATGCAAAAGGAGAATCTTTAGTTCTTCTGCTGGTAGGAGAACTAGCTCAATCTAGGACCTGTGAAACCTTCAGCAGGTGTAGCACATAAAGGTGCACACAGAGAAGAGCTCCTGCTAATATTTAAGAGCAGTCAAATAGTTTATGGCACATTGCTGCCCCCCCCCAAGTCCCTCCCATTTTGTTTAAAGGAAAGTAAGAAATCTCTCATTAATCCTGTGGTTCATAGGATCCTTATTTTTTGTGAGAACTACCAAACTAGCTAGCACTTAAAATTTCTATGCACTCAGCAAAAAATACTGATGAAACAAAATACAAGGTTGATAATTTTCTAAAATCTATGATTTAGTTTCTTTGTGTTTATAACTTTCAGATCAAGGTATCAACTCATAAAAGGTCAGATTCTCTAGAGGCATTCCATTTCCTAAGAGTAAAATTTAAAAATTATTTTTATGTCTCTTGTTGGAGCATCCTTGTACCTTTCTGTTCTTAATGATTTGCTCGGGCAGCTTTGATCAGTAAACTACTGTAAAGACATGAACTTCACAAAACACAGGGAACTCAGTGTGGAGAAGTTGCATTCATCTGACTTGGAAGACTTTCATGAAGTTACTAGGCCCTGGTCCTTTGAGAAACTAAGCAGTTTGTTCTTTAGACGATCCATTTAATTCCTCAGACCTGTTTTTGCATATGTTTTAAACCATCATCTCAGTTTCCTTCTTCTTAGTCCTTGACATCCACCTTCTGATGGGTGTGCATCCAACCTCATGTAGGCATCATCGACGTGGGCTCATCCGTCCAGTATTTTATTTGTGACTGGCTTGTTTCACTTGAAACAAGCATAAAGGTTTTGCCATGATGGAATGCCTCAGACAACTCTTTGTTGTTCAGGACCAGTGCCATTCCGCTGAACATATACTGTCCATTTATCTGTCAGTGAACAGTTAGGTTCTTTAAGCCTTTTGACTCTTTTGATTAACACATCTATGAACAAAAGTGCTATGAATCTTAACTTCTGATTCTTTTGGGCGTATGCCTGGAAGTAGGATTGCTGGCCTCTATGGGAATTCTGTCTTTAGTTTTGTGAAGAGCCACCAGATTTTTCACAGGTATTTCTCTGTTTTACATGCCCACCAACAGTGTATGATTGCACTGTTTTAGATTACCAGAATTCTAATGCTTGGTGTTTTCTACATGTTAACAGTGCTGATCATAACAAGTGGAAGGGGTTCTTAGTTATACATCTAAATAAATCTATTTGGACTGGTGCGATGGCTCAGTAGTAAGACACTTACTGTGCAGGCAAGAGCACCTGTGCTCAGATCCTTGCATCCATGTGAAGGCTGATGTAGTAGTGCATATTCGTAACTCCAGTGCTCCTACAAGAGAGATAAATGAAGAGAAGGTAGGAGACTACCCCCCTGACCAGTCTGGTGTACACAGAAACAAACCCTGTCTCAAACAAGGTTAGAGGCGAGGGCTGACATCCAAGGTTGTTCTTCCTGACTTTGCACACGTGCACATACATAAATACAAAGATTAAAAAGAAGAAAACATAGTAATAGTCCATCGTGTCATTTCCCACAAGGCTTCCTTTATGAAAGGACTGTAATTGCTTAGTAATAACCACAGTAGAAGGTCAAGGTAGAGCTAATATGAAAAACAGGTCCTAGTTTCTTATGCTTAATGAATACTGCTTTATTAAATACTTTTAAAAACATTTAAATAGGAGAAATATGCAGATAAGGGTTGTGCCTACCTCTGGTTATTCAACTCTGGTGTCCATTTGCAGTGTGTATTACCAGGTCATGCATGGAGGAGTCCTTACCCTCCAGTTGCTTAAAGGGTAGTTTGGCACACAGAATGTACTTGGAGGAAATCTGCAGAAAGCATAGTGTTGCACTTGTGAGAAGCCCCAAGTCTTTACCCAGGGGCTGGGAGTGGTGTGACATCATCACTTGTGGGCTTCTGCTCACCCCGTATTCTGCCGAGCAGGAGGCGGGTATGGCAGGAACATCGTGTGTAGACTGCAGTTTCTAGACACCATCTGTGGACCAGCGTCGTGTCCTTTCTGCAGACTCATCCAGGGGCTGGTTAAGCAGCCACACATCTTGGCCTCATCCTCTAAGTATTTGTGGACTTGGGAGGAGGCCCAGAACTTTATGTTGTAAAAAACTCTCTAGGTAGTTCTGAGTGTGGGATCCACTGGTAGCTTCCCAAGGACCCCTGTCTTTCTGCTCACGTTCAACAAACCAGTGCCTGGTGCCCCGCTAGAGCCTTGGCACGTGAACTTCTTTTTAGGGGGTTGAGGTCTGTTCCGGCTTTCTGGTTTGCTACAATTACCCGGGGAATGTGGGGAACACCCGCAGAGGGAATTGAGGTGTCGCTGGCACTGAGGATTGTCTAGACACCACCGAACAGAAACGAAAGTAACCAGGAAAGACTATGGGAGAGCACAGAGCCCCAAGCCTTGGCAGAGTCAACCCTGAAGGTAAGGATATAATGGTGGGGAGAGGAGTTAGGAGGGGGGGGTCACACAGGCAATTCTGTCCCTTTGGGAGCTAGCTCAGAACACAGAGAGCAGAGCCCAGGATCTAAAAAGCCCTTACCTTTTCAAGCCAGGAAAGTGTAGTTTTATTTTGAGTGCAGTAAGTCACCCAAGAATTTTAAGTAGAGGTATGACATGCTGGGATTTGCATTAGAGATTATCCTAAGTAGGGGTGTATACAGATTGAGGAAACATTGAAGAAGAAGCTGACAGGCAGACAGTGGCTGAGAGGAGCAGGGGACTTCCCCTCCCAGTGGGGTCTGGCCCCTCCTTGAAGCAGGAAAGGGGGAGAAGAGGCTGAAGAGATGCTGAGAGATGAATGAACATCGAAGGAGCTACGGAGAGAGAGGTGCTGAGGCTTGATGATGGACGGAGAGATGCTAGTTAGTCAGTTTGAGGGCATGCCGTGACTGTGTGGTGGTCTCCATTTCTATGCCTGAATGATTTTCCCAGTGTGCAAGTGGAGTTCTCCACCACCGATGCTTTGGCAGGCGGAAGGACTGAGACCAGTATGGAAGTTGAGGTTCCTTTTTCACCATGGATCATGACCTTCAAGTGAAGCCAGGCTGCTGGGGCATCTCCCTCCGGGGTTTGTTCTTGCTGGGAGAGCCCTGCCACGGTGCACTGCGTGTGTGGGAAGCTTCATCTTTCACGTAGTTCCCTGACAATGTATTCCAAGTGCTCAGAAGGGGAACATAAATTAGAGCTCTTTTAGATGAACATTCGGATCTTGTTCTCCAACCACGTCACCCCAAGCTCACTTTTAAAGTTGCTCTAAGAATAACTCAAATCAGGGACTGACAAGATAGTTCAGTGGACAAGAGTGCTGGTCTTACAAGCCTGACTTACCTGAGTTGGTTGTGTGGAGTGTGCAAAATAGGAGAGCACTGATTCTTCAGGCTTCTCCCCTGACCTTCAGACATGGACTGGAACAAATACTACACACACAAACTCACCGATAAATAAGCAGGTAATAAATAATTAAAAAGGAATAATTCAAGTCAGATTTTTTCATTGTAAAGAGTTATTTCTTTAGGTTATTCATGTTCCTTGTTAGCTGAGATCAAGGAATATTATTTAATTGTATCAGGCATGAGCCTGCTATTTATATAAAATGTTCCCCTAGACATTAATACATATAACTCAGACTAGAACTACACTAATTTGGGATAATTGGGCGGAAGGCCTGTTCAAGTAGGTGGAAGACTTGAACTTTGTAGATTTAGTGAATGGGAGTGACTCCTTTAATGTCTTCAAGGCTATCCAGTGGACAAATTGTAATTAGCATATCAGTTATTGTCATATCAGCAGTTGTTCCTTTAGCATTTGAAATTTTTTTTCCCATCTCTGATATCTGACACAGTTCTATAAAATCTTACAACCATTTAATTGTACTCACCACAGGGAAAGAGACTAGAAACCTGACCCTCTCCCATAATCCCTGAACCCAAAAATTGGTAGATTTCAAATTAAACTGAGGTTTGTTTTTTCCCTTTTGCTAGTATGGGGGAAAATTAGTTAATTCTGTGCCTCATAGATCTGTAAGATGTTTTTGTTTCTTTAAAAATGAAATGCGTGTCCCCATGTCTATGTGAGAACACATGTGTAGCTCAGTCGGTAGAGTTGCTTCCTAGAATGCATGGTACATTGCATGAAGTCCAGCGCGTGTTGTTCTAGGACTTAGGAGGTGAAGGCAGAATGTTTCACACAGAGTTGAAGGTTGTGTTTAGCTACACACTGAGTTCTGAGATGGTAGATTCTCTTATCTGCAACTTTGTTCTTGTTTCACTCCACTCAAGAATGAAGTGTGTTGGGCTGTAGAGATGGCTCAGGGGTTAAGACTCTGTCTCGAAAGTAGAAGGTCCTGAGTTCTGATCCCAAGTCCCATGTAAAAACACCAGGCCTGCACTTCCTGTCCTGGTGGGCACACACATAAAATAAATGAATAAAATATTGTTTAAAAGAGAATGAAGTGGGTGGGCAGAGAAGGGTAAGGAAACTTCACTCTTGTTGAAGAGGTGTGCAAATAGAAAGCGAGTCACCACACAGGAAATAAGCTGTGAAATGACAGCTGGAATGAAACAGGGAGATTTGAACCCTTTGTTGCTGTGGGATGCTACCCACTAGCTTGCCACTGCTCTGGGGGGAGGGGGTTATGTCACAGCCTAAAGAAGAGTCATAACTCAGGGAGGCATCGTAGTTCTATGTGCTGCACAGAGCAACGGAGAGCAACCAGAAGCAGCGAGTCTCAGAGAGCTGGTGTAGTGGTCATTCCCTAGAGCCAGGTGTGGCCTGTCTGGGGCCAAAGGTCTCAGAGATGAGCTCGGTCTCCCTCCTCCCACAAACTCCTCCTACCCTTCCCTCCTTCTCTCTAGAATCTAGGAGTCTGACCTTCGGACTAGATGTTCTCTCCTTTTCATGGACACAGGTAGACTCTGATGGGTAGAGTGTATGCAAATAAGGGATAAAGTGGAGATCCAATTGGGAGCGAGCAGGCAATGGAGTGAAAGCTAAAGCCCACAGAAAGCAGAATCAGTCCTCGAATAGGTCCTCTGCTTCCTTCTTCCTCTCTCTCCCACATGCAATGTTATTACAAAGTACAAAATGCTGCAAGGGAATCAGGAAGAGAAAGGCAGGAGAAACCTCAGGGTCTTGGAACAGTCCCACAGCAGCCAGGCAAAAGCAGCCTGTGTCAACTACCACCTGTCCCTAGCTACGTTTACATTTAGGTCTGTTCGACACTTTTTCTTTTCAATGATTCCTCATTATCACTTTAATGACAGGTTGGGGCCCCTCCTACTTTTATCAGTTCTAGAGCAACCTAAGATACATGAGATCTTGTCTCCAAAAAAAAAAAAAAAAAAAAAAAAAAGATTAAATAGTAAATAATTCAAAAACATTCCACAAATACATCTAAGATGATAAATACATTCTGAGAAGAGATGAATCATCAGTGTTTTTCCAAAGGAATGTCTCAGAATTTGTAACAGTGATGTTTTCCATTTACTGAGAACCAGTTATGTCCCATTTGTAGTTTTTCATTTAATGTACACCCTTGTACTACGAGGGTGCTAGTACTGTTTTTATGTCCTTACAGGTAAGGAATTCCTAGTTGGGCATTGCATGGTTAATACATAGCAAGCTAAGATTTGAATCCAGATTAAGTTTTCTTCATAGACCCTCATCCTCCAGTTAAGGGTAAAGGATGTGAAGTTTTTAACCATGCTGCCATGTGGAAACTGATGTGTTGGAGGACCAAAACAGCGCATTGTGAGAAGTACCGCTCTCAGGGCCAAGTTGCTCATCTAGCCAGTCCTGATTCGGTGCATATGCACGGACTTTTCTTCCAGTAGACTGTGTTGAATGCTGGCTGGAGACTCCGATGTAGGAGAAGGATGCCCAGGCTAGAGTCTGGGCTCCGCTCATAGCTGTAGACTGGTAGACCTGGCCTCTGAGTCCCATGTGTTGTAAAGTAGAACAACGATGGCTCCTCCTTCCTGAGATTGTGCTGAGGATGAAATATCTTTCCAAGTGGTGTAAAACCCTGAGGTCAGTAACTGACCGTCCATTTGTGCCCAGTCAAACACAGTCGACAGTTGCAATTGTTATTAATAAGTTGTAGTCCAAGTCTGATACTGACAACTTTGTGCTTCTAAAAAGTGGTCATTTGTTCCTGAGAAAGATTTTTTTTTCTTTACAGCGTAGAGAGACTTAGCTGGCTATAATTATAGTGCCCCCTGACCTATAAGAGTGATTTGAAAGACTGTTTAAAATAGATTGGCTTTGCAGGATAGACACGGCACTTTTTTGGTGCACATGTGTTAACTGAACTGGAAGTAGCAATTAAGGCTTAATAGTCACAAGGTTGCCAACCAATGCTTTTTGATAGGAGGTAGGAGTGCGCGTGTGTGCTGGTACGACATCCTAATTATTGCCTTGCATTGCCCTTTCTGGGACTGACTCGGGGTTCTGCATCTGTGAGGAGATAGCCTGAGCGAGCTCTTTCTTCTTCCTTAGGAGACCCCCTCCTTTTTATTTGCAGGTGAGCGGGCAGACCCCTCAGTAGGGCCTGGGCTTCCGGACATTGCCTAGACATGACTGATGGTCTTGCCATCACAGCAGAAGGACTAGAGTAGCCATCAGGGTACTCTGCGGAGAGGAGAAGACTAAAGATTCACTTCCAGGACTGGGCCAGCCTAATCTCTCCCCATCCTGAAGCTCAGGGAAATTTGCGGAAGAGGGGGCGGTAAGATTGTAAGAGCACAAGGATGGGAGGAGCAATGATATGCAAGATACTCCACCCAAGTTAGGGCCGAAGCAATCATAATAGGACTTTGCATGACCTGCGCTATGTCCAACACATTATTGACCTCACAAAGTGTAGCATGGACTAAAGGCACTAGGATCCTTGGAGGCTAGGGACTGATAGTCACAGTAGTGTTTTAAGCTTAAGGGGAACACAGGAAAGGGTTCTGGGAAATGCCCCTGGGTCCTTGCACCTCATCGGAGAGGCATGCTCATTAAAGGATGCTCCCAGGATGGGAGGGGGAGGCACTGGGGGATGGGAAGGGAAGGGGGAGGGGAGGGGGCACAGGGGGGTGGGGGGTGGAGGGAGGGAAGGGACTGGTGTAAGTGTTAAGTTTGTATGAGCGGAGATAAAAAAAAGATTCATTTCCAGGAATAGCCAGCGATTTCATTTTTGAGTTTGCTTATTGCTTTGTTGCAGCTTTCTACTAATAGGTTGTTTTGGGGTTCACGTCTGTGCTGAGCGCATGCGTTTCTTTGACCCCTGTTTAAGAACGGAGCTGATCTAATGGTGGGACATGGCATGTGGTGTGATGCTCATGTTCATCTCTGCATCTTGACCCCCTAGGGGCTTGTACCCCCAGCGATCAGCTTTATAGGCAGAAGATCAACTACTGGGATTAAAGCAAGCAAAGTCTTTGTATCCACCGAGTGGCATTTCAGGGCCTCTAGGAATTCATCCCTTCAAGATACTTAAGACATCTATGCTCCATTTGGAGGATATTGTGGTGAAAATGAACATCGTGATCTTGGCTATGCAAAGATGCATGGAGATTCCATTTACTAATGGAGAACCAGGAGGAACATCTGGGATGAGCGTGCGACTGTGCTGAGGTGTGGATTCCCATCCTGTGCCCTGTCAATGTGGACAGGGGCCAGCAGCTCAGCGGGTGGCTTGCGCCTGCCACTCAGGTCCTCCTCCTCATTGAACGATGGGCCTGTCCTCAGAGTTTCTGAGGCAGGGGGAAATAAGCAAAGCCTGGCTTCTTTTCCTTGGAAATGGTCCTAAAAAGAATACCACCATTCACCACATGGAGAAATCCAAAAGTCATCGTTCTTATCCAGAGGAAATAAAAAACTTCACTAAAACATGAAATACAAAGTGTGTGGATGGTTCAGATCACCAGAAACAGAAACTCACACGCTCTTGTACTATCTGAAGAATGCATGGCTGTTGCAGATTTCATATACGCAGTCTTTGTAGTTCTTAAGGGATTGTTTAAGATGTTTAGATATTGAGGCAATTCCATGGGATGCTGGCATGATTATCAGCTTGTTTCTCTGTGTAATTCAAAGGATGAGAGCTGTATCCCACTCTCATAGTATCATTGTGTTAAATACAGTACACTGTTTTATTGTTATTATTCCATGGTTATATTTGCCTTCCCTGAGTGTTTTGATGAAGATTTCAATAAATATTTGGGAAGTTCAAGAAAAAGAATGATATTGGTCTGTTGATTTGAAAGGAATATGCTTTCTGTCTTCAGACTACATCTAGTGCCATATGTTGGGCTTTTTCCATACCTGAATAGCTTAGGAGCATCATTTATATCAATAACTCATCAATTGTTGGACATAAGCAGCTGGATTTTTGGCGTAGATCACACCAGCTTCTTCTGAGCTTTTTATGAATATTAAAATCCATGATCAAAGAGGCCCTTACTAAATTATTCTGCATTAATTCGTAACTCACCGTTGCCTCCAAAAGCAAGACCCTCAGCAGCGTTGCATGGTGAGGACGGCAGCATCCAGGGGTCTGGGTTCCAAGTGTTTTTAAGGTCTAGCTTCTGCCTTGTCTGTATGGCTCATTGCTCTGGGGTTGTTTTTATATAGCTAGAAAGTATTACAAGTAATCATCCTGAGTGCCTAGCTTTTGTTTTAAGGGAGGAAATGGTTCTTAAATATGTTTTGAAACTTACTGGGGGACTGGCGAGATGACTCAGTACAGTGCCAGCCAGGCCCAGAACCTTATAAAAATGGAGGTGGGGGGAAGGGAGGCAAAGACAGGACCCCACACACACACCCGGGACTCACTAGATAGACGCCCTAGTCTGCTGGGTAAACTGCAGGCCAGCGAGAGACCCTATCTAAAAAAAATGTGGCCAGCAACTGAGATAAGATTACCTGAGTTTGAGTTGAGTTCTGGCTCATACATGTGCATACACACACACACACACACACACACACACACACACACACACACACACACACAAAGTTTACTAGAATAATATTAAGCTACATTTTTTCTTTGGTGGGGAAGAAGTCACATTTTTTGGATGCTCCAAGTCAGTATTTTTATAAATACTGATCTAGGTTTCCAGTGTTTTCTTCTTGCATGATGTTCCCAGCAGCCTATGTAGCTTTTGAAGGTATCCTTAAAGTCAAAGAGACTGAGTGCAAGCTCTGCCAGTCAAAGCAGAAATGTCTGTTATGGAATAATGAAAGTGTCTCAGTAACAGGATAGCTCTTAAGAGAAGCATTCATTCCTTGGTTCAAGCACTGGCTTCCAAACTTACTTTTCTTTTTCATTTCTCAGAGCACCTTACACATCAATAATCAAACCGTATTAATTACAGAGTTTCTATGTCCCCAGTGCTGTCTTCTGTTGATTGACTCAATGCTATCTGAGGTCTATATGCAAGCTCTATATTGGGGCAGGTGAAAGACACAAGTCCCCTGTTGCCACAGAGTGTAAGGATCGTGGTTGGAATGAGCTTCAGAAAAGCATTTGCTCTGCCCGGAAGGTCTACTGGGTGTGGTGAGTCTGGGTAGATTTGCAAGCCAAGGGCTGCCTAAGGCACTGAGATCTATGCACTGAGGCAGTGACCTTAGGATCTAAATAATAGATCTATCCCAGTAGAAGGGGTCCCTGTGACTAGACTACTGGAAGAGTAAGTGGAGCAATTCCCAGACTTGGTGGGATATGGTCAGGTCAATAATTCGCATGTAACGATAAGCAAGAAACCACAGAAGGCTTTTCATGTAGAGCGTGCTGTGATTTGAGTGCTGGAAGGCAGGAACCGATTGGAAAGGGGCAGGAGGGGGGGGCCATTCCAGGGATCCAGACATGAGAGGGTGATATTCTGGTGGGGGGATGCCTGTGGTCGACAATGCTGAGATGTACTTTAGAGACCAGGCCATAGAGGTTGGGGTTGGGTGGAATGGGACGGGGGCAGGACCGAGGCGTTATCGCAACACCCAGGTTTGGGTAAGTGAGAGGTATCATGTACCACGAGGCACGTGCCTAATTAGAGAGCCCTTTGAGGAGAAGGACCTTTGTGGGTTCCATTTTACGATGTCCAGTTCGCGATTTTGCAGATACACACCTAGAGATCTCTGCTGAGGGTTCTGTTTCCCTTGATGTGTTAATCTGAAAAATCAGCCCGCACATACCAAATATTGTTACTTAGGACTTTTAATCCTGCTAAAGATCTTGAGAGCATAGATTTGCTGTGATTCACTCAAGGGATCTATGAGTCTCGAGTCTGTGAGTCTCGAGTAATTAGTTACTGTTTTTGAGTCTGGTGGAAAGGAGTACGCTGCACCTTCCCGAAGCTGCTTCGATCTGGCTGCGACTTTGGGGAGGCCGGTCTTCCGCAGCGCAGTGTGTTCCCCAGCTCCTTGTTGGAATGTGGACAGTGTGGGTGGATCCCCAGCTCCTGGCCCCGAGATATGTCCCACACGAGAACTCCTCTTCTGAACAGTATTTATAGCTTCTTGCAGAGTACTACTTCAAAAATGCCTCGCACTTTCAATGCACTTCTTTCCAGAGTGCATGCCTGTACTTTTCCACTGAAACCTTTAAAATATACATAGGAAGTTAGAAAGAGGCAGGTACACATGATGAGTGACAATGGAAACTCTAGGAACACGACATTGTTTTCTGGATAATTCTTTGACTTTTTTTAATTAATCGAGTGTTTATCTTTTTAATGTGCATCAGTAGAAAAAAAATCTCACCGGGCTATTGCATAATTTCCAGAACAGTTTGTCAGGCTCACATTTAGGACTTAATTTGAGCTTGTGGACACACACAAGTATCATACCTATTCTGATATGCTTTTGAATGATGCCTGTTAAATTTGGTGCTGTAAACTTAGCAAAGCGCATAATGGGGAATGGCTTTTCTTAACTGTGTCTAAGTCTTATGGAAGGCGAAGCATCTGTAGAAAAGTCTATACAAGAATGGGTGTCCAGATAGGTCAGTGTGTTGCCTGTGTGCAGACCAGGAGCCCTGCCACATGATGGAAGGAGAGAACTGCTTTTGCAAAGTTCTCCTCTGACCTCTGCGTGTGCACAATCACATGCGTGTGCCTGTTCTTGCTCTCTCAAAATAAACAGATAAAAACGTCCTAACAAACTAAATCCCAGGGAGATTATATGGTATGCACTGCCAAACTCAGTAATTAGTAATAATTTCTGTTTTGAATGTAGTGGTTAAATTTACAGTATCTTATAGTTTGAAGGATATCTATTCACTCATTCTCCACCTCAACCCCCTTTCTCCAAAAGGATTTCAAATGTCATAGAGAGACATAGTTATCATATGACCTAAAATATTAATTGGAAATATGAACAAAGAAGGAAAGGAGGGAAAGTAAATTGAAGGTGGGCATTTAAGAATTCAGACAAGGGTTGGAGAGATGACTCAGGGTTGAGTTAAAGCCTTTGCCTCATAAGCAAAAGGCCCTGAGTTTGGATTCCCAGATCTCATGTATAAACACACAGCTGATATGATGGTGATTGCAATTCGGAATCTGAGAAACCTCAGAGTAAAGCAGTAAAGAGAAAGAGCAATTAGAATGATTATCTAAGTCACCTTTGGGCTTCCACTGGCATACATACTCAAGTGTCCTGTACACACACACACACACACACACACACAGAATTCAAACCAACAGAAACAGTTGGACTTATTAGTATGCATCTCTAGTGTAACATGGGGAAGTAGAGGCAGGAAATTTAAGGCCAGCCAGGGCTACACAGTCTAGTTTAGTGGTAAAGTGCCTGGCAAGCATGTGCAAGACACTGGGTTGGATTCTCAGTATTAAAAAAGAAAAAAGATTTTAGCACATATACTGGGAACTAAAATAAAGTTAAATCTGATTTTAAGCTGAAGGCTAAAATGTAAATATTATATTTACTTGACTATATCAACTTTCTCTCCTAACTACCTTCCTTCATTCTTTTAAACTCAGAAGAATCATTCAAGTACCTTGATCCATGTAGAAAGCTTTAAAAATTTTTAGTCTATGCCTTTTTAGAGTTTATCTGCTAACATTTTTGTTTTCTGTGCTCGTATACCTAGTTACTTGGTTATTAGTGACAGAATTAATTAAATGAATAGCCAAAATCTTCTACTCACCTGTTCTTTGATTTAGAGCAGCAATTCTTGACCCTTTTACCCTCTAAAGGCATCCTTTTAAAACCTTTTTCCATCTTCATGTTTATGTGTGTTAAGGGTTTGCCCACATGTGTGGGTGGGTACATGTTATTATGTGCATGTAGACATGTGGAGACCTGAGGTTGATATCCAGAGTCATCTACTATTGTTCTTCTATCATTTCTTTTCAAGATTGGGTCTTTAATCAAACCCAGAGCTTACCGATAGGACTGTCTTGGCTAGCCAGCTTGCTCCGAGGATTCCCGGCTTCTGCCTTCCAAGGCTGATATTATAGGCAGGCCTCCACATTTGCCCCACTGGCGTTTCAGGTGGGGTCTAGGGATCTAAACTTTGATGTACATGTTGTAACTGCTGAACTGTCTCCTTAGCCCTTTATTTTATTCTTACAAGCACTTTAATGATGCTTCTTTTCCTAGCCTGTCTACACCCATGCTTCCAGTAAGTCAGGCCCTTGTTCTTGGCTGTAACATCACCTAGGAAATACAGGAAGTCGCCTTCAGTGATTGCCCCTTTGGGAGCATCCCCATGGATGTGCATCCTCACTGATCTAGCTGAGATGAACTTCAGCTACCACCATCACTGTTGCCACGGATGACCCAGATTTCTGAAACCAGCTCTCTCTGGAGGAAGCGCTTCAAGGGAAACAAAGTTTAGTTGGATCTGAGTCCAGGTATAAATCTGTAAAGTTCAGCTCTTATGAAAATCAGGTTAGTTTTGTGTTTGTAGGTGGAAGGTTGTAAGTGTAGGTAATTACAGATATTTCCCAACATGGACGTTCGCAAGACAATGGGCCCACTTCAAAGACACCTCCTGGGAGTTTTGCCCCATGCAAGGCAGACGCCTGAAGCATCCAACAACTTTGGCCACTAATGCCATCGGTAGCTTAAGTCAAGACTGGACATACACTTTCCAAACCTCTCAGATGGGACTTCTCATTCTCATGAGAAAACCAATCAGAAGCTCTTATTTAGGGCTGCCTTTCCCCTAAACCTGCCATCTAATACTTGGAGTCGATTCTCCAGAAAATTATGAGTAAGTCAGTCTCCTTGTTCCAGAAAAGATGGTAGTGAAAATGAAGTAAGGGAGGGAGGGGCAAAGCAGTGGGTCTCACAACCTGAGGCAGGGCACAGGGGCCAAATGTTTAGAAATGGGAGGAAATGATATCGAAGGTTGAATTCTACCACAGCCCTGGACTTGTAGCTCATGGAGCCCTATGTTCTTGGGAAAATCCTTTTAAATTCTGGAGTCTTTCTTCACCTGTAAACAAACACAAATACTTAGGCTACTACTTGGTAATGTATTAAATACTTGACACTGTGCCTATGCCCAAGGGTGAAGGTTAAGAATTACTTCAGTGTCTTAAATTTAGCCAAGGCATGCATTTTGTATACTCAGAGCACTCCACACATGTCCAGCAAGTACAGTGAAGCATTCTGTGTCCAGTAGTTAGCTGATGTCCATTCCGCTGGACATTCTTTGAGTCTTTCCTGTGATTCACTCCGCAAGAGGTTAGTAACATGCCAGAAAACTTCAGACCAGAAACTCAATGAGTGTGTGTGGTGCTTCAGCTGAGACTGCAAACCCTGTCATTAAAAGAAAAAGAATTCAGAAATTCTCCTAATTAATTTCAGGTGTCTAATTAGACATAGTTTGTGAGTGTGCATGTATGTACCCCTGAATTTGTGTGTGTGTGTGTGTGTGTGTGTGTTGGGGGGGTGCTGTGTGTGGGCGTGTGTGATAGTATTTGAACCAGGGTCTTGCCTGTGCTAAACAAGTACACCCAACAGTGTTTTTTCTGACTGTGTATGTCAGGCTAATCTGAAACTCACTATATATCTCAGGGTGACTTCAAAGTATTGTTTTCACTTACATGTGTGTGTGGTATGCATGTGCATGCTTGTTCACATGCGTGAATGTGTGCATGTCTGTTGGTTCACGTGTATGTAGAGACCTGACATCCTAGCAGGAATCATCCTTGATTGCTCTTGCACCTTATTCCTCAGGGCCGGGTCTCTCAATCAAATCCAGAGCTCACCCGTAGGGCTAGTGTCTCTAACCAGCTTGCTCTGAGGATTCCCTCGTCTTTGCATTTATGAAGATTCTGGAGACCCGAACTCTAGTCCTCTTGCTTGTAGGGCAAATGCTTTAAGCACTGAGTATCTTTCTAGTTGGCCTCAAGCCTTTGGGATCTTCCTACCTCCATCTCCTAAGTGCTGGGATTACAGCTGTGTGCTACCATGCTTAGCTTTCTTGAAAAGCTGTATTAACTTCCTGTGAGGGAGAGTTTCCAATGGAAGGCTTCTTCCCTCCCTCCTGCCTTCAGAAAAGCAATCTTC
This sequence comes from Typhlomys cinereus, assembly GCA_023101885.1. Taxonomy (NCBI): domain Eukaryota; kingdom Metazoa; phylum Chordata; class Mammalia; order Rodentia; family Platacanthomyidae; genus Typhlomys; species Typhlomys cinereus. Next base: position 1,528,631 of record JALPQD010000401.1, read on the forward strand.
ACACTGCTTATTTGGGTTCATCTTAGGAAGTGCAGATGTGATGTGAGCTGTTGAACCCTTTTCAGCAGGATTTTTCTACAACTCCAAGATTTTGAGATTAATTTCTGTAACTCCTCCCCCCCAAAAAAAGGCCTTAACCAGAAATCTGAAAACTATTGGCTTCCTCAATAACTGATTTAAACTTGATCCTGAATTTTGTAGCCTAAATTGTTAGAACTGAAGACCCATGGAGGATTAAAGTTGAGATTTGAAAATACAGTATCTGGTAGTATTTGGAGCAAAATTAAAGAATCTTAAAGATTGTTAAAATTGCTTTAAAATCATCTTCACCTTTTATGAAATTGGATTGTCTGTGACTGTTCTTAAAGTAAGAGTTGACAGCATTTTGGATGCGCATTATCCTTGTAAGTATCGTTGTTATCATTCAGTTTATATTAGTAAATTGACAAGCAGGAAACTTGCCTATTTCTTCACTTTAAAAACTTCATCGATGGGGCTGGAGAGGTGGCTCAGGGGTTAAGCCTCTGCCTTGCAGGCAGAAGGTCCTGAGTTCGGATCCTAGACCCCACGTATAGATGCCAGGTGGAAGCAGGGGGCGGCCTGCGTTTCTGGTCCTGGTAGGGCGGAGCCTGTGAATCCCCGTAAACAAGGAGGAGGTGGAGGCGTCCATGGTGGTTCCTGAATTCGTCCGTGGTTGCACACATACATACACATGCGAATACATGCATACACGCACAATTGAATAAAAAATAATAAAAAGATTTATAAAAACTTCATCGATATGCTTTACGTTCACTAGGTGTTCGTAAGCATTTAATAGAAAGAATACCATTTTCTTACAAATTTTGTTTTGTAATTACAAAAAAGAATTGGGGGCTGGAAAGGTGGCTCAGTGGTTAAGCCTCCGCCTTGCAGGCAGAAGGTCCTGAGTTCGGATCCTAGACCCCACGTATAGACACCGGGCGGAAGCAGGGGCGGCCTGCGTTTCTGGTCCTGGTAGGGCGGAGCATGTGAATCCCAGGGCAGAGTAAACAAGGAGGAGGTGGAGGAGTCCATGGTGGTTCCCGAATTCGTCCGTGGTTCTACACACACAGACACATACACACACACAAACACACATACACACACAATTGAATAAATAATAATAAAAAAAATTAAAAAAAAAAGAATTGTAGATATAACAAATATAATAACATTTCCCAATCAATAATGAGCATACTTTGAACAATCAGCAATTAAGTCTTTACATTTTTTCCCATGTTTTTTGGCTCTGGTTATATTTATTGAAATATAATTTATATCTCCATATAAAGTTTTTGGGAAACTTTGGCTATTTTCATTTGGTGCTTCTCTTGCAATTAGTTTTTATTATATTTCACATTATTGTCTTTGCTTACACATAGTTTGAGAAGAGCTAGAAAAATGAATTCCTCTAAAGTTGATATAACTGAAAACCAATGCATGTGAGCACATCTTTAGGTAAATGCTTGTATTTTGAGGATTTTTTTTTGTGCAATATATAAGGGTCTCACTCCCTTCTCTGTTCTTAAAGAATCATAGGTTTTTAATATTATCTTGTCCATTTTATGTTTGTGCATGCATGTGTACATTTTTGTGGGTGTGAATATGTGTGTGTGTGTGTGTGTGTGTGTGTGTGTGTATGAGTTTGTAGAGAGAGACAGGAAAACAGTGTGGAGGTCACACGACAGCCTTGGGTTTAGGTACTTGCCTTCCGTCTTCTTGGAGACAGCATCTCTCTGTTATTTTTCCACTAAGTACACCAGGGTACTTGGCTGACAAACTGCTGGGGCTTGTCTGCTCTTTCTGCCTCTCTCTGTAGGAGCGCTGGGGCTGCAGGCGCTCTTACTATGCATCTGACTTCTCAACAGGTTCAGGGCATTCAGACCCAGGTCCTCTACTTGTGCAGCAAAACTTTACCCACTCAGCTGTCTCCCCAGCTTCCTCCCCCTACTTGTTTTTACAGTAAGAATCCATTTTATTTTCCAGGTTTGCTCTTCCTGATGCCATGTTTTTTTGTGTTTATAAACTCATTATATTGGGGATAATAGTATCATGGTGATTTTTAAGATGATTTTTCTCCCTCCCTCCTTCCTCCTTCTCTCCCTCCTTTCCTAGATTTTATAACCTCAGTTGTTAGAAGATATAGTTCTCATTAAAAAAATGCTGATTTCTTAATGAGTTTCTCATTATAAGTATTTCTTATTGGAATGAATTGTTTTAAAAATGAAAATCTTGGGGCTGGAGAGGTGGCTCAGGGGTTAAGCCTCTGCTTTGCAGGCAGAAGGTCCTGAGTTCGGATCCTAGACCCCACGTATAGACGCCGGGCAGAAGCGGGGACGGCCTGCGTTTCTGGTCCTGGTAGGGCGGAGCCTGTGAATCCCAGGGCAGAGTAAACAAGGAGGAGGTGGAGGCGTCCATGGTGGTTCCCAAATTCGCCCGTGGTTCTACACACACACACACACACACGCACGCACGCACACACGCACACACACACACGCACAATTGAATAAATAAAAAAATTTAAAAAATGAAAACCTTGTGATAAAACTATCAAAAGAGGCAGCTCTTGGTGTGTGTGTGTGTGTGCGTGTGTGTGTGTGCGTGCGTGTGTGTGTGTAGAAGAGCGTTTTCATAGTTGGGCCTTAAAAAATCTGTTCATCATTTACTAAGTATCTCCGAAGTGATTCATGATAGAGTCTGATGACTTTGACGGAAGAGTACCGTGTCAGTTCTGTAAGGCTCTGCCACAGAGCACCATAAACTGGGCATCTTACAGTCAAAGCGTTTTCTTCTTTCAAAGTTCTGGAGGGCAGGAATTAGAAATCAAGGGTGGTCGTTGTAGGAGTGGGTCCGTTCTGTCCCCTGCAGGTTCTGATGGTGCCAGGCGTTGCCCCCTGTGTGATTGCACCACCGCAGTCCCTCTCTTAGTGGTCCAACTTGCCTCTTCTCTGTGTCTTCTCATCTGGTTCTTTCCCCGAATACTCTGATCCGCTTGGGTAACCCAGCACATGCTTCTCATCTTGAGATCTCACATCTGTAAAGGCTGCCTTCACAGGCTCGGTGGGTTAGGGCTTGGGCGGCTCCTTCGGGGGCGCCACTCCACCCCTGAAGGTGGGAGTATGTGTGCTGTAATTCCTGAGCACCTCAGGAGTGTTATCTTCCAAGTGCTGTTGCGGTTGTGGTGGGGTATGGGCTGTGGAAGAGTACGGCGACCATCCCGGGGTGGTGTTCAGGCCCTAGCGCTCTCTTCCCTGTGACTGGGGAGATTCCCCCCCCCCAACTTTTATTTCTCTGGGTTTTCTTATTTGCAAAATGACATCACAAGGAAGAGATGTGACATCCTAAAACTAGTGTGACAGATGCATCGGGAGCGACCCTGGCTTCAGACATCTGTGACCATTTCTGAAATCAAGATTTGCCTTGAAGTCCACAGTCCATCACCCATTCTCTGACTTGGTCAATTAGCAGGATGCTCCCACGCCTTAGTAATTTTGCATGGCGCTCCTAAGGCAGAAGAAATGGTTGTTCTGTTTATTTGTTAGTGGAGGCCAAATGACTACAGAGTACTTTTATCCTATTGATTTAGTAACGAATTGAAAAAAATTTGTTTTACCTTGGCATATTCAGTTCTAAGCAGTGCATGTTTCGGCTGACATACTCCTGACACCTGGGGATTATGGAGAATGTGGCATTCTTTCTGTGCCACTCAGATGTTTGCACGGTACAGCTTTTGATCTTAAGACCCACCTGTCATAAATAATGGTGTCATCAAAAACTGGGCGCAACCCAGTTGCAAACCAAGATAAGCCCAAGGTGACTGTTTCTATGATGTCTGTCAAAGGCCAAGTATCCCCTCCTAATTTAGTTGTCCTAAATTTACTTCCTAATCAGAAAGTCTGAAAACTTGACTTCCTTTTTCTTAAAAAAAAAAAAGTTTTCCTTAGACTGAATATTCTGTGTATTTTATTCTAAACTTACTATTCTTCCTGAATTGTTAAGCCTATTTGTCTTACTTATCTTAAGATATTATTTTACAATTCCAATATAATTATTTAATAAATACTTTTAAATGAATATCATGTCAGAGAAACTACTTTTTATTCAGGCTGATATAAAGATGGAGGCATCTGAGACGCATAAAACTTAGTGTGTGTGTGTGTGTGTGTGTGTGTGTGTGTGTGTGTGTGTGTTTGGACCTGGTATAACAAACTGACCACTTCTAAAATAAGCTCAGATCCAGCTTTTTTTTTAAATAGAACAGATATGAGAATCATGAGTTAATTTTTTAAAAAAAGTAGATCCTCGTTATAGTTTGAATATGAGTTGCCCACAGCCTCCTACAGGCTCCTGTGTTTGCATCGTTAGCTGTTCTAATGTTTGGGAAGGTTGTGGCACCTGGAAGAGATGGAGCCTTGCTGGAGGAAGGTGCTTCGTCTGCAGTGCGCCCTGAGGTTTGACAGCCCAGCTTGCTTTTTGTTTGCATTCCCTGCCTCCTGATGGCTGTAGTGACCTGAGCCAGCCTACTGCCTTTGCCTACAGCCATGCCTCCTACTATGTGATTCCCACCATAATGGACTACGTTCTTTCTGGACCCATGAGCCAAATAAATCTCCCTTTCCCCCCTAAGTTGCTTGAGCCTGAGTATTGTCTCACAGCAAATGGAAGAAATTGCAACAGTCCACTTTAGTGTATCTTTCCATTTTCTGTTTACTGTACGAAAATGATTTGATTGAATTCTAGGCTCCTTGCGCTGGTAGAGTCTTTGAGTGATATGCACTCATTGATAGTATTTATCATTCCTCATTCTTGTTCTCCTACTGTTCAGTTCTTCACTCATATTTCTCAAATACTGTACTTCTACACCAGAGGTGTACTGAGAATACTAGGTGTACAGTAAAGAGTATATTGTGTGCTTGCAACCCTTCCTCCAGTGCCTGTCACATAGAAAGTCATTAGCATATAACTAATGTTAATATCATTAACTTTATATATTATATGTCAAAAATCTTTGTATCAGAGGTAACATTGCAAATTAGCAAATTGTGAATTTTTTAATTGTACATTTTGGCTACGTGTAAGATGTAGATTTCTATGCCTAGAGGAAGCTGCGCTTCTGTTGACATTTGTTACATCACAATGCTTGGTGGCCTTCTTGTCCTTTTCAGTTATTCAGTTTACATGTGTTGAAAAGTCCGTCCTCAAACCATTAAAAAGTATGACTGGTCCTCAGGGGTATTTAGCGCATCAAAAGTGTTTGAAACCCTTAAGGATTAGTGAGTAATTAGCCCTCATGCCTAACATGTAAATAGCAGAGGGATCTTTGATTTGGGCTCAGTCAATGTAATTTTAATGTTAACGGCTCCGAGACCAGCAGCCACAAGTTAAATAAACTTCGACACTGACAACAGACATGTCAACAAAGGTACAATCTAATTTACTATTGATTGATCAACTGGTTAATTTCCTTTCAGCACAGATATTTGTAAAAACCATTATTTTATACGTGAATGTGTACCGTAGACATATCATAAAGCTTCTTGTGTGGAAAAAACAAACAAAACCCCAAATTAAACAAAACAAAATAACAAAAACTTAGGTCATTGTAGAACACATAGTACTCACCCCCGGGGACCAGACCTCCCAGGCCTGAATCAGGGTCTCTTTTGAAGGGTCTGTGAGCATCTGATTCTTGCACCTCCATTTCCCCTTCCATGTTTATAATCTTTGTCTCCGAAACTTGGCTAGTTTTCAGGCTTCCTTTTAAGTTTCCTCTTCCTTCTCTTTAAAAGAGTCATTCCATGTCACATGATTCACATTTGTGAATTGACTTTTTAGGCACCTCTGAAAATGATTTTGTCTATATTGCAGCTCAACACGAGAAAACAGAAGACAGCCAAGCCCTTTGTAGAACTACGAGGCCAGTGTAAGTTTAGGAGAACAGAGGGACCGCCCACTTGCAGAGATTTTTTTTGCCTACTGCATAGTGTATAAAAAATAATCTTTTCATTTTGCTTGGAATTGAAGTCTTTCTTACTCTCAGAATCACTTTTTTTTTTTTTCATTTCATGTGGGAGAAAAAAATCGTTTCCTCTGTATTGCCATGTAAGCATCTCTTATCTGCTCATCTCTCTCCAGCTGGGGCAGCAGTGAATTCAAACTCATGTAGAGTACTTAAGATTCAGTCAGTCTTTTGAATGACGGAAAGCTGTGGGATTCCAGACTTACTAAGATTCATGAATTTTAGTAAAAAACTGAGATTGGAAGAGAATACTGACCTTTCATCAGTAAATATATCTTTTATTTTTTATTTAATTTTTTTTATTTCAGCTCATACAAACATTAGGTACACCAGTTCCCTCCCTCCCTCCTCCTCCCCCCCGTACCCCTTGCTCCCCCTCCCCACCCCTCTCCCTCCCCATCCCCCAGTGCCTCCCACCCCAATTCCCAGAGAGTCCTTTCTTGTGCATGTCTGATTTTCCTCTGGGCCCTCCTCTCCGATGACATACAAGGACCCAGTGGCCTTTCCCGAACCCTTTCCCGTGTTCCCCTTAGGTATAGGAACACTGCTGTGGCTGCCAATCCTTTGCCTCCAAGGATCTTGGTGCCTTTAGCAGATGCTAGACTTTGTGGGGTCAATAGTGTGTTGGACAATGCGCAGGGCATGCAAAGTCCAATTATGATTGCTTCAGCCCTAACTAGTATAGAGTATCTTACATATCATTGCTCCTCCCATCCTTTTGCTCTTACACTCTTACCGCCCCCTCTTCCGCAAATTTCCCTGAGCTTCAAGATGGGGAGAGACTAAGCTGGCCTAGTTCTAGGTGGTTGATATAGAGTCTCTGAAGTTCTGGATTGTGGTTTGTTGATTTTCTTTTGCAGTTTTGCTGCTCCTGCAATGCCCTTCACTCCATCCTGGTGGGCATTGTATGTTACCCCCTGGCCAGAGACAAAAAGCTGTTAGAGTCTTGTGATAAAAGCACATTCAAAGGTAGATGTTATAAAAGTGGGAAACCACAGTAAGGGAGGGGTCTATCACCCATTTGAAAAATGGTTACTTTTTATCTGCCAGACTATATGCCCTCCTCTTCTGGTGAGACCACACCCCCTCAGTAGTAAATGATCAGGAACAAAAGTCTGTGAACTTAATCAGATGTCTCATTACTTATTTGGGTCCTTGGTGGAGGCCTATTTTCCCTGCTGTAACATGGTCCCTTCTCTCCTTGTTTCTGGTGTGGCCCTCCTACCCCATCCCTCCTGTTCATAATCCTTGGAATGTCATCAGTAAATATATCTAATCATTTAACTAACACTGCTTCTCTAGGAAATTCTGGGGCAGTGACTCCTGCTTGCAAAGTTAGTATTGCAGGACATTGCTTCATAAACAGGACCAACAGCTCCTGGTTCAATTGATAAATGGAATGAACCCATCTATTTGTTTGCTTTCTGATTGTTTTGAGGCAGAGTCTCTGTGTAGTCCAGGCTGGACTCAAATTTGCAGTGTTCCTGTTCTTACCACCCAATCGCTGGGATTACAGGTACACAGTGCCATGACCACCTGGAGGAATTATTTAAAAGACCATCACAGGGGTTGGAGAGATGGCTCAGGAGTTAAAACCTTTGCTGCACAAGCAAAAGGACCTGAGTTCAGATCCCCAGATTCCCTAGATCCCACTTAAGAAATTGCAGGTGGCAGCCTGCACTTCTTTCTGGCCCTGGAAGGCAGATCCTAGCAAACCCCAGAGTCAGGAAATAGAGCAATCCAGGATGATTCCCATTATCACTCTTGGACCTTCAGAGGCACATAGAGTCGAGTGAACTCCTGTATACATGTACGCACACACACACACAGGTATCTCGGGTACTTTAACTCAAAACACTCTTTTGATGCAGAGCCAGTGACACTACCATGTACTTCTTCATTTTTTCTCCGACTAAATTAGACCTACTATGTGCCAACAGTGTTCTAGCATCTGTAAGGAAGGATGGATGACAGGCATGAGTTATTGAATCCCCGTGATCAGTGCATGGGGGTTCAGGATACTGTTCTCTCATGTTTTGAATGTGCTTCAAATTTGGGATGTTAAAATGTCTTTAAAGACATAGAAGGATCCTCCTCTTTGGGATGTTAAAATGTCTTTAAAGGCATAGAAGGATCCTCCTCTCCGATGAGAAGGAAAAGAAGTCCAGAATCATCTTGAAATCGTCTAATGTTTAGAACATCCACCAAGGGGATACCAGGCCAGTGCATTTCGCTAAGTGTTATAGATTCCAAGCTGTCTAAAAGTCAGTTCCTCTCTTGAGAAACATATAGGTTGGTATACAGAAGATAGGCATATAAATGAAAAAAAATTTTGCAAATGTTCTCAGCAGGTATAGGAAGACAAGAGGACCAAGTCTTCCTAAGAAATTGGGGATACTTGAGGGAATGGTCCAAAACACCTTCCAGGCTCAAACCGTGGTGATTCATTGGCTCGTTCTTCCTGACAAATTAGCATCTGGCAGGGGTTTGCCTAGAAAGACTTCACCCTACTTACTGTCTTTCGCATCCCAGAATACACTTTGAATACATTCCTAACTGGAATCACACACTTATTGACATTGGAGGCCTCCAGACTCTAGTGAATAACATATTCAAATACTACATTAAGAATATATCATTGCTCATCAGGTATTTATTGAGCACACATTTAAAACATACAGATGAAGAAGTCTTTTAGGTATAAATGCTCTATTTGCACTTGAACACCTCAGGATGCCAAGTAATAAAGAATATTTGGAGGAATATATTTATTCAGCAAATTATGGTACTACCCTATTATATACCCATATTTTATTCATTTCACAAATATTTGTCTAGTATCTACCATGTCCAGGCCTTGCACTCAAATCACATCAACAAGAAGGATGGATACAATTGCAAAATGATATTCAATATAATTCCATTTATTTAGCATTTACATGATGCTCTTAAAAATATCACATATTGTTTGCGCACACGTTTACAAATGTCACAGTGTTTTAAAAGTGCTGGAAAGATCAACATCAAGTCCAAGAACACAGCTGCCTCTGGCTGAGAGCAATGAAATCCTATTCTCTTGACCTGAATGACTTCATTTCTTCCATAGAAAACACTATTGAAATATTCCAGCACTTTCTTTGGAGTTGTGGTGGTGAGTCAGGTGTTTGTCAAGCACACCTCCCAGTGCTTGAAATATTTGTAAATTCTCTCAAGAATGGGACCACATGTGAGCATCCCGTTTGCAGAATGTGTGTGATGAAGGTGGAAGAGGGATGGACAGACATCATTCTAGATGACTCTGAGACCATGGTAGTGATCCTGCATCCATTCATTGTGGTAAAAGCAAGAATGGACAGCTTATTGGTTACAATTGATTTATTTGGTTGGTTTCATAATGATAAGTAATTAATTTAGTCCTTTAGATTTTATGGATCATTTCCAGGTTGTCTCAGTGTTGGAGCCCAAGTGAACGGTGCTGGGTGCAAGTCGCAAGCTATGCCGGGAGCAACATGTGGCATGTGGCTCACAGCCTTTTTTTCAGGGGAAAAAAGTTTTGTGAAAACAATGAAGATTTCATCTTCTTGGGGGATTACACATGCTGCCAAGGGTTGAGTGGATCCATTTAATGTGGTTTGGAGATGTTGTTTTACATTCCTGAAACTAAAGCACACCATTTTGGTGATGACTAAAGGACTCTCGTAATTTAGGTTTTGACTGAGATTTTTGGCAATGTGGCTTGTCCTCATTTTGACTCTCTTTTATCTTCAGTTTGTTTTGGTAGGACACATTGTTTCTTCCCTCCTTGCTAAAAATTATTATCATCTTTTCCTCCTATAGATTTAATTTCCTTAAATTCTTGACAACACTCCAGCCATGAGATGCTTCATGTTCTAAGCCTGAATGTAAACAATTCTGAGTGTAGCTACATGACTCCTTTAGTTACAGGTTTTTAAATGGGACAATTTAAAATATTTTCTGTGGAATGGGCTCTCTAGGTAAATGACTTTGGATAAAGCAAAGTACTGTTTCTTGAGAATCATTGCCTTATTCTAGAACAAATGAATACAAGGATTCAAGAAACAAACATGTTTTAATTGTTTCAGGTGACCTTTCAGTCCTTTTTATTTTTAATTTTTTAAAATTTTTTTATTATTTCTTATTTATTCAATTGTGTGTGTGTGTGTGTGTGTGTGTGTGCGTGCGTGCGTGTGTATATGTATGTGTGTGTGTGTGTAGAACCACGGACGAATTCGGGAACCACCATGGATGCCTCCACCACCTCCTTGTTTATTCTGCCCCGGGATTCACAGGCTCCGCCCTACCAGGACCAGAAACACAGGCTGCCCTCGCTTCCGCCCGGCGTCTATACGTGGGGTCTAGGATCCGAACTCAGGACTTTCCGCCTGCAGGGCAGAGGCTTAACCCCTGAGCCACCTCTCCAGCCCCGACCTTTCAGTCTTTTATAAAGTGGAATAGCATTCTCAGGGGTGTGGCAAGATACCTGACAGAGGCACCTTAAAGGAGGGGGAGTTCTATTGGCTCACAGTTTAGAATTCACAGAGCATCATGATGGGACAGCATGAAGGTTTGGTCCAACAGAAGCTTGTGGCTACCACTTCTTCACATCTCAGCGTATCAGAAAACAGAGCTAAGACTGGAGGCAGGGCCGTGCCTCTGGTAGTCTATGACCACCAACTAGGCCCTACATGCTAGAGGTTCTACAACCTCCCAAAACAGCTCCACCAACTAGGGAACCAAAGTCTTCAAATACTATGAGGAACATTTCACACTGAAACCGTGGTATGTATGATGGTTGAAATTCTGGACTTTCCATCAGATGGACTTAATTTCAGGTTCTGAATCCAGCCTTCCACTTACTGTGTGACCTCAGGAAGCTGACACGCCATTCCTTAGTTTAGTAGGCCCCTTGTTTGTAAGTGGCTGCTGTTATAATAACCGCTCCAGAGTTTATTGTTACCTGTGAGGAGTAAATGTGATTATGTATGCAAGTAGTGCCAAACTCTTAGGAAGAATGTAGTAATAAGTAATAATCGTGGGCCACAGCATTAGCCTGGCTTACGAGTTAGGTCATTTGGGAGCCAGCTTGCCTGTTGCGTCTCATCCCCAAGGATGCCCGTTCCAGCTCGCTGGTTACACACAAAGCGCCTCTCTTCCACGACATGCATGCATTGTTTGATTTCTATTTCCGTGGTAGTGAAAACTAAATCATCACAGTTCTACTTCACTGGGTTGTTATGAGGATTGAATAAAGCAATAGACGCCTTGTTCAGTGAAGGTCTATTCTAGTTGTTTCATGTTTGGCTTTCTGTTTTCATGGCTTGGAACTTCCCCCACCTCCACCTTTACTTCCTTCCAAGGATCTTCTTGTCACTTCTTCCTGTGCTTTACTCTTCTCCACTCTGTCCCGATGTGCTTTTGCAATACTGACGTTATCACAGTTGACCATGGTACTATAACCAGTTGCTTTTGAACGTGACTCTGTGCTGTCTTAAGCTGGTACAATGTTCCATTCGGATACACTTATATTCAAGAGTAACTAGAACGATGTTTGATGTCAAGCTTTGTTTCTTTGCTTTAGGTCATTTGTTTCACAAGTGCACTTAGGTATTTGCCCTTAAACGAATACAGAGCCTTCTTTTCCTCCCACTAATCCTCCTTCCCTCTTTTTTACCTTCTTCTCTCCCCCCTTCTTTCCTCCCTCCCTTCATCTCTGTTTCATTTGTTATTTGAAACAGGGTCACTATAGCCCAAGGTGGCCTCCTCCCTCTCCGCACACCCCATCCCTGACTCCTGAGCACTAGGATTACAGGCATGTGCCGCCATGCCCAGCTGACACATGGCTTTCAAAATTGGCAGGTGGAGTGATTTCCAGTTTAGCTTTATGTTACTGTTCTTCGGCCCAGTTTGGGGGATAATCACTAGGCAGGGCTTCAGCGCTCGTGGGGCTGTTGGTTTAGGCTTGTAGCCTCTGGACAAGCTATTAACTTCTGAGTGCTTCACTCTTAAGATTAAAATGACGAGACCCAGCTTACTGGGCTGGCTGCTGTGACTGGGGAGAGTAGACGAGAAGTACTGTCTCTGATACTTACCTGGTGCTCAGGAGCCATTGTGGCCTTTCCTCCTCCTTGTCCCTGAGTATATTTCTTGCTGAGACAGTGATGCTAGTTCTTAGCGCAAACTTTATGCTCCACAGTGTCCTTATAGTTTTGTAAGTTTTTCTTAATGTCCACAAGGAAACATTGAAGTTATTGATGTCAGAGTTGAAATGAAGCAGTGTTCACAGCCACGAGACAGGAAGACGATACACTAGAGGAAGACGAAGAACTGTAAAGTGCTAGAAGAAAGAGAGAGAGAGGGGTGTCAGAATTGGTCTTAAGAAGGCTGTAAAGGTGGCTCAGTGGTATGCACTAGCATACACAAGGTCCAAGGTTTGACCCCAGCACTGCCAAAATAAAAAGGATTTCAGATTACAAAAACAAAGAGCCAAGTTACTAAACAGACAAATAGGAAAATTATAAGTTAATCATGATATTAATCCGTTAGCCACTTATAATGCAGAAAGAAGTGTTTTCTATTTTTTATCTTCATTTTCAAGGAACTACTACTATAATCCTAATATTTAAGATTTGTGGTTTGCTATACTAAGTTCTTTGTCCAGTATATGTGTGTGTGTGTGTGTGTGTGTGTGTGTGTGTGTGTGTGTGTGTGTGTGTGTTTGGGAGGTGCATGCATTGTGTATATTTGTTTGTGTACATGTGCGTATGTATACATGTGAAGGCTCAAGGTTGGTATTAGGAATCATCCTTGATTGCTATTCTACCATATTCTTTTTGTGACAGGATCTCTAATCAAACCCAGAACTCATCAATAGGGTTAATTTGACTGGCCAGTTTGTTCTGGCAATTCTTACCTTCAACAACTGGAGTTACAGGCAGGCCACCACGTGCCCCTAGCATTTTCCTTGAACCTGGGGATCTGAACTCCACTCCTTCTGGCAAGTGCTAAACCACAAGTCATCTCCCTTGCCCATGTCTTAATTTTAGTGCAATACATCTCAGGTTTTTGTAAGACATTGTTGATTGCATTTTTTATTGAGGACTTGTTTCAATGTGCCTCTCTTGTAAATTTCAAAGTCAGCACAGTCACACTTCAAACAGAGCATGCTCCTTTGGGGTTCTGTTCTGCTCAGCATTATGTCACACAAGGAGTCCTCCCCCCTCTCCTCATTGTCCTGTGTCCCTCTGTGGTTTAAGGCCTCTTGCAGACAGGTAATACTCACATTAAGTCCTTCACCTTCACATCATTGTGTGGCATTTTTGCTGTATTTGATTAACATGCTAACCACGTTGCACTCTTAAATTATAGTGCTAACTCAGAGAAGCTAAAATTCTTTCAATTTTTATTCCTCCAGGTAACTTTTCAGTTTTTATTCCTCTGCCCACCCATCCACCCACTCATCCATCTATCCACCTGTGCATCCATCCACCTATCCATCCATCCACCTATCCATCCATCCACCTATCCATCCATCCACCTATCCATCCATCCATCCATCCATCCATCCATCCATCCATCCATCCATCCATCCATCCATCCATCCATCCATCCATCCATCCATCCATCCATCCATCTATCCACCCAGCCAGTCAGCCAGTCAGCCAGCCAGCACATGCTCACAGAGGTTTACTTTATACCTGGCTGGAAGTAGGGACATTATTTAGGGACATCCTCATCTAATAAAAAAAAAAGCAAATAGTGGAGCCCTTCTGGGTCTAGGGTGGGGGAGAGAGAGAGAGAGACACTCACACATATAGGAAATGAGATAGCTTATGCCCTAAGCCTGAGGAAGGAAGGAGTGATCTAAGTGAGAATGTGGGTAACAGTGGGGAGCTGGTGTGGCATGTGGGGGACAGGAAGAGGAGAAGGCTGGGCCAGGGAAGGCACTGGTGGCTCCAGTAAGTGACTGGGAATGCAGCCGAACATCAGCCTGGCACCCCAGGAGATTAAGGTAGATAGGGGTTCCCAGAAGCATGGGGCACCCTCAGTGTTCCAGAAGAGCTCTATGGGAAGCCCAGGATGGATTACGAGAGCTCAGTGCTCTGCAGAGAAGAGGGTAGGAGGGAGGAATGGCGGGTAAGAGCACAGTTGGAGCCGGATTGAGGTTTCAGAGTTCTTGCAGCCACGTCAAAAACATGTTAGGCTGATCAGAATGTGACCATGGAAGGTCTTTACCCTGGGAGCATGGTAGGGTCACATGGAAGCCACTGACAGGAGCAAGGGAAGAGGTGAGAAAGGAAACTGCGGTACCTTCTCGCAAATACCCCCATTCTCCCCATTCACAGTTTAGAAGGCAGCAGTCCCTTCTCCCACTTTTTGAAGTAGGGGAGTCTTAACTGTTGCAGTGAGCAAACACCCAAAGTCAAGCAACTTAATGGGAGAAAGGAGATTTATTCAGCTTATGGTTCCAGAGGGGAGATACAGTTTCTCATGGCGGAAATGTCACGGCTGGCGGCAGAAGCTGGAGGAGGCCTAGGTCACATCCATCCAGGATGGTCACAGCTGCAAGACTGTCAACTGCTAGAGCAGACCTCTCCTGGAAGTAGGGTGGGACTAGTTCACCTCAAGGCCCACCCCCTGTGACTACCTTGCTCCAGCAAGACTACACCTCTCAACGGTGCCATGACTTTCCCAAACAACTAAAGATTCAAACACATGAGCCTGAGGGGGCCAGTGCGCATTTCAAACCATGACAGAGGCATCCGTCTTTATCCAGCAGTACTCTGTTTAAGTCTTTACACCTGGAAGCGGTTTGGTTTTCTGTGAGATAAATAACTCATTTCTCGACTCGTTGCAGGACATTCTAGTACAAAAAGTGTGTAGGTATGAGTTTTTCTCAAAAGCAAGAGGAGCAAGTGAATGTCAGAGAATCTACCATGCATGTTTCAAAATAGAACAACTGCTCAAAACCCACATGCGGTAAAAAGGTGTTTGAACACGGGGCATATGATTGTTACATATGCACAGCATAACTCATTTTGCCAGCTACCCACAATTCATACTATTCCACTACTGTGAAAACAGAGTCCATTCCCAGTATCATTTTTGTTCTCAAAATCTTTAATCAGAGCTTTTTAGATTCTTCATCCTGAAGCAACCATGATCATTTTTAAAGACATATACAACTCTCATCCACCTACGCTAAGTTCCTTTTCACTAAAGTAACCTATCTAAGAGCGTTTTTCATTAAATAATACTTTCATTGTGAACAATGGAGGCTTTTAAACTCATCAAATGACTATGGGAAAGCAAAGGGACTTTTAAAAGCTGTGACATAGGAGTCCAGTAAGTTTCTCCATGATCACTGGCTGGGGGGCTTGGCTAGTGGTTCCTTGAATTTGGAATACTGGATTTCGTGAATTTGAAAACAGCAAACAGATTCATGTTCAAATTAATTTGGAAAGATGCTGGGTTGAACAATGTAGACCATTTTCTTTTTAAAAAGTCCATTTATTATTGTTATTAACGTGTGTTATTAATGTGTATTAATTTGTGTTATTAATGCACACATGCATGAGCTCACATGTGACTATAAACATATAGAGGTCAGAGGACAATTTCTTGGCGTCTAGTCTCTCTTGCCACCTCATATCGGTCCCAGGGATCACACTTGGGCTGTTAGACTTTTGTGGCTGGCACTTATATCCTCTGAGCTGTCTCTCTGACTTTTAAACCATTTCCTTTCAGCCTAAACATGAAACATATGGTGTGAGGGGTAACTCTCCCTAAGGGTAAGAACATGGATTATTGGGGCTGGTTTGATCACAAAACCTTTTTTTTTTAAAAGAACATTTTCTGGGGTATTCCCTTTGGAAATACTATTCACAGGAGTGAGGGGCAGTGAGGTGCTTGGTACTTCTTCTAGTCTCACACTTTTAAGAAAAGCAGCTTTTGATGTTGGGATGATAGTTGCGTATTGCATATTGCTACCTTCCCTGCCCTTACTTCTCTGAGAGCAAGGCCTGGCTCTTGTTCATTTGGAAACCTTAGCAACTCACTCACACTCGTATGAATAACACTATCTACTATACCTAGCATCATCTGTCATGTACTTAACATGGGTCATATTGAGCATAGTTTCAAACTTCTTGACACCTCCCCCATAAATTTCCCAAGAACAAGGACATTATCTTACAGAGTAGAACTGCAAATGCCAAATTCAAAAAATAAGCATTGATATAACACTGTTATCCAGTATTTCAGTCCATATTTAAGATTCTCTATTATCCTAATAATAATTTTTATTTTAAAAAATATTCTAAAATTCTGGGGTTGGATGAGTGGCTCGGGGATTAGGCCTCTGTTTCACAAACAGAAGTACCTGAGTTCAGATCCTGGATGTCACATAAAAATGCCCAGGCAGAAATGGCAGCGGCTTGCACTTCCAGCCCTGGAAGATAGAGCCTGGGAAACTCAGAACAAAGGAAAAAGGAGGTAGAAAAATCCAGTGTGATTCCCAAAGCCACCTTGTGCCTACACTGGCCTATACGGCGCCTTTTGATACATACATACATACACACATACATACAGACAGACAGACATATCTCCTCTTTCACACACACACACACACACACACACACACACACAAATTCTAAAATTCAAAGCTGTAACAGCTTCATCTTACATTTAGTTGCATGTTCTCATCTCTCTGAATGATGTTTCTATTTACCTTTTTGCCTTTCATCTTTTTTCGTTCCTCAGTTTGAAGCTGCGTGATTAGCTTAGGATCAGATTTATAATGAACATTTTTGAGTAAAACTACTACAAAGTCTGTGTTGCATCGATCCTAGTGCACACCCATAGGAGCCTGGGTGGTCCCTTATTCACTGAGTGATAGTTAAGTTTGATCATTTGGTTATGGTGCTGGTGGCCTGATTTCACATGGTCTTTTTTTTTTGTTATTTAAAAGTAATCTGTGGATCTTTTGAGACTATAGAGCAGTTTGTACTCCAACAGCCTTTTTATTTTTTACATTGTACATTTATCATCAATAATTCCCACTTGAATTACTCATCACAGTGGTGGCTACATTAAAGTAACTTTCTGATTCTAGATTTCATCAGAACTTTTGAGTTTATAGGTTCCTGAAGTTCTGTCTTTTTTTTTTGTGTAGCTGTAATATTTTGTTTATTTTTCTGTAACAGTGTAGTTATGGAATTCTTTTTACTTCTGTGGGTTTTAATTTTTGTGACTGATTCAGCCACAGAAACTCTTTCAATCTGATTTCTGTCTTTTGAGATGTCCCATAAGACCATCTTTCTTGCCTTCTCTTGCTTTTTGGGTACACAAAGCCCCAGCTTCATTTGTGCCTTTATTCCTGCATTGGACTTACATGTGAGGATCAATATTTTTTGAAGGAACCCTGATTTCCTGTAGTGGAGACTGATATTTGGAACCCTAGAATGCACATGCTGTGTGTTCATTGTGACTAGGCTAGTTATACTCCCAGAGTTTCCAGTGGACAGGCATGGTTGCAGACACACGTGGACACGTGTTCCTAGGATACATATTTAAATCTGGAGTCTGCACACTCTTCCCTCCAGCCTGCATTGTATCTTCCTTCTCCCTCAAGATATTTACTAATTTTCTCAGCTCACCGTACACACAAAATCGTCTCAGAATCACTCCACCCACACCATCCGTGTTTGCAAGTGTATTTAAAGTGTGTTTCTCTCTTCATTCAGCTACCTCTCACCCATCTGCTTTTCCGATTTCCAAAATTATTTGATGGCTTCATCTGCTTTCATCTACCCTCTCATTTTCTTCTTTTAACATCCCTTTTCCTATGGCTTCAGTAGGAGTTGGGAGGTGCTGTTTGCCTCCTCCATGTGGAACTGAGAGCCCATCCTACTCGCTCCTTCTGTTGGATGCAGGAGAAGACAGAGAAGAAGCAAGCGGTCTCTGGTACCCAGAGCTGAGCGCTCTGCAATCAATCCGGTGTTCTTCCTGTATCCTTGTACAAAGTAGATCCCTGGATGTAAGGGTCCTTGATGCTTGCTGTTCTTACCTCAAATCTGTTCCTACCGACCTCAGTGGGCAGGAGTTCTTTCAGGGCTACTTGAAACATTGGGGAATGTGGGTGGAGTTTCAGAGAATATAGTCAGCCTGTCTGATGATGTATTTATTTGCTTTGCACTTGCTGACTAAATGCTACATATCAGGCCCATTCTGGATTATTTTTATCTTGAAATAAATTAGTGGACCAACCTGGGAGGAAACAGGATCTGTGCTGCCTTTCATGGCCTGTTTCTGGTATCTTTTTTTTTTTTTTTTTTAATTCAACAGAAATTAGCACAGACTTCTTCCATTCGCTCTAAAAACATTTTCTAACCGTCGACATTTGTGGTCTCTTATTTCTGAGGATGGTAGTTTTTAAATGGCTATTTTCTTTCTTCTTCTCTAAATGGGTTAAGCGAGAAGCTGAAATACTCAGAGAAAAATGTTACCTTGGAATGCTCAGAATACCTCTTGGTGTCCTCTCCAGTGATAGCGGTTTCACTGAAGGCGCAGAGGGAATTTTCAGGAAGGTATTCTATGTGAGGGCGCCATCATGCTTGAAACAGTGCGGGGCGCTGAATTTATTTCTCCGTGCTTTGGTAAACAAAAGCTGGCATTTTCTTTTCATTGGTCTCCTTCATCTGCTGTTTCCTGCCCTTCCCCAGCCCTGGTACGTTTTGGTGGTCCCATCTAAAAACGCGTGGCAGGTTGCCAGGCGCGATGATCTTTGCCAGAGCCTCTCTAAGCCCTCGCCACCTTGGCAGTTCCCACTGGCTCTTCTCTGTGCGCTTTATTTATTTATTTACTCTGCTTGCATTGTGGAATTCTGGGTAAACCTGCTTTAAATCAGAATCACGTTAAACAAAAAAAGAAATTTAAAAGGCTGTTCTGAACAAGAAATAACATGAATCATCTATGCCGAATTGACTTACAGATTTCAAAACCGGAAGCACATCTCTAGCGATGTTCATGGTTTGGTTTTGCTTTGCTGAAGATTAGGTTTAGCGACAAATTCCATCTGGTTACAGCTCCATGCAGGCTCTGCATTGATTGGTTATATTGGGATTTCATGGGAGTGTCCTTCAAATAGCTTTTCCCAGCATTTTTTAAAGCTCCATTGAAAAAAAAAAAGAGGAGGGGGGAGAAGAAAAGAGAAAAAAAAAAGGACCTTATATTGTTTCAGTTTGCGTCCAACATGCAAAACATAGTTCTAAATTTTTAATTAGCTAAGTGAGTGGTGAAAAGGAAGAGTAATATAACAAGCCTCGGTGAGCAGCTGGGATGTGTTGCCATGACGACAGGTTCAGCAGGCTGCCAGCGAGCATGTCAATGGGTAATATTGGGAGAGGGCTTTGAAACAGTGCCTGCTAGCCACAATGTGATTGGTCACGCCTCTGTTGTCTTTGTGTGAACCGGTGGATGCTGGGTAAGACCTAGTGTGAATGCTCAGCTTGTCTCCAGGCTGCAATGAGGTAATGCTTCTGAATCTTTGGGGATTATGAGCTCGTCTCCAAAAGACCGAAGTCTAGAGTGCTTTCATTTCTATTTGCGTTAATTACTGACTATAACGTGGGAGGAAGTTTTACAGCTGCCTTTCTTCGTTCTTTTATCTGTGCATGTGTGTATTATAGAGAACACGTGTGGACGTGGCATGTAGAATCTCAAGCGCATTCTAAAAAAAAAAACTAACCCTCCATATTAGTCATTCTGCATAGAGTCAACATTCCATTTGATTTCTGGCATCAGGGACATATCTCTTGATGGATAAGTGATGCATTAAAGTGCATTTGTGTTAGGTAAGCAAACCTGTTCCTTTTTAGAGACTGTTTTGGCATTGATTACTTTTTTTTTAAAGTCTTTGATATAATTAGTGTTCATGACAAGCATAAAGGGGGCTGGAAGATGTATCAGCTTTGCTTGATCAGTGGGCTTAACTCATTTCTGATTCCTCTCCATTGGCCAGTTTGTATATCCTGAGGTTGATTTGGGGGGGGCATTTCATTAATCGAGCATACTATGTGACTGCTTCGAAATTATCTGCTGAATAATGCTTTGACAGTTTCAACTGGGATCTGTAAGGGAGGAGGCTGTGTTTACAGATAACAGTGTTGGTGGGTGGCTCGTGAGATAAATACATCAAGGAACTGATGGTGCAACGGGGACGCACCAACCAAAGCCCTGAGCCCTGACCCTGCTTGTCTGCGGCATGGTGACTTAGGCTCTTCCAGGGTTTGTCTGAGTGGTTAGGTCAGAGGACAAAGGGGTTATTTTGCTTTTGTATTTTTTTTTTATCATGCTCAAAGATGGTAACCTAGTGCCCTGTAATGGTCAGGGACGGCCCCTTGCATGGTGGTGTGCCTAATGGTGGTGAAGCTGCTATGTTTGCTTCCTCGTGCCACAGAGGTGAAATATGTGAGCTAGCTTTTGGACTGGGCTTGCGGGCTGTCATCTTGCCACACTGTTCCATTTACCTTGTAGACTCTACATAAAAATTTATAAGCCTTTAAATGTATAAACAGAATAAAAGCACTTCGAATGACAAGGAAGGGCTTCCGTGGGGGCTCAGAGGACAGTGAACTCTGACTGTTACCTTCTTTATCTGGGTTCAGGCTGTGGACATGTCCCTGATGGTCCAGTGTGACTATCACTTCTCAGAAACTCAAGGCCACATAGTAGGAAGTCCATGGTCTTCCTGAGCACCACATTTGTTCTTTTAAAGAAGTTAAAGCCTGGTTTATTTGTACTCTGTTTCTCTGTCTTTGTAAAGATAATCCTCACCAAAGATAAGTAAAGGGGAAGGTGTATTGAGTTTTTAAATATTGCCCTGTTTATCTGTCTGTCAAGACACACTTTTGCCAAAGATCGATAAATGGAAGGGTGTATCTAGTTTTTAAATTTAATTCAAAATACTATGACGAGGGCCTTGGGTCCTGACTTTTCCCAAACGTGTTGATTAGGTCTAGTGGCCCAGATACCAGAGCCAGACAGCCAGCTCTTAGGTCAGGAGTGGAGAGGTCCTTGAAACAGCCAGGCTGGAATCCTTTGTCTGAAACAAAGCAGAATGCAGTGACTTCGTGAAGAAACAGCCACCTGTTGGCAAACCTGGCTCTTTTTCATTGTCAACCTTTTCCTCTTCTGCTACCTTCCTTTCTCTGGGGAGAGGGTAATTGCGTAGTTTCAGATCTCAAGCATGCATTGCTAATTTAAACAATTTTTAGGTTCATTAATGATTCAGAGTTTACATAAGATCTGATCCTGTGTAATGCACTCCAGTTGTAAAAAGCAAGATTTTTTTCTTTCTTTTATTGTCTTCCAGGCTATGCAGATTTTCTGACCTTAAGCTGGAACATTCATATTTATTGACCCTCACAGTAAGGCATGTGTCTTTTATATAATATAGGCCAACTTGTTTTCTTTAATCAAGTAACAAAATTTGCATCTTTTATATTTATGTGATTCAGTGGGTCAGGCTTGATGTAGGAAAGGTTTCATTATTCAGTCTGCCTAGAGCATCTGACACATGGAGAATTAACGTGTTCCAGGCTAATTGAAAGCTTGAGAAATATTCTGTCCCATATGCTGCATCTCACAAGCCTTTATTTTCTTTCATATTTTGAAACTCCTGTTAAAGTGGAGCAATTGCAGGTCCCAGCTAGTCTGTATGTCCTATGACGGGTCCCACAGTGAGTGACTCGTGATTGCTTGCTTCAAAGCCTGATCCCTAGAGATCAGTCACAGACACAGTGTTGGCGTGTCTCTTTCATCACTCATGTATTCAATGACGCCAGTAGCTTTTGCCCAGGGCTTTGCCCAGAAATAACATGCAGTGGCACACTACTGCTACATTGTGAATTTTCCTGCAGTGAGATCCTTTGAGGATGTCTAGAGAAACAAAAATGTGATTGTGGATCATTTGAGGTGTTCAAGAAATTAGAAATACTTTTCTTTGAAAGTCTCCCCCTTTATAAACAAGTCTCATGACTACCATGTTTATCAAAGAGGACTTAGTGAATACTCATGGCAGAAGTTTTTATGGAAAAAGCAAAACTTCCAAAGAAGAGAAGAAGGGAATTGGGACAGCAAGATGTTGAGAGTATTAAGAGTCAGACAATATATATATAAAATTTATTTTTTAAGAGCAGACAATTCTTAATTCTTTTACCCTTCTTTGGTGTAGTTTTTGGTCACTGACTATCTTTAAATTGATACTTTCCTGATGTGGGTGAGAGAGATGGGCCAGAGTTCCTACCTAGGTTACTATTGTGGAGCAATTTCATTACTGTGAAGCAATTTCCTTCACATGAAACTGTGAGCAGTGGAGAGTAATTGTTACGCACCCCTCTACACACACACTGAGAAAGTCATGGTGGCTAGTCTATGGACTTTTATTTTGACATCAAAAGGTCACATTTGTGAAATGCTCACTTTCATTCACGGAATGCCACTACAATAGATTTTGCTCCTTTGTGTGTTGAGGTAAGTTCTCACTACGTAGTCAAGGTTACCCTCCAATTCTTGATCCTTCCCCTCCAACTTCCCAGATGTTGGGCTCACAGGTCTGTACCACCATGGCCCAGACAAATTAACATGTAAGTGATGTAAGTTATGATAATAAGAAAGCTAGTGGTAAGTAAATGTGGATTTCATCCAAATTGAAAGGATATTTCTAACAAAGTAAAAACAAACCTGTACAACATGCTGTTTCAAACTTTTAATCGTTTGAGATGTTTGTCTGTTTCACTCATGAGGAATTGGTTTTTTGTTGCACTCATGGAAGAGAACTTGGGGCAGAGAATATGTTCTGTAGGTCTCTGAATATTTTCAGAAGGGCTTCCAATGAATATTCAGTTGTCGTTTGCAAAGGATTCATTTTCAGGACTTTGTGACCTAGAAGCTCCTTTAGTATGGTTTGTGCTATGGGTTTGTATGGTTTTAGTATGTCAATTCCTTCTGTATTTGGAACCGAAGTTATTTGGATTGGCTGTATGGTGTGGCTCTACCTAGTCCATAATTCTCCAGTGCTGCCCTAGCATGTGTTGTCTTTATTATCGCTATTTCTTTGAATTTCCTGAAATTAAAAATGTGATCTTTGTAGGTAGACAGCACCTGTGTCTTGGTCTTCCTTTTATTGAAAACGCAGTAGTGAGGACCAAGTCGATTTTCATACGTATATCTTAGTTGTTAAAAAATTGGTGCTTTATTGGAAAAGTATTCTTGATCTCAGAAGCAGAAAATGGAACAATTTTATGAAATCTTAAACACTTTGCTGAATTTTCTTGCCACTTTTATCCATTCCTTCTTTTAATTAACCTAAACATTTTTAGTCATGAAACTTGTAAATTTAATAAAAAGCAAATGATTTGAACCAAGATCCAAATTTTTTTAATTTTAAAGATGTTCATGCATCTTTAATGTTTTTCCATTTATTTGTCATGTGGTGTATGTGTATGTACATGTATGCTACAGTACACATGTGGACAACCTTTGGAAGTCGATTCTCTCCTACCAAGTGAGTTTCATGAATTGAACTCAGGTTGCCAGGCTTGGCGGCAAGTGCCTTTACCACAGAGCCAAGTCATTGACACCCTGTGCATCTTTTAAACACTCACTGTGCTTATATGCCCTTCATGCTTTTGCTTACTAGGTTTGTGGAACAGTGAACAGATCCTAGGGTTGGGATATTGGACAGAACCCTGTTTGAATCTAAAAAAATGTACTGTTTTGTTGCTTGAAAACACAGCTAAATTTGCTTAAAATCAGAATTTTACTCACATCACAAGGTGGTATTAGGGTAGAGTGGCTCTGTTGACGGCATTGGTTGGATATACATGTGCTGAGGAAGAAAGTGAGTGTAGACCAGGCAGGAATCTGCACGCACGGGTCCCGTGACCCCCTCTGTGGTACTATTACAGCCCAGAACAGTGAACTGGGAGATGGCTGGAGGGAGCAGGATCTATTCGAAAAAGAAATTTGGTCTTGGACATGTTAAGTCTGGGATGTCTAAGGGGAGGGAGAGCTGGAGAGTTCTGGACCACAGCGGTTGCTCAGCTCTGCCCAGCTCAGGGAGGGGACAGGTCTGATGGCGAGGAAGATGGGACGGCTGGAGCTGAACACAGAGGAGGGCTGAAGTTGGTACCCACGGAGCACACCTGTCTAGAGGCTGAGGAAATACAGAAGGAGGAAACTCAGTGTGAGGATGTGAGCTGAGAATCCAAGTTATCACTTAATAATAAGCTCATGATGGGTTTTACCATCACGGTAACGAAAATGTCACCACGGCAGCAAGAAGCCAAAGCTGGGTGCAACCATAGTCACCTTCCTTAGTTCTGCATTTGATTGACAGGTGGGTGGGACTTCTCTCCACTTTCCATGTAACTATGCCCCCTCTTCCAGGAGTGCTGGAAGCTGCTATTTTTGGGGGGGGTGTCACATAGTTCAGTCAAGTCATACTCATCAGGAACTTGTAGATAGAAGGGTAAGGGGAGTACAGATATTGAACTCTCAAAACTACAACCTGGAGGTAAACATAGTTGTTCTGAAGGATCTGAGTTCGGATCCCAGATCCCATATAAAAATGCCAGACAGAAATGGTGGGAGGCTGTACTTCCAATCCTGGGAGGAAGAGCCTGGGAAATCCCAGAGTGAAGCAATAAAAAGAGGTAGAGCAACCCAGGATGATTCCCGAAGTCACCCTTATGCTACTCCAAGTGCACACTGTGCCACGTACACACCAGCACCTACACATACAAGGAGAAGAACCAACCGTGGATGTTACCTTTAGATATTACTCACCTTCAACGTGTTTAAATAAGTTGGTCATTAGAGGAAAGGACCCAAGACACATAGCAAGTGTGACTTATTCTTTCATTGCGAGAGCTGTTTGTGCAAACAAATTGTCCTTCGATACTTCTGCTTTAGGATGTTTCCCCTTGATATAGCTCTAGGTGTCTACATCTATGATTGTCTTCCATTAACTGCTGATTAATGGTGACAAGTTCATAAAGTTGGGCACATTGTCATCCATATTGTGGAGCTAGGAGTATCAACTTCGTAAGATTTTTCTGAGTAATAATGGCATGAGTGAAGCCATTTGGCTGAGGGCTTGGTTTACACTGGCACTAGATGAAGGACAGCTGTTGCTAATGGGAGGGAGTGTGGAAATGACAGAGGTCCTGGGGCGGCACTCAGTGAGAGGTGGTCCTGATGCTGACGGATGCATTAGGTGTCCGTAGGATAAAGGAAGGAATGGAGGACAGACATTTATGCAACGTCACCCAAGGGTGGGGTCTATACCAGGCAGTTGTATGTTTGGGGCCCAAGCACCTAACTTACAATGCTGTGTGTCCCCATTTGTTTTTGTTTTCTATGATCGGACATAGTGAAGATTTCAGGGTGGTAAAACTACAAAGGAAAGTAATTGGAACCTTGTATCAGATTGAAACTGTAACTACTTTTAGATGATGAAAATAGGATGAGGGTTGAGGAAATGTTTGGTTGGCAATGTGCTTGCTATACAAATATTAGGACCTGAGTTCAAATCTCCAGGTGGCACGATGTGCAATATTGACTTCAAAACTCTGGACATCGCAGTGAGCAGGGGATGGATTCAGGATTGTGCTAGGTCTGTAAAGATCCGACCCCTCACACCTATCTGAAATAGAGTCCAAGGGCTTCATTTATTAGCTGTAGATCCAGATAAGAGTGTTACCTTTAAGTTATAGCAAATAAGTACTTAAAAAAATGTTCTACCATCTGTGACCAGCATAGCACGCGCATGCATACACACACACACACACATCAAGAACACATATACACATCATATACATACACATCCCCCAAAACACACACACATGACAGAAAGGTGTAGTAAAAAGGAAAGTTATTTATTTTTTTTAAAACTTTTTTTTATTTTTTTATTATTATTTATTCAACTGTGCGCATGTGCGTGTGTATGTGCGCGCGCGTGTGTGTTTGTGTGTGTGTGTGTGTGTGTGTGTGTGTGTGTGTGTCTGTGTAGAACCACGGACGAATTCGCGAACCACCATGGACGCCTCCACCTCCTTCTGCCCCGGGATTCACAGGCTCCGCCCTACCAGGACCAGAAGCGCAGGCCGCCCCCGCTTCCGCCTGGCGTTATACGTGGGATCTGGGATCCGAACTCAGGACCTTCCGCCTGGAAGGCGGAGGCTTAACCCCTGAGCCACCTCTCCAGCCCCAGAAAAGTTATTTTTTTAACCCAAGAAAGTTATCTCTGTAAAAGTTTTTCTTCCTTACACGTGGACTGGTGTTTGCCAGAATTTGGGGAGCCCTGGTCCAGCTCTCAGATGGCCAGTAAAGGACAGCCCAAGAGACAGAGATCCTGGCACTGCCACTTAGAACAGCCCCAGCACTGGAAAAAGACCACCCCCCATCAGACCATTTTGTGGCCCAGAGGCAATTCCTCCAAAAAGATCGTTGGGGGGAGGGGGAGAGAAGAGCCTTTTCCTACTTAGAGAGTAGCCTGGGTTGGGGAGGAGGATTGTGGAGGGAGGGATAAAAGGTAAATAGTATAACTCAAGAAGGTGAAATTTAAATACGCATACTGATTAAGGACATATGACTTTAAGCTCTGTCGGTAAGAATGTTTTAGACTCCAGCATAAAGAAATAGGATATAGTGCCCCGCTGGGAATAATGTCTTTCTTCATCAGCCATTTGTTCTTAAAACAAGCCTTTTATGAGGTGTGGGACTTTAAAGAGGGCAGTTTTGCTATTCTTGAAAGAAGTGACTGCATTATTGCAGGATATGAACGTGGCAGACATACTGATTTTTAGAAAGGTAACAAAAATTTAGTAATCCAAGTAGGTCATCAGGAGACTGGTGGTGTCTTCATTGGTGTGTGTGCTACTTGAAACGATACTAGAAATTTGGCGTGGCTGTTACTTAGGAATATGGAGAGGTAAAGCGAGGATGAAAATGGCCCATGACTTCTTCATTGTAAAAGTGCACACAGAAAACTTCTGCAGATAAGTTTTATAAATTTAGAATTGTACGAAGTTTAATATCATAAACTTTTGTTATAAAAGTTTAGCTTGGTTGGTACTCATTCCTCACATATATATATATATTAACTCTGGCCTTTAAATTGTAGAGCTTGCAGCCTTAGTAATAAAACTGATACAGCAGGTGCTGGGAATGATTGATCTGTGACCACAGTTCTGATCAAAGCAATGATACTGATCAATCACCCATTTGCCTCTCATTTTTCTTGACCCAGGGAGGGGAGGGTAAGTACTTTCTAATATCAGTCCTTGAGTTCTGCGCGTGCGTGCGTGCGTGTGTGTGTGTGTGCGCATGCGTGTGTGTGTACACACTTGTTTATGTGTATGTGTGTATGTATGTATGTGGTGTGATATATGTGTATGTGGTGTATATGTATTTATGTGGTGTGTTTGTGTATGTATATGTGTGTGTTTGTCTCCGTGTGTGCGTGCATGTGTGTACTTGTTTATATGTGTGTGTTCATGTGTGTTTGCATAGATGTGTGTGTGTTTGTGTGTATGTGGTGTGAAATATATGGGGGGGCTTCCACTGGCAGAGTTAATTTATTACTGAAGCAGCCAGAAAGCCAGGTCTCTGCCCCTTTGCTCCCCGCAGTATTGCTGCGGGTACTAAGAAATGCTGTACCCCCCCCCCAAAAAAAAAAAAAACTTTGCCTGGCCTAGGAAGGATTCTCCCTTCTCCATAAACCTTTCCAGCTAATCTGCTGGTGCTCCATGTGTGGTTTCAGATCCCACTCATCCACATGGTAGAATTACAGACACCACCTTGCCGGTTTATTCTGCTGTCCTGCCCTACAGCTCCTGGTCAGCAGGCGTTTCCCTGACTTTTATGAATAAACGTCTCAGTGTGCACGTTATGAACAAGGGCTTCATAGAGTTCTTCTGAAGACCACTCCTGGGTCTTGTGCCCCTGCAGAGAGGCTGCTAGAATTCAGCATCTGTTATTTGGGCCTGAGAGTATCACTGTTGAGATGTAAAGCTTGAGGGTTAAGTTCTGGACGGAAATTTTTGAGTCGGTGACCCTACAGGTAGGTCTAGCACATAAGCTGAGCGTGGCTCTGGGGTTCCAAACAGCAGCAATTTGAAGCAGGAGGGGGACTGGACATTCTTGGGGAGGGAGGGAGGGAAGGAGGGAAGGAGGGAGGAGGCCAGGTGCTACTTGTTTCTCCTCCCTGCTGTGATACCCCTGTCAGCCAGGGCTAAGAAGGGGGTGTTTGAGTACTCATACCTCTTCTCTATCATGCAGACACGAGAGTGAGGTTTGGAAAAGGAAGCAAGCAGTGAACTCTGTAATTCCATGTGACGCTAATGATCTGGTCTGGGTTTCTTCTAGTCTACCGAAGGCTGATGACAAGGCTCGTTAGTGCCCATGCCAGAGGGTGGGCTGATGAAAGGGAGATCGTCATGCTGTCAATCAGTTCAGCTTCTCATTAGCAGACTCAAAGAACGCACTATGCCAAAGAGGCCAGAATCACAGCCAAGCAGGTGTATCTCTCCACTCCCGTCACTCCAGTGGGGAAAGAAGGGTTGGGTGAAGTGTGGGACGTGGATGCACTGAAATGGAATCTTGTTGAAGTTCGACACAAGAAACCTCTCAGCTACATCAGCCTAAAAGGAAAGTGAATTTTTATTAAAAACGAAGGCTAAAGTGGACATGCTTGCTTGGCTCACCCACATCGCTGCGCATGTATGGAAGTCAGAGGACGACTTTCAGAAGTCACTTCTCTTACTCAGGTCATCAGCTTGAGCACCTTTACCTGCTGAGCCATCTCACCAACCCCATTGGCCATTTAAAACACAGACACACACACACACACACATACACACACACACACACCAGTTCTAGATCCTGATTCTGAGAGTCCGGCATTTTGTCCTGTGACTAAATGCCACTGTAAACCTATGCCACTCTAAACCTGGACAGAACACATGGGCAGCTGTTTGAGAACTGAAAAGTGGAAGGAGTTGGAGCCTGAGACACAACCAGACTCGTGTGTGTGTGTGTGTGTGTGTGTGTGTGTGTGTGTGTGTGGTGTTCTCCCAGAGGAGGCACAGAGGTAGTCCACACCTCGAAGTGTGGACTTCCCTCCCTCCCTCCCTCCCCAGGAATGTCCAGTCCCCCTCCTGCTTCAAATTGCTGCTGTTTGGAACCCCAGAGCCACGCTCAGCTTATGTGCTAGACCTGTAGGGTTACCGACTCAAAAAGCGGCCCTCACTTTCTTGTGGAGCAAGAAAGGAAACTTCCTGAGCACAGAGTGGGTGGAGAGTCCCTGCCATTTCCTTCTTGGTCCTCTGACCATCAGTCAGTCCTGCTGAAGTGTAGCGAAGAGCTGGGCAGCCCCTCAGATCAGAAGACAGGGAAACCTGGTGACAGGCCTGTGTTCCCAACAAGGCGGATACTGCTCTCTCTCTCTCTCTCTCTCTCTCCCTCTCCCTCCCTCTCTCTTTCTCCCCCTCCCTTCTTCCTTCCCTCCCTCCCTCCTTTCCTCTCTCCCTCCTTTCCTCCTTCCCCTACCACTTGGCTTTGGTTTGATGTGGTTCCTGGAAGTATATGGCTGAGCAAGATAAGGAAAGCCCCAGCCTTCTAGTGGCGACCATGAAAGGGACCCACTGAAGGTTGGAAGGTGGCTGCAGAGCCACACATAATCTTTGTGAATGACAGGCCTCGCATCTGAACTGTATGGCTCTAGATGAGACTCTAAGCTGCACTCTCACTTTCAAGAGTTGAAATGGGAGTTTGGCTTGCTGCATAGGTCCTGGACTGACCATGCAATGCTGTGATGGTGGGGGGGGGCTCTGCACTGAACCCACATTCCATCACAGCCCAATGGTAGGAGCTTGAGGTTGCACCCAGAACTGAACCATAATTCAACACTGTCTTCAGGATTTAAACACTAACAATCTCACAACATAAGAATCAGCATTACTCAAAGTCACGCAGGGTGGGTAGAGCCAGCATGATCTCAGCGTATCAGGGAAAGAGTGTTTAAGCGATGTCTCTGATATTGGAAGATTTTCAGAAAGATCAGAACTTTAGATCAACTATTCTAATAATGGTCCAGAAGTGAGGGAATACAAACTATTTCAGAACCAGATTTGGGGGGTGGGGGTTAGAATTGAAATACATAATAGCAAATTAGAAATGGGTGGATGGCCAGGAACTCACTACAGTGAGACTTGTCCTTACCAGATCTGCATAATGACTGACATACCAACATGCCACCATAGACTATAGAGGAACTCAAGAGAGATAAGAACATACAGTGGAAACCTTGGGGACTAGAGTGAAGGAAAATGCCCCTATCGATGAGATGGCCCAAAGAGGGCAACACGGTATGCCACAGAGGCCTGAACCCCCACAAGAGTAGACAAGCCAGAAGGAACTCTGGGGTCCACAGAAGCAGACAGGCAGGAGGTGATGGAAGGAAGCAAGCATAACTTGATATGCTTGTAAAACTAGAAAAATTAAAAAAGAAATGAATGGGTGGTCTCATGAAGTGAATTAGATAATAAAAGAGTCGGTAGCTATGAGGGTAGGTCACTAGAACTGATCCATTCTTAATAAAAGATAAAAAGATTGACAGCATCCGTAAGCAGAGTGTGGGATGAGACCTAAAAAGCCAACACAACCCAAAGAAATAATGGATGAAAGCTAGATGTGGTAAAAGGCCATAAACTTACAGATTCAAGAAGCTAAGAAAGTCTCACAGAAGCATGCTCAAGGAAAGCTGGACTGGACTCGTCCATCATAAAATTGTTAAATTCCAGCATAAACTGTGGGTTGCATTACCATAAGGATTCACATAACCAAAAGTGGGGTCCACACAATGTTCAATGACTGTATATAAGTTTCTGAATTTGCACACCCACTGAAGGTTAATTCAGAATCTAATGCACAATGAATTCAGGGGTCCTGGCAGCAGCAGTGCATGTCATGTCACGTGACTCTGGGGGCAGTCATGCTTCTGAACTGAGACATGTATGCTTGGCATCATAGAGGCCAATGCCAACGGATGCTGAAAGACCTGCTCAGATTTAACTATTCTGTGTTATAAATTAGTTTTAATGGTTTAATTATGGAAAACAATGTTTACCTCCTTTCATTCTTCAGCATGTAGCTATCAAATTAATTTATCTTTGCATCAGAATGTGTTAGGATGATTGATTTTAAAATTACTGTTCGAGTTGCCGATTTGAGTTCATATAAAAAAAATCATCGAATGATGAATTTTGACTTGAGATTAGGACAGAATTTCCAGCAATTTCCCAAATGTCCTCAAATATACTCTAGTTATTTTGTACTATGTATTTATGTGGAGTAGTATTCTCAGCATTGATGATTATAAAACTTAAATATCAAGCCACTCTTTAAAAAAAACAACATTTAACGTGGGCTGGAGAGATGGCTCAATCCATAAAGTGCTTACAGCTCAATCATGAGGACTGAGTTCAAATCCCAAACCCCTGTGTAAAAAGCTAATCAAAATGACCATGGGAAAACCAATACTTGTGAAGCAGAGAAATGAGGATTTTTTTAAAAAAAATAAGTATTGAATATGCTATGTACACTTAATCTATTTTAAATAGTGATATAAATAGTTCAAAAAAGAAATGTGATGCAAATAATAAACAGTCTGGCGTGATTGTGGTACTGTCAGCCAATGTAGAATATAGGGTAAGAAAATTTATATCAAGAATGAAAGGAGCATTAAAGTTAAATGGATAAGTTTAGTGAGATGATATAACAAACACAGCAGTAAAGTAAATATAGCTGGAAGGAGAACTGGACATTTATAGCTAGGTCTTCCTGATTGTGGGAAGAAAATCAGTAAGAACATAGAAAAAAACAACAGTATCATAAACAACTCATCCATTTGTCTTTTCTGCGATTCTCTTCCCCCATATTCCTTTCAAATCCTTGGGAAACGTTCATAGAGATGGATGGTAAACTGAGACCTCAGCTAAAAGCAACAAACAAAATTAAAATCATCCCAAGCAGTTCAGTTACCATGATGGAATTTAAGCAGAAGCCATCAATAGAAAGCTAATTGATAAATCTTAAATACAAGTAGATTCAGGGAAATACTTCTGTGCAACACATGATTCCAAAGGAGGTTGAAGCAATAGAAAATATTTTGAAGCGAACAAAAGGAAATCCAGTAAATACTCCATTGTTCATGCAAAGCCACTAAAGCAAGGTGTAGAGGGAAGTATGGACACTGAATGCTCATGCTATTAATAGAAACCAGCCAAAGGAAAGGCTGCCCATTCAGCTACCCCTATTTATGCACACCTATTCACCTCAGTGCATCAGTTGAGATATTCTGATCTATAGCAGTGGTCAGAGCAGCAGAAGCAAGCATGGAGAGAAGGAAGGAGAAGGAATTAAACATCACAGAGCTGTTGAAATACTCCAGGTTCAGGTGGTTTCATTGGGGAACCCTACTAAAAATGGTTGAAACACCATCAATTCTATTATATATGGTCTACTTAAAAAAATAGAGCAAGTAACACTTCCCAATTCAACTCATTTTATGAAGCCAACATTATCCTGATAGTACCATAAAATGCAACTATAGACCACTGTCCTTTATGAACAGAGATAGAAAAGGCTCTCTCTAAAACACCAGTAAACTGAATGCCGTAAAATATAAAAAGAGTAATAAATAGTGACTAAGCAGGTTAAGTCTTTGGATGAAAGGCTAATTCAGCACTTGAAAATCAACTGATTTTTTTCTTTAGCCCACTAAAGAAGAAAAATCAGCAAACTAATTCAGAAAAAGCAACTGACAAAAGTACCACAATGATAAAAGAATTTTACCATCCATGAACAGAAAGCAACTTTCTTGACCTGATAGCAAACATTTGCAATTAGGGCTGGAGATGGCTCAGAGGTTAAGACTCTGCCTTGCAAGCAGAAGGACCTGAGTTCTGATCCTAAGTCCCACATAAAAAATGCCAGGCAGTCTCACGGTGGCATGTATAAATTTCCAAACATCATTTGAATAACTTTCCCATCCTTGGAAAAGGAGGTAGATTTAGTCTGGTTGTGTTAGTTTCCAGAAGGCTGCCAGCCCTTTTATTTTAATCTTGACTTATTTGGGCCAGCCTAGGGGTAATTTTTTTTTCCCTCCAGAGGGGTAGCTGAGAGTGAGTCTACAGACCACTAACAGAATTGCTTTGGGACCAAAATAAAAAGGAAGTTCAGTCGTGGTTTGAAAACTTTTGGAAGGTGATAAATTCCTTTAGGGGAAATGACACAACTTCCAATAAACACATGAACAGTGGCTTCCCAAGGAGGAAGCACAGGTTTGTGGGAAATGCTAGTCTGTCCTAGTTTTGCCCCTTCTAAGCACAGTCTTTTCTGGGAGTTCACACATATCTACATTCTGCTGAAACCTGAAGCTTTTAACATTCACTCTTGCACTCTTAATAACTACTACCTCCCAAAAGTCGCCTGCGTCAGTTACCTCGGCCACTGGCAGCCTGAGGAATCAGTGCCTCTCTCAAGCAAAACAGCTCTGTGATGTTTAATTCCTTCTCCTTCCTTCTCTCCATGCTTGCTTCTGCTGCTTTGACCGCTGCTATAGATCAGAATATCTCAACTGATGCACTGAGGTGAATAGGTGTGCATAAATAGGGGTAGCTGAATGGGCAGCCTTTCTTACAACCTTGATTGAGTATGCTTCTTAAGTTTTTTTTTCCAGATTTCCTTTGATTTATAAGGTGATCTAGACCATGTGTGCTTTTCTGCGTATGAAGTAGGAGATGGTGGTTCCCTTGAGAACAAATGATGATGGAAAGATCTGTCCAACAAGGTCCTGGTCTCTCTTGCAACAGCAGCTTGGCTTGTTTGTTTTGATGAGGCATCTTGTAGTGGTCAGCTACACAGGTGGCAGTCTTCCCAGTTGTGGGCAGACAGAACTGGTCTTATTTGCAAATCATGGGCTAGGTCCTGTCTGCCATGAGGGTGCTGTTTATGTGTGCTGCAGCAGCGCGCATAGCAAATCGCTTATCCAGTGGGTTCCTTTGGCTGGTTTCTAAGAAGTAGGCTTTTAGACAGATACTCAAGGTTGACTGGGTTTTATAAACCCGTTGGTTGTAGACAATGAGAAGGTAGTTTGGCCTCTTCATGTCTATTTTCCTTCTAAACAGTTACATCCAGAAATTACAAATGCTGTTTTACCCCACTCTCCTGAAAACATGTAAAATTTGTATAAAAGTATCTTCTATGAAAATGATTTGTAATCTGTAGACATTATCTGGGAGATGTCTTGAGATGTTAAATCCCATCCTTTGGTCTGGGTTTTTTTGTTTCGTTTTATTTTCTCCAAATAAATTTGATTTTTTAAAGTCCAAAAATAAAATAAAATAACAATGCCAGGCAGAAACCACGTTTGCCTGCACTTCCCACCCTGGTGGACGGAGCCTGGGAAATTCCAAAGCAAAGCAAAAAGGAGGTAGAAGCAATCCAGGGTGATTCCTGAAGTCACCCTTGGGCCTCCACAGGGACACACAGTGCCCTCTGATACACACACACACACACACACACACACACACACACACACACACACACACGACTTTCTGTTCAGCGTTGCATTGGAATTCCTATTGTTGGAATAAGGGAGAGATGAAAGGGTTGCAAGCTGTAATAAAACCGTTCCTATTTGTAAACAGTTTGATGGACTATAGAGAAAACTCCAGGAAAGTTACCGGGAGCTCTAGAACTGCATTGCTAGCCAGAGTGCAAAATCATGTCACATAGCTACATATATCCATACCACAAGACCCAGCAATTCCATTCCTACCATACGCACTGATGTGAATGAATTTCTTCAGGATGCTGGATAGAGAGGTCTGTCCCCAAAGGTTACAAACTGTATGATTCCACTTCTTAGGATATTCTAGAAAAAGGTAAGGATGAAGACATAGACTTTTCCAATAGTTTCTAGGGATTAAAAATGGGTAATACACAGTATGAGGAATTTTTTTGGAAGTGATAAAATGATTTTATAGTCAGTTGCATTCTTTTGGGATGGTTGTTATTACATATGTATTACTTTTTGCACTTATGCATATTATATATGTTGCAGCTACTCTGCACACTGCTGATAATATCATGACAAACAGCTTAAGGGAACAAGAGGTTTATTCTCCTACAATAGTCCAGTTATAGTTCTTAGTCCAGCTTGACAGGAGAGCTTATGCCAACATCAGGAACGAGGGAACTGGCCACATGATATCTACATTAATAGCTGAGAGAGGGACGATCCTTACTTGCCAGACCAGCATGTCTGGCCAAGTGTACACAAGGATGCCAACTTCCTCAACCTGCTCTTTGTATTTTATTCACCTGTCTACGGCCTATTTCTATCCACCATAGGCTGGGTCTGCCCCATCAACTAGACAATCTCCTGCAGCTTTGCTCTAAGCTTAACTCAACTACTAATTATCTACAAATGTACCCAGGGCTCGAACCCTCAACCATCAAGTTGACATCTATATCTAACTATGAGAACATACACATTATGCATGCCTATAGGGGAGGATATCTATCTAGCTATCTATCTCCTTTTAAAATTTGCATTATATATCTTACATATCAAAAAAGCCCTCCAGGGGCTGATATGGTACTTCACTGGGCAAGAATGCATGCTCTGCCAGCATGAGTGCCTGAGTTCAAATCCCCAGTACGCATGTCAAAATCCAGGCATGACTGCAAGTGCCTGTAATCCAAGCACTATTGGGAGCAGGGGGGTTCTAGAGCTCTGGGGCCCGCCAGGCTAGCTGAAATGCTAGCTTCTATTTCACGAGAGACCCTGCCTCAGGGAATAGATGGAGAGCAACAGAGAAAGACACCAATGTCCCTCTCTGGATCTGTATGTGCACACACAATTTTGTATATATTAATTTAAAAAATTATGTTTGAAAAAAATAAAGCTTTTCTGTGTGTGTGTGTGAGAGAGAGAGAGAAAGAGAGAGAGAGAATACTCCTATTTCCTGTTTTCCCTAACTAGAATTCCCCTCCACTACTAGCTACAGTTTGGCTTCTAATCTCAACAGATATTTTACCCAGATATGTGCCCATGTCTTACCCAGAAAGCTCAAATATTTTTCTTCAATCCAGCCAATGCAGTAAACTCTCATTATACTTGGGGTGCAATAAGACTTCAAGCAGATTTTTAATATACTCTGTGATAAAATTTTATTTATAAATTAGGCACTCTTGACTCATAAGTGCTCTTGGGGCTGCAAGAGGTTCAATTCAAGCCCAGGCATGTCAAGTTCAGTTCAGGTTCACAATGGAACTAGTCAGCATTGCTTTCCATGCTGTCTGGACTGATTTTGCAGCAATATTCCCCTTTTGCCCATAGCTGTTTGAGGGAAGAAGTATTATGGTTCTTTTTTTTTTTTTCATGTGTATTTACTTTCAATTCCTCATTTAATTGGAAGCACCTTGAGGTCGGAGGTTAGTTCTATAGCGATGTCTTCTTTTCAAAAACATGGCAGACATTGCAACCTTCAAATATCCCCACCCCCATTCTATCTTACAGAGGTGGAATGCAGCCCACAGAGAGGTTAACTAAGCCATAGTTAAATAAGCCAGCGATAAAGTCATTTATTTTCTCTGTTCTTTGACCTTATAACTAATTCCAAGCAAAAAGAGCTCTAGGAAGGACTCAATACTGGTATGTCTTTAAAGCAACAGAAATATTGGTGAGAGTTTTTAAAACTAATTAGGAAATACTATTCCCAGTGGTTTTTTTCATGTATCGCTGTTGCTTGCCAAATTGAGGGCACATTAGTCCCCAGGGATTGGGACCGTACTCTGGCTGATTTATGATGTAACCTCAGGATAAAATACACATTCTCTCCAAAAGATGTGTTCTACAAAGTTTGGAAATCTGTTTATTTGCTATTAAAACATTGGTCTGTTACAGAGCGGAAGGCATAGCGTACACTCTTTTTTTTTTTCCTGTCTCCTCCTTTGTGTTGTTTGTTTGTTTGCTTATTAAGTTGCTTTTTTTATACTCTCCGTGGCCAGTTGGTCTTGAACTGTCAATCTTCCTGCCTCTGCACACTTAATTTGTAATTTCATATCCAAAGTACATCTGGAGAAAAGCCTTGGAGTTAGTTTTCTTCTAATATATTTTATAAGGTGTCACAGAGTAATAATGTTGTCATTGGGACTTAGTAGGTAGGGTGTTACCTGGGGCTTTGTCCTTAACACTGTCCCCGAGCAAGTCCCTCTTTTCCCGCCATTTGAGCTGTTAGCATCATCTATGTAATGACGGGGCACTAGATAACGTTCAGTATCTATTAGCTCCAACTTCTACTGTCCTAATCCTGGGAGTCTCGCCGTGATTGGGAGACTTGAGGAGTTCAGCAGGAAGAGGATTATCCAGGCCCCTCATTTTCCTACTCATGCACCCTCCCATTTGCAGGGATACCAAGGGTATTTGCTCTTTAAATGTTTAGTTTCCTTGCCTGTGCTGTGTTGTATCTAATCCAACTTTGATTGAAATTGCTTCTTCACCTCACTTAGTCAGTCCTTAGCTAAAAAAGTTCCTGGAAACTTTGGAGTTTTTATTTTCAAAATTGCTTTTATTGAACTGGGCAAGTAGTGTTCTGAGTGTGCAATGCTCCTAGAAACGCCTTTCCCTCCCTCCCGGTTTTGGAGACTTGGACCCCATGCATGCTAAGTAATCATTCTGCTGCCAAACATCATCCCAGCCCCAAATGCATTTCTGATCGTTCACGCTGGCTATTTTGGTTGGTGTTTTCATGAACCATAGATCATTTCTCCTCCTTTTGCTTAAGCTTAAGCATCACTTTGGGTCTCTCACAATAGTTAGTTACCTCATCTCAAGTAATTATTGTTTCTCTCTGCATGCGTCTATGCCTGTTGCCAGAGAAACCAAAACTATGGACATGAATCTATAAAAATCTACTGTGCCTATCTCCACCAATTCAGTGTTCTTCCAAAGTTTATTCACTCTGACTTCCTCTTTCATCTTTATCTGTGTCATACATCTCCCTCCCCTGACTCAGCCAAGCTAGACAGACCACCAGGCCCTTCTCCCAAACACGACTCAGGTAGAAGGTATGCTGCGTTCACCTTGCATAGTGACTTCAGCAGTGGCACCATGACTTTGGCATTGTACTTAATAAATATTTGTTAACTTGAACTGGTCTATTGTTAGAGACTGAGATTTTTTTATTTGGGGGGGTCTTATTAGTATACAGTCTTGCAAAGAAGAAAGTTTTGGTATCACTAACTTCTGAGTGGTGCATGAAATAGAGAAGTACCTGCAAAAGCTACTTTAAGGTCAATATCTCTTCCTCTCTAGCCAACTGTCAACAATTTAACATTAACTATGTTTAAAAATATGGGTTTTGTGTAAAACTTCCAAGAGACGATACTTACTTGTGACTGCAATGATGCCAAGTGAAACTCACCACAGGTGAATTCTTTTTCTTGTCCAATAAGATGTCCTTAATCTAATTTTGTCCCACTCTTTTTTACTTGCTCCCCCTGTTCTTTCCAGAATGAATTCTCAGCCCCAGCAGGCCTATGATTCTCCTTCATCTCCCTCCCCAGATCCTCCACACCTGGATCCCTACTTCCTCTCTTCAGTTCATCCCTTCCTTTCTTCAGCCAGTATTTATTTAAAACCTAGTCATTATCGACTAGGCTGTTTTCAGGAATACACTTTTATCATGAGGCATGCAAGAATTCTGCTCTTCCTAGAGCTCATAGCCTAGCGTGGGACACTTTTCGCTTTCCTCACATGGAGGTTCTGAAACAATCTTTCCTTGAAGTCATTCTGAACTGTTCCAGTCCAGATCTTTTTCTCCTGAAGTTTCGGGGGGTCCCTGTGCCCCCCTTGTGGTAGGAAGATGCCTCCTTGTGCTCATTGCACTTACATGTGAGTATCTTATCTCCTCCAGTACGTTTAAAACCTTCTGAAGGTAGGAACCATTTCACCTGTTCATGAAAGAGCGTGTATTGTTTGTTGAACACAGCTTGTGTTATATATGCTGCCACACACATTTAAATCCATGGCAACTTGTGGGATGTAGTAATTAGGCACACAGCAACATTTTTAATTGATTCAAGGGAATTTACTACTTTTTCAAATGCAGCAGCTCTCAGATTGTGATGGGCCATCAGCCCATGTGGGTGTTTAGTGTTGGTCTGCAAGACCATGCCACTGATGTGGCAATAGTTCTGTCTTTGTTAAAGAACCAGCTCTACTCACCTCATCAATTGAACGGATCACCTGTGGACTCCTGTATGCTTTCAAACCCCAAAGCTGGTTCTACAAACAGAGACAGGCAGACATGAGGACTTTTCATTATGGCTGGAGTTGATTCTTGGCCGTTTCTACCTCACTGCTATCTAAAAAACTTGGAAGAATCCTCCTTGCGTATATTTCCTTTTGTGTTCTTACATATTCATGTGAGTGTATGTACATGTTTATGTACATGTGTACATGGAAGCCAGAGATCAATCTCAAGTATCATTCCTCAGGCACTATCCACCTTTTTTTGGGGGGGAGGCATGCGTGTGTCTGTGTGTATCAGATTGTTATACCTCCTTTTGGCTTTGCTCTAAAGTTTTCCAGGCTCTTCCTTCCAGGGCCAGAAGTGCAGGCTGCCACCATTTCCACCCAGCATTTTCACCAGGTCTGGGATCCAACTCACGTCCTTACACTTGCGAAACAGAGGCTTAATCCCTGAGCCATCTCTCCAGCCTTTCGCCTTATGTTTTGACATGGGACCTTGGCTGGCCTCGAGGTCAAGTAGGCTGGCCCTTGAGCCCTAAGGTTTAACATGCCTGCATCTCTCCAATACTGAAATTAGAATTGAACAGCACAACACTTTTTCTTCCTCCCTCCTTCCCTCCCTGCCTCCCTTTCTCCCTCCCTGCCCCCCTGCCTCTCTCCCTCCCTCCCTTTCTCCCTCCCTCTCTCCCTCCCTCCCTGTCTCCCTCCCTCCCTCCCTTTCTCCCTCCCTCCCTCCCTTTTTCCCTCCCTCCCTCCCACCCTTTCTTCCTCCCTCCCTCCCACCCTTTCTTCCTCCCTCCCTCCTTCCCTTTCTCCCTCCCTCCCTTTCTCCCTCCCTCCCTCCCTCCCTCCCTTCTTCCCTCCATCTCTCCATCCCTCCCTTTTACTTATCTTGAAGTACTGCACCACGGTGCACACGTAGTGTTTAGAGGACAGCTTGCAGGAGACTCTTCTCTCCTACCATGTGGGTTCTGAGGTATCTGACTTGAGTGGCCATGCTTGGCAATCTTCTTTACCCTCTGAACCATGAGGCTGGCCCACACTCAGCTCTGTTTAAACCTAGGTTCTGAGGATCAGGCTCAGGAGCACTTTATTGACTGAGCCATCTCCCCAGCCGTTGTGGTCTGTATTTCTGGACTGAGCTAAATGGGTGTCTATCAGAGAATTTATCTTGTTATTAGTAGGGTACCACGAAGAGACCCGGCCTGTGACCTCAATCACATGGACCTCACGTACCAAGTAGGCAGCCAGCTTTTATTTTAATTTGAAAGTCGAGGCACCACTCCCTGAGGTTTTGCTTCCCAGTGGTATGCCCAAGGACTGCAGCAGACTCTGGAGCCAGCTCCCTAGATTCAGATCCCGTGTCACACCGACCAGCCATGCTGCCTTGAGGAAGGCTGTGCATCTCTTCTTTAAAACAGGAATCTGAGCAGTCCATGCTGCGCTTTCTCTCATAGCTTCATTGCTGTGATGAGTATGTGACCGAACAAGCTAGGGAACGAGGGGATTTGCACTTATGCACACCAGTTCAGATTATAGTCTGTCATTGAAGCAGGAGAATTGCCAGCAGAAGCCCAAAGGAA
This sequence comes from Typhlomys cinereus, assembly GCA_023101885.1. Taxonomy (NCBI): domain Eukaryota; kingdom Metazoa; phylum Chordata; class Mammalia; order Rodentia; family Platacanthomyidae; genus Typhlomys; species Typhlomys cinereus. Next base: position 1,569,660 of record JALPQD010000401.1, read on the forward strand.
CTGGCCACCTCGTATCCACAGCCAAGAGCAGAGAGTAGGGGATGACCCATCTGTGTGATTGCTGTCGGAGAGGTTCCGGCTCGCCAGTCTGCCTACCGGTTCTCTATCCATCATATCCACTTGCCCAGGAATGGTTCTACCCATTACAGGCTGGGTCTTCCCAATCAGTTGTGCAATCAAAACGGTCTCCTCCAGGCTTGCCAGAGGAGATCTGCCTTAACAAAGTAATTCCTCATGCACCTCTAAAGTACCAAGTTAACAGCTTACACACACATACGCACACACACTAAATCAATAAATTAATAATACTGAGAGCATCTCCTGCTATAGTAACAATGTGGGGTTGATAGTGATACACAACAGCCAAGTACCTACTACGTTCTTAGATGACATGAGCACGGATTCCATAGCAAAAGTAGGGTAGTATAACAGGGAGGAATCCCTGGGATCTACAGCATGGTAAGAGAATCAGGCCAGATCAGTAAAGAAGGGAACCCTTGGGGGCTAAAAGTTCTAAAAGCATCAGATCATGGAACATCCTCAAGAGGTTTTATTCAGTAACCTTCATATCAATTGACCAAAAAAACCCCAATATATGGTTACTGGGCAGCTAAAAAAGAGGTGATCTAGAACAGGGGAAGAGGTTAATGTTTGTAGCTATAGGATACACCAACAGAAGAGGTTAAATGTTTCTCAGAATGGAATCCACTGTAAGGGAAGAAGCTGATTGGGTTTCACCAGCAGGTGGCCTGGTTTGAGACGGGGCCTCACTATCAGGACTGCAGTTGCTTGAGAACAGGTTGAATCGCAAGAGTTCCATGAGGGGAGGATTCTTGTGGGATCCTTGCAACTCAGAACCTTGGAAGCACTGCCAAGTGGGCGGCTCACGCCTGTAGCCCCAGCACTCGGGAAGCTGAGGCGGGAGGATCAGAGCAAATTTGAAGCCAGACTGGTGACACATGGTGAGTTTGGTCTACAGAGTAAAATCTTATCTCGATGGAGGGAAGGGAGAAGGTAGGGAGGAAAGTAGGGGAGGGAGGGAAGAAATAAGGAAAAAGAGAAAGAGAATGAACTGAAGAGCCCCATTAAGGGTTTCCTTGTGAGTTTTCTTCCTGGTTTGAGATCTGTCTGCTTTCTGAATATGGTTATTACTGGTTCCTGAGACAAGAAAGTAAAGCTTCCTGTTTTTATGTTTTTACTTTGGGAAGTGTTGGCCAGTATTATTACTAATGCAGTAGGATATATTTCTTCCGTAACTACTCTTTTACTCCCTGACTGTTTTCTCTGGGTTGTAAGTGGTGACTATTTCCTGCCTCTGTCCTCTCTCGAGTCTGCCCCCTTTTTCCTCTTGAGAATGCGCATGTGTTATTTTCTTTTAAGAACTGTCAATAAACTACCAAATGTTTCTCAACACTTCTGCTCTAGAGAGTCTTCTATGTACATGTGTGTCTTTGTATGTCTCTCTGTGCGTATGTTTGTATACAGCTCATAGTGCATGTAAATATATAAGTTATGCAGTATGGGTTAATAATGAGCTTGGTATAAATGGTATGAAGAAAAATTTTTTTCATAGATACATAATTTTTTTTGCCTTACTGATCTTAGACATAAAATGTCTAAGAAATAACAAACAAACAACAGAAAACGCAAAGCAGAAAAAGAAATCTGACTCCTACTACTTGCTTTGTAAGCTCGGCCAAGCCTCATGCTGGGCACAAGTTCCTGACATAGTGACCTCATTGCTAATGCTGCCGGGGCATTGCCGCGCTGGCTGCCTGGGCTTCAGGCCTGACCAGATGATGAGACACGGGCCTGCAGAGGCACGCACAGCAGCTGGAATTCCTGACACGTAGCTCACTGCAGCTCCACTTTGATCGCGTGGACAGCAGCACCGCCTGTTACACATAAGTAGGAAATTCATCCTCCGTGGCCAGCTTTAAAATGCGAAATAAAGGAAATTCTGTCAGGTCCATAACTATGGCATGGTGAGTATACGATGTCAGATCAGTTTATTGTGTGTTGCTCCTTCGGGCATCTGAAGGTATGTGCTCCTTTTATTGTGTGGATGACTACAGATGCATGAACAGGAACTGATGTGGGAGGGCGCCTGGGTCCCCACCCCTACTCCACCTGGATTCCATCCCCCATTCCGCACACACACGCCTTGTCTCCACACTACACAGACAAAGTAGCTACCAGACATACACAGAGGCCGTAGCTTTTCTTGGAGCGATGACTCATTTCAGCTCACAAAGGATTGTGGGCAGCGTAGTGAGAAGGCAAGTTGGCTGATCTGTCCCTGTGACTTCTTTTTGCAGAGAAGACTCTCAAGCGGAGCGACACTGCAGATTCCAAGTCACTGCAGTGGGACACTGGCCCAGTGCACAGGTCCCAGTCCAGCCGCTCCTTGCAGATAGGATAAAAGAATGGTAAAGAGATCCCAGCGTTTTTGTTTTTTTTTTTTCCCCTAAAATCATTGCCAGCAAAGCGCTTTTGATCTGAACTCATACCAATATCTCAAACCTTGATGTAGAAATGAATTGAGAGTTATACCACCCATTTAAAAAAAGAGTAAGATTTGCCAAGGTAAAGTACCAGATTCTGGGTGCGCGCCACAGGTCCGCGATAGCCAATCTGAATTGCTCCTTTAGAATACTGTTGCTGGAAAGTTTACTCTCTCTTCTTATTACAGATTCTAGGACGTCCGTTTCTGTCACTGGCTCCTTCTTGTGCTTGGATGCGTGTCCCTAGCATGCACCAGGCTTTAGCATCAAAGCTACCTGGGGGATGGAGCCAGTCCAGAAAGGGTCAGGTAGGTTTCCCTCCTTTTGTTTCCGGAGTTGTATGCAAAGAAATGGTGTAAAATGTCGACACTGCCTGCAGTGAGGGAGAGCTGCTGTTATGGTCTTCCTATGTTCTCTGCGGTGGTCCAAACACTCCAGGGGAGGCTGCATGTTGCCACACCCCCGGAGCCACGTGGGAGGATCTGAGGGTTGGAAATAATTCAGGTGTCTCATGTTTCCATCAGTTGGGCATCTCTTCCACTCCTCCAAGGGAGCATTCAATACTTCAATTATTTCTGCTTGGTTGACATAAACTCCCTGAAATATGTGTAACTTGGCCTATGATCCTGCATGCAACACCCAAAAATCCCAGAGCACCTGGTGTCCCTGTGTAGGCACTATTCCTAAGACATCAGCCCTTGTGAACCCCTAAGAAAGTAATGGATTTCATTGGAGTCTGTTTTCGGATTTTCATGATGACAGAGCTGTTTTCTTACAACATTCATGGGCTTTTCACACAAAAGCTTCTTCTTCTTTTTTTTTTAATGACAGCGAAATGGTAAAAAAAAAAAATGCGTTCCATGTTGCATCTGCCAAAGTGAAGCGTGGCATATCTGAAAACATGATTTCACCACCTCCTCAAATACACAGTTTCTTGTCGTTGTTTACTAAAGTTGTTTCTCCAAGTGTCGAATCCTTTATAAAACTTGCAAGGATGATCTGAACATTCCAAAATAATGCCATCTCTACATTGAATGAGCCCCTTGAACGTCTCTTTTCTTTTGTGGTCACACCCATCCCCACAGAAGAACAGAAGGCATGTTTCCTTTCTTCATTGTTAAGGTTTCTCTTCATAGCACTTGGCATTTTCAAAGCAGAGTTTAGGGTACTGAGTTAGTTTCCCAAGCTATTTGCCCAGGAAAAGCACACACAGTGTGTTGTGAATGTGATTGTACCTACACCACATCGTTTATAGTCCTCCTTAGAGGCCCTGTTCGGAGTCTCTCTGCCACACACTGTTCCAATGATAACATATTACCCCAATGAGCGGTCACATCCCCTTCCTTTGTATTTTATTTATTAGTTTTCATTGTATATATTCATTGGACACAAAACCATGTTCATAAAGACATCTTCATACAAGTATATATCATGGTTGCCACAAATTCCTTAAACCTACTTGTTCTCTTCCTTCCCATTAGTTCCCTTTGCTCTTCTAGACAGTTTTGCACAAGCTTTCATTTCATATATACATGCATGATTTTATGTATCTATATAAAATCTGGGAACCACAAATGAGAGAAAACATATGGTATTTGTCTTTCTGCGGCTAGCTTAATGTGATTATCTCAGCTCCATCCTGATCCTCTGTCTTCATTCTTTCATGGATGAAACGTTTTTTATTGTGTAAAACATGTACCAGATTATCCATTCATCTCTGGCCACACCTGGGATGGTTTTGTAACTATCGTAAATAGTGCCATAGTTAAAACAGTAGAGCAAGTATACCTTTGGTATGTTGACCAGGAGCATTTTGAGTATCCGAGTGGTATAGCTGGGTTGTAGGAGGCACCAAGGCCTAAGCCTGCTCTCTTGAGTTGGATATGGCATATCTTCTCCCATTAGTGGGAGTTTTAAGTCGCCTCCTGAGATTAGATCTGCCTTTTGCTCTTCTCGGGACTTGTGATGCCAAGACTGTTATTTCTGCAGTTTCTTCCCTGGGTATTCTGAGGGCATGGGAATATGTTAATCTAGGAATCACGTCACATCTGTTTTTTCTTTACCTGGAGACACCATGTCTGTCTGTTCCCACATAGCAAATAGGTGTCACATCTGCTTTTTCTTGCTAGGCTAGATAAGCTTTACAATGTGTATGTCTAACATGATCCTATAAAAAATTTGGCCTGCCCAGTCCCTGATTTTTCCCTGTTCTCCAACCCCCCCCCCCCAAGTTTTTTGCCTTTAAACACTTGTGCTTGTTGCAGATAAAGTCAGCCTGGATGAAAGACTTCCTTGTCCCCTCTGACCCAGGCCTGGTTTTTCAGTTCCTCCAGCTCACACTTCTGCATGGGTCCACACTGGTTCACGGACCATGCACTGGGTCATATGGCAGAGCTGATTTTAGTTTTTTGAGAAGGCTCCATTCTGATTTCTTTAGTGTCTGGACTGGTTTCCATCTCTATGAGCAGTGTCCAGAGCTTCCCTTTGGTCCCATCTAGATCAGATGTGTTGTTCTTTGTTTTCTTAATGTCTGCTGTCCTAACTCGGGTAAAGTAAGTAGAGTTTTGGTATAGTTTTCATTTCTGTTGACTAGTGAGGTTGAACAATTGTTTCACGTGTTCTTTGGCCATTTTTATTTCATCTTTAGAAAAACGTGTATTTATTTCGTTAGCCTATATGTTGCTTGGCTTATGTGATTTCTCGTTTAGCTTTTTGAGTTCCTTGTGTATTCTAAATATTAAGCCTCTGTTGAATGCTACAGTCACTCTTCTGTTGCTGTGAGACAATACTCTGAACCAGGAAGCTTAAGGGAGCAAAGGTTATTTATTTGGCTTATGGTTTGAGGGGGGATTGAGTACATTAGGGTGGGAAACCCACAGCAGAAAGCATGTTGGCTGAAGCAGGCAATAGGTTGTTAACTTGAGGCCACCAGGAGACAGAGAAGCGAGAGAGACACAGGAAGTGGGTCCAGGTTACCAACATCAAGGCCGGCCCTCTGCGGCATGCTTCCTTCCGCAATGTTGTACCTGTCAAATGTCCCATTAACTTTCCAAACAGTATAGCCAGCTGGGGGATCAGTATTCAAATGCATGAGCCTGTGGGGGGGGGGGCAACTCACATTCAAGCTGTCTTGTCATAGCTAGCATAGATTTTTAGCTATCTCTTCACTCAGCAATTTTTTTTTGATGTGCAGTAACTTTTTAAATTCATGAGGTCATATTTGACAACTTTGGTCTTATTTCCTGAGTGACAAGAATTCTTTCCCATAGCCTAGGCTTACTGAAGTCTGGGACTTGCTCTGTAGCTGAAGCTAGTCTTGAACTGCTGATCCTCTGTGTTAGTTTCATCTTCCTATTACTGGATGAATAGAGGCCAAAACAGCTTAAGGTGACAACAAGGGGTTTGGTTTTAGCTTATTATGCCCTGTTATACTTCCTCAGCAGGCCAAGAGAGTGCATACCAGCATTAGAAGCTTAGGGAACTGGCCAGGTACAAAAAGAGAGATAACCACAGGTCTTTACCACACTCACAGAACTGAGAGAGGGAAACACTTGCCAATATGGAAGCTGCTTCTTATCCATCAGCCAGGGATTGGCCCTGCCCCCTGTGGGCTGGTTCTTCCCATATCAATTGGATAATCTCCCGCAGGCTTCTTCAGGGCTTTGCCTTAATTAAAAGACTCTTTACAGATGTGTCCAAAGGCTCATCCTTCAATTGTCAAGTTGGCATCTGTAATTAAATGCCATATCCTCCTTGCCTGTGGTTTCAGAGTGCTGGGATTATAGGTGTGCACCACACTTTGGCTAGAAGGTCATTACTTAGTCTTTAATGATTTCATCGCAGAATCTGCTAGTCACGTGTATATTTTCTTGCTGTAACCTTCTAAAGGATATTTTGCACATCAATCTGGTTGATTTCTTCACTTTTTTTTTTTTGGTCTTATTTTCCATCTGATTATCTACTTCCTGCAGTCAGGGATCAAGATTTATGGCTTTAAAAAATAATTTAGAGATCTTCTGATTCCCTTCCTTCAGATGAAAATTGCTTATTAAGTAGTTGTTAGGTCATTGAAATGCACTCATTTCTTTTAGAGGGTTACAATATAATATCTCACTAATTTTGATGGAGCTGGAGGATATCATGTAAAGTAGAAAAGCCAGACACGAAAAGAGAGATAACCACAGGTCCTTACAAATTAACAGAAGCTGAAACTCAATCTCCTAGAGATAAGGATGACATAATGGCTACCAGAGTCTAAGGTGGAGTTGGCAAAGAAGGGATGGAGAGAGGTTACACAGTGAGCGCCCAGATCACACAGTGATTGTGGGAAGTGATTTCTAATGTTCTGTAGCACATTGGGATCACCACAAGACTTTGACTACTTGTAAGGGACTTTTGTTAAGAGCGGATGTGAGGGTCAGGCTTACATGTGGAGATCATTAATGGTTTGCTTGAGTTTTTATTGGGATGAGCCCTTCTTAAGCAAGGAGTATGTTAAATTCTGAATGTTTGAATTAAAGTTGCTTTAAAAAAAAAAAATCCAACAAGACCATTTCTTAAGAAGAAACAGCCATATTGGCAAGGAGAATCCCAGGTCTCACGGGAAGTGGTCTAACTCCTAGTATCACTAATCTTCAGCACTAACAGTTCTTACTTTAGTGTCCAAGAGAAGTAATGAACCAGGCCGACTTATTTTAACATCCTTATAGCTTTCTGTTCATATTGTTTCCTTTCTTCTAGCCCCTAGTATAATTCATGTCTCCAGTCTGCTTTAAGATCACTGTCTCTCAGCCTAGTGATAAATCTCAACATTTCTAAGTTCTAAATATATCTTAACCACTCCGCCTCTCATTAAAAAATATTCCATTCGGGGCTGGAGAGGATGGCTCAGGGGTTAAGCCTCCGCCTTGCAGGCGGAAGGTCCTGAGTTCGGATCCCAGATCCCACGTATAGATGCCAGACGGAAGCGGGGGCGGCCTGCGCTTCTGGTCCTGGTAGGGCGGAGCCTGTGAATCCCAGGGCAGAAGGAGATGGAGGCGTCCATGGTGGTTCACGAATTCGTCCGTGGTTCTACACATACACAGACACACACACACAGACAGACATACACACACGCGCGCACATACACACGCACATGTGCACAGTTGAATAAATAATAATAATAAAAAAAATTAAAAAAAATATTCCATTCACTCAGAACTGATGTTCTCAGTTACTAATTGGAAGGAAAGCACTCTGATTAATACTAGTGTAAAAAGATCACTACCTCTTGGGCTTGCTAATAATATTTTAAGTCTGCCCCTCCCCCAACACACATATCCAGAAGGCTTCTTTTAAGAATTAAATGAATTACCTATTGGTGCAAAAAAAGTTTAAATTTAGAAAGGCTTGTGGAAGATGTTTTTAATTCTAGCTACTATTTATGAAATATTAGGTCATATGAAATAACAGTGTAATTGCTCAACATGCATGAATTTCATTTAATCCCTGAATGACTTGGAGGTCAGCGTCACTACGGACATTTACAAAATGAGCAAATTGGGACTTAAAACAATGAGATAACTTACCCTCAGTATTACAACTAATGAGGCACACAACACTGGGCTCTGAACCTCATGTTTTGATGATGAAGTTCTGGGTTTTTTTAATCACTGTCCTGTGCTGAGTTTAGGAGCACAGAGTTCCATAATGGTACATGAGTTGGCGTCTCTTCAGGACTGATTCTCTTTGCTGCTTCAGCGCCCTGAACTCTTACTCTGTCCCTTCATAATAACCTTCTTGCCCTTTGGAAAGGGCAGTAGGGTGTCGCAGTAGTCATTCAGTAAAATTGTATTGTAACTTGGGAACTTTTGGTTTACACATATTTGAATTGTATTCAGTTAAGCCCTGCTCAGTTCCAGTAGTCATGGTGTTGTTGTGATATCTAAACAGAAGGAGCCAGAATGCTTCTGGGGATTTTAGCCTAGAAAATGGTCAGACGGTTTTATTAACTTAACTTGAAAAAAAAATCTCACCAGTGGAAATCAGAGTATCTCACACATGTCTAATGTTAGGCTGGGATTTGCTTTGTGATGGAAATGGATGGGAAGTTCATGATGACTGCTGGTAGGAATCTAGACACCTCCCCACTTCTACTTGAGGCAGTTCTAAAGGAAGGGAAGACCTCATAGTCCGTATGAACATTTGTTAGTCAGGTGCTTTGCAGAATTGCTTTTTATCTGTGAGATGTCATTAGTTACTGGGATTGGTACTGATGAGGGACTAGACAATAGGGGAACAGGCAGTATTAAAACGTCTTGGAATAGAGCAAGGCCTTGCCTGCCTGTTTTTGTGTGCCGGATCTTTTTCATTCCACAACACCTGAGTGCTTGCTATATACTTGGCAATTGCTAACTGTAATAGTCTTAACTGCTGGTGTGAGAGAGCATTCAAAATCAAGCAACTTAGGGGAGAAAGGGAGATTCATTCAGCTTATGGTTCTAGAGGGGAGAAACAGTCCTTCATGGCAGAAGTGACATGGCTGGTGGCTGAAGCTGGAGGCAGCTAAGTCACTGTAAACATCCTGGAGGCTCAGAGCTGCTCAGTCCAGTAGGCCAGTGGGTGACTGCTAAAGACTGGGGGATTCTTGGACAGTTGAAGAAGCAGAAAGTCCCTCTTCAAAGTCTTCTCCTCTGTGGTTCCTTTTATCTGGTCAGCTACTAGGAGGTTCCATTCAAATGTAGGGCTATTCTTCGTAGTGTAAATGCATTGATCTGGATAATCTCTTCAGGTGGTCTGACAGCTGATCTTAGTTAATGCCAGGTGTGGTCAAGTTGATACACAGGATTAACTATCACACTAACTTTTACTCCACAATGCCCTGAACACGTCCCTTTGTGGCGGTGGGTGGGTTGCACCATGGCGTCTTTTGAGATCTGATGTATCGAAGCATATGTAACTGCTCCAATAGCTCCCATTCCATCCTAACTCTTCAGCTGTAATTCTGCCTTTAGCAAATGGCTGACTGGTCCAAAGAAAGGTCATTAAATATTCCCCTTAGAGAAGATGTCTGTGATGGTGGTGAAATGGGTCTCACCCATTTCTGCCCACTGGTTACCTTTCTCTACTCTTTCTGACTTGTCTACCTCCTCTTACCCTGTGACAGTTTTCCATCCGGAGTCAGATCGCAGTAGCACAAGTAGTGACTAGGGTGTTGCAAGGAAGCTGGCAGATTAGGATGATGGGGGTCGCTTTGTCAGGCTGGGGTTCCCTCACCAGCTTCGCTTCCCCACGTCACACAGACTGGCGAGCAGAGATTCAGGTGATGTGGGGACACATTTTGGTGTGTGCTACAGTTTGCCTGTACGCTGTTGATACATTCAGGGCCAGAGCTAAGAGGAACAAGGGGATTTTACTCCTTCTTAGTATTCCTAGTTACGGGTCTTAGTCCAGCTTGGCACTGAGTCTTCCCCCATCAATCAATCAGTCTCCTGCAGACTTGGTTTACCACTCATTCTTCACAGATATGCCCAGAGCTCGGCCTTCAGTTATCGCGTTGATGCCTGTATGTCTAACTAGCACAGAGCGTCACCATAATTACTGTTGACTGGGCTTTGCTGGAACTTTCTGAGGAAGACAGCTCATGGACACGGTTACCTTCCCTTTTCCAGTAGAGCCCTCCGCTTACTTTCCCTTGTGAATTAAAACATTTCACTCAATTTCACTCAAATCATTACTTAGGAATTGGACTTTATCGGGGAAGCCTCAAGCTTAGAACTTGTTACCGAGTTTTTAATTATTCTAAGACTATTCTTCAGCTCACTTCGATGTCGTTTCTTCCCCCTGCCTAGTGCAGTAAAGACCCAAACCTTGCAAACAGTGGTGGTTAAAGTGAACGTAATAAACTAGTGAAGAGACTTTCCCCAATGCCAGTTTTCCTCAGATTTCACTACAGTCACTTGACAATCAAAGAACAGAAGTCTGATTTCCAAGAAAACACAACCTCATGGGAGCTGATAACATTCACATGATACGTCCACATCTAGCTGGAGTTTTAAGTCAAATAGAAGGGCCTTCCAGCATGGAGAGAGCGCAGGGGGAAGGAATGCGTGCTTTTCTAGAAGGACTTTTGGAAAAACATCATAGTAGACCTTCTGTTACAAGAACCAAGCAGCATTTATACATCAAATTGGGGTTAATAAATTAAATTATATTGTAAAATACAAGATTTGTCTGATGCTCTGCCTCAGAGAAGTTGGTCACTTGACCGTAACCTCAGAGAGCCTAGGATTTCCCCCAAGCCCAAAGACACTGGGGATAAAACTTGGCAAGTTTGCTGCTCCGGGAATAGTTTGTTGAAAACGGAGTATACTTGTCTCGTTCCTGTGGTTTCTGGGCATTTTATAAACACACTTCACCGTTTTTATGAGGAATCACAGTATCTGCTACATGTGGCAATTTTATTGGCACCCATAATTTTAACTCTAGTGTTAATTTTGGCAGTATAGAGAACAAAAAAGAAAAAAAAAAGAGGCACAAGATTCCTGAGAAGCAAAGTTAAGCAAGACTTGATTCAAATAAATTAGGAAGTCTTTCTGTAAAGGGAAAATAGTCACAACCGACATATTTAGTCATTTCATTGAAAACTAAAGCCAACATCTTCAGATCAGATAGCCTGGAAATCATTTCCACAACACCCAGAATGGGAGTGCTGTCTTGTGATTTTTCTGCCAAAATTCTGTAGGAATCATAGAATTTTACAGTTGGAAGGAATTGTTAACTATTCCATCCAAACCCCCTTATTCTATGGATGAGGAAACAGATTCCAAGTGAGTAATTCATTGCATTTGCATTTGTTTTAAGAGACTGGGTTCTAGATGGGGAATGGGGAGTGCAGTAGATAAAGGTGCTTGCAGCCAAGCCTGACCACCCGAGTTGTGTACCCCTAAAAAAGCTATGACAGTTAATGTGGAAGGCATGAACCAACTCCGGCAAATTGTCTTTTGACTTCCACATGTGCACCTTGATACGCGCGCGCTCACACACACACACACACACACACAGAAATGGAGAGAGAAAGACTGCATTTTTAGCACATCTCCTGGATGCTATCTATACAGTAGGAATTTCTCAGTTCTGAACTAGTAATTGTTTCCCAACAAGTTTGTATGTAACTTTGCGAGGGTCAGAGGTAACCTTCAATAGCAGCTCACGACACAGAGTAATTAACATTTACAATGGGAAAAAAACGAATATTAATAAAGAAATGGGGATACAGAATAGCATGCTCCACGCAGGCTGGGGAAAGAGGGCTATTTAAAAAGCTGATGGAAGAAGCTGGTTGGAGTAAATTTTTTAAAATATTGCCATTTATTAGGATACTGTTCTCTCTGAAAAATTACAGCTTTGCTTTTCTTACATTGTTGCGTAAATTCTGGCAGAAAGATGGCAGACGCCTTAAGATGTGATGAGATAGGTTTATATTTGATTTTTTTTATCTCCCTTTGAGAAGTTGTGGATGTTGTCCTGGAGGAGAGGAATGGAAGTCCTCAAAAAATTCATGTGTCACATTGTGTTTTCTTCCCTCATGCAAAGACTGAGAGAATAGGGGGTCAGAGCTAATGACTAAAAGGGAGAAAGTAGCATAAGTTAAAAAAAAAACCACAGAGTTTTTTGTGCAAGACTTTTTGTGTTATTTGTTTGTTTGTTTGTTTGTTTGTTTATTTACTTACTTACTTTCTTACTCCCAAGTAGGAGTAGTTTTTTAGAACCTGAGTGCCTAAAGGGATTTGACATGTAATAGGCATTCAGCTATTTCTTGGACATATGATTTATGTGAGAGAGATTTTTTTTGTAAATAATTCCAATTAAAGCAACTAGCTAAAAAAATGGAAGAGGAAACAGACAGAAAGGTTTAAATAGTAAAACAATGCATGTGCTTCCAGTGACATTTCCTTTTTTTTTTTATTTCAGCTCATACTAACTTATTAGGTACACCAGTTCCCTCCCTCCCTCCTCCTCCCCCCGTACCCCCTGCTCCCCCTCCCCACCCCTCTCCCTCCCCATCCCCCAGTGCCTCCCACCCCAATTCCCAGAGAGTCCTTTCTTGTGCATGACTGATTTTCCTCTGGGCCCTCCAGTGACATTTCCTAAGGGGAGAATGATGTAGCTGTGACACACAGCAAGTTGGCATTTGCCCGACATCCACCTGTTGCATTGGGCCCTTCTTGCTAAGGTAGGAATAGGGAGTCAATGTCATTTCCTTCTGCACAGTTACACAAAGGTGATTTTTCTAACATAGATGTGTCATATGATGACCACAGGAAAACACAGGCAGTGCTCTCTGTCTCATTCCCAGCCTGCTCCAGCTGAGCCCCAGCCCCACCAGCACCCCCAGGCTCAGAGCTGCCCCTGCTCTGCCGATGTGCTCTCCTGTCTCCAGAGTGGGGACCCATCCCTCATTCTCCTCATCCATTCCACTAACTTGGCTTTCTCTTGATCAGCTCAGCATACTGTCCATGGAAACAGTGTCCAAATTTCCACTGACCTGCTTTAAACAGGAAATGCTCTTCAAACCAAACTCTTACCTCTGGAATATTTTTGTGTCTTTCCATATTGTAGCTTCATTTGGCAGAAGTACACTGGCTTCCTTCTTTGTCTAAGGCACACTACAATGACTACATGCACAATAACTTTCAATGCACCTGATTTATCTTATACTGGATACGTGTCCTGAGGACTGTATTTATATGGATGTTTGTAAGAAAATAAAGCAAAAATAACACCTGTACACTTCTTTTTCTAAAGTACAATTGGGCATAATAATAGCAGTTTAGAAAGAATCCATTAACCCACAAAGTACTTATGAGCTTGTAGTTGACTTAACCTTTATGAATATGTTCAGAACTCATTCTAACAATAGCAAAGTCCTTCCTTAAAGTGGTAGACAGTTTATGCAAAACATTAGCTATCTGCAGGTTATGTATGTTAGCAATGTTTATAGTTTCTTGTTTTCTTCTTTGGAAAACTAAATGAGGTGAAATTGTTGGGAGAATTTTTAAACATTTTATGTTATGAATGATTAGGTGGCAGGTCAACAGAAGATCCACAGAAAATCTTGATGACTCTAAACAACCTGTTATGTTGTGCTGTGAGGCACCTTTGATTCTTTTAACATAGATCTTAAATGTATACTCCAAATTTAAATATATAATTATTATTTTCTGTGATAACTACTCTGTTTTGAGAGACAGTTCTTCGTGAAATTAGGGAAAGTGTTAAACATTGTTAAGTATATTTGGCCTCTGAGTATAAAAAGATGAATAAATACCCTCAGCAATCCCTTATGTTGTAAATAAACTCCATTCACCAAACATGTATTGGAAATCTGGCGACAAAATAAATTATCATAGGTACTGGGTACTTGATATAAGCACTACAAAACATAGGTACTGGGAACTAAGTGTTCCCGTTTCCCTCTGTCATTGAGCTCACATTCAGTGGGCAAGACATGATCACATGCACACAGTCTGCATGAAGTCAGAAGACTCAGCCTGGGGCATTTTGAACAGGACCTGATTAGGTGGGCAGGTTGGGGCTCCCTGAGAACATGGTGCCTCACTTGTAACCTAAATTTAGGATGAGAAGGAGCCAACCCTTAAATAATCCACCCCAAGAGCACCCCCAACCAAGGACACAAGAAATACAAAGGTGCTCTCTGAGTTTGGCCAATGGGTGGGGAGCGTTGACATGTTTCAAGAACAGAGGGGGTGTGAAGGGCGTGTGGAGAAGGAAGACCGGCAGGCTGAGCACTATTGAGTTATGGTAACAGCCAGGTGAGAGATGTCAATAGTTTACAGCTGGAAGGATGGGATGTCTAAGCATTGGTGCTCCAGAACAAAACCAGGGAATGTGTGGGCAGACAGGATTGCTGATGGGCTGGGAATGGAAGACGATGAGAAGTAGTTTCCCTGTAACACAGTCTCAAACTGAGATGTCAGGGAGTTTAGTGGGAGCACCTAAATTCCATTTTGCTCTGTATCCTGCATTAAAAGATATTGTATATATAGTCAGTACAAGTATTATACATATAGGAAAACTGGAGCATTTTCCATGCGGGGACACTTTAGACACATTTAAAGTTTTGCTGCCTCTCACTGCAGCAGCTGCAGCGAAAGAGAACTTGAGAAGATGGCAAAGAAATGAAAGCGATTATTTCAGCTAAAGGCAGAGAGAGAGGAATGTGAACTAATTAATTCTGCTAAGTCATTTTTATAGAAAAGCTTTCTCTTGTAATCTGTACCAAAATCAGGATGAATCGTTCCACTTCCATTTAGTATCTTAGTCATATTTTGTGCCTTAGTATCTTATGTCTCGTTATGATAGGCCCGTGTTTGAGAGTTAACTTCCCAGATGATTCAGAAACCCAAAGGTCTTGGAATCTGTTTTGCCCTCTCCTGATGGCGTAACTCAGCCTCTTTTTCTTCCTGGAGAGGCTGAGATCCACACCAAGAACCATGACTCCTCCAAAAGGCTGGCTCCTGTGCCACCCAGGGTCTGCTGCTGAGCCCGGTGAGAAAGAGAGAGGAAAGCTGCAGAGGTCTTGCTGGACCCCAGTGCTCCCTTGAGCAGGAGGGTTGAGCAGATGCACTCCCAGCTCTCGCTGTGGCCAGCACAAGTTCATTCGTGGCACATCAGGCTTTCAAATAAGATTCCGTTTGCAAAATGGATACATTCTTAAAAAGAGCGCTTCTTCTCCCCCACCTAGTCAGCAAGTCACCTCTGCAGTAGCAGCTTTAAGCTCCACCTGTTAAGGGTCTAGTTGCTTTCTCACAAATATTGAAAGAACTTTTCAGACGGTTTCAGAAGTCGGTGGGCTCTGAGTTAAGTCAGTTCCCAGGTTCTGCTGACTTTTTTTTTTTTTTTTTTTTTAATTTCCTGGACCTTTTCAGAATTTGAATTTGTGGACCCGCCCCCTTGGCTACTGATAGGGTCTTTCGCATCTTGCAGAAAGCATAGCTATAAAAGTGCTGACAGAATAGATGCCAGGCGGCAGCAGGGGCGGCCTGTGTTTCTGGTCCTGGTAGGGCGGAGCCTGGTAGGGTGAATCCCGGGGCAGAGTAAACAAGGAGGAGGTGGAGGCGTCCATGGTGGTTCCCAAATTCGTCCGTGGTTCTACACACACAGACACACACACACACACACACACACACACACACACACACACACAGCACATGTGCGCACGCGCAAGCACATACATACGCACACACGCACAATTGAATAAAAAAAAAAAAAGTGCTGACAGAGCCCGTGTGATGTGGTGGGGAGGGGAGCATTGAACTGAGCTGAGCTTGGGGAGAGGCTTTAATCTTGGACATGGAGTCCCATCTGTTCTGTCCAGTGCACCTGCTGGTCTTGTCTTGACATGCAAGATCTCCTGCCCTGTGGCTTGATGTCACCCATCACACCTTTTCTCACTCGGCCCATTAAGGCTGGCTTCCAGATCCTCCCAAGGAGCTTCTGCACTCTCCTGCAAAGCAGGAACAGTATCCAAGCGGAGCTCTTAGCGCCCCGACAGTGGGAAGGCTACTCCACGCCACAGTGCCCAGATATCTTCCACAGAAGATGTGACTTGATGCTACGGGTTGACCCAAGTCTCATGCCTCAGAATCAAAAAAGGGAGAGATCATCTAAGTGTGGTCAGGAAATAAGATAAGGAGCTGGCAGTTGATCTTCCTTGCTGATTGTTTTCATGGTTCCTCTGTTCATTGAAATCCTACAAACACCCCAAGCAGGTGGCACTTAGGTGTCAGAGCAGACATTTTGCCGTTATAAAATGAGATCTCTACTGAGATCACCCTACCTTAGAAATGTCCAGAAAGTTCTAGGGGTCCTTGGGACATTACTTGCGCAATCTCCAAGCTTTGTACAGATTTCAGCAATGCGGAGAGGTGTTTACATTCCATGCATCAACATCTGTCTCCCCATCCAGGTTCTTTAGCCTCTCCACCACCATTGTCTTTGCTGACAGGAAAACTTGGAGAGTCACACTGTCTTCTGTCTGTCTTCCGTCAAGGCTGTCATCTGTGTGGCCACCTTTCTGAAATTCACATCTGCCTTCATTGATCTTTAAGTTTCCTCCACTGATCCCTATGTGCCCCTCCACATCCCCCGCCCCCGTGATGAAGACTTTGGGCACTAAGCTCAACCCTCATGGTTGTCCTCACATAACTTCGCCCCTTCTGTACCACTCCCAGAAAATTCCTGTTTTTAACCCTATCATCCCAATATGCCCCCCACTTCCCAGCTACCAGGTGCCTGCCCTCTGACTTCTTGATACCAGCCTCAGATGGCACAGCACCAGGAAAACCCTACTGATTCCTGCTTGCAAGCTCCTTGGTCCCCCTCAGTTGGCGTGGGCTGCTTCTCTCTCTGCTCAGAGCCCGCCTTTCAATCATCTGTGCACCTGTCACACAGCGCTGTGACTTTTGATCTTACTTGTGTGTCTGCCCCACTAAAACAGAAACTCTTTGAGGGCAGAGAAAGTTCTAAAAGAGGAGTTTCCTCGTTTTCTGTCTTCTCCCATCTTCCCAGCCCTGCCATGGGCAGATGCCTGGCACAAAGACACTCACTATTTGAATGACTGAATTACTGTAGCCATAAATGCATTTGTCCAGATGTGAATGATAGTTATTCAATAAATTAGCTCCAAACAAATAAAAACAGAAAGCATCTTTCAAAGCTTCATTTACTGAAAGACTTTCGGTATTTTCCCTAGTCTCTGGTTTTAAAGCGATTTGTCTATCCTATGATCAGAATATCTGCTCCATGAGGAAGTCTTTCCACCCAAGTAGAACTGTGGCAAGTCTCAGTGTTCAAAGTTGATTGGATTCAGAATACGGGGGGCGGGCAGAGGGTCGTTGTGAGAGTGCATGCATGTGTGAAAGTGTGTGGATGACAAATGGCGGGTTTTTAATGAACTGCTCACTTGGAAATTGTCTTTTCTGCAGGTGATGTGTCACCAATCAGTATGTCCCCCATCAGTCAATCTCAGTTTATTCCACTGGGGGAAATCCTGTGCTTGGCCATCTCAGCAATGAACTCTGCAAGAAAACCTGTCACTCAAGAAGCGCTGATGGAACACCTGACAACGTGCTTCCCAGGTAACGGGAAAAGAGCCCAGCGCTTCCCAAGCGGATGCGCCTCTTGCTGGCTGTAGGTTCTCAAGTGCGACTGTTTTTCTTAAGTTCAAGTAGAGAGGGAAAAATCTTCACCGAAACTGACTGGAAACTTTTCTCTAGAATTTGAAAAAAAAAAAGTCAGCGCACCTTTAGTATGTCAAAATACTTTCATTATTTTAGCTAGCATTTTTGAAAAAAATTTTTAGTTAGCAATTTTTAAATAACGTTTTTAACATTTTATGTTACCATCTATACAATAAAAGCCTAAATAACTGATACATATTCTAGTATGTATCCTTAAAATTAAAAAAAAAACTGTAAAGCAGCATGATATGTAGGTTACTTTTTGAGTTGATGCCGGGGATAAGAAATTCAGTGAACACCTATAAACACCTGACAAAAATGGCCAACAGTCCGTACATCCTCAGCAGTTCATCCTTCTTCAAATACATAAACAACTGAGACATTTAATCCTAGGAGTTAAGCTATAGAAAGAAGAATTCCTCAAGTAAAGATATCTTGAGTCATTATGTTATGACCCAATGGGCTTTAAGAAACTGTTACTTGGCCAATTATGATTTCATTTTTAAAAGAAAAAAATGATTTTTTTTCTTAAATATTATGAAATAAAGCACAACTCAGCTGCCAAATGGATGACAATCCCAATGGAAGACGGTATTAGGAGCGAGGATACTCTTAAACTGCAGTGTCCCATTTCAAAAGAGGCCCCTCTCATCTCTCCTGTCTCATCACGGTATCCTGCTGGAGTTGCAAATCTAATATGGGAGACTTTCAGAACGCAGTCTAAATTTCCTTAAATTCTGGCAGGTTTCCATGTGTGCACATTTGCACGTATATACATTAGCGATATGTGGGCCGAGTAAAATATTACAGAGCCAATAGTTTGCCAGCATGTTGGAGACTGTGTGCCTTTTCCTAGATGGAGTAGGAATCACAATAAAAAAATGACTGCTTGCTCTTTGTCCATTCACCTTAGACTTCTACATGCGTAACCTGTCGGTTGTATCAGCTTCTACTACAATGAGTAGTAGCCACACTTGCAGACATTTACCTGGGACCTGTGTCTGTGAGTTTCCCAGGAGTCAGCTGATCCAGGAAAGGCCTAGTAAGGTGGCCTTCCACCACCTACCTGTGCCATCATCTTTGGGAAAGATGAATGCAGAGACCCCAGAGATGGCAGAGGCTTGAAAGGCAGGGGGCGACTGACCTTGCCCTGGTCAGGGTCATCTTGACCTGATCCAGAGTCAGGGCATGGGAGGTATATCCCCACAAAGGGACAAAATGGGAGAATCACATATGAACCAAGTAACGACTAGTCTCCCCATACTTTCTCTTTTACTCCAAGGAAGCTTTATATTTCTTTGGGATTTTTTTCCTATCCATTTTCAGTTTTTAAATTAACGTTTCAATATTACATGTACTGTCCAAACACTAATATGAACTGACTGTTTAACCTATAAATGATCTTAAGTTTCATAATTGTTGTAGTTTGCCTGCAGAGTTGCTGATAAATGACCATCAAACGCCTTAAGGGAACAAGAGGTTTATTTCCTTATGAGAGTCCAGTTACAGTTCTTAGCCCAGCTTGACCGGAGAGCATGCACCAACACCAGGGCCGAGGGAACCATCTCTATGCAATGGCTGAGAGACAGACAATCCTTATTTGGTAGACCAGCATGTCTGGCCAAGTGAACAGAGGATGCCAACTCTCTCAACCAGATCTCTATGATTTATTGAATGGCCTAATCCCACCCACCATGGGCTGGGTCTTCCCCATCAGCTAGACAATCTCTCGCAGGTTTGCTCTGCGCTTAACTCAACCATCAACTCTCTACAAATGTGCCCAGAGCTCAAACCCTCAAGAGTCAAGTTGACACCTGTGCCTAACTATGACAATAATGCTGTATTATCTCTGATCATTTTTCACTCTGCCTGTTTTTCTTGACATGCCATGCACACCTTTTTCCTTTGGTGATCAGATAAGATCCCCAAGGGGGAGGAGGTGGATGCTATCTGCTCAGCATTGCACTCTGGTGAAGGACAGGCTCTTTTCCTGCCTTCTACCTAAGCTGCTACTTCTGACAAAATCCTTATATTGTTATGTAGCTTCATGAGCCAACAGATGTCTTTTTTGAGATCTGGTTCCATGCCTGCCATTATGACAAAATAGGGAAGAACCCAGAACGCATAACTGACAATATCACTAAGTTGGCTTGTTTTGTAGAGAAAGAGAGAATCATTGATATTTAAAAGAATTGCTATAATAGCTTATATTGTCTTAATGATTTTGGGCATCACAGGGACTGAGAGAAACCCACTAAATCTTTTCTGTCTGTGTGATAATGGAGTCTGTGGACCAGCCCCAACAAGGGGCGCAGTACAAACTTGAGTCTAGGAAAGACCCTTGCACACTGTGGCCCGTAAGCTTAGTGTTGCCAACCACCTATTTTTGAAAATAAAGTTTTATTGGAACACAGACGTGCCTGATGTTTATGGATTATTTTTGGTGCCTGAAGCAGTTCACTTGCACTGTTTCTGATAAAATCACCATCAAATGGCTTAAGGGAACAAGGGGTTTATTTTCTCTTATGATTCCTTGTCACAGTTGTTTGTCTAGTTTGGCAGGAGACCTCACATCAACACTAAGGACTGAGGAAACTGGACACACCATCTCCACATAGCAGCTAAGAGAGGGATGTTCTTTACTGCTAGATGGGCATACCTGGCCGAGTATACACAAGGATGCCTCTTTTCTCATACACCTGCCCAGGGACTAGTCCCACCCACCATGGGCTAGGTCCTCCCCATCCACTAAACAATCTCCTACAGATTTCCTCTGGGCTTAACTCAACTACCAATTCTCTATACATGTGCCCAGAGCTCAAACCCTCAACCACCAAGTTGATACCTATGTCTAACTATGACACTCTACCCCTTGTCGATTTGATACAGAAACATATCACTTTTAAACTATAACCTTCACCTTGTCCCTCACAGGTGTTAAGTTTATCTTAAATATAAATACATTTAAAAGTTCAGAATCTTGTAACTGTAAGAGCCTGTCAAATCAAGTTAAATACTTCAGCATAGATAAAACATTGAAATGGAAGTATTATAACACAGTAAGAAACGATCAAGCTAAGACTAAAGTCCAGCCAGTCAAATACCACATCCTATAGCTCAATGTCCCTCTTCTGTTGTTCACCATGTAGTCACGGGTAGCTCAAAGATTCTGGGCAATTCCATTCGCTCTTCACAGTTCAAAGTTGCACAAACAATGTTTCTCTGGACCAGGTTGACTGTCCTCTTGCAGCCATCCCTAGCACATATCCCATGTATATAGTTCTTCTTGACAAATGTCCCACATTGGCCCTGGCATCTCCAATATCTTCACTTCTCAATAGCAAACCAGGCTTCAACTCCACAACACAAAATGCCCTTCTTGGGTCTCTCTGCAGGGTTTCTGCCACACACTACCTGGGTTTCTGCCATTCTCTGAAACCTTGGAGGAGGGATCCAGGACCTCCTCCCTCTTGCATCTTTGATGCCTCCAAGACCAATACTATGTGGACAGTGTTGCCAAGTCCCACCATAACCTCATGTGGAGATCAGCTCCCTGTAATCACAGTTCATTCAGCTTCTCTGTGCTGACCGTCAGGAGAATCTCTATGCTGGGAAGAATCTCAACACATTGATATTCCTTTCTTCTACCATGTCAGTGCACAGCACTAGGTTTTCCTTCACTGACACTCACTCCCTCAACAGTCACAGCTGCTCTTCAGTCTGCCTGTCTACACCCAAAACTTCAAAGCTGCCAACACAGCTCCCCTCTACCAAGTAAACCAGTCCATCATCTTTAAAGTCAAGTTTTCCAAAGTCTTTTTCCTCTTATCATAAATCAGGCCCAAGCAATCCACAACCCTCTCAGCATTTTCATTCTCCAAATGTCCCATTAAATTCTGTTTGAACATTTTTGCATCCAAAAAGTCTTCAAACATTTCCAAATTTCTCCAACGTAAATGTTCAGAATCCATAAAAGCCACATAGCCAGATTTATCACTTCCAGGTACCAAATGCAGTTCCCTTGCATTGTTGTTAATAAAATCACTGTCACAAAGCTTAAGGGAACAAGGGGTTATTTTCTCTTATGATTCCTGGTCACAGTTGTTTGTCCGGTTCTGGCAAGAGACCAAACATCCATAACAGGACTGAGGGAATTGGACACACCATCTCCACATAGCAGCTGAGAGAGGGATCCTTATTTGCCAGACCAGCATATTTGGCCAAGTATACACAAAGATGCCTCCTTTCTCAAACAGTTCTCTCCATTTTATTCATCTGCCCAGGGACTAGTCCCACCCACCATGGGCTGGGCTTTTCCCATCCACTAAACAATCTCCTGCAGGTTTGCTTTGGGCTTAACTACCAATTCTCTATAAATGTGCCCAGAACTCAAACCCTCAACCATCAAGTTGACACCTGTGTCTAACTATGACAGTGCCTTTGAGGACAATATCTGAGATGAGGGGTTCCACTACATTAGTTTCAAGAGTTCAGAAACAAAAATGTTCACTATCTGACTCTTAAAAGGTTTCCAATCCATAGTCTAAGGCATGGTGGTAATTATTTAAAATTTTCTCTAGCAGTAGCTTTCCTCACTCTTTGGCTTTCCAAAAAAGAGCCCATTATGTAGATCAGACTGGGCTCAAATTTGCTTGAATCCCCTGCCTCTACCTCCCAATGCTGAGATTACAGGGGTGCACTGTTATACCTGGCTTAGTTGCTCCAAATTTTTTCATGGTATTTCATAAAAAGTTTGCAGGAGCAGCAAAACTGCAAAAGAAAATCAACAAACCACAATCCAGAACTTCAGAGACTCTATATCAACCACCTAGAACTAGGCCAGCTTAGTCTCTCCCCATCTTGAAGCTCAGGGAAATTTGCGGAAGAGGGGGCGGTAAGAGTGTAAGAGCATAAGGATGGGAGGAGCAATGATATGTAAGATACTCTATACTAGTTAGGGCTGAAGCAATCATAATTGGACTTTGCATGCCCTGCACATTGTCCAACACACTGTTGATTGTCCAACACACTGTTGATCTCACAAAGTCTAGCAATCTGCTAAAGGCACCAAGATCCTTGGAGCAAAGGATTGGCAGCACAGCAGTGTTCCTATACCTAATGGGAACACGGGAAAGGGTTCAGGGAAGGCCACTGGGTCCTGTACGGGTCATCGGAGAGGAGGGCCAGAGGAGAAATAAGCATGCACAAGAAATGACTCTCGGGGAATTGGGGTGGGAGGCATGGGGGGATGGGGAGGGAGAGGGGTGGGAGGGGGATCAGGGGGTACTGGGGGGAGGAGGAGGGAGGGAGGGAAGTGGTGTACCTATAAGTTTGTATGAGCTGAAATAAAAAAAAAAGTGAGATTTTACTTCCTGCCTGTTACCTTTCCTTTCTTCTTTATCCCTCATCCTTTCTTTAATTTTGCACCTTTCATTTTTTTGCTATTCGTTAGTTATATTGGAGTAAAACACATGTGAGAATTTAACATTGCTTGGATCCTCACTGAAAAAAATGTGTTTTCGATGACAACTTAAAAGGCTGGTAGGATTTAAATGTCATATTTTTTTAATATAGGTGAGTGTATTTGCTTCCTTTGTAGTTTACTGTTTGGGAAAAAACCTGAAGTCGAACCCAGAATTATCAAAATATTTGAATTCCAATATTTGATAAATATTTTATAAAGAAAAAGAAAAAACTTAAGAATTTGACCTCTGCTCCATGATTATCATAAATCACTCACTCAACATACTCCAAAAGAGTTTTTATTTCTTAAAAAAATCTTTAATGGCTGCCTAGATAACTCTGTGCTTGCTGCACAGAACTGAGTTTGATCTCTGGAAACCATACTGTGGAAGGAGAATACTGATTCCCACAAATTGTCTTCTGACAGATACACACACACCATAGTACAGACACTCCCAAATATTTACATAGACATTAAATAAATAATAAACAAATGTAAAATAACAACAGTAACTACAGAAATAGCCTTGGTTTAAGATTATCATTAACATATAGAAGTATCTAGTAAAATATGTGGCTCACTGAAATAAATTTTATTAATACTTTTTATATATAAATTGAATTTTTGAAAAATTAACAGCTTTTGTATACCAGTTTTATTACAGAATTGTGTGTGTGTGTGTGTGTGTGTGTGTGTGTGTACGTGAGCTCATATGCATATATGTGTGTGTTACATGACTCTGCTAGAAATTGAAACCAAGGATCTGTGCTCACTTGGCAAGCATTCTATGTTGAGCTACACTCTTAGCTCAGGAATTTTTTTTTAAGGATTTACAAAGACTAACTACTTGTTTTTCACATCAGTAAAGAGCTATTCATCCATTCATTCAGAGTGAGTGACCATTAAATTAGGCTAGCAATTGTTCAGTTCTTAGAACTGGGTCTTTCTGGGAGGAAGGCTGACTCACTTCCAGGCAATAGAGTTAGATCTAGGAGGCCAGGTATGGAGTTTGAAGCTGGCATTAAGATTTTCTGGAGAATGTTAATGTGACTGTACCTGTTCTCTCTCCATCTTTTTGAATTCTTCCTCAACCAGTGTTCTTCACAAATAACAATCATATAAAGAAGTCTATTAGGCCAGTGAGATAGCTCAGCGAGTTAAGGCACTTGCCGCACAAGCCTGGTAACCTGAGTTTGTTCTCTGGAACTTCTGTAAAGGCGGAAAGAGAGAACCAACTCCACAAACTATTTTCTGACCTCCACATGGGCACTGTGGCACGTATGTGCCCTCACTCATGAGGCTGAGTCAGGAATGTTGCTTGAGTCCACAGTTCTAGGCTGGTGTAAGCAATATAGTGAGGTCTTATGTCAAACACAAAATGAAACAAAACCATTTCAATCTAAAATATGTAGCATGTAGAATCTTTTATGTCTCACTAAGGGTGCCCCAACACATGGAGTATACATGGGTGTGTTTGCTATATCACATCCATGGACTTTCTCCCTTGAGACTCTGAGACCATTTCTGATGCCTTTCCTAGTTTTGGACGGTTTGGAGAGCCTATATTTTCTCATCTCCCAGCTGTGCCAGGTTGCTACACCACAATGTCCAAAGGTAATCTGGGTTTCCATGTCCTGACCCATAGTTAAAACTACTTAATTGCCAGTGTTTGTGAGCTCTTGTTGGGCGCTGTTCTGTCCCAAGCTCGCCTGAGTTCCCAGTCATCCTAATGGATTGGGAACCTTGACTGTACACATCTTGATATTAAAAGATGCCCAGAGGGATTAAGTTGCAGCTGCACAAGTGGTACCACTTGTGTTGGTGTGCTTAGGCTGCTCAAAAGAACACAGGAACACGCCAGAAGGTATTATTGTCCAGTTCCAAAGACCAGAAGGCCTAAACCAAGAAGGTTGTAATGGAAGAAACCATTCCATACGTTTCTCCTTGGCCTAGGGATGCCTGCCTTCTACTACCTGCATTCCTTCACACTGTCTTCTTTCTCTTGTCTGTCTGCATCTAACGTTCCCTTTTCAGAAGGACATTAGTTCTAACGACTTATGGCCCACTCTATGACATCATTTTAAAACATCAGAGGGCACTCTGGGGGAGTGAGAATTTTGCTGTGTGAATTTAAGGAAAAAGAATTAGATTCCTGTTACAACAGAGAGAAAGTTTATTTCAGTTCATAGTTCAGTCCTAAAGACCTCCCACTAGGCTTCATCTCTTACAGGTACCACCACCTTCCAAAACAATAAGTCTAGGACCAAGGCCTTAACTCCTGGGCTTGAGGAAACATTCTGGATCTAAACTTATAGTAGAAGCAAAGTAGGGGAGAAGTGCATAATTCAACCAATAGTGCTGCTGTCATGACAGAGCTGTGTGTGTAGCATACACACGTGTACACGTGTGGTTGTGTACATGTGAAGACCAAAGGAGAATATTGGGTGTCTATTATTCTCTACCTTATTCTCATGAGACAAGGTCTCTGAACTTGGAGTTAGGCTAATGACCACCAAGTACCAGCAATCCTCCTGCCTCCAGCTCCCAGGACGTTATGAGTACATACATGGTCATGTTCAACTTTTTACATGGGTGATTTGAACTCACAGCAAGCATTTTCCCTTCTGAGCCATCTCTCCAGCTACAGAGCTTGACTTTCAATCTCCATTACTCTGCCTCGATTGTGAGGCCTGAGGAATATGAAAATTGCCATTTTTCATGGGTCAGACAGACACTGCTTTGTATTTATATGCTTTGACCTGACCTAGGTCTAGATTGTATCACTCAGAACAATTTTACAAGTATCATCATCCTTTATGTGTCTGATGTGGAAAAATGCAGAATACTCCAGAAATCAAGTAAAGAGTCTAACTAAAGCCTGTAAAATTTGCACTTTCAAGAATTTGTATTAAGTATTAAGGCAGTAGAAATATAGCGTGTATGCATCTCCCTTCAAAACAGTGCCTGTCACAGTGCCACAATCTAGCTGTGCATTTTTTCTTGGTGTTTCTATACTAGCAAACATGGGAGTTCAAGACTTAGTGGTCAAACTAATACAGAGGGTCTCTGCACTTGTCAACATGTTGGTTAGGACTTGGTGAGAAACTTAGAAAGACCACTCAGGCCAAAAAACAAGATTATTCTCACGCAGTTTTTAACCACTGCATAGGATAGGTTGGAAATGGAAAGCGATGGTGATTTCAAAATAGAGCCCATATCCCAACGGCAGTCAAGTCTAGTTCACCTTTTATATAAGTTATACATTAAACTTAAGTAAACTTAATCTTTCCATTCTCACAAGTGTGTCTTTCTGCCCATCTCAGGTGTTCCAACCCCAAGCCAAGAAATTCTACGGCACACACTCAACACACTGGTACGGGAGAGGAAAATCTATCCAACTCCGGATGGCTACTTCATTGTGACCCCACAGACTTATTTCATAACTCCTTCCCTCATAAGAACTAACAGTAAGTGGTACCACTTGGACGAGAGGGCACCCGACCGGTCTCAGTGTACCTCTCCGCAACCCACGCCCATTACTCCCTCTGCCTCAGGCTGTGTCAGGGAACGGACATTGCCCAGAAACCACTGCGACTCTTGCCACTGCTGCCGGGAAGACATGCACAGCATGCACGCCTCCACCCTGCAGAGGAAATCCACCAAGGACTGCAAAGACCCGTACTGCCCTCCTTCCCTGTGCCAGGTGCCACCCACTGAAAAGAGCAAAAGTACTGTAAACTTTTCTTACAAGACAGAAACTCTCTCCAAACCGAAAGACAGTGAAAAGCAGTCCAAAAAATTCGGGCTCAAGTTATTCCGGTTGAGTTTTAAGAAGGACAAGACCAAGCAGCTAGCTAATTTCTCTGCCCAGTTTCCTCCGGAGGAGTGGCCCCTAAGGGACGAGGACACTCCGACCACCATCCCTCGGGAAGTGGAGATGGAGATCATCCGGCGCATTAACCCGGATCTGACGGTGGAAAACGTTATGAGGCACACCGCACTGATGAAGAAACTTGAAGAGGAAAAGGCTCACAGGAGTAAAGCGGGGTCTTCTGCCCACCACAGCGGAAGAAGTAAAAAGAGTCGGGCCCATCGGAAGTCCCACGGGAAGTCTCGGTCGCACAGCAAGACGAGAGTGTCCAAGGGGGACCCTTCAGAGGGCTCACATCTGGATGTCCCCGGTGAGAGAGAGTATGACTTTTGTGACCCTCTGACCAGGGTCCCCAGGGAGGGCTGCTTCATCATCGATCATAAAGGAGACAACTTCACCATGCACACCAACACGAACGTGATCGAGTCCCATTTCCCCATGACGCCAGAATGGGATGTGTCTGGCGAACTGGCCAAAAGGAGAACTGAGATGCCTTTTCCCGAGCCTTCCAGGGGAAGCTCCCACTCAAAAGTGCACCGAAGCCACAGCCATACCCAGGACCGAAGGTCCCGGAACGAGAGATCCAATAAAGCCAAGGAAAGATCTAGGTCAATGGACAATTCCAAAGGTCCCCTGGGTGCTTCTTCTCTAGGGACGCCTGAAGACCTAGCCGAAGGCTGTAGCCAAGATGACCAGACGCCCAGCCAGTCCTACATTGACGACAGTACTTTGAGGCCTGCACAGACTCTGGGTCACCAAAGGGCTCACCTTTCCTCTGCAAGCTATAAAGACGTGTGCATTCCAGAGATAGTCGGGGGCAGCAAGGAACCTTCAAATGCTTGCAGTCTTTTGGAGCCAGGCAAACCCCCTGAGAGTATGCCATCCTATGGCGAGCTCAGCTCCTGCCCAACGAAAACAGCCGCCGATGACTATTTTCAGTGCAACACCTCCAGCGAGACTGTGCTCACTGCACCAGTCCCCTCTGGGGAAGAATAAAGAGGACCATGACACTCTGACCCTGGTGGAAGGGGTGAAAAAGCTGATTCCGGCTGAGAGGCAGACCCCCCATTCCTCCAGAGAGCCCGTGGGGCACAAGGAGGAGTCACCGAAAGGGCCAGGTGGGGGCCCAGCCACCTCGGGTGGGATGCCCGAGGGGATTGCCAATGGCCGTCTGAGCCAGCCTCACAGCGCCGAGCCCAGCAGCTTGGACAAGAGGAAAGAGATCTTCAGCAAGGACACACTCTTCAAACCTCTTCACAGCACCTTGTCTGTAAACAGCTATCACAAGTCCAGCCTGTCCCTCCTCAAGGCTCACCCGAAGTCACCCACCGACGGACTGCAAGGCCGCTGCGAGAAACTGGACCCGTCGCTGGGCACCTCGGGGGCACAGGCCCTGCCTGCCTCCCAGCGGCAGCAGGAGGCCGGTGGGAACCAGGAGGCCTCTTTCGACTATTACAATGTTTCTGATGATGATGACTCAGAGGAAGGGGCCACTAAAAACACAGAGGAGGAGAAGAATCGCGATGACGTGGGCACGATGCAGTGGCTCTTGGAGAGGGAGAAGGAAAGGGACTTGCAGAGGAAATTCGAAAAGAACCTCACCCTTCTCGCGCCAAAAGAAACTGACAGCAGCAGCAACCAGAGAGCCACCCACTCGGCCCGGCTGGACAGCATGGATAGCAGCAGCATCACTGTGGATAGTGGATTCAACTCCCCACGGTAGGGAGAGCTGTCCTGGGTCCTACACGCACGCACACTAGGGCCTGGGTCTTTACGCAGATCACTGACCACTCGGTTCTGTGGTGAGGGCTTGGGGTTGTGTGAGTTGTATTGTTAACAGCCTGTTTCTAACTTCTTTTTCAGGAATTGAAAAAAAATGGTTTCTGCAGCTGTAGAGATCACCAATCTGGACTGGTGGGTTGGTTCCTTCCCTCCAACATACATGAGCTTGGTCTACGGCCAACACTTCCCAATATCTTTACTTCTGTTTGTATTGTCACCAAGCAAAGGAAAGGGATTTTTTTTAAGTAGCATTTTGAGTACAGTGAATAATCGGGAGCAAGAGTGTTGGGGAGTAAACTGATACCAGACAAGGGTCCCTCTAGTGAGAATTGACTAGCAGGTCCTTCCAGAGTTTCTAAAAACTTGCTGCTGTTTGAATTCCTGCTTTGTGTGCCGTCTGTCCCGCTTACACAGCTACCTCCCTCTTCAGCACTGCTATGTGGACAGAGAGGTGACGCTTGCTCAGCAAGACATTTGCTAGCACTTTTCCCTTTCCGTCTCCTCCAGGATTGCCCCAGCTCCTTTAGTTCTGTAGCCTGGATAATCCAATGGAATTGGCAATTGGCAATCCTGTCCAAAGTGCCGAGGTTGCTCAGGGTTACAAAAGCAAACTAAGAGACTTCCCGGTCCCTGTGTTTCTCCTGAACTCCTGCTTCTCCTTGCACAACAGCTTGGGTCCTAATGCTTGCCTCTGAATCCTACTCCAGATTGGTGACTCTGAGATGCAGAAATGCAGCTGTTAGATCTACATTTCTCATCTGTGATTCGCAGGATCTCATATCCATAGTCTTAATAAGCACCTAGAGAGAACTATGTACTTCACATTTTTTAAGAATTATAATATTAAGAATTATAAACTCACTCTGTTGGGATCATTTCATCGTATTTCTGGATAACCTGGGGAACAGAGCATCCCAAAATCCGAACTGGGAATTATTATAATGTTTGTCCCATATTAAGCTTTTGTTATTTCCTAAAGGGCTAGTTCTTGACTTCATATTGTTATTTTGGTCATGTAAGCTTTTTTTCAAGTCAGCATATATGTGGGCATTCTAATGTCCAACAGACTCCAGAGTTGGCATCTGAGATTAAGAACAGGAGAGACCAGGAGTCCCACGTGGCCTCTCCCTGTCCATGAAAGACCTCATGGAGTAGTGGTCCTAGTCTACAGATCCCGGCCTATTTCGTGTGATCCTTTTAAGAACTTATTTTGCTAAATAATTGTTTAACTCCAAATTGAGCCTTGCTTTTCCACTTCATTTTCTCTCTCTTAGTCTATGTATTTTCCTACTCTATACTTTCTCCCTCTTGTGAAATCCTAGTCGAAGATAACCAGATAAGTATGGCTTCAAGTCTATGGTTAAATTTCAAAGTCATGACATATGCAGATGGCTTGATGGCCTGCAGTTTCACGCTCTTTAATTCCTTTGTGTAAACTCTGCTAGCTATTGATCTGCACTCTCCAGTGTCAAACTCTCATGCTGCCCTCTCTTACGATTTTCACAGTGAATTGGTGGTAGTCCCAAGGTAGTTGCTCAGGAAGTGCCGGAGCAAAAGGTTATAACCCAGAACTCTACTACTACATAGTAGTGAAAGCTTCATTTACATAGGAGTAAACAGAAGTAGTCATAAATAGTTGAGTAAGAATATATATCTTGAAATTCGGCAAGTATATCATAGAACTTATGACTGGGGTTATTTCTAGAGTTTGTTTTCATTTTTTGAATAATATACTTAGAAATGAAACGCTTTGTCATGGTAGAAGGTAAAGCTTATTCTTAGGAGAGAGCTGTCACGAATTAATCACTAGTCTGTCCACTAATATTAAGTTGAATTATCTCTCCAAGGACACATAGTTGTCTCTTAGATTTTATAAAGCTAGAGAATCCATGCCAGAATTCCTAACTGTAGCTATTTGTATTTAATATTCATTGTTAAGACCCTTGTTTTCTACACCTTAATGGCTTCACCAAGTTGCCCTTCTAATGCATCAGAGAATACAAAAGACAGTATTTGACTTGCAAAGTTTTTGGCAGGCATAGCATTTTAGCTAAGTGACATTATCAGACTAGTACCTTTCAATTGCTGTGAGGTATGTGGATTTAAAATAGGCCATTATTCGGAGTTTTCCATAAACAACAACTCATTAATCAAATAAGATTCAACTGAAGGAAAAAAATCTTTTTTCCTCCACACTTAAGGCTTTTAACTTCCAAAAGTATTAAGTTCCTTTTGTTGAAAACTATGGAATGTTGAACAGTAAAAAGGGTAGAAACTTGAATTATGTTACAAGACTTTATGTTAAAAATTAAAATAATCATAACATGAATGGGTTACTCCTTCAAATCTGAGGCCTAAAATTCATTGAACAAATCACAGTACAGAAATCAGAGAGACCAAATACTTAACATAGGCATGTGCATCTGCTCAGGAAGGCAAGGCAAGGGATAATGTGTACGCAGAAGGATGAGGGGTACAGCTGCTTGGTCCATTTTGCCCACCCACGTTTAAGGCTGTACTCAATTAATTTTTTTAAATTAAATTTGAGGGGCTAGAGAGATGGCTCAGGAGTTAAAACTCTGCCTCACAAGCAGACGGTCCTGAGTTTAGATCCCAGAGCCCATGTAAAAATGCCAAGTGGAAATGGTGGTGGCTTGCACTTCCAGCCCTGGAAGATGGAGCCTGGGAAACTCCAGAATAAAGCAAAGGGAGGTAGCACAATCCAGGGTGATTCCTCAAGGCTTCCACGGTCACACACAGACACAAAAATTTTAAAAAGTAAATTTGAGGCATTTTACTGCTGAAAAGTCATCTCTGCTAACTTTTCCTCCACATATCCTGGACCTTCTATGAATGTCACAAGCTGCTCATTATCACAACTGTAAGGAAACAGTCTTTGCAGAAACTACACCTGTCACTAGTAATGTGTTAACATTCCCAGTTCATAGGAATACCTGGCACATAGCAGATACTGAACAGATCTTAAACCCATTCCTAAACACTGGTTTAAAAGTAGTTCTTTGGAGTCTTAAAATTCATGTTTTCTTATAAGAAAAAAGGCATTGGTGATATTTAGATTCCCAGCCAATATTTAATTCATTATATCCCACAAATGTAGGAGAAATAATATTTTGTAGATTGGTAATGTATGAATTCTACTTTGATGTTTAATTCTTCTTTGTAGTTATACTATGAGTAGGCAAATCTTAACTTTCCCCATTGTAGACATGAGAAGGTCACATACTGTTAAAAATTACTGTTTTAAGTGAAAGTGAAGATGGAGGAAAGTGCCCTATAACCCTTGAGGCTCGCTACGTTCCATCTCCTTCCTTCCTCCACTGACCCTGTGCCTAAGTTACAGCTCTGCCAAGCTACCATGGAAGTCCTTGAGAAGGGGTCAGCCAGGAAACAGATGAGTGTAATACCTTCTGCCCCTTAGCAGTAACCTTTAGGAATGTTCTTTAGTGTGTCCATATTTTCCATAAGACTATGGAAGAACGTGATTTGCCTGCTTAAGCACATTGGCCTAGAAGCATTCTCTTTATGCAAGAATAATACAAATGCCTTTTCTGTAGTTGTTGAGCAAATCGTCTTTTGTAATTAATTCTTGACTTCTTAAAGAGGAGCAAACTCAAGTCCTCAGGGAGTCAAGTTTAAATAGTCTGTTAAGACATGGTTGCCAGGGAATAGACTGAGGACAGAATCCTTTATCAGCTTAGGATCTGAACAAAAGCCAGGAGAGGATGTCTCCATTATGGTAGCTGCCCTGCTAAAAGGGTTCAGCTGCCTTAAAACTAGTTAGAGGGGTCAACTCTTCAAATATTCCAAATGGGCTGGATATTTTATGAGGGATTTTATTATGACTTCGTGTAAGTTGTTGAATTTCTCACAGTCACCTTGGGGACCTGCTTACTTCCCCCAAACAAGCCCAGTACATCTCTCCGAGCTTTTGAAATACATTTGAAATAGGAAATACATTTCCTACATTTGAAATAGGAACCCTTCTAAATCTCTTAGAGCAGTCAGGTAGATTCAAGAATTTCTCATTTAGAAAACTTAAAAGAAATACAAGTAGGATAGTTTTTTAATCACCTCAATTCTGGAATAGTCCTTTAGAAATGAAACTATTTCTACCAAAGAGGCAGGAATGAATGTCAACCTCACAAAGAAATGGAAAGAAAGGAAAATTTCATATTCTTGATCTGAAAATAAACTTGTTTTTTAATTGAGGTGTTACAATTTGAAACATAATTATAAAGCCGTTTTAAAAGAATTTTATTCTCATCCAGTAAAATTAGCCAGTAGCATGCTTTAGGTTCACCAAAATAAAAAAAATCTAATCCAAGATAAAAGCTGAAATCATTCAGTTTAGATTATGGAGTTTATTCAGGAGCACCAGTGCTTGAATGCCCCAGCCTTTGACGAAATCAGCACACTGGCATGAGCGTTTGTTTTTCAAAGCAGGGTGATGACTATCTGTCGCATCAAATTCTGAAATGGTTTTCTCAAATGGGAAAAGAAGGGGCAGCCATTTCAAAGTGCATTTGGCGGTTAGAACCACTTTATTCCCTCCGTGCGCTGCAGAGGTCTCTGCGCAATGAGCTGCAGGAGCAGATGCAAATAATCAGTGGAGCTGTCGTGTGACGTTGTGACCGGCAGAGGAAAGCCATTAGCCACATCATGCGCCGTCCCCTCTGGGGCTCAGTGTGTAATTATTTATGTTCAGAGCAAAAACAAAACCAACCCTTTTTACTCTTTTAGTACTCGGGAGAGCCTGGCTTCCAACACTTCGAGCATTGTTGAAAGTAACCGCCGTCAGAACCCCGCTTTGAGTCCGGCCCATGGTGGAGCCGGTCCCGCCTTCAACTTCCGCGCCAGTACGGACCCCCCAACCAACGAAGCCGAGAAATTACAGAAACCTTCCAACTGCTTGCAAGCTTCTGTGACTAGTGTGTGACGGTCCTTCTGCCTCAGACCTTCTGTCTCATTCGATCCAGCAAAGTTTACGACATTTGGGACTGATGTTTACATCTTTGGAAAGACAAGCATCTTAAGCACAGTTTGGGAGTTTACTTAAACTGTGCTGCTAAGTAGGCTAGGGCAAAAAAAATTTTTTTTCAGAATATTGCTTTTCATGTTTATGGCTCTGTAGCAACCGGATAGCAGTAGGGGTGATATGTATACTTTTGCTTCACTAATTGTATCTGAGCACACATAGGAGAGTCTAGACACTGTAAGCGGGAGATGCATTTTTCAATGTCATGCAGTTGTCAATTCCATTTTAAAAATGCCACAGATGTGTGTTGCTCCCGGTCTGTGGATGATGAGGCCACAGAACTGATCCTTCACACTTCCAAAATAATATAATAATCAAAAGCAAAGCCAACACAAAATCCCAAATGCAGGGTATTCACCTTGAGAGAAATCAATGCCAAACTGATCAGAAGGGACCCCCCAACCCTTTGTGTGTGAGTCCTGTATGCACCAATCATTTTTCACTGTGAGTTTTCACGACACTCTTTTGAGGGGGCCCATGGGAAGTGAGACAGAAGGGGCCATGATGGAAAAACCCTGGGAGTGTTTGCTTTCAGTATTATGCTTCCCAGTGTCTTAGATGCTTGTCTTGATTTTTCACCTCCCATGATCACAGACAGGAACATAAGCCTTTGAATCTGAAGTGGACGAAGGAAGGGAATTGCCAATCTGGCTGGGGCACAGCATGAGTGATAGAAGAGGCAATGTGGACTTTTAGAAGAGATGAGTCAAATATGGAAGGAAGATAGCTTCCTCCTAATGATACTTAGGATGATCTGTCTTACTGTAATAGATGTGATGATTAGTTTGTTTCAAAGCAAAATGTTCTTTGTGATACAAATGAAGAGTATGGCCTGAGGATGTTATTCTTTCTAATGGAAGGACATAAATCTATTTTATGTAGTTTTAAATAGAATGCCTAAATTAGGCTGTGGGAGATAATTTTTAGTGGTTCTAGGAAAGAGCAAATTTAGGGAGAGTTGAAATTTCAGGCCTTTTATTCCTGGGAAGATATCTATAGAGAAAACTTTTAAAGTAATTTTTGATTAGAAATATACACAGGGCCCATGTAATAAGCAACAGAATGTCCTCATTCTGCTAATGTGGACTAACCATAATTTGTACCTAAAAAATTTATCAGAATAACAATTATGCATACATGAACTATGCCAGAGTAATGTTTACAGATACTTTGTAACCAACTGTATTGTTACTAGCCCAACAGATTTCAAAACGGTTTGTTCACACACTGCTTTAGTTTATAATGTCATGTAGAACACAAAGAAGGCTTGACCACAAAGGGACTGTGAACAAGTCAGCTTCAATCTGACAGGAAAGCAACATTTCCAAGTCCCCTGTATTTTATTTCCTGAGAACAAGGAAGTGAGTACATCTGTAGGTAGTGGGAAACTGTTTACAAGGTTACATCTGATCCAAGCAAATGATCAACACAAAATTTTATTTGCCCTTTTGTGCTTTTTGGAGCCATATATGCTAAGTAACCTAAAGTAAATTAAAATGTTTTCACTTAAGATTTCAATAATTTGGCATAAAATCTACGAAACATTTCTTTTTTTTGTATGAGGTTTAGTCACTAGCAATGTGTTTAAGCAACACAGTCATGCATGCAGTTGGAAACATGTGAATACTCTTGTATGTTATCTGCTAATTGGAAGTTGTATTGGCTCAAACTGAACTCCTTGACTTTGGTATAAATCTCTTTGTGTGCTTATTATAGTGAAACTTAATTAAGCATGTTTCTTAGTTAACTGCTATGCCACTGAAATGCTCGAGCCAGTTGTCTCCCAAGCCCATGCCTTATTTCCTCCCAGGCATGCTTCGATTGCTCAGAAACACATTGTCTCATGGTTCAAATATGTCCAGAAAGAACAATGGCGTATCTAGGAGACAACATAGTCTGTTTGCTTGGGGAGTTGTATACCATATGATTCTTAAACTTTTCTGTTCAAATTCTTTTTTCCCCCAAAAAAACACCTGCTCTCAATTTTTTGTCATATTCAGTTCATAAATAATAGGACCATTGAAACAATACATCAGCCCCTGGTTGACCCTCTGAACATAGCCATTGGAATAATAGAATGCTGTGTGAGCAGGAAAAGAGATCCTTACCTTTAAGAGAAGCTTTAAAGATATGAGTTTTTTGATAATTCGCAAGAAATAAGTTTACAGAAGGCATTCATATAAAATGTGGACATTATTTGCCAGATGCTATGAGGTACCTGATTTTAAAAGGCAAACAAAAGAATCCCTCTTAGGCCAGCAGCCATTAGCATAGAAATGGTGCACTTCCAAGATGGCCTACAATGTAAACAGATACTCCGCATAGAAATACTCTTACCTGAATCTAATCTGGATTCTTGAATGGAGGAGGATTGGTGGTGGGCAGTGCATAAGATGTACCATGTGACAAGTGCTCATGTCCAAGGTGATCTCGCCAAGAGTGAGTCTTGATAGCCACGACCTTGGGCCCTCTCCAAGCTTTGCTTGTGTTTTTCTCCTCTGATGGAACCTCAGCTTTGTGTTCCATGACTGCTTGTCTAGTCTTAAGAGTTTATCAACTGAAAGGTTTACAAAACTGAATCTGGTTGACTCTCTGTGAGGCATTCAACTGTAAAGGGTCAACACATCTGTCGGCATTTTGCACACTTATGTATTATTATGATGCAGCATATTACTTTATGGTAATTTTTATTTTTACATATAACTACCTCCATGAATTTGATGAAATGGCACAGTGTGTTAAAGTGTATTGTTCAGAAAAGCAGCATTTAAAGCAAGCTTCGACATTAGGCCATGGCATTTGTGTGTGTGTGTGTGTGTGTGTGTGTGTGTGTGTGTGTGTGTAATGCTCATTGACACATAACATTTTCATTGCCATGGTTTCTTTCACAATATTCTTTGGCTTTCAGCTGTAAATCTGTCTTCTTTCTTCCCCCACGAAAGCATATCTGATTTTGTCATAAATGAACGCAAGTTTTGAAATTCTTGTCTTCCCCCTTCTCTGTTCCTGCTAAAAGTTCTCTTTGGCAAAGAGCCACTTGGTAAATATTTGGGAAGCTATTTATTCCTAGAAAGATCTGATTGGATCGCTAGGTTTTTCAGTAACAGAAGACATTTAAGAAGTCTGGACTGCCAACTTGAGGCGCTTTGGGCTGCTCTGCCTTTATCGCATGCTACCCTATGGAGCGCAGACTCCATGTTCATTAAAAGAGCTGTGCTGTGCATTCCAAGGCTTCTGTTAAGTAATTTGTATTCCACTTGATATATTTTGCACATCTCAGGGGACCTTAATGAGTATATGAAAAAGGAGGGAGGGGCACACCCAAATAAATGCTCAGAAAGGGGCCAGCTGGATAAAGTAACAAATGCCCGGTTCTCTGATGCGGGCAGTTCAAGTTCAGGAAGTACAAATTGAAAATGAATCTGGAGTCACAGTGACTTGAACATCAGCTGTTTTCAGATACCTTTTTCAGAACCCAATCAGTATTTGGAAAATACCCATTTATATTCTACCCCAGTCACTATCAAGAGAAGAAACCTGTTCCCTAGAACAGTAAGCATCATTCCTCAGTTGAGTTGGCACCGTTTTGTATAGCTCTTCCCAGGATAAACCACTGGTCACCACAAAGTGTACTTGAAAATAAAGTTTGTACTTAAGTGATAGGCCTATAGGGATCATTTTTGAGAAGAGTCTTACCATATATAATGGGTAATATTCTGAGCCTGACTTAGAAACCCATGACTGTTGAGTGTTCCGTACTTCATTTGGGTATCTCAAAGTGCTTCCAATGCATTAGATTTACAAATAATCAACGAAGCAAGGTCCTATTTGTAATAACCATACTTGACTGAAACAAACAAAGGCGTGACTCAAGATTACCCAGAAATATAGAGGCAGCTAACAGTGACCCATTTCCTATCTGTCTGCTAAACCATTCTTGAGAAATCACCAACGACAATGCTATTTTTCTGATGCGTGCTAATAAAGTCGAAGAAAACAAATACAACTTTATACCTTTGTCCATTTTCATTCCAAAAGTTTAGAATCTTACACCTTTGCACACCTCACCTGTATGGAAATACGAAGTGGGAGATGAACAGATCCACACCAAGACCAACCCAGACCTCCACCCTTGTTTACAGTTTCCCACTGGGTATCTAGGGTCATCCTCTAACACATCATTCCTATGCTAAAATCCTATCTTTGGGACTGTGACTGCTCCAGGCAGTGGAAGGTGCTGAAATTCAATTAAAAATTTTGTCAAGTACTCTTCCTAGTGATCAATGCACAGTAGAAATTTGATACAATACAACAAGCCCTACTTTGTAACCTTTGGATTTTTTAAGAAGGCTAATCCACTTCTGAAGGTTTTCTCAAATTAGGAGATAGAAGACCTTCTCCATTCCCATAGGTCATTCCCAGGGCACCTGAGCAGAAGTGACCGTTTCCTGCCCACCTCCCCCTTCCCCCTTACTACTCTGCCTATCACCCGAAGCCATCTGCATGGCTTCTGGGAGTGAAGGTCTCTTATACACATTTAGGGCTTGGGGAAACACAGGGAAATGGTTGCAAAAGCCATGGGAGTTAGTAAAATATGGGCAGGGAAGAGATTGCTATCAGTCTGAACTTTGCCAAGTATGACAAGAATCAGCTGTCACCTCATCCCTGTCACAGAAGGTTTTATAGGATTAAGGATACACCCAGCGATTTCCCATAGATTTTTAAGAGACTTTCATAAGTTGCACATGTGAACATTTCGCTGGTGTTTCTCCTCGAGTGTTTGCGACAGGTACTGGCATCTCCCCGATTGAGTTAATATCCGTGTCTTTCGAAGCAGCCTTGTAGAGACACACCGGCCTGCTCCTTTAATTCATAACCCTGTGGGGGGCGGGGTTTCTGTAGTCGTTCTGGGATATACAGTTAATGATTTTCAAGATTCCGAATTCTACAAAGCTCTAGGGGAACTAAACCTTGCAATTATATATGGTCCATTACAGAGCTTTCATGACTAATTGTTGACTTCACACATGAACTCAAACACCGCACCGACAAAGGGAAAAGAAGGCAGCAATTCTTTGAAAGAACAGAAATAGGAAATTAGGACTTGGCTGGCCCACACATAGCTGCCTACCTCCCTATCCAAACACTAATCTTGGGATCACCATTCCATTTCTCCCATCAAAAAGAGGTGCCAAGTCTGAGACCCGAACTCTCCAGTACCAATAGTGGTGCAGCTCCAGGAGATTAACCATACAGTACACACTCAGACCCAACCCTTCCTTTCCTCCCTCCCACCCCTGACCTAGATACCTACCCCACCATCATTTCCACATTGGAAGGACAATACTGTGTAGCATTATGCACACATGCTGGTTAGAAATAGAGCTGTCCTAGGGTCACCTTCATGTAAGTATCAACAGCTACAAATTAAAGTCCTTAGAGCAGTGATACAGATACTACTTTCTGGAAGAGAATTAAATTTAAAT
The DNA here is from genome assembly GCA_023101885.1 of Typhlomys cinereus. Classification (NCBI taxonomy): domain Eukaryota; kingdom Metazoa; phylum Chordata; class Mammalia; order Rodentia; family Platacanthomyidae; genus Typhlomys; species Typhlomys cinereus. The sequence continues at coordinate 1,609,065 of JALPQD010000401.1, forward strand.
GTGGAAGTTTAGAGAGATCATAATTCTGCAGGTATCTTTCTCTGAGTGACTGAATGTGACTATTGCATTAGGGTAAATGAATTAAGAAGTGCAAGTGGGATTCACTGTATGTTAGAAAGGAGTTTTGCAGCCAAGACTGCCTTGAATAAAATGTGTTTGCACTGAAAAAAAATTAAATTACTTGGTCTCTGGTTGCTGTAAAGGTCATCCACGATGGATGTTCTGTTTATATTGTATAGTATTTCATATGAAATAACTACAGTTCATGAAATGTCTTCCCTAATGTTACTGATTTATAACAGCACATTTGTAACATGGTTTTTATCGTGTCAGTGTACCATATTGTAAATGATGATTACTTGTCATGCTTAGTATAATAACTTAAAAGAAAAAAAAAGGACAGGGATTTTTGTAAGTCTATATTTGAAAGTCCCTCCATATGGTAATATTGTGTTCATGTTGTTTATGTAGTGTTGTGTGAATATCCATTTTGGATTGTGTTACTTTTTAAAATATTAAATAACATTTGGTTATATGTGTAAGTGGATTTTTTGGATGCTTGAGAAAAAATGATTTAGGTGAGCTCAGTTCTTCAAGTAATGAATGTGATTTCATAACAAAGTTCTATTACATACTTTTTGTTTCCTAGAACAGAATACACATTCTTTTCTAATGGAAACATCAAAACAGTGAAAAATATCAAATCAAAATACACATTCTTTATTAGAGCTTTTTAATTGAAAAACAAAGATAGAACTTCTGGCTCAATTTTTTTCCCATGAATGTTGAAAAAGTCACATTTTTTACCAAATTTAAAATACAGCAATGGTTAGACATGCATATAATTAAGGTTTCTATGAAATTATGAAGTCGTGCTGAGTTTGAAGAATATTTTTCGTTTCACACTCATCTCAGAATTTGTAACTCCATTAAATCTCTCAAGGGTAGACACTGGGAGGCTGCATGGGAAGCACTGGCTCATGTTAGGAATAACCTATGTTAGTGGCCTTCAGAATCTAGTGTAGTCTGCCCTCTCCATTTCCCAATTTTTAATTCCAACAGCATTCAACCTGAAGATTTTTTTTTTTAGTTGTGTCTGAGTAGATAGATGGCTCAGGAGTTAAGATTCTGCCTTAACAAAGCAGAAGACCCTGAGTTCGGATCCCATATGGGTGGAGCCTGGGAAATCCCAGAGCAAAGTAAAAGGGAGGTAGAAGCAATCCAAGATGATTCCTAGAGTCACCTATGTTCCTCCACAGAGACACACAGTGCCCTGTGATACACACACACACACATACACACACACGAAAAATAATTTTTAAAAAATGAAAAAAAAAATGGGGCTGAAGAGATAGCCAGGAATTAAGACTGCCTCACAAGCAGAAGGTCCTGAGTTTGGATGCCAGGTCCCACGTAAAAATGCCCTAGTGGGCAGAGCCTGGGAAATTCCAGGGCAAAGCAAGAAAGAGATAGAAGCAATCCAGGATGATTCCTGAAGTCACCCTCAGTCCTCCATAGGGACATATGTGCCCTCTGATACACCCATACATACACACACACAATAAATACATAATGAAAAGGAAAACATAAAAATAAATCGTGTTTGGGGTTGAGGAGAGGGCTCAGACACTAAAGAGCTTGTTATTCAAGCAGGAGGACCCGAGTTTCTGTCTCCTGCACCCATGTGGAATGGCTGGCATGGTGGATACATCTGTAATCTCAGAACTGATGGAGTCATGGTGAAAATAGGTGATTACTGGAGCTCACCGCTCAGCCAGTCTAACTATATTAGTCAGGGTTCTATAGAAGAACAGAACCAATAAAATAAGTTATATATATATATATATATATATATATATATATATAATTTATTGGACTGACTTACAAGATAAGGTCTAAGGTCTAAGTAGTCCAACAATGGTTGCCAGTAGCTGCCCAGTTCAGGAGCTGAATACCTCAGCAGCCTCAGTCAATTGCTGAAGGCTAAAGGAGTTCTGCAGAATCTCTTGACTTGAATCACTTTGCAGGGTCGAAAAAGTTGAGTTCTGATGTTAGCAAAGAACGGCAACAGCAGAAAAGATGAGTTTGCCAACACAGGACAAGAGAGAGTCCAGATCTTGTGTCTGGTCTGCTACTGGAAAGTGCTGTCCACATTTAAGGCTGGCCATTGTATCTCAGATATCTTAATTTAGGTAATCTCTTCAGGTAGTCTGACAGCCAATCTGTTTAGTTACTTAATCCAGGTGTAGTCAAGTTAACAAGCAAGATTAACTATCACTCTAACCAGATTTGTGAGTTCCAGGTTCATCGAAGACCTCGTGTCAAAAATAGAATGGAAGAAAAGCTTTTCCTTGTCATTTCCCTGAAAAATTATTATGACAACTATCTTCACAGCATTTATGTGCAGATGGCATAAGAATTCTAGAGATGGTTTAAATATATCATCTTCAGATGTGCATAAGTGCAAATATACCATTTTAGATAAGAAACAAGTGCCTCATGGATTGGTCCTGGAGCCAATTCCCCGGGAATGAGTATCTCTACATCCTCTGGATTCCCTTGGAATAGACTCCAGTTTTTTCAAAACAAAACTAATGTGTTGTCAAATGAATGTCTAAGTCAAGAAACAACATCTTTACTCAAAAAACACTATGAAGCTATCCAATTAAGCATGATTTGCTTGGAAAGGCAAAACCTAAAGCAGACTTCTGAAAATTGTTGCGAACCATAAACCTTGTGTTTTGAATTAGTGTGGAGACTCCAAGGTGATGACTTGGGAGAATGTGTCTTTACACAGTGTGCCTGCTTCAGGTCTGTCTGCACAAACCACCTCAGTTCAGACACTTCCAGACATGGAGTCAGGAGGAGCTAGGCTGTGCTCTAGAACGGCCAGCTACTTCGGTACAGGGAAGGGCATTGTGCATTTCTTTCAGAATGATCCAACAAACTTGATGCATGGGGGAAATGTGGGAAGTTAATGAGAAGATCGAAAGCAGGTTTCTGGCTCCTTTGAGAGAATGGTCACAGTTCATAAAAACCTTTTCTTTCCAAAGGAAATGGTATGGTTTTAACTTATTTTTACGTGTTTAGAGTGACGGCACTTTTTTTTTTAACCCCCATAAAGAAAATCCAAGTGGAGTACTTTATACACTTGCCTCATACCCTGTTTGCGGCTGTGAAATCGAGAACCACTGAATAATAATAAAAAAAAGTTATTCACCTGACTTTAATAACTTACTTCACTGTAAAAATCTTATCCCTACTGTGGGAATACTTGGATTTACTGATAGTACCATTTTCAGGCTCAGCGACTCCAAACTTTTCCTGCCAAGCAAATAGATCATCTTGTAACCCACGTGTGGCGAATCTGTTCCCATGACACGGTGCCCCATTTAGAAGTATCAGCAAAATTCATGACAGCTACACTCAAGATAGACTCATAGAGATTTTGATGAATTTTGGAAGGTATTGGGAATATCCTGTTACACATGAGAGTGAAATGCAATGTGACAAACAAGAAAAATGAGGCCAAAAAAAGTTAGTTTGGAATCAAAGAGCAAAGCAATTGTTTCCTTCTTGGTCTCATCTGGAGGTGTGAGCTGGATGGAGTGAGCATCCTGTATCTTGGGCTAGCCTCAGCTTGACCCTTCAGATGGGTCTTTTAGCTTCCAGAATCTATCAGACTAGTAGCTCTCCTTTGGTCACCTTGCTGAAGATTTCCTTGTTTTTCTTTCTTATAAAATTCTGTGCATTCTTTTCTATTACCTTAGGTTTCTTTGGCTTTTACTACATTTCCCTAAAGACTTTCGTTTGATTATTTGTTATGCTTTTGAAATTTGAACTTAGGCTGGGGAGATGGGTTAGGGGTTAGTTAAAGCCTTTGCTTCACAAGTGAAAGGAACTGAGTTTGGATCCTCCGATTGCATGGACAAAATGCCAGTCAGCATTGGTGACAGTCTGTAACGCTGGCCCTGGAAGGCAAAGGCTGGGAAAGTCTAGAGCAAAGCAATAAAGAAGTTGAGTAGTCTAGAATAGTTCCCGTGACACCCTTGAGCATCCACACACGTGCCCTCTTGTGCACGTGCACACACACTCACACACACAGTCATACACAAAAGCTTGTGACATAAAACTTTTTGATTCATCTCAATTATTTATAACCACAATATATAAGATATGTTTTAAAAATTTGTGTTGATATTGTCTTAGCCTTAGATACACAGATTGTATCTTCCCTCAATCTCATTTTTACTCACTTTTATGTGAAGAAGAGTCATTGAGCTCCAACAGTTTCATAAGAGTCTGCCATCCACTCATTCACCAGAGGTCTGCAAAATAACTGGCAATATACAGACATACATGGATGGATAAGTGAATGATTGACAAATAGATAGGTGGGTAATTATGGCATACAAACTCTTTAGAAATAGGCAAGCAAGTTTCTTCATTGAAAAATCATTCAAAATTTTTTTATGTTTATTTGCATTTTAAGTTTCCAAGTGCAGGGATTCATTTTTTTCCCCTTACAAAACCAACCTTCCGCTTCTCTTTCCTCTTTTGTCTTCCTTCCTTCCTTCCTTCCTTCCTTCCTTCCTTCCTTCCTTCCTTCCTTCCTTCCTTCTCCTTCTTTCCTTTCTTCCTTCCTGTCTCTCTCTCTCTCTCTCTCTCTCTCTCTCTCTCTCTATATATATATATATATATATATATATATATATATCATTACATTCTTAGTCTGCACATGGTAATTAACAAAAAAATGCCATGCAAGAGGATGTTGTTTGATTTCTGCATGACTCTTTTAAAGATGTGTTGCCTTGGAAAATTATCTGAACCTTTAAAATACAAGTCAGCATTTTTTGCTCTGTACTATGTTGTGGGGAAAGTTGTCCTCTCCCTCCTTTAAAGTGAAGCAATGCCTTGGTAGGCCTCACATCGAGGGCTCACTAGATCTGCCTTGTTCAGCACAGCTTTGTGTCACTTGTCAATTTTGACAAGACAAGCATGATGGATAAATAAATTTTCACTAGATTGAAGAGGCAAAGTATTTTTTTCCCTCTTCTACCCTTCATGTGTTATTTGAAGGCTGATCATGTGAAGATATCTGTATTGACTGTCAAAGAATCAATATTCGTTCTGGACAAGTTTCAAGATTTTCTGGAATAAAGTCTTGAAAACAAAAGATGTGCCTTTGGGTCTCCTTCTGTCACTAAAAACAGCCTAATTAAGTAGACTAGAGACTCCTTATGGCCTCCATAGAAAATCAGGCAAATGGACAGAACAAAGGATGTGTTTTCCAACTGATCCCAATTTCTTGCAAGTTGATAGAACTACAAATCCTTTAGAAGAGACTTGCCTTCAGGATTTTAATGGTTGGAATATCTGGCAGTGCTTTGGAGGGTAAAACACTTCCACTGTGGTTTTTAAAATAAATCTTACATTTTGCAAAGTTTCGGATTCACAGAATTTCTAAGATGTACAGAAAGTTCTTATATGTCCTATCTCCTCTATCACTAGCATACTGATATGGTACCCTGGTCAGTATTCATGGACTAGTACTGGATGTTATAAACTAAAATCCACACTTAGTTCAGATTTCCTTAGTATGACTTGCTGTCCTTTTTCCATTAGAGGAGCCCATATAGGGGACCATGATGTATTTAGTTGCTGTGTTCTTGGTCTAAAGCCATTATTCCCTTTCCTCCTGTGTGCTTATCATATTTCAGGGTTCAGATCAAATGTCGTACCTTTCACAGGGGCTTCTCTGAACACTCTTCTCTACTTCTGGACCCTGATGAAAGTATGTTCTCTTTGCCTCCCCCTTCAAACATTTATCATTCCCAATCCCGTGTTCATATTTTTTAATCTTAGAGACAGGTGCCGACTCAAGACCTTCCTTACCCTTAGGACAGTAATCCATGTCACTTTTATAGCATCACTTGGTCTCCCAAAGGAAGCTCCGTTTGCCCTTGTTTCTGTGCCCCTTATGAGCAACCAAATCTTCAGGCAACTTCTCTATGCATCAAGTGGATTCAGCGTGATGCCTGAAAACACGACTTCAAAAGTGATGAATACTATTTCAAGGGTGCTTTAACCTAAGCAGCCTCCTGGAAATGTGGTCCCTACATGAGCTTCCCTTTAGCTTCCTGTAGCTTCCTTATCACTAAAGAAAACCAGAAAGGCAAGCACTTACTTTTGAACCATCAAAACGTTCTTAAAAGATTAGGAGTAACCCAAAGTGGAAATTTCTGGCACTTCTTATTACAGAACCCAGTCCCTTCACTGAGATTCTGTGGGAGAGAGCTGTGTTTCAACACACATAATCCTCAATGTCTGTGTGCAACCCAAAGATTGGGGGGAGTTTAGACAAGTGGGAAATGGCTGCAGATGTAGCTCAGCTGGCAGAGTGCTTGTCTAGCAAGCACGAAGCCCTGGGTTCTACTTCCAGAACCATCATGTACCATGGTGGTACATGGCTATAATCCTAGCATCAGGAGGACTCGAGTTCAATGTCATCCTTAGCTACATAGTGAGTTCACAGCCAGCCTGTGCTATAGGAGACCCTGTCTCGAAAAAAAAAAATAAATGTGGAAGGGGGCAGGGGAGTTACTGAGTTAGCTGGTCCCGAGAAGTCATTGATGTATAGATGGAAGGGAGCTTGCTCGGTGGAACATACAGACTGGGGAGATCTGAGACCATGTGTACTCCCAGGCGCAGATGAGGAAAGTCTCCCCCAAAGTGGCTGGAATATTTACAGCAAGTCACAATGTGTTTCCTTTTAGCCATATCTTCAATCTCAAGACAGCTGACTGTTGTTTATGCAAACTTTCCATGGAAGTATAACAAAAAATTTATTCTCTCTTTCTTTATTTAACACCCCCCCCCTTAGCCACGTGTTTCTCTTCCTAGTTCTTGTCATCCCTTCCCCCGACCTCCATCTCTTTCTCATTACACGTCTGAAGGATCTCGGCCTCTAGCTAATTTTTCACCTTAAATGCTGTCATTTCTCTTCCACCGTTGCTCACTTTTCAAACACATCCTCAAATTTGATTTCCTGGTGACCCTTTTCATATCCTCCTGCCATAGTTTCCCCAAGTATTATATCACTAGCTGCTCTTGTAACCATAATGCCTCTATTTCCAGAGTTTAACTGGGGAGTTCAGCTCTTGTAAACTACTTGTTATTACTCCCAAATACTCAAATTAACTGAAAAAAAGTTTTGCATAAGAAAAAAATTGCCATCATCTGTGCTTAAGGTTCTAGCTCAATATTCCAAGAAATCTCCCAAAGCGTCAGTTTCCCTGAGGTCTTCATATATTGTAATGTAATTTAAATATTCTGCTATTTACAATAGGTTCTTGCTGGCCATGAGCTAGGCAACTCTTGCCTCTATCTCCTGAGCGTGGCAATTATAGGCATGCCTTGTTTGAATGATTTTTTTCATAATTGCTATATTTTTATTTCTTACTTTGCATGTAATTCATGTGTATACTTCAGTTACAGAAAAATATATATATATTTGAAACTTCCATAAAACACAATAAGTTTGACTGTTTTTCATCCCCTAGTCCCTACTCCCATTCCCCCCTGAAGTTTTCCTTTCCAGTTTGTCTCCCTCTGCATATGTGATCCATTGGTCCTCGGTCAGGATGCCTGTACTGATACAATAGCTGTTTGGATTAACGAATGTTGAGTGTTTTTCCCCCTGGCTGCCAGGTATCCTGTATGCTCTAGACACAGAGGAAGAGATAAGCTAAGTACCTTATAAGCAAGTCAAAAGGGAAAGTGACTTCTATGCATTGAAAGGATATGATATGGCCAGGGCTCAAGATGCTCCAGCTATCATGGTTCATCTGTCCAGCGATGATTCCAGGCCCAGAGCTATCCCACCTGCTCACCAGCTGTGGGATTTGACAGATGACATCATTCATTGGACTGCTCAGGCTCAGCCTTGTGGTCTGTTACCAGTAAGCCTTGTGATACCTTCTTCGAGAATCACATGTTAACCTTGCAAACTACATATGCCAGGTAAGGTTCGTGATCATGATGGTGCTAGTGAGAGAATGGAGGCAGATGAGGCTCGCTTCATACCATTAGGACAGAGGTATTCTTACAGACATTTGGGGTGTAAGGTCCTTTACAGAAAGGTGAGACATTGGTGTGGTTAGTCTTGTCACCCTGACACCTCAGAGGCAGGTGCAGTTCTCCAGGTCCATCTAGGAGGTATTTAAATAAAGACAGTCCTCTGGGCATTCCTATGTGGGGTTGTTTTGACTGCATAACTGATGTGGGAAAACCCAGCCCAATTAATGTTTAGCATCTCAAACGTGGTATGAGGATATAGACTAGAAATAGGGTTAATCTACTGTTTGTATAGAACATTAAACATGAGTGCTGGAAATCTGTCACATTTTATGATTTTGTGCCTTGAGTGCACTTGCAGTTGCTACCATGACCTCGCTCTCGGTTATGTCCTAAGCGTCACTTTCTGTCTTAGCCTCCTCTCCCCCCAGTCATTTCAACACTCTTATATTCTTTGTTTTACTTCTTCAACCGTGGTTCTATCATGTATATTCAACTGGATTATGAAGTCTTTGAGGTAGAGACCATTTTCCAATCACATCCCTTCTAAAAACCATATAATGTAGTTGGCTCTGGGTTGATGTTGCTGAGACAGGTGTTTCCTTGGACTGGAGATGGCACTTAGTGGCAGAGCATTTGCCCAGTATGGATGAAGCCTTGGGCTTGTTCCTCAATTCTGCAAAAGACAATCCAACCAAGTGAGAAACAAAACCGTGTTCTTTCATCTTAATGTTAATCAGACCACTAACTTTAACAGTCACATCCACTTGAAGTTCTTTTGGCAGAGCTCCAAGTATCATTCATAAAGTTATTGTACTTGATGGAGAAAAAGCTATATGCATTTTTTTTAATTTTTAATTTTTATTATTTATTCAATTGTGCATGTGTGCGCGTGCGCATGTGTGTGCGCGCGTGTGTGCATGCGTGTGTGCGTGGTGTGTGTGTGTGTGTGTGTGTGTGTGTGTGTGTGTGTGTAGAACCACGGACGAATTCAGGAACCACCATGGACGCCTCCACCTCCTCCTTGTTTACTCTGCCCCGGGATTCACAGGCTCCTCCCTACCAGGACCAGAAGCGCAGCCCCCCGCCCCCCCCCGCTTCCACCGGGCGTCTATATGTGGGGTCTAGGATCCGAACTCAGGACCTTCCGCCTGTGCTGAAGAGGTGGCTCAGGGGATAGGCCAGATGTATCTTTAAGACGTCTGAAATACCAGCAATCTTGTGCTAAGTCTTCACAGTCATGAATTATGAGGGTGCTATGATCTCACTTGTTGATGTTTAACTTGACTCCAGAACATGCTTCTGAGTTGCTCTGTGTTCTTCCTCCTCAGATCCACTGCCCACCTTGTAACACTGATACTTCTTTCTGTCCTTGGGCCCCTTTTCTTTATTTAATTCCCAGGTCAGTGCCCTAGAGTCCAGCCCAGACTTTCTCCTTGGGTTTTCAATGGAGAATGTCTTTTCTTTAAAACCCAGTCTTTCAAGCTAACCTTGTATGTTTTCTGTAAAACTAAACCTTCCTTTCTGTGTCTCATTTGCTAACAAAACCACAAATTTAGGAGTCCTCCTCAAGTCACTCCTGTTTCTTACAGCCCTAGAATTCATTACCAGACAGTGCTCAGTAACTTCCTCTGAGCTCCCCAATCCACTCATCTGCCACCACGGTCATGTAGATCTCACCTATACTATTTTGATGGTCTCTTCATGCATTTTTCTGTCTCCTGTTTTTTTTACCATATTGTAGCTGGCTAATGTACAGACATGCTCTGATAGACCTCACATTAGATGATACCTCAACTAGATCCTTTCAATTTTCCTTTAAGTCCATAGCAGTAACTTGCTAGTTAATTATTCATTGGGCCTGAAACCCAAGTCCTTTCAGTGGTCAAAGTTGGATACATTATAGCCAATTCTTTGCTGAGACTAGCAAGACCCTTGAACCTGTTTCATTGGTATTCTATGATTTGTCCTCATGACTCTCAGGTTCTTTGCTGCTTTTGGATCATTTCTAAGGCAAGTTCAAAGAATCAGAATCATCTATTCAAATCCGCCTCATCATGGTGCCTGGATACTTAACCATTCAGAGTTGTGTTTGGGGGGGGGGAGGCGCGCACTTGCACACATGCACCTGTGGAGGCCCAAGGCCCCCTGAATTGTTCTACCAGCTCTTTGCTTTGCTCTGGAGTTTCCCAGGCTCTGTTGCCTTCCAGGGTGGGAAGTACAGGTTACTGCCATTTCCACTAGTGTTTTTATATGGAAGCCAGGATCTGAACTCAGAACCTCCTGCTTTTTAGGCAGAGGCTTAACCCCTGAGCCATCTCTCTAGCCCCTGGGTTTTTTTCTTAACCTAACCTTTCTTGTTCATGCTTCTTCAAGATACAGACTCCAAAGTGAAGATGAGTGTGGGAATGATTCCTCCTGGGGAAAGAAAAAGGGGGAAGCAGGGTTAGCCAAGGGGAAGTTAGGAAAACCACAGAGAGAGAAAAAAATTATCTCAGAAATCAGAGGCGTCTCAATAAGTATTAAAACACCTGTTCCCAGAGGTAGCTTTGAGAGGTGACTTGGGAGAAGAGATGCGCTATCTCGAGAAACATAATGGAATATATGTAACATGAGCAGAGGAGGTGGATTTGGGAGGAGGAAAGCAGCCACGGAAGGAAGAGAGGGGGAGGAGAGCAGGAAGGTGGATGAGAGCAAAGTATGATGCTATCTGCATATGTGCCAAAAATGTCATAGTAAAAAGTATTCCTTTGTATGCTAACTAAACTCAATCACTAATCAATCAATGAAACAACTGGGCAGATGCTGCCAAAAGGTGTAAGCCCTTTTGTAATTGGGTATCCATCCCCTTAACCCTTGTCTATGGGGGAGACAAGAATACAGTGAGGATGAAGTTAAAGTTGGTGTTTTAAAAAAGTAACATTCATTTCCATTAGCCAATAATAGGCAGGGGCAGAATTTTGTTTTGTTTTGGAACCCTTTTATTAGCATATACTAATTACACTTAACAGTGGCTTTTGCCACGACACTTTCCCATGGATACAGTGTATTTCGATCACATGCACCTCTCCATAACATGCCCCACTCCCATTGGTCCTCTTCTTCTTCCCAGATGGTCCCTCATCCACCTTCAGAATTTGGCATCTCGTTGAGTGTCACTGTGTCCTTGACATGGCTTGTGTTCCAGACCAAATTATAAAGAGAAATTTGTTCCTAAACAGAATCTTGTGTTTGTGCTATTGATATATTTTTAAAGAGAGATTCTATCAGTATCTGTGGAGGTATTGTGACTGGTACCTTTTAAATGGAAGGCACGTGAAAGGTATTAGAGATAGGGTTTATCTGCATATTTGAAAAATAATGAGGGAAGTTACAATTTCGATGGTCTTCATCTTAGGATATAATCTTGTCCTACGATATCTCTAGCCTTGTCCTGAATTAGTGAATCCTTGTACCATCTTACCCCTGAATTCTGCATGTTCTAAGGGATTCCAAAGCTCATTACGTGTATTTACAGATACAAACAATATGTAAGTGCAGTGTTAGGGTGAAGCAATGAGCTGCTTATGGTAGAGAAAAGATAAACTCTCTTATGCTGATTCTGTTCGTTATACTCACTGAAAATAATGTTTTTATCAAATAGTGATACGTATATTTATTACAGGGTATCTTAAAACCAAAGGAAAGCAGAAAGAAGAAAATATGAATTCACCATTGATATGTCAACCAAAGATAATCATAGTTAATATTTCAAGGGTCATTGGAGGCAAAGGATTGGCAGCCACAGCAGTGTTCCTATACCTAAGGGGAACACGGGAAAGGGTTCGGGAAAGGCCACTGGGTCCTTGTACGTCATCGGAGAGGAGGGCCCAGAGGAAAATCAGACATGCACAAGAAAGGACTCTCTGGGAATTGGGGTGGGAGGCACTGGGGGATGGGGAGGGAGAGGGGTGGGGAGGAGGAGCAGGGGGTACGGGGGGGGGGAGGGAGGGAGGGAACTGGTGTACCTAATAAGTTTGTATGAGCTGAAATAAAAAAAAAATAACAGATGCTGAAAAAAAAATATTTCAAGGGTCAGAGAGATGGCTCAGGGGTTAAAACTCTGCCTTGCAAACAGAAGGTCCTGAGTTTAAACCCAAGCTCCCATGTAAAAACACCAGGCAAAAAATAGCACTGGCCTGTACTTCTGGTCTTGGAAGGTGGAGCCTGGAAAACTCCAGGGCAAAGCAAATAGGGAAAAGCAATCCAGAGTGATTCCTGAAGTCACCCTTGGGCCTCCACAGGCACACATGGTGCCCTCTGATATACACAAAAAATTCAAAATTAGTATTTCAACTAACAATATTTCCTTTAACCAATTTTATATATATTTTGAGGCCAAATTGAGAGCATGTGGTCTAAACTTCTAAAGCTCATCTAGTCCCTCTAAATGTACTGTACATTTCTCATGACTTGACACATTCTCCTGCTACATGGCTGTGGGTGCCTGGTGATGCTTCCCTGAATAATTTCCCTTCTGTTTCTCATTGTTGGATATTTCTTTAAACATTTTCCTGATGTTGAATTTTTAGGCTGAAACAAACATTGTTGAAAAAAATATGAATAGCTTCTAGAATTAGAAGTGCTAAGTGAAGCATTTCTACACATGTTTAAAGTGGTCAGGTTACCTTTCATCATTCCTGTGTCCACTCACACCCTTGCCAGCAGTGGATATCTTCTAATGCATCCAAAGGTCACTTTCATTTTGGTATTTTCACAATTACATTCATTCATCTACTCTTTTCACTTGCAAGTTAATCTCTCTTGAGTAATCTGCAAAATTACTTTGCCTACTGATTAAGTCTTTACCAGTGAAGCTATTGTATATCCTAACTAAAGTTCAATAAAATAAGATTATGATAAAAAGTTTATTGACTTTTACTCTTCTAAGAGTATTACAGGAAATGGAATAATAATTTCTGGTTATCAATGTCTCAAGACAAAATAACTTATTTATGTACCTCTGTATGTGTGTGTGTCTGTTTTCTTTCCTTCCTTCTTTCTTCCTTCCTCTCTCTCTCTCTCTCTGTGTCTCTGTCTCTGTCTCTTTCTCTCTTTCTCCCTTTCTTTTTTTTCTGGCCTGGGCTGCCAGAAACAACATATTCAAATTCAAAATTGTCTCTACTTTCATGTTTCAAGAGTTCAAGCACAATTCAAGTATGATTTGGTCTTCAGCTTGGCATGGAGACATTGACAATACAACCTAGACATTTCCATCCTGTTTGTATGGCTTGAATGAAACATCTCTCTAATTCCCATGAAGATATAACCCCTCATGTAAGATGTTTTTCATTTCAGCCTGGGGAAAATGCACAGAGACTACTTAACAGCATTCTAGGCATTCAATTCCCAGGATGCAACAGGTTTTCAGATTTATTATTCTCCCATAATGAAGCGACTCAAGGATACTTAAACCTGAGAGAGCTTTTTATTTGACATCTTTCTTTCAAGGTAACAGTCGGGCTGGATTTTGTTTAGTGTGCACCCGCTTATTAGTGGCAGCTCTTTGTGAGAATGTGGTTATCCAAGGAAGAAAAAACATGCTATATCGTGAAGACCAGCTGCTCTGGTTCACAAGCTATTCTTAAAGAACTTGTTCCCCTCCAGAAAGACCTACTCTTTGCTTATCACAGTCAGCAGAAAATTAAAACCCTGCAGGATGATAAATAGTTTTAAAAACATCTCTCCCCAGTGTTTCAAGTGTTGTCTTATAATATGGTGCACTTTCACTGAACCAAAATTGTTGGTAATAAAAGAATATTGGGGGAAAATGTTTAGATTCCCATTGAATTCTAGAACTAAGGAGTCATATCTTAGTTTTACTGTTAGAGGTTAATAGCTGACTCTATGTCATAAGTTGCAATAACATGAAGGTTTTAGTTGTATTGCCCTCAATAAACAGTTACGATTTTTAACACAAAAAACCTGAAGGCCATTTTTTTCCTAACTTAAAATAACAGTTAAATGAATTTCTTGGCAATAAGCAAATGAGTGCTTTTTAAAAATCTTGTAAATATTTCTCTTTTAAGTCATCGAAAAGAATAGATCATTTATTTTGATTGCCTTTTGACACAAAACCATCTTTCCCGTTTATGCAAGGAATAAATATTATTGTTCTCAATAATTATGCTGATGTCATTTTGGGCTATTCATCATCTGTTTACACATGGCACTGGCCGTCCCTTACAGCAAGCTGAACTCGCAGCTGCCTGTCTGCATAAAAGGGAGTCATGTTGTCACGGAAGTAGTTTCAGAATCTTCCCAAGACCTGTTGAGGCTCAGGTGAATTAGAAATGATTACAACATGGCAGTATGTTCTTTAAATTTTTTTTTTATTTTGAGAGGTGAGGAGGGTGAACACATGCATATCGTGGTGCATTGGTGTAGTTGCAGAGTAGCTTCCAGAAGTAGGATCTCGTCTTCTACCATGTGGCCTTCAAGGGATCAAACTGAAGTCTTCACATGTATAAGTAGGGGGCTTCACTGTGCTATCTTACCAGCCCCTAGATTGTGACTTTCTATTTAACCAATTTGTTTGTGCCAGAAGTTAAGTACATTTTGGTCTTCTTTTCAAACTAGGAGCAATCAGCAATGTCTCCAAAAGAGAATCTCAGTTGTTCTTGACTGAGTTGAGAAAATGCAGCTTGGTTCTTCCCCTACTTCTTGAAATGCTGTCTAGTTTGTTTGAGTGCCTGCAGAAAACAAAGAATACAAGCTTGCTTTCTGCAACCTGCATGGTCCATGAAACAGATGGGCTTTTGTTTTTTTCTGGATGGGGAGGGACAGTCCCCAGGATTCCTGCCTGGACACTGTAAGGAACACTTTGCCTCCGGGATCTGAATTCTCTCATTTGACATAATAAAGTAGAAAAGCCTGCTTCCCTTTGGTAGGAGTATACTGTGCCCCCATGTCCGATTAATATCCAGAAATCATCTCTTCACTGCTGTAGCAACAGGCATATGATGGGTTCCAGATGTTTCTGTGAGGCTGTCATTCCCAGACATAATAGATTACATCAGGGAAAACAAGAAAGAACTGAGTATTCATGTTCTCTCTCTCTCTCTCTCTCTCTCTCTCTCTCTCTCTCCCTCACTTTCTCTCTCTCACTCTACCTCCTTTGCTTACAAGGCAAAAACAATGTCTTTCCCTCTCCCAACATTTCTTCTCCTCTCTCCCTCTCTTTTTTTCCTGTGTGTGTGTGTGTACCAAAGGGCACTCGAGTGTGTGTGCCTAAGAAAGCCCAAGGTGATATCTGCCTGGCATTTTTTATGTGGGATCCAGGGCTCTGAACTCCGGTCCTTTGGCTCCTGAAGCCAAAACATTTGAAGGCTAGCTAGAAATCACATTTTGTGGGACAGCTCACCCCACACTTTAGTTATTACAACAGGATTTCAGGGCTGAAATACTTGATTAGTTGGAAATATTTCAGGTATGACAAACTTGGGCATTACACAATAGCCATGTGGCCCATTCCACAGGGAACCATGACATGAGAAACATCCCGGGCAGTGGCTCACAGCCTCCAACTTTCCCTGTGGCTCAGCCGTCTGCAGTTCTATCTTGGAGAAAAGACTGGTGGCGTTCGTCAGGCTGGATTTCTCCTTGACTTAAATAATGGAGAAAGAAAACAGCGCCGAAGAAAATTCGTGTCCAGCTTCATTACGGAAAACAATGCTCAACACTCCTGTGCCGTGATAGGCACAGAGATGATGAAGATTCATCTTGAAAGATGAATTCGTTGCCCGATTTCAAAGACAGGGACTCAAGGTTGCTGGGAGCGCATGATCCTTATGGCATTTAAAGGAAAGAAAAGGCTGAGGCCAGGTTCCAATCCCAGTCCAACCCAACAGCTGGTTAGTAAGCATTCCTTAGCCCATCTCCAGCTCGCTATACCGGGACAACCAATCCCACGAGCCTGGAAGGCATGCTCATGACTGCAGGGGTGGGCACTGCTTGTAGAGGTGAGGTAGGTATTGACTGCTAGGACGCCCCTTGCAAGGATTCCACAGGACTCCTGGAGATATAGCTGGGGACTCAGAAATAGGCTGTAGGACTTCCTGTGGCCATGGATTTAGAAAATGCGTTTCAGAGAACAGGGCTGTCGCTTTTATTACTTTCAAGCCTCAGTCCACCTGGGGCCTGCTGGAGCTGGTCTTCCTTACATTAAAGATCTTCCCAAGCGATATGGAAGGAAGCAAGAGCCACTCTGGAGCTAACGTGGTCGGCCTTCCTTATCCTAAAACGCTGTGAACACAGGGTTGGGGAGATGGCTCAGGGATTAAGGTCTTTGCCTCACAAGCAAAAGGACCTGAGTTTGGATCCCCAGACCCACATAAAAAGCTGGGTAGAAATGGTGGTGGCTTCTAATTCTGGCCCAGGAAGGCAGAGTCTGAGAAACTGCAGAGCAAAGCAAAAAAGAGATATAACAATCCAGGGTGATTCCTGATGTCACCCTTGGGCCTCTACAGGCATATAATCTCAAGTGTATTTTTGCCACACGCACACACACACACACACACACACCATGCACACACGCATGTACACAAAGATAACAAAACCAAATCTCATGAACATAATGGGTCAAAGGCTGAGAATAAATGACTGCTGCACTTTAAATGGGACATCTATTACCCTCTCCAAAGCTCAGGGAACTTTGTAGAAAACGGGATGGAAAGAGCCAAAGGAAGGAAAAAAAGGTGTTGTGTAACACTGGCTTCTAGGCATAACATGGTCATCACTCTCATGAATTTGCAGCAACTGGATATCTACACAAGATGTGCACAGTTTTGAGGCCATCAGCAAGCACCCCATCGTGGACTGGGAAGGGGTTCACAGATCCCACCTCTCCCCAAGGAGCTATTAGCAGTTTATGGTTGATGGAAAAGAGGGAGACATTTTTTTTCAGTGAAGTAGCAACTGGTAAGTTGCTCATACTTCTGTGTGAGCCCCTCACCCATGCTCATGGATACAATCCTAGTTAAGCTCATTGGGATACACACACACACACACACACACACACACACACACACACACACGATGAATATAGAAGGGGAAGAGGAAGTACAGCAGAACAAGAGAAGACAATGGGGGATGATTATGATCAAACAGATTAAATACATACATGAAAATGTTATAATGAAATCCATGATTGTGTATAATCCCAGATGTCAATTAAAAGCCCAACGCTTCTTTTTTATTTTGCAGCTTCGTATCTGACTATAGGAATATTATGGGCAATTGGAGATTTACACTTATCTGTTGTTTGGGTAAATCTCTGTGGTAGGATTTGGACTTGGGAAGAAAGGTTAAGAAAACTTCTATTCCCTTCCCTTCCAACTAGACACCCTATATTAATAGATTACTCCCTCAAGGATGATGAGGACAGAAAACAACTGGATGCATTGACTGTTTCTCTTGGCCATGAATGAGAGCAGCCCCACAGAGCCTGGAAAGGATTGAGTCACTTCCTGCTCCATTCGCATCAACCCCTGCTCCAGCATGGAAGATGAGCAGATCTCCTGACATGAGCTCAGCCGCAGTGGGTGGCTGTCTTTTACAGCTTACCACTTTGAGTTATGCTAGAAAAAGGTCGATGGCAGTGTTCCCCTTTGCACAGAAAGGAAGCTTGGACGTGGAGAACAATTGTGTTTCCCAATGTCACGTAGCTAGTAGACAGCAGAGTCAGGAGTCTTACTGTAGCCTGTCTCACCCCAAAGCCACGATGCTTTGTACACATTTGGACCAACAGAATGCCTCTCTGTTTGCATTCTTGCAGCAGAATTAGTTACAGAGGTCATCATTTCATTGTCTGTGATATGTGTCCACATACTACGCACAATGTTGCTTATGGAACAGCAATGTGTCTGTGATGCCAAGACTTAGGGAAACTTCTTCATAAAATAACATTTTTCAATTTTTTTTCCTGTTTGTGAAAACAACACCCAATCACTGAAGGGGAAAAAATGAGCTAGAAAAAGTAGAGGAAGGAAAGGAAAAGCATCCAATAATGATGCCACATTGGGACAAATAGTTTCAATTTCTAAACTCTACATACATACATACATTTAATGGTTATATTATATATGATATATATACTTTAAACTCCCTTATCTTTGAGCGTGTGGCCAATAGTTATGATTATGTGGGTCAATGTAGGTCCTTAGTTCAGATGTTCTCTCCTTACAGGGACAGTACTGCCCATTGGGAAGATTTCTTTTCCCCAATGTTTTGGGCTTCCCTTAAGTGAGGGAAATCATGATGGCACCTTTCTTTAATGGCCAAGCCCTTCTTGAAATTTCCAGCTTTATAGCTAATAGATCATGGAACTCTCTATTTATGAATGATACTCAGTCACTCTGCATGTTGCTGATAAATTCACAACAAATGGATTTAAGGGGGAACAATTGTCAGATTACATTTCTTAGTCCACTTTTGCAGGAGAGCTCATACCAGTACCAGGGGCCAAGAGAACTGTCCACACCATATCCATAGGCCTGTTGAGAAAGGGGCAAACCTCACTTGCCAGGCAGCATGTATGTCCAAGTGTGGCCAAGAATGCCAAGAATCACCTTTCAGGGAAAAATCCCATCCATCAGGGACTGGACCTGCTCCATCAGTTAGACACTCTTCTTCAGGCTTGTTCAAGGTTGAACTCAACTATTAATTCTTCACAACCGTTGATTGCTTTCCCATTTTTTATTGCACTAAAATAATCATAACAAAGTTTTCAACCTTAACTATTTTAATGTGTTCAGTTCAGCAGAATTAATACTTGCATGGACTTAGACAACATCTCCACCATCATCTCCAGGACCTTTCATCTTATGAAACTGAAAATCTGTACATTGAACAGTAAGTTAGCCTTAATTTCCCATTCTCCTCTCCTCCAGCCACATACCATTTATGAGTTTAACTGAGCATCATTTAAGTGAAATCAGACGGTCTGTGTGATTTGGTGAATGGCTTCACATGACATCCCCAAAGTCCACTCATGTTGCAGCATGTATCAGAGCATCTTTCTTCTTGAAGGCTCAATAATATTCTATAATATATATTTACATATATATTTATATTTTATTTGTCTATTTATTTATTGATAGACCCCTTGAATTGCTTCCATATTTTACTGTTCTGAACCATGTGACCATCCACAGCTTTTGGTGTTATTTTTGGGTGATATTAATACATTTTTGAATAATAAATCCCTCAATTCTTCTTTTAAGGAATATTCTTTGGTTTGGAATTGTGCGATATTGCTACATGGTTAGACTCAAGTTGTGTGTTCCTGAATAAAATGCTATATGAATGGCATGTGTCCTTTTTAGCGAGTCTCATTTAGAGGTGTTTATGGTTGTCTGGTCATATACAACTTATCCACTGGATTGGGGGCATATAGGTAGTTTCCAGGGGCTTTTAATGACCAATTACAAATTGTACCCCATGAAGGAATCACCTGCATACCTATTTTCATATGGATGGAGATATAGTTTCAGATAAATTCTTACAGTCATGATTGGTGGTTTAAAAGGAAACTATATATTATATATGCATAATTTGTGTGTGCATGTGTGTGTGTGTGTGTGTGTGTGTGTGTGTGTGTGTGTGTATACATGTATGCATGTATCAGAGGACATTGTGTTTGCCTGTGGAGGCCCAAGGGTGACTTTGGGAATCATCCAGGATTTTTTCTACTTCCTTTTTGTTTCACTCTAGGATTTCCCAGGCTCTACCTTCCAGAGCCAGAAGTGCAGGCCCCTCTATTTACATGCCTTTTAGAGGCAGAAATGCAGACCATCTCCATTTACATGGGATCCAGGGATCCAAACTCAGGTCCTTCTGCTTGGAAGGCAGTCTTAACTCCTGAGCCATCTCGCCAGCCAGGAAATAAGAAGTTTTAAACTTTCCTAGCTCCCTCCACAGGAGTTGTAGCATTTTGCTTCATGCTAACAATGCTTGAAAATGTCTAGTTCTTCATAAAACTGCCAAGCAGATTACATCCTTTTTACATGTCCAGGGTCATTTTTAAGCACTTTATGTATTGTTTATTCATGTCTTTTGCCCATCATATATGATTTGACATCCTCCTTAACCTAGATTGTTTTCTACATTTAATGTTTTAATTAAATTAATGTTTTCCCAGTTTGTCATTTGTTTTTCTATAATATTTTGCCATGCAAATGTATTTAGTAAACTTTTTATGTAGACAATTTATCAATTTTTCTTTTGGTGCATTTTGACATTTAATTATGGAGAGGTTTGTCCACCAAGTCACAGGAGAATACAAAATACTCATGGAATTTTATTACTCTTTGAATATCTGATCCAGTTGACTTTTCTTTTTTTTTTTCTATTTTCTTGTGTGTGTGTGTGTGGTGTGTGTGTGCGCACACGTGCTTGCAGAGATCCAAGGTTGACGTCAAGAATCATTCTCCATCTTACTTCCACGTTATTGTTTTTGAGACAACATTTCTAACCAAACCCAGTGCTTGTCAATGCACTAGTCTGATTTGTCACCTTGCTCTTGGGATTACCCATGTCCTACTTCTGAGGCTGCAACACTAACCTATTTTTATGTGAGACCTTAGGATCTGAACTCCAGTCCTTTCACTTGTGAGGCCATTTCTCTACCATTTATGAAGCATTATTACAGTAGCATTTAAATATCTGATACATTTGGCTTTTATTCTGAAGTACAACATGAAGAAGTCGCTCTTCATTTTTAGTCTGTTTTGAATCATCATGGTTGGTGTCTTATGTATACATCATATCTACATAACTTTTTTGATCTATATAACTATTTTAATAGGTATTTATCCATTTACCCTTATTTATAGACTTGCTAATTCTGAATTGGAAAAAATTATCTTATCATTTGGTATTATACTTTATACTTGTTGCATTTTCCTTTCATTCATCGGGGGATTTTTTTAGGAAGGGATTTATTGGCATTCAAAAGATAGCTTTTTATTGTTACAGGGTATGTAAGGACTTTGCACTTCTCTTTGCTACTATTTGACATGATGTTTTAAATGCTTGTCTTCTACATTTTTAATAGTCTTATTCTAGTTTGGCATTTTTACCTCCACTATTTTTTGCATTTTCTAGTTTTGTCCCTTTTATCAGAATACATAAGTATTTCATTTTTCACATGCGTACGTCGCATGATACTTGACGCCTGTATGGAAGTCAGAGGACAACTTTCAGAAGATGGCTCTCTCCTTCCACCACATGGACTTCAGGGATCTAATTCAGATGGCCAAGTTCACACTTAAGACAACTTTACTGACTCAGCCATCTCACTACCCTCACCTTTTTTTTTTTTTTTGACATGGTCTCAGAACTCAAGAGGAGTCGAGTTGGCCTTCAACTCAGCATGTAGCCAATGTGTGTGCAAGCATGTGTGCAAGAGGGCGCTTGAGCATGTATGCCTGTGCAGACCCTAAGATAACACTGGGAATCGACCTGAATTGCTCTTCCATCTTACTGCTTTGCTCTGGAGTTTCCTCGGCTCCATCTTCTACAGTGTTATCCTTTGTCTGTGACCTTGTGTTGTTCAAACTATCCTTGCATCCCTGAACGAAACCAACTTGATTGTAGTGCATGAGCTGCTTTGTTTGAAAAACTAAGACCAACAAACTCTTAGCCAAATTATAAAAAAAAAAAAGCGCCCCACAAAGGCTCATTTTAACACCTGGTCCCCTGCTGGTGATATTGTTTGGGGAGGCTGTGGAACATTCACGAGGTGGGAGTTTAGTTGGAGGTCGCGGGTTACTGAGGGTAGACCTTGAGTTTGATAGGCCAAACCTGCTTCCTGTCTTCTCTTCGGCTTCCTATTCCAAACCGGATGTGAGAAAGCAAGAAGACTCAGCCACACACTCCCACGGCTTGCTTCCTGCTGCCACGCTTTCCCCACCACGAGTGTCCCTCAGTGTAGAAACCAAAACAAATCTTTCCTCCCTGAAGTTGCTTCTTGTCAGGACACCAGAGCTCCAATTCAGACTTTTAGTTCTATGGCTGTAGTTGTAATTCATCATGTGTACTGCATCTTCAGCTTGTTGCTTTTGTGATTTATCCAGTGTTCCTGTCAACTCTTCTGTCTGACCTTCTAGTTCAACTTATTACCTTTTTAAAACTCTATTGTGAATTATTTATTATTTCTGGTTTCTATAAGTGACTTGTATCCTATGTCTCTTAATGTTGCATTTGTATGCTACAATTATTTTCCACAGGAAAGAACTGTGTTAGTTATTTTTTATTTATTCATCCTTAAATAGAGAATAAATTATGTAACTGTGAATCTTGGATGAGTAGGGCGTTCCCCACAGCTGTATTTAATGTCCTTTCAATAACTACTGCTGGAGAGCATCCTGATTCCCAATTCAAATTCAGTTGTCTTTTATAAATTCCTCTACCATAATTTTGTTGCATTAAACTGTGATCATTTTCCTTCCATTTGCTGTCTGTTTTCTCTTCTAGAATTCCCCAAGAGAATACTTTAGGGGGCTTAGTCTTTGAGCTTCTCGGGGGTTCACCTGTCCAAGAGTTTTCATTGAGTCACACAGTTACTTGAACACCACCACAAACAAATTGACCCAACAAACATTCAGAATCTCCCAACTAGTAATAGTAACATGTACATATTTGTTAAGTACATTTCTCCACGGTAGGCTACATGCTGAACCATGAAAAAAAACTTAAAAAGTTTTAAAAAATTGAAATCATACAATATATCTTTTTTTACCACAATGAATAAAATCAGACATAAATAACAGAATGAAAACTGGAAAATTCTAAATTTGCTGAAATGAAACATTAACTTAAATTAAATGATATACTTTTAAACAAACAATGAGTCACAGACATAATTTATAACTATGCAGAATTTATAGCCTTAAAAGTCTGTAGCTCTACATTTAAAAATAAGAACAGTCTTAAATCAATTATCTAAGTTTATAAATGAAGGAACTGCAAAGGAAGACAAACCTAAGTCTAGAGCTAGCAGAAAGAAAGAAGCAATAAATATTAGAGTAGAAATATATGAAATGGGAATGGAAAATCAGGAATCATTAAAACCAAGATTGAAAAAAATAATAAAATGAATGAACCTTTAGGAAGAAAAGGAAAGACATTATTCAAATTAGTAAAATCAAACATAAAAGTGAAAAAATTATTACTCTGCTGAAACATAAAAATACTATAATAAAGTATTATGTTAAAAGGAGTTAACCTCAGTGAATAGATGTTCCTAAAAACATAAATTCCCGAAACCAACTCAAAAAAGAAAACAAACCTCATCCTTACAACAAAGATTGAATCTTCAAGAAAAATCTGAGCTCCAAGTGTATTCACTACTTAGTCTTATCAAACATGTAAAGAGAACTTTAATGTAAGTTCTTCTCAAAGTCTTCTAAACTGCCGAAGAAGAAATACTCTATCAGACCACCATTTCCTTCATAACAAAGCCAAACAAAAATGTCAAAAGAAAACTACTGACAAAATTCCTCACAAAGGCCTCCAATGAAACACTACTAAAACCAATTCCAACATCATGTTAAAACAATAAATAACAAAATCAAGGTAGATTTACCCCCAATGTCAAGACAATTCAACATATAATGATAATTCAGTGGAATGTACCACTTTAGTAAAAGAAAGGATTAAAAATTCACATAGTTACTTCAATTGAAATAGGCAAAGCATTGGCAAAAATCTAACACTTTTGTGTACCTTTTTTTAAAAATTGAGAGTGAAGAGGATGTAGTTCACAGGTGGATTGCTTTCCTAGCATGCATAATCCCCTGGATTCAATTCACAGCATTGTAAATACAAAACAAAACAAAAATGCAAATTGAACATATAGCTAGTATATACTTGAAAAAAAACAAGAAGTGGAAGAGAATTTAACATGAGAAATGCTAGTTATAAAAATCTACTGGTGATATCATATTCAATTATGAAGGATAGCTTTTCCTCTTAAGATCAGGAAAAAAGGACAGAAGTGTCTTTTGTATCACTTCTATTCAACATTGTACTGAAAGTTCTAGGGGAAAAAAGGAATCTATATTGAAAATGGGATTTTTTTTCTATTTATTCACTCTATTTGCAGGTGGCATGACCTTATACAGAGAGGATCCTATATAAAAATTGTTTAGGGCTGGAGAGATGGTACAGAGGTTAAAACTCTGTCTTGCAAGCAGAAGTTCCTGAGTTCAAATCCCAGATCCCATGTGAAAAATGCCAGGTAGAAAATGGTGGTGGCCTGCACGTCTGGCCCTAGTGGGTAGAGCCTGGAAAATTCCAGGGTGAAGCAAGAAAGAGGTATTATCAATCCAGGATGATTCCCGAAGTCATCCTTGGTCCTCCACAGGGACACACACAAGTGTTCTTTCTTACACACACACACACAGAGTAAAAAAAAATTTTTTTTAAATTGTAGACTTACACAATTGAAACTAATAAATTAATTCTGCAAAGTCACAGGATAAAACATATTATGGTTAGTGTTAAGATCTATTTGACAATATCTGGAGTCACCTAGGAGACAAGCCCTCAGTCACACTTCTGAGGGCTTATTTATCCATTAGACATTGCTTGTGAGACATTCTATTGGTTTAAATTAATTGATATGGGAAAACCTATCCTAAAGGTGAACAGCATCTTTCTTGGACTTGGAAACTGGACTGTCTAAAAAGGAGAAATTAGCTGGGTACCAGTATTCATTGCCATTTGCTTCTTGACCTCAGATGCGATGTGCCCAGCTGCCTGGAGCATCTGCCATCATGACTTCACTGCCATGATGAGCTGTAACCTCAAAATGTGAGGCTTTGTGTGACTTTTCTCCCTCAAGGTGCTTTTGCCACAGTGTTTTAGCAAAGCAAAAGAAAAACTAAGACACGAGATAAGAAAACAGAAATACTTCCACTTATAGCAGGAACAAAAATAAAATAAAATACTTAAGAATAAATTTAATCAAGGATCTATAAGACATATGCTAAAAAGTGTAAAGCACTGTTAATAATAAATCAAAGGAGACTTGAATAAATGGAAGGACGTGAACTAGAAAAATTGTATAGCTATTGATGGGAATATTATTCAGTGTGAGCTAAAGATTCAATGCACTGCCTAGCAAAGTCTCAGTTATTGTTTTCTCCAACAAATGGTTAAGTTGATCTTAAAATTTGTATTAGACTGATAAAGGTCTTGAATAGAAAAAAGAGCTGCTAGAATATTTACATATGCAGATTTCAAAACTTGTGGCAAAACTAAGCATAACACTGAATTGTGCTCTTTAAATGGCTAAAATTGTGGCTTTTGGGTTATGCAAACTGTACCACATCTTTAAAAAATCACAGTCACATATGAAGCTTATTTGTGTATATAACCAGTTATTTATCCTCAAGTTTGTAATTATCATTTTTATCAATGCTTGAATCACTTTCACTTATTGGATCTTCAAGTTTTCAAATGTTCTATAATGTTATATATTCAACTATCCGTCTCTCTCCATCCCCTCAAAAAATGAAAAGAAAACCCTTCTTATTCGTGTCCTGACCCTCCCACTGTAAGCTGGGCTAGTTACTCGGTAGTCTTGTAGCATGGAATTCTCCTTCACTTTTTGTCATCTGAATCTTGATTGAGTCTCTCTTTCTCCTTGTGTTTTCTTTTTGTTTAACTTTAGCATATCTTCAAGTCAACACAGATTGTTGGGTCTTAAAATATCTGTAACTCACCTTCAAAGCCTTTCATTGGCCTCGTTCCAGCTGAAAATGCTTTTTCCTCCACAGTTGTCCAGGCCACAGTGTTGCTTCTGATTTCTCATATTTCATATGTCATTTGATTTTTCTCTTAAGAAGTTCAAATTCTTCTCATTCATAAATATTCCAAAAATTCTTAGGATCTTCTCAGGTGCATTTCATTTGTTAATGTGTTTATTTCTTTTATATTTTCCAATTCAAAATCTTTTTCATATGCTACCTGTCATGGTTTGAATATGCAATGTCCCCCAGAGGCGCATGGTTCGAATACTTGAATCATCTGGTAGTTCTATTTGGGCAAGTTGTGGAAATCTGGGGTCAAGGAGAGCTAGCTAGCAGAAGCAGGTCCCAGGGAGAAGGTCAGACCCCAGTCTGTGCTGCTTCTCTCTACTTCCTGGTTATCTTATTGTGAATTGCTGTGCTCAGCTACTCCTTCTCCACCAAGATGGATGGACCCCTCTAAACCATGCCCCTAACAGAATCCTTCCTTTCTTTAAGTTATTGATGGCAGGTGTTTTGGTCACAGCAATGAATTCAACATCTTTGCTAACTCGTCTGCTTTCTCTAGTCTTTCTTCTCCAAACTCCTATTTGATCTCATGGATTATTTCTCTTACACTTTTATTGCGTCTCTCATACTGTCTCTTTGTTGCTCACTTTCAATTGCGAGAGGAGCTCCTTGACTTGTTCTTCTAATTACTCCATCCTGGCTCTCACATTGGGGGAAGGGGAGAGACTGAACCCCTGGCCTCGCTCAAGCTAGCGCGCACACACCACTGAATCACGCCCCCAGCCCTTGGCTCTCGTATTTTAAACTTGTAAGTGCTTATCTTGTTTCCTGCCCGTTCTTTTATCAAAACCTTCTGTTCATTTTATAGATGCAATTTCTTCAATTTCTTGAGAATACCAAGTTTATGTTTGAGCTCTTTCATGTTTCCTGTATCGCCCCTTTCCTTCTGGGATCCTGTTTTCTGTTTGTTTATCATAAACTCTCTTCTTTACATCTTTTATTGATCCCAGCTTGTCCATTCATATTAAAAGTAAAGTTCTAAGAGTAGGTCAGTGGCTTTGTATATTTGAGTAGAGTTTTGTTTAGGACAATCAAAGTATATGTGGGGGGTGGGGAACAACTGTCAATAGAAAGCCTAGAATATAGAAGAGTGGACATTTTATTTACAGAAAAAAAGACCTTATTCATCAGCTTTGGAAATAAAAAGGCGTTAGACATCAACATTTTATATGGCAACAGGCTAGAGATATTGATTGCTTTTAATTTTCTTTAAGGAATCCCCTTGTTTATAGCCTTAAGTTTCAATGGAACTTTTCTGGATAAAATACTAAATTCCTAACCCTCTTCAATGTTCTGTTGGGCCAGCCACCTATCCTTTAGATCTTGTTCTCTTCAGTCATCTCTGTGTTGCCTCTTCCTGGACCTTCTAGATGTCGGTACTTCTACTGGCTTCCCACCTTCTAGAAATTACTCACTGGCGGGGAGTTAACTCTCTTGTCTTTTTTTCTTTAACATGGTAGATAAATACATATTATTAATATTTATTATTCTTACATTGCATTAGGATCTCCAAAGGGGAAAAAATTCTTTCCTTTTTGCAATGGATTTTTGCTATCATATTTTTCTCAATAGAAAATGATCATTTCTAGGACTCTTTATTATAAGACCATCCCCAATGGTGAGTTGATTTTATAGCCTAAAAGACTGTGTTTTGCTAGTTTCCAGCAAATCACAGACTTCATTTGACTGAATAATTTTAGCTCCCCCCGCCACCACCTGCTAAGATACTAATTTATCCTGATTTGCTCTGTGATCTTCCTGGCTGTCTTGGAAAGGCGCTAGCTGTTATTAAGCAAGCATCCCCTTTACTGTCATCTGGGTCGTCCTGGTTAAGGTTGGTCACATGAAAGACACTTGAAAACAACTCAGTCTCTGCAATTAGGAGCGTGGGTTCTCACCCTGCAACTCAGGGCTCGGGCTTAGATCAGTTCTATTTCCTCTTCCATGACATCTTAATATTTGTAAGGTTGTGCCTTCAAATTTTAAGTTCTGCTGGTCTTTCGTTACACTCAAGATTTGGTTTTCTGAACAATAGCTATCTATCATTTTGATGTTCCCTTTGGAACTTTTCCAAAGTAAGATTGATTGATTCTACATTTAAGTCCAATAATTCCAAATTTGATGAAAACATGTACTATATATTAATATTTTGCATAATATGGGTAGGTAAATTTTTATTTTTTATTTCTTACAATATTGATAATGCCATTTAAAACCAAATTAAGGTATTACAATATAGATCTAAATTAAATTTCTTTGCGATATAGTAATTTTCAGAGTAAGTGTAACCAACACTTAGAAAGTTCTAGTTATGTGTCAGATATCACCTTAGGAAAATTTCATTAATGAGTTGTTTTAATTTTCATACAACCCCTACAAGATTCTCACTGTTATTTTTTTTTAATTTTTTTATTCAATTGTGCGTGCGTGTGTGTGTGTGTGTGTGTGTGTGTGTGTGTGTAGAACCACGGGAACCACCACGTCTCCACCTCCTCTTGTTTACTCTGCCCGGGGATTCACAGGCTCCACCCTACCAGGACCAGAAACGCAGGTTACTGTCTGGCTCTAATAAAAATGGAGTGAGTGTCCACTGTGTGGCAGACTGAAGTCTAGGCAAGGAGTGGGGTGTTAGTGAATAAAATACTCCTACTTCAGAGAGCTTACTTGGAGTAGGAATGAGGTGAGAACAGTTGTAACAGTAAGTTTAATTAATGGATGGCATGCCGGGAGATGTCGGGCTCTGCGGAAGGAAGGGACATTGGGAACAACCAGATAAGAAGTGAAGACAAGTTACAGCTCCGATACCGTGGTCAGGACCGTTCCACTAGAAAGGCTAGACTTGAACTAGCTAGATTTGAAGAAGACAGGTTCACTCTGCTGAGATGTCGCAGGTAATTCCAGGAGGGCAAGGGAAGCATGGGCAAGAGATGAATCAGAGAGGGACAAGGGAACCAATGTGTGTGTTGGCTTCACAGACTTATAACGGGACGTTACTCCTGGTTTTTTGTTTGTTTGTTTGGTTTTTTGCTCTTTTTGTTTGTTTGTTTGTTTACTCTACAAGTGAGATGGTGGTAAAGTTCAAAGTTGGACTTGGTCTGTCTTACATTTACAAGGACCACTCTGGGTGCTGGATTGATGTGAGACTGTGGAATGGCAGAGGTAGGAAGAGAGAGGTGATTAGGAGACCACAGCTGTAATAGGCGAAAGGTAATGACGCCTATCATGGAAGGGGTGGTAGCGCTCAGATCTGATTGTATTCTGAAGGGAGGTGGGAGGATTTTCTTACCTATTGGATTTTGGTTGTGAGAAATCAGAGATCCAGAACTGACCAGCACACTTTTTGCTTTGGCAGACCACAGAGGGCCCTGGGGAAAGGTGTGGGTGAAGCAAATGTGAAGAAATTGGATCTGCTAAGGTTCAGGAAGCAGCTGGGTACTCAACTAACCAAGCAGGCAGTCCAAACAGAAAAGGACTGAATTCAGATAAAAGTGTTGGCTAGATAGTAAATTGTATCTGCAGACTTATATCGACCAGTGATATGTTTAAATTATAATTGGGTTCAATTGTTTTTAATCGTCACTGCTCATATCTAAAATTTCTCATAAAGTAAAAAAATTTAGTCTATGAAAGTATTTTCTTAAATAAATCGAGTATTTGTGAACTTTACATTTAACAGTCATAATGACATCATATGCCTTAGATATTTTTATTTCTCTTTTATAGTAATAAGTTGAACTGTGATAATGCCAAGTTCATACGTCGACCCTGTAACTCCTAGTATCTCAGAATCTGATAGTAGTTGGTCTTTAAATAGGATCTTTTTTTTCTTTTTTTTTTCACTCATACAAACTTGATAGGTACCCCTCCCTGGATTCCCTTGCTCCCTCCCCTTTTCCCTTTCCTTTCCCTTCCTCCCTCCCTTTCTCCCAGTGTCCCCCCCCCCAACATTCCTGGAGCATCCTTTAGTGTGCATGTCAAACTTTTCTCTGGGTCCTTCTCTCTGATGAGGTGTAAGAACTCAGTAGCATTGCCTAGAGCCCTTTCTTGTGTTCCCTTTAGTATAGGAACACTACTGTGGCTGTTAATCCCTTGCCTCTAAGGATCCTAGTGCCTGTGATCCCTGCTAGACTTTGTGGGGTCAATGATATGTTGGTCATTGTGCAGGTCACGCAAAGTCCTTAAATAGGTTCTTTAAAGAGATAATTAAGGTAAGTTGAGGTCATTTTGCCTAATTCGGGCCCTGATGCCACAGGACTGGTGTCCTTCTAAAAAGGAGAGCAGGCCTCAGAAGAGATCGCAAGAAGACCCTGGGAGACGACAGACATCTCAAGGCCAAGGACTGGAACTGCAGGAAGAAACAACTCTGAACACACCTGAATTCTTAACTTCTGGCCTTTTAGCACTGGAAGGAAAAACTGCTGTGTTCTTGGAGCCACCCAGTCTGTGACACAGTATATGAAAGCTCTACCAACCTAGTATGATTGATATATAATTGAACCTTAATTAATTCTGATAAGGTAGCTTTGGTTCTGCATTTTAATGGCTGTTAATTGTTCTTCCAGGTTCTCAGTGTTCTATAAGCCCTGACAGATGCTGGGTCTAAAATCCAAAGGGGACGGATGGCGGAGACACATAAAGAGGCTAACAGAAGACTTAGCAGTTTAGCTTTCCTTGCCGGATGTTGGGGTGTCCTCTCTCTTGATGTGTATCTATAGTGATAATACCCTTGTGTCTCTTTATTCTGCCTTTGCTCTTTCTTCCTGCCTGGGTGTTACTTTTCAGAGGGAGTTCTAAGAAACATCACTTTTTAGCTCCATTCCTTTCAGAATCAGGTTTTATCACAGTGTTTAATCTACCAAGCCCTCCGAAGGTCATTGTGATTTAATAGACTCCGAGTCTCTGCATGTAAGTGTACTCCTCTGTGAAAGATCCTGTCTTTGTAAATTTGTCATTGGGTTACATATTGTTAAATCGGTTGGTAGGAGAGTTAAGAATGCAACGAAAGATCTGCTAGTTGGGTGCAGCAAGTTTCTGCTTGTAAATTATTCACAGACAAGCAGATGTCGTCACCCGGTAATGGGCTAAATGCTATCGTTTGATCGGTGTTATAATTGATGAAAGACACCACGGACAGCTGGGATACATGCCCCAAATTGGTCTTATACAGAAAACTTGCCCCCAACTGCTAGTGACATCAGTTAGTCTTTAAATGTTAAGATAAAACACTACATTCACAGACACAGTAGATGCAGAGTGGAACAGTGGGTAGAAGCATGGCAGGGAACATCTCTGTGGGCATAAGCAAGGCTCTGCCTTGTCACTTTCAAAGTACTTCTTGGAACCTGGTACCCAGTCAGCCAGTGATTTTCATCTGCAGAAAAAAATAGATCTGAGATTGTTGGTTTGTTTGTTTGTTTTTTCTCCTTAGGAGGATGAATTTAATTGTCACCTTGGTAAGATGTGGACTCACTTAAGAGGCAAAATTCTAGGCTTATCTTAAAGCACTTTCTCCATTAAGCTAACTGAGGTAGAAAGACCCATCCTAAATGTGGGCAGTACCATTCCATGAACTGGAGTCCTAAACTGAAACAAACAAACAAACAAACAAGGAGAAAGTGAGCGGAGCACCAGCATTCATCTCTCTGCTTCCTGACAGTGGACACAACTTGACCAATTACCTTAAATTCCTGCTGCCATGTCTTCCCCACCACGATGAATTGTATCACTCCTAAACTATGAGGCACGATAAATCCTCCCTCTTAGAAGTTGCTTCTTAATACCTACAGTAATTGCAAAGATTATACACAGGAGGGAAGGGGAAGGAGGACCCCCCCCAGAAACAAGGAGAGAGGGGATCATGCAACAGCAGAGAAAATAGGCCCCATCAAGGACTGCAAGTAAGTAATGGGACATCTGGTTAAGCTCACGGACTTTCCTTCGTGGTCACTTGCAACTGAGGGGGTTCGATCTCACCAGTCAGGGAGGGCACAGAGTCTGGTAGATAGATGGTAACCATCCTGCAACTGGGAGACTGACTCCCCCTCTCACCACAGTCTCCTACTCTTATTCCATCGACCTTTGAATCTACTTTTATAGTAGACTCTATTTTAACAGCCTTTTATCTCTCTCTGGCTAAGAGTTGAAATCCAATACCCATCAGGATGGAGCCAAGGGCAGTGCAGAAACAGCAAAACTGGAAGAAAAAAAAAAAAACAACAAACCATAATTCAGAATATCAGAGACCCTACATTAATCACCAGGAACCAGGCCAGCCTAATCTCGCCCCATCCTAAAGCTCAGGGAAATTTGCGGAAGAAGGGGAGGTAAGATTGTAAGAGCCTAAAGATGGGGAGGAGCAACTATATGCAAGATACTCCACACAAGTTAGGGCTGAAGTAATCATAATAGGAATTTGTATGACCCACGCAATGACTGACATATCAATGATCCCCCAAAGTCTAGCATGGATCACAGGCACTAGGATCCTTAGAGGCAAGGGATTAACAGTCACAATAGTGTTCCCATATTAAAGGGAGCACAAGAAAGGGTTCTAGGCAATGCTACTGAGTCCTTACACCTCATTAGAGTGGAGAATGCAGAGAAACTTGACATTCACACTAAAGGATGCTCCAGGGATTGGGAGGGAAGAGGGGCACTGGGCAAAAGGGGAGTGAAAGGAAGGGGAAAAGGGGGGAGGGTGCAAGGGGGTCCGGGGAGGGATGGAGGGAGGGGACTGGTGTACTTATTAAGTTTGTATGAGTGGGAAAATAAAAAATAAAAAAAAGAAGTTGCTTCTTGTCAGGTTTTTGAAAATTTTTTATTATTATTTATTATTTATTCAATTGTGCGTGTATGCATGTGTGTGCGCGTGTGTATATGTGTGTGTGTGTGTGTGTGTGTGTGTGTGTGTGTGTGTGTAGAACCACGGACGAATTCGGGAACCACCATGGATGCCTCCACCTCCTTGTTTACTCTGCCCCGGGATTCACAGGCTCCACCCTACCAGGACCAGAAACACAGGCCGCCTCCGCTTCTACCCGGCAGTCTATACGTGGGGTCTAGGATCCGAACTCAGGACCTTCCACCTGCAAGGCAGAGGCTTAACCCCTGAGCCACCTCTGCAGCCCTCTTGTCAGGTTTTTGATCACAGCACAATGAGGAAGGTAACTGATCCAAGCAGGTTCTTGTAACAGGTGGAGGAGAAGAAACTAAAATGTAAGCATCACAGAGGCAAAATGAAAGGCCCCAGGTCAGAATCAAGTTTAAGAAGTGTGGAGAATCTCTGCTCTGTGGGTCTCCACACACACACAGATGTTCTAGTATTTTCTGGGTACTTTCACTTCCTGTGCTTCTACTGCAAACCCCAGTCCAAACATATGCTGCACAGGCCCCTCACAGCTTTCATATTCTCTTCAGAACAGTGAGGGGTTGGGGTCCTTCAAACACTGCTTTGGAAGGTGGAAAAAAGTAGAAAACAAGGCAGTATATGTAAACTTCAACAAATTAATATTTTTAAATTTTATTTTATTATAGTTTACACATAGTAATTGTACAAATTTATGGACTACAACATGATATATGCAATACCTGTATACATTGTAAAATGACCAAATAAGGATAGTACATATATCCATAAACTCAAATGTTGTTTATTGTTTCTTTCTGGCAAAACATTCATCTTCCTCCTTTACTGCTATTTTTAAATAGATATCACACTGTTACTGATTAGGGGCCAGGGATATAGCTCAGTGGCAAAGCACTTGCCTAATATGAATAAATCTTAGGTTTGATTCCCAGCATCACTTAAAATTGCCTTAAACAGCTTTGATTGTGTATATTCACCCTAGTGTGAATGAGAACAACAGCTCTTGTTTCTTTAATTTTATTCTAATGGAGGCCTACTTTCAAAGACTAAGCTTCTATGCCAAAAACAGGGTTACTTGGGGGGAAGCTTCTTTTTTTTTTTAACTATTGTTTTTATTGTTTTAACTATATTTTTTTAACTGATTGTTGGTTCGTGTGTGTGTGTGTGTGTGTGTGTGTGTGTGTAGGCCAGAGGTCAATGTAAGGTATCTTTCTCAATCATTCTCTGCCTTAAGTCAGCATGTCTCTGGAACCCCTATTTGACTAGACTGACTGGCCAGCAATTCCCAATGATCCTCCTGTCTGCTCTTCCAGTGACTTGTGTGTGTGTGTGTGTGTGTGTGTGTGTGTGTATTCTGGGAACGGAACTCAAATCTCCATGCTGATGTAACAAGTAATTCACCAGCTGAAGTCATCTCCCCAGGTCTCATACAGGTTTCAGAATTTTTTTTTTATGTGCATGAGTATACTGCATGAGGGTGGGTGTACATGTGTAGTGTGTGTGCCTGTGGAGCCCCAAGAGTGACATCAGGAATCATCGTGCATTGCTCTTCTACCTATTGCTTTGTTCTGGGGGTTACCCCAAATATCATGATTTGCAATGTTGCACCCCACAGGGGTGCAGTATTTGGAAATGCCATGGCGCCTTGATGGAACCTTGATGGAATGAGGCAGTCACAGGGGATGGGTCTTGAGGTTGGTTAACCCCGCCCTGCTTGAGGTGGTGAGTCTGCTCTTGAACTTGCAGGCAGTAGTTCTCAGCCTCCACGAAGGACTTAACTTAGACTACTGTCAGCTTCTGCCAGCCATCCATGTCTTTTCCACCTTGAAGGACTGTATCTCCCCTCTGGAAGGAACCATAATCTGAATAAATCCCCCTTTCTCCCTTAAGTTGCTTGACTTTGGGTGTTCTATCATTAACAATAGAGAAGAGTAACTGGTAGACCAAGCCCTGTTTTCCAGGGCCAGAATTATAGGCTGCCACGATATCTGCCCAGCATTTTTACGTGTGATCTAGGAATCTTTTGGTTGAAAGGCAAAGGCTTTAACGACGGAGCCATCTCTCCAACTTCTCATGCAGGCTCTTTGGTTTATCTTTGAAGGACATATTTACCCTCAAGATCCAGAAGGCCTACAGAAATGAAGCCCCTTTCTCTGGCCTAACTGAAGCGCTCCTCCAACTTCTAATTCCAAATTTGACAGCTAGGCTCTTTCTGCTGCTGGTTGACCTCTCCAAACGCTGTCTTTGATGGGTCCTCTCCCTTTATATGCTGAAAGGGTCTCTGAGCCCACACAAGATACTTACATACTACAGGGTATCTGCGTATCTACACTCATGATAATTATGCACCACAACTTCAGATCTCATCTACAAGCCCCAACAAATGTGGAGAGGTGCAGAGGAAAGAAAAATTCCAAAACATCTCCGTTAGGAAAAGTCAGGGCCACCCAAGAAAAAGGAGATTTCCTGCCTTTCAACTCTGCCCAGGTGCCTTCTGCATTTATGATATTTGAGCTGGTAATCTGAGGACTGAAACTGAGACGCTGTGTCTTTAAAGTGGTTGCAGGAATCTGGAAAACAAGTAGCAACTCCATTTTAATGGTTTTTCCTGGGCAGACGGCCAGCGCCCCACTGGGACAGGCTGTCCTGCGCCACCAAATCCCCCTCCTCTGAAGGAAGATGTTCTCTTTGGGACTGTGATTTCCCTCTTGGGAACTGGGTTGTAAACCGAAGCTTGGTCCCCTCCTCCACCCCTCATGTTTGCTTTGCAACACCTTTTTGGATCTGTCAGTGGTGCACAGGTGCCAAGTGGTTTCCTGTTCTGACCTCCATCGTTTCTCCTTTGATGCCACACCCATATTTGTCATGGGCTTGAACTTGCCATTGTCCAAACATGAGCTACTGAACTGAAGACTCCACTTTATGATTTGAGGCAGGTGGTTCCCACCCCCTCTAAGGAAATGTATCTGATTTGAGTCTTGTTTTGGTTTGTCATTGTGCTTGAATGTAATGTTCTTAGATTGATCATCCTCTGCACTCCCTTAGCTTTGGTTTCCATCAGTCACGCCCTGTTCAAAAGCTCTTTATGTTATTCATGGTCCAAGTAAATAATATTTTAAATAGACAAGGACCATGTCTTTGAAATGGTTGGGGACTTTCAGCTGACTTGAGTAGGAAGAAATATTTTCACATAATTAGTAGGCTTCTCTTGAAAAGAAGGATAAATAAAATATTCTTGAGGCTTCT
Source organism: Typhlomys cinereus (assembly GCA_023101885.1). Lineage (NCBI taxonomy): Eukaryota > Metazoa > Chordata > Mammalia > Rodentia > Platacanthomyidae > Typhlomys > Typhlomys cinereus. The sequence goes on from JALPQD010000401.1 coordinate 1,645,116, forward strand.
TGGAAGTTTGCATGTGTTTTAGGATTGGTTTTGGTTTCCTCCCAGTCTGGCACTTTAATCTTTTACCATTTACTGACTCAATTTATTCTGTGTGTCGAAAAGAAAATGGCAACATGGGAATCAAGCAGAACTAGTGGACAATATTAGTCTGAGCCTTATTCCTTCTTTACCAGACCATGAGGGGAGAAGAGAGAACAACGATTCCCTTTCTTCTACAGAATAGAATATCTTCTGTGTGAACATCTCAGTCACTGCAAATTCTGTTTAAAAATTAGTATATTTATAGTGTGCATGCATACACCTATGTGTATGTGTGTGTGCACGCGCATGTACCATGACCCACTTGTGGGAATCAGAAGACAACTTTCAGGAGTGGTTCTGTCCTATCACGTGGGTTCCAGGGACCCACCTCTGGTTGTCAAGCTTGGCAGTAAGCATCTGCAGCCAAGCCATCTCTCCAGTTGCATGTAAATTCTTTGTCATATGTGTCTTTTCAACTTTGTAAATTTCATTTTAAATAAAGCCAATGTCTTTGATTTGTTTTCTGTTCAGTGTGTAAAAGGAAAAACTATGTACTCAGTCCCTTACTGGAGCTTTTGCCATTTTAAACTTTCTTCGCTACCCAAATTATAACTGCTCTCTCTATGGGTCTTGACAATAATTTCTAAATTAGCCCTGTCTGAACTTGTGTTTCATAATCTCAGGCATTTAATTGTAAGTGTCATAGATTCCTAGCATTTCCAGTCCAGGTGTCGGGTTAAAATGACAGTTTGACATTCTCATTGCGTAGGTCATTTTTGTCATTTGCAATGCCAGAAGCAAGGTAATTAATCTTGCTTTCTCACGGAGGGGCCGAAGCAGCGACTCTGAATGTTACATTTCACATATCCGGACAATGATGCATGTTTTACTGGTGGCTTGTCTGCTACATTGCTTGCCTCAAAGGAAACTCTGGTTAGAAAGCGACACAGTAGAAAGCAACAGAGCAGGTCTACCAAAAGTAGTGTCGCCAAAACTAATGAACAGTCCTGTCTGTTGAGATGCTTACTTTATGCAATTTTTGGAAAGGAAGCAGAAACCATGGTTTTAGATTGAATGAAGAAAGATGATGCTCTGAAGGAAATCCGATACATAAAGTGTTTAAAGAACAGTTTGGAGTGGAGAGTCACGTTCTTCTTCCTACGGATTGCTTCCCAAGGCTCCCAGCTGGTCTACAGCCAACAGGAGTCTGGATATGGCACAGGGAAAGTGATTGGCAAATCTGATTTCTACACACTGACTCTGGACCTTTCACAGATAACATTTGTCAGTAATTCTCAAATATTTTCCAGGGATCGGAAGGCTCATGTTTTTTCCAGGGGAATTTTGCATGAGGCTTGAATAAGCAACTAGTGGACTGATTGCCTTAGGAGCAAAGAATTCAGAACACAGAGAAAGGAGTTGTTGGAGGGGTGTTTGTATCCTGGAAGAGAAGTAACACCAGTCATTGCTACAGACTGTACTTGGTGCCCCTCTTCTGACTACTTTTGAGTTTATCAGTTCCGTGTCTTTGTGTGGGTGGTACCCACTGATCATGTCTCTTTTGTCTCAGTTTTTCATGTTCACCATTCTAGCAAGTCATGTTCATGAAAGTTTTATTGTACACCTGTCTGCTAGACTCTCTATTCTAGAACATTTTTTTAATCAAGCTACCACCCGTGTGTGCGAGTTTCTTTATTAAGTCACGTCCTGGTCCCCTTCCTGAGATTTTTCCATATTGAATTGAATTTTCAAACTCTCGAATTTTCTTAAATGATAGTTTACATGGCACGTGCCTACCCTTGATCTGAAAGGGAATCAAGTATCTCTTTGGGAGAACTTTTAAGGAAAACATAGAGCAATGATGATTGGTAAGACAGAAAACAGTTTTCCAAATGCTTCAACAGAATTACTTATGTCATAGAATCAATTAATTACTATCTTTTTTAAAAAATTATTTATTATTTATTATTTATCCAATTGTGCGTGTATGCATGTGTGCATGTATATGTGTGTAGCACCATGGACGAATTTAGGAACCTACCATGGACTGCCTCCACCTCCTCCTTGTTTTCTCTGCCCCGGAATTCACAGGCTCTGCCCTACCAGGACCAGAAACACAGGCCGTCCCCTGCTCCCCCCCCCCCAGCATCTATAAGTGGGGCCTAGGATCCGAACTCAGGACCTTCGCCTACAAGGCAGCAGCTTAATCCCTGAGCCACCTCTCTAGCCCCTAATTACTATCATTTTAAAGTGCAGAAAAATTCCCCACTTCTCACAGTTCCACCTTTAAAAGTACACTTTGAATGATGTACATTGCACAGAATTTAAAATAAATTAGTTGCTAGTTTTCTGATCAAATGCATTTAGTATTGTTTACTATGAGCTAAGAGAAATTGATGACCAATTTTACAATGTTCTCTGGTCGGAATTAATGCTCTCAAGTAAAATACATTTCAGACTTTCATTAGGCCCCATGTACTAGTTAGATACAAGTGTCAACTTGACAGCTAGAAACTGTGCCTTTAGGCAACCTGTATGAAATTATCTAATTGATGTGGGAAAAAACAGCCCATAGTGGGTGGGGCCACTCCCTGGGTAGATAACATGGAGAGAGCTGTGTTCAGTATTTTGCAGACTAGCAAGTCAGAAGGTGTGTTCCTCACTCAGCTCTTCTGTGAGATACAGTGTGGATACAGTATGGTCAGTTTCCTCTATTCCTCATGTTGCTATGAATTCTCCTGCCATCTGATGAACTGTCACTGAGAATCAGAGTTGAACTGCTTGCTCTGTTTAAGGCCTATATTTATTCATCAACTAGAAGATGAAAGTAACACAGTCCCACCAGCCTAAGAAACATTGTAGAGATCCTACCATCTGCCATCACCAGGAAGAACTGCACGTGACTGCAATTTGCACATAATGAAGGTACGTTCCGCATTCCTAGAATGTTATGGTTTCATGGGTGCCCTTCAAAGCCCCGGGTGTTAAAGGCCTGATTTTAACGATGGTGCTATTGAGGGATCATGGAACTTTAGGGAGATGGAACCTTAGGCAAATTCCTTAGGTTGGGAGCAAACTCTTCCAGGGGACCATAGGCATCTGTTCTTTTCCTCCTTCCTCTCTGTCTTTGTCCAGACTGAGGATATGAGTGCTTTACTGTGCTTCATATTCCAACCATAATGTGCCATCCTTACCAGCAGTTCAAAGTGAGACGCCTCAAAGTCTTGGACCAGAACTTCTAGAACCATGAGTTAAATAACCCTTGTCTATTTGTCGGTTAATTGTCCTGATAGTAGCATGAAGTAGACCAATGCAGATGTCTTTGGGGCTTTCCATGCCCATGACCACTTCTGTGTTGTATGGAGCGAAGCAGAGGCAGTGAGTGAAGCCTACAGCCACTTGAGTCTCTGGAGGTAAGTAAAGGCAGAGGACAGATGGCCTTGGGTGGCTATCCACAGATGACAGAGCCCTCTGTAGGAAACAGTAGGTGAATTCTACCTAGGGCATCAGTGATATTTCTTTTTTTTAATTTTTATTATTATTATTATTTATTCAACTGTGTGCATATGCGTGTGTATGTGCGCGCGCGTGTGTCTATGTGTAGAACCACGGACGAATTCGCGAACCACCATGGACGCCTCCACCTCCTTCTGCCCCAGGATTCACAGGCTCCACCCTACCAGGACCAGAAGCGCAGGCCGCCTCCACTTCCGCCTGGCGTCTATACGTGGGATCTGGGATCCGAACTCAGGACCTTCCACCTGCAAGGCGGAGGCTTAACCCCTGAGCCACCTCTCCAGCCCATCAGTGGTATTTCTACAACAGAGTTCCTCTCTAATCTTTCTGCCAAGGTTCATGGAAGGCCAATTGTGCCACTAATGGTGATGTTTGGTTTATGTAGGTTCACTCTTGCCCTTGCCCCAAACATCCTAGAAGGAAGTGACTGAATCAAGCAGATCACTCCTGGCATGGATCAGAAGCCTTATCGGATCACAACAGGAAAAGGTTAGCTTTGCCTATGCATAGCACTTTAACACCCTTGACACAGAAACATTCGAGTTTAACTTTGTAGTTTGTAAGTGGGGTTTCTGAAAAGGGCTCCTCATCTTTGGAAGACTCGCCACTTGGGTAGCACGGACTAAGCCCTCTATCTGCTCATCTCTCTCAATCTAATGTGCCACATGTTTTAACCACTGAGGCACCTCCTCAGCTCCACCTTAAGGACTGTGCTGTGCTACTTCATGGTCAATGTTTTTAAAATATGTTTTACCACATATGTTTACCACAACATTGAGATGGGAGATTAGTTCAGTAACCCAAAGACTATGACTTCCAAACATCTATGTCCAAACGCTTCTTGTTTTTAATAAGGTGTCGTCCTTCATATTGGCTTAATTTGTTCTATAGCCGATTAATACCAATCTGATCAAAAATATGAGAATATCCCTCAGAATTTAAATGGAAGCCTAATTAATGTTTACTACTTCTTACTGAGTAGAGAGAAAAACAATGGAGAAAGTAGTCCCATGACTTTGCTTCCAAGATGAGCAAAGCAATGGTCTCTAGATTCTAAGGTTTTACCAGTTATTGAGAGTCCAAGTAAAAATTGAGGTCTCCGCTTTGTACTTGGAAGGAATAATAGAAGAGGGAGCTCTGAGTTAAGTGGTAGTGGTTGTGGGTGGGAAGACGCCTTCCTTTGAATGTTTGCGAGACACATCTTACTATCTTTTCCAGATAGAAGAGCATCTTGGAAGGAGCCCACCTCGATATCAACACCTCATTTTTCATGTGTGGACCAGTGTGGAAGAGAGGGTGACACCCTTGTAGTAAAGAAAAACCAGCTTATGTCCTCTTGCAGGAATTAGACTGCCTTTCTAAGACTACCTGTATTACCAGCTAATTTTGCATTGCAATAGTCAACATACTGGACAGAAACATTTGGAATGTAAGTTTTCAAAGGATTACTTTACGATCCTCTGACTTTTATAGAAATCCATTGCAACAGCTCCATTTTCTGCTCTAATTTTATTAATTTGGTTTGTCCTCTGTGTCTTTTGGTTAGTTTCATTAGGGTCTGTCAGTCTCATTTATCTTTATGGAGAACCGTGTTGTTTTTTTAAATTTCTGTATTGTTCTTTCAGTCTTTGACTAATTTCTTCTCTGGTTGTTATTATTTTTTGTATCTACTGCTCTTGCATTTTTTTCTTCTTATTTTTGTCCAGAAGCCTAATGTACGTTGTTAGGTTATCTGAGCGCAATCTGATTCTTAATATAAGCATGTTTAGCTGTAAATGTCCCTCTCAGAACTTCCTTAGCAATTCTGGTATGGTGTCCAGCCATTTTTATTTGAATTTATTTTTCCATCTTTCATGTGTATATATGCACAATCACAGGGAGGAACACTGGTTGGGAAGGAGACAGAAGGCTGGAGGGAAGGAGAAGAGAAGGATGGATGAAGAGGGGGAGAGGACTAGATGGGGAAGGGAAAGGAGGGTGGTCAGAAGACACTGTATAAGTATTGAATTACCAAAGAGCAAAATTAATCAATAAAAAAATGAAGAAAAATTTAAAAAGGTATATTTGAAATTGATTAAAGCTCCTAACATAACACCAATGATCATAAAACAGAAAATGGAAAAACGAATGTAGAATGTGCTTTGAAGTTCAAATTTTCTAGGATAAATGTTGAAGTAGTAAATAAATCTGATATAAAGGAAGGAAGCAGGGAAAGGGAAAAAACTGGAAAAAAGCAAGGTTAAATAAAGCAGGAAGAAAAGAGCGGGGAAGATTGTTACAGAGGAGAAGAGAACAACAAGGCATCAGAGAACATTAAAAACAGCTTCCCAATAACCCGGAAGCTCTAAAACAAAATGAAGTAAATGTGAGGAGGGAATAAGACATAGCAGAAGAGCTAAAAAAAAAAAACCGTAAGATAGAGTTAAAGTACTACTGGAACTTTAGTGTATGGAAAAAAGAAGTGGAAACCTAGAAGACAAAAGAAAAAAGAAGTGAAAAGAATGAAAAAAGTATGCTCAGTGATGAAGGCATATGTAAACAAAATTAGATTAGAGAGCAACGCAAATGAATATGTGAAATTAAATATGCCTTTTAAAACATGCAGTAAAGTGAAAAGACCCTTTCAGATGAGGCTTCTGCCTTCCTTGAATACTGGCAGCTTCTCGCGGGGACCTGTGTTTGGCTTGACTTACGCTGGGTGTATGGCCTCCTGTCTCTTACTCAGCACCTTGGGGCTTTTTATCATTGCATTTGTGAGTTTCTGAAGCTCTTTCTGTCTTTGAAATGCAGTTAGTTCTTCTCTAGACTCTTTCCTTAACTGGGTCACCTGGAGGCAGCTTCTAATCCACCATCAAAAGTCCAACATCTAGAATTATGACAAAGAGAGAGCAATCAATAAAACATGTATATTCTGTCATTATCAGCACTAATTTTCTAATTTAAAATAAAATTTTATCTTCAAATTATTACATTATTTTGCTGTCTTTGCTTTTACTGAAGTAAAACTTACATAGCATAAGATTATTTTAAAGCACACAGTCCATTGGTATCTAGAACATTCATAGTGTTATACAACCTTTATCTATCTTTATTTAGTCCTACATATCTTCATCACCTCCCTCCAAAAAGCTGGTATTCATTAAGCGATGTTTCAGAATTTCCTAACTCAGTCTAGCCCCAAACTGTGGCAACCACTAATATTTCTGCTTCTGTATGATTATCTATTTTGTGTACTTTGTAGGAAAGGAAATATAGAATGTGCCACTTTGTGTCTGGTTTCACTTGTTATTTTAAACATCAAAAAGTAGGTAAAGTTAAAAATAACGAACAGGAAAATTATTAATTCCTCACTCAATGATCTCTATGTCAGAAGCCCAAACATAAAGGGCTTGAATGGAGGAAAGACTGATTTTGCTCATGCATTCAGTGGATTCAGTTTCTGATGATTTGGCCCCAGGTATTAGAACGGATATTATGGCAATGGAAGAAGGATCGCACCAAAGCAAAACTGAAACCCAGCAGTGTAAGTCCCATCACTTCATGCCCATCGTCTGGAGCACATCGTGGAGTGAGTTCCGACAGGCTCAGACAGCTCTGCCTCTATGGCCTTGTCACTTGCCACGCACATGGTCCACTCTCGAAACTGGCTACTCTCATTGGTTGTAGGCTTCCCTGGCAGATGCTCAGTGTTCTTGACATCGGCAACAGCTTGAACTCTCTGTCGTAACTTGTGTTCTCACCCACAGGCTGCATGCATGCTCCTATCAATGGCTGCCTTCACCAACTCTGACCCTGGTTTGTGCTGCCCAGCCTCCCGGGCAGAAGTCCCCGTGGCCTCACAGCTCCTGCATCCTGCGTGGCAGCTAAACCAGCACCACATGGACAGCATTAAGATGTGCCAAAAGTTGAAGCGAGAGCTGTGTCCCTTGGGACCATGGCTGAAATGGCCTATGAGGGGCTATGTCAATCAACAGAGTGAAATGAATTATTGGGAAACCAACTTTTAAAATGGATCTTAGAGAGTCACTCTTTTCTCAAAGTAAAGAATTCCAGTTTAATTTACTCTTCTATACCTTTCAGTCTGCCACGGATGGGGTCTGGAAATTTCCTGAAATGTCATGAAAACCACCTTGAATCTACTATTGTGCTCTTCATCAAGAAAGAGTTCTGAAATAATTGCACATGAAACTGAAAGAGAATTGACTAGTAACCCAGGTAGCAAGAAACTTTGCACAATTCTAAAGAATTGTGGGGACTGAGGTAAGGCCAGAACAATTTGAATCATTGCCGGGTAGCAATAAAGAAGCATAACCACAAATTTGTGTTTCAGAGGGTCAACGTTTCTCTCTCAACCTACCCTTCTTTCCACTAGAATGAAGTCAAAGTGTCAGGAGGCTGGAGGATGTGAGGGAAAACACAGTGCCTGGTAGCTGTTGTTGGCTGGGTCGCCTGAGTCGGGGAGGCTATTTTAGGATTCCCTTTGAAAGCACAGATGACAGGAGACAGGAAGCAGACAAAAGTCATTGACTAACAACACACCTAGACAGGTGGAAAAGAAGAAATGGATGTTTTCCATGTAAGATGGAACATAGTGTTTTAATAGTTGATCCTCATACTGTGACCATCACAGTATAATCCCCTGTACAGTACAGTTTGATTACTAAATTCTCAGCTGGTCTTTATGAATAAGATTTAGAATCACTCCATCTGATTGAGTGCGATAAACTATACTCAGAGAAACACTCGGAGGATATGGAACCTTTCATCTTGGACTATAGGTCTCATCATCTTGCCACTTAAGACAAAGACATAGGTAACTCTTATGTTCAGCCGCTGCTTAAGAAACAGTTCAAAATGGAATAGGAACTATTCAGAGTTTAATTTGATGCTGCTAGTCGACTAGCAGGACACTAATTTGTCCATCCCGGTCCAGTTGTAGCCATGAAAGGCTCACCTCCTAAGAATCCTCAGTGAGACAAATCTGGAGAGTTGGTAAGGCAGTGAATTTTAGATATCAACTTGACAGGTGAGAACTGGGTCTATGGAGAATTACTTAAAGGCAAGCTTGTAAGGAAATTATCTAATAGATGTGGGAAGACCCAACACATAGTGGGAGGAACCATTCCCTGGACAGGTGAAAAAGATAGAGAACTAGTTGGTAAATTGGCAGACTGGCAAGCTAGAGTACACCCGTGTCTCAGCTCTTCTTGTATGTGGATATGATATGACCATTTCCTTTGGTCTCTGCTGATAACTCTTTTGCCATGATGATCAGTGTGGCTAGAATCCTTGTTCCCTTGAGTTGTTTGGGTCTTATATTCATAAAACCACCTATAGAGTGACTAAGACAGTTGGTTGCCTTCCCTCCCATTAATATGGTGATTTCCATATAAGCAGCTTTCTTGTGAATAATACTTAATTTCTGAATTATAGAAGGACTTTAAAGTATATGTTTCTTGCTGTTTTGGGTTCCAGATACCCGTAACCCTCAACACATCCATAACATACTAATGCTGGGAGATTTTACCAAAAACTCTCTAAAAGACCTTGAAGGTCATGGCTCATAATTAATGATTCAGTCACAACCATTTTGATTAATACTTAGAAAACTGAGACTTAGGGTAGAACAACTAGAAAGTTTCTGAGCTGTGCCTGATGTGGAGACTGTCTACAGAGTATTGAGATCCAGCTGCTCGAAAAGTCCCATTGGCAGCACTGTTGATCTTAGAAAAGGAAGGGACCTCTTTGGGCCGAGAGTGGGAAAGATGTCCCTCTCAATTTATAGTTGTATCTCCTTGGAGACTTTGAGAATTCTTATAGCCTCTAAACATCTTTGATCTCCAGAACAGGCTAAATGGACCTCCTTGATTTTCTCAAAATTGTAGTATTTATTTATGTTTCTGTCATATCTGCAGACATATATTCTGTGGGTTTCCTCTAGTGTGTTTCCTCAGCTGCAGTTCCCTAATTTATTCTGCCAGGCTCAGCATGTCCTTGACATACCAAGCCATTAAGTTGAAATCAGAAAAGTTCTGTGAGGTCTCCACATTCTTTTCTCTGATTATCAGACCCTACATGAGCTGAAAATAAAATTGCTGTCTGGAAGAGGAAAAAAAAATAATTGGTCTAAGTGGTCATGGAAAAGTCTAAACAGAAGATTGTCTTTCTCTCTCCACTTGTGGTGATTTATTTTCCTGGTTTTATGAGACTTTAATGAGGAAACTTTATCTGTATGCCTGGTAATTATCAACCAAATTCCCATTTCCTGTCAGAAAATTCAAAATAAGTAAAACAAAATGGCGGAATGGGGAGTGCCTTTGACCTCTGACCTGTATGGCTAAGGAGTAAGTAACTCAGTACCACACAGCATATGTGACCAGGAAATGTGTCTGGGATTTTGCTCATGGGTTACCACATTCACTTTAGGATGAGTCTGCAGGGGTGCACAATATGTAGATCCTCTCGGATGCTAAACGAAGGAGGAGTTGCTCTGGACAAAGGAGTTTGTGATTTTCCTTTCGATGATCTAATGTTAATTTCTGGGGGGGTGACTGAGGTACACCAGAAGTAAGAGTCAGACAAGGTGCTATAAAGTTTGAATTTTAGAAAGTGTGTGTGTGTGTGTGTGTGTGTGTGATGTGTGTATATATATATATGTTTTTTCTACTATCAATTGTATCTTTGCCCACGAATAAAATTGTTACTATAATTTAGGTCACAAAGTAAAGTTTCCATAGCCGTTGACTGAAGATTTAGATGTTGGTGACAATCGGTGTAGTGGTAAGATTCAAACTGAGATATTGTTCCTATCTTTGTGGATGTCCCTGGTACCTTTAGATAAGAAATCAAGACTAGGAGAGATTCCAGGGAGCCCACTGGGAAGCGGGAAAACTTCAGAATTGTAGGACACCACAGCATCCAGCTCAGCCAAGAAGTCAGAACACATCTGAATCTTTCACTTCCGTCCTGGCTTAGTTGGTGAAGGTGAGAATCTTTTTTTTTTTTTATTTCCTACACTTTTCTCTGGCTGTAAAATGTGTCATGTTCTCAAATTTACCTCTGCCTGCTCTGTCATTCTAAAGGAAAGCTGGCTAATATTTAATTGTATCTTTCTTGATATCTGGGCCAGTGATAAAAGAAGCTAAATAGTCAGACTACCTTGAGTTCAAGGAACACTTTTCAATCATGTACTTTGAAGGTACTACAGGTGGGACTGGATAGTTTTGTGTCAAACATAAGGTCTTCTCCAGGAGTAAGTGGGATGGCCCAAGCTTGCTCCCTTGCCTCCACTGAACCTCTGTGTGCTTCTGCACAGTCTGTCTGTTCTGTTCTTCTGTACTGGGGCCCGGGGGAAGCAGGACATTGGGAAACATAGCCTGTGATACAGCATGAAAAGCATCACGAGCTCCAGATACTGTTTAGTTTTTATTAGCTTTGCAGTAACTAATTAGCTTTTTCCCTTTGGCTCCTGCTCTATATCGTAGGAAGGTTTATGTCTGGCTCTCTGGACTGAGGAGTGAGCTGGGCCAGACCTGCCTTTCCTTGATCTCTCCTGAGGACCATGTTACAATGAGGTCACCTTGCTCTGATAACAGTTAAGAAGGGACTCTTGGCACATCAGTATTATCTAGACAGAAGGCACTCCAAGATCAAGAGACTTATAAATTAAGACCCAGACAATATACTGATCTAGAGCAGACCCATCCAATGGAAAGATAATGCAAAGTCACATAAGTAATTTCGGTTCTTCAGGTTGGCATATTTAGAAAAGGAGAAACAAATGGGTGGATTTAACTTTAATACATCGTATTTAGAACAGTTCTCCTAAAATTGTTGTTTCTCCCTAGTCAATATAACAACACAAATGAAATATTGTATATCCATATACTATACTAAGCTCTTGGAATCTGTTTTGAATTTACACATAAATTAAATTTCAGTTCCTATTAGTGATATTTTAAATGTTCAATAGCCACATGTGACTGGTAGATCCCTTATAATACAGCCTGAATATAGAATATTTATTTCAACCAACTGCATAACCTCATATAATTTCCATCATTGCCCTGGGTACATAGGTGACCGTATATAGAGTCTGTCTCAGGAATTCTGTGGTCTCCATACTTTCTGTTGTTGTATTTTCCCCCACAAAATTCAGAACTGCTGTTCAAATTCAGGCAACTTCAGCTCTTTTCCATCTTCAGCAAATGACCTATCAGTTCATTACAAACCTTCTGATGGTAAAGCTAAAGCCATTTTTCAGAGCTTGATATGATGAAAAAATCTGACTTGTTGAAACAGATTCCTCAGAGAAACTCGAGAGCTCCTGATGTTAGTTCCTACAGGTGAGGCAGAAGTGCGCCTTGGATCCAGATCACGGTGAGTTCTCATAAATCCCAAAGTCTGAGCACACGTCTCAGCCCCCCAAACAACCTATAAGGGTTTTGCCAGAAGCTCCTGGCTTGCTTCACTCAGGCCTTGATTCAGCTTTAGAAACAGAGGATGCATGCTCCAAAGGCAAGGAACCTTCTCAGATGCTACTGATGGGTCCCGGCTCCACATGCTGCCTCTCAGTCACTTGCATTTGGAGACCTATATAACACCCTGAACAACTGAGAAGCCACTTCGTGCGGTATTTTTAAGACTCAAAGGCTCCTTTTGGACTTCTTCCCTCTATTTTTGTGTATGCTAAGATTGTTCTCCATGCACAACACCTCATACTTATACAACTTATTTTCTCTTGGATTTTTTTTGGATATTTATAAACATTTCCTCATTAATCTTTGTTGCACCCCTGAAAAGTAAATAACAAGTGAGAGAGGCATGTGCCAGCTGACTTGGGGGGAACGTCGAGGTGTAAAGTAGAAAGTTAAAGTGTCTCTCTTTTTGGTTGTATACTTGTCTATTTGCTTCTTTACCCACCAAATCTGTGGTGGTCATAGAAACTCACTTGGAAGTATTTCTGGCGAAACATTTTACTAAAGACGCTGTGAGTTGTCTATTTCCTGTTCAGGTGAAGGGAAGCAATAGGATTTCTTGATGGCTATGTTGGGAGCCTTCTGGTGGAAGGCATAGTCTTCCATTTCACACTACTTGGACCATGTTATCTTTTGGACAGCGTGAATCTATAGCTCCCAATTCCTTGGAGTCGAGTGCCAACCCTTTGAAATGAAAGCTGAGGACTTGCCTCTTCTGTGTGTATTGGCTGCCTAGTTAAGCTAACAGACCATAATTCACTTGGGCTGTGGCTACAGTAGGCTTGGAGAAGGTAGCATGTCTCATGCAGGAGGTAATGGGATGTTGCTGCTTAGATTTCAAGAATCTTACCATCAAGAGAGACACGTACACAAGCAAACCCAGAGAGGGGTTCCTTGAAGAAAGATTTAAAGTTGCTGTTTTAGTCACTGATCTGTTTCTAAAGATATACTTTCATTTACTTTTGTATATGTGTTTTCATAATACAGTTTTGCTTCCTGTCTTGTTAATGCAAAAGTCTTTTGACTTCAATTGTAGATTTATTGTAGAAAATGTTTAAAATATAGAAAGTTAAAAAGGAAATTTAGAATTACCTGTAAACCACACGTTTTGGTGTGTTTTCTTTAGTCCCCCCTCCCCACATACACTTTGCCATTTTTTTTGAAAGCAAATTTGAAATGACTAATGCCTTGAAATCAGCTCTTTCTTCAAGAAGCCCTGGTTTCATTTAGAGGAAATTGATATTTTAAAAACCACAACCTCAATACCAGGAATGCTAATGGTGTGCAGTTGGTCCTAGGCCTGTTTTGTGGACAGAGTTAGAGAGAGAGAAAGAGAGAGAGAGAGAGAGTAAAGGTAAGATCTCTAAAAGTTTTCACTGACTTTCTAACAGTTATATTGGACTTTTGTAGCCATGTTTGTTTTATACTTGCATTTTATTTCTTCTACACCAAGGAACTCTGCTTCTTAAATACAAAAGGAAAATGTGATAATAATGCCCCATCTCAATGTATATATTTCATTCTATTTTACTTACACAGTAGTTTCAGGATAGTAGACAATATTTATATCACTGATATCGTTACTGAAAACAGGCTTCATTATGCATATTCTGTTTCCTTTTGCCCTCTTCCATCAAAGAACATTTTTATTATATCTGCATCACGGCCTTTGTGTACTATATTCTCTTTTTGTTCCATAGTAATTGCGTATTTGTTAATTTTGCTTTGGAATCTTGCTCTCTATTAAACTCATCAGAAAGGACTCATGGGAACAATTATTACTTAAATTTGTACTTTTTATATGTGAGAAGTCCATTTTACTGGATGTAAAATCCTTTGCTCAGGGGCTGGAGAGATGGCTCAGAGGTTAAAGCCTTTGCCTTTCAAGCACAGAACCTGAGTTTGAATCCCAGATCCCATGTAAAAAATGCAGGGTGGAAGTGGTAGCTGTCTACACTTTGCACCTTAGAAACACCAGAGCAAAGCAGTAAGGAGGTAGAGCAATGCAGGATGATTTCAGAATGTCACTCTTGGGCTTCCCCAGGCATATACTATGCCCTGTTCAACACACACACACACACACACACACACACACACACACACACACACACGTATAAGTCCAAAAAAATCTTTACTTCAGATTTTCATTCCATTAGTATTTCAAGTATATTAATTCATTTTCTTCTGTCTTTAAGTATTGTTTGAAAAAGCATGTCATTCTAAGTCCCTTCCTCTTTTTATTTAGATACTGTTTGCAGTTAGTCTTCCCTCTGCTGATATAAAGATGACTTGGGAACAAGGAAGGGACTTATTCTTGCTTATGATTCTTGGTTACACTTCATTGACATGGCAGGAAAGTTCACACCAGCATCAGGAACCAAGGAAACTTGCAACACCATAGTTGCAGAAAGAATTGAGAGAGAGACATGTATTTTCTCTATTGCCATAGTATCTGCATGCCAACATGCCAAAGTATACTAAAGCACTGAGCTCCCATTTTATCCACTTGCACAGGGAATGGTCCCACCCAATATGGGCTGAGCCTTTCCTCAAGATTTATATAATCTCCCGTGGACTGCTCAGCCTTGCCTTAATTACTAATTCCTCACACATGTGCTCAAAAGTTCAGCTGTCGATTGTCAAATGGTCATCTGTAGCTAACTGCCACAGATGCCTAATGGATTTTTTTCTCTATCTCAAAAATCATTATATTTTGTCTTTGGTATTAGTTGTTCTGGTTGATAGTCTCAGGCACATAGATCATTCATTCATCTATAGTGTCCAGGGTTGGAGAGATGCTTAGGGGATAAAAGTCTGCCTTGCAAGCAGAAGGACCTGAGTTCAGGTCCCAGATCCCGATAAAAATCTTGAGCAGTTCAGCCTTGGAAAGTGAAGCCTAAGAACCCTCTGGGCAAAGCAGAAAGTAGCTAGAGAAACCCTGTGTGATTCCCAAAGTCACCCTTGGCCCTCTACAGGCACACACGGTGCCCTCTGTACACACACACTCACACACACACACACACACACACACACACACACACACACGAGCATGCAAAAATTAGCTTAAAAATATAGTCAGGTTTATTTTCTTTTCAGTTATCAAAAAATGTTCCCTTGACTTATGTAGTCCTTGGATTAACTCTTATACTAATATCATTCGAGAGCCACATGTGGTGTGGAAAAGCAGTGTGACAGTGTCAGTAATTTCCCTGGCTGGGAGCTGGCACCTCAGTTGTCACTCTTGATGGTGTCGAGACATTATGTATGTTGTTGTGAACTTCTGCCTTCTTCCGGCAATACTTGGCATAGAAGAAAACGCAGGGAATGAAGGGTGTGAGCGTGTCGATGTTTACCAGAACCACCAGCCAGCCGCCATTTCCTGAAAGATACTTGTTCCTGCCCAGTGGAAAAAATGCCGAGAAAAATGGCCGAGAGTTCCGGAGCAGCAATGTGACAATGCTTTCAGCGACTCCTTGCACGGCATCCTCCTCCTGTTGCTCCTTCCAAAGACCAGCAAGTGGTTTCTTAATATGGCAGAACTGATAACACGAGTACATGAAAGCATACGCTTTGGCAATCCTATGCCCTTCAAGACCCGAACAAACATGGGTAGACACAGTGATGGTACTTCTGGTGGAAACGCACCCAACAACATCCGCTGTAACCTCTGAGGATGAAGCATGACTTTTGAGACAATCTCGGTCTTTGGGGTGCAAACAAATAATATCTCACCTTGCAGTGGTAGCCATGTGAGAAGCTGAGGCTCTTCCTCAGACTAGAAAGACTCGAGGTCTTTATGAAGATCAACAATGTAAGCATGCTTGACTGATTTTTACTATTTTTGCAAATATTCTTGTCCACCTTGTATTTCAGCTTTGCATATGATTAGCAAGTGCCTTTAACTCTTGAAAAAAAATTTTTTTGGCAGCGTTGCTACTGGTGGTCAATATATATTTTCTCCAGAAGTCATATCCAAGAAATGAAACCTGGGCTGGAGAGGTGGCTCAGGGGTTAAGACTCTGCCTCACAAGCAGAAGGACTTGAGTTCAGATCCCATGTCCTACTGAAAAATGCCAGGTCCCAGGTCTCACGTAAAAAATGGGTAGTTGTCTATACTTCAGGTCCTGGTGGGCAGAGCCTGGGAAATTCCAAAGCAAAGCAAAAAGGAGGTAGAAGCAATCCAGGATGATTCCCGAAGTCATCCTTGGTTCTCCATAGGACACACAGTATCCTCTGAAACATCCCCCCCCCCAGACTCTGCCCCAACACACACACAGCATACTCTATATAAATTTCATCTCTTTTTAAAATTTTTTTAAACATTTATTTATTTTGCACGTGTGTGTGTGTGTGTGTGTGTGTGTGTGTGTGTGTGTGTGTTGTTTGATGGCATTTGTAAGTATCCCAGAGAGCCCCCTTTTTATTTGTATTGTTTTTGCTTTGGTCTCAAGAAGCCTGAGCCTGTCTTGGACTCAACTAAGCCAGACCAATATTAAGCTCACTGATGGGCAAACTGGCCTTGAATTTGTGTTTATCTTCCTGCCTCGGTATCCTGAGTGCTGGGATTTCAAACCTGTGCCGCTGTGCATGTGGTTTAACTATTCTTGCTCGCTCTGAAGATATTTCTGTGTATATTATCACAAACATTTTTAGTAATTAGAGGGGTCTGGGAAGCTGGCTCAGTTAGTAAGTGTTTGCTGCACAAGCATGAGAGCCTGAATTTTGGGATTCTTAGCACCACACAAAAGGCCGGACACGGGGCAGTGATCCATCAATGTGATGCACATCATGAGGCGTGGCTTCTGAGACAAGTCTTGATCTTTGGGGTGTAAACAAATAATATTTCATTTTGCAATGGTAACCATCTTAGCACTACATCAAAGGTCACACAGGGCAGCGATATACTAGGGAGGCAGAGACAGGAGTATCCCTGGAGTTTGCTGGCCAGCCAATCAACCCAAATCAACAAACTCCATGTTTAGTGAGAAACTCTGTCTCAAAAATTAAGATGGAGAGTGATAGAGAAAGACACACAGTGGTGATTTCTGGCCTCCACATGCATGTGCATGCATGCGCACGTGCACATACTCAAACATGCATACAACACACACACACACACACACACACACACACACACACGCACACACGCACAGAAAAAAATGGCAGTGTCTTAAGACATGATGCTAAAATGAAATTGCCAAAACGTTTGTAAACTAACTTTGTGCCTACGACATAAATTATGTCGTAAATCTTTGATGGTAATGGAAATTTGTGGAGACTCAATGCTTTAACTATAGCACTTTTTTTAAATGCTAAAAAAGTTAAAGTAGGATTTGAAAAGCAGCTTAACAATAACAAGAAGACAATTAGCTCTTAGACAAATGGCTTTACTATTTGGTCTTTTCCTTTGGGCTTCTTAGATACTAATATTGGTGGGTAAGACAGTCTACTTCTATGCCGGCTGGGTTTCCTTTTACATCTTTTTATATCTTTTTTTTTTTTTATTTCAGCTCATACAAACTTATTAGGTACACCAGTTCCCTCCCTCCCTCCTCCTCCCCCCGTACCCCCTGCTCCCCCTCCCCACCCCTCTCCCTCCCCATCCCCCAGTGCCTCCCACCCCAATTCCCAGAGAGTCCTTTCTTGTGCATGACTGATTTTCCTCTGGGCCCTCCTCTCCGATGACGTACAAGGACCCCAGTGGCCTTTCCCGAACCCTTTCCCGTGTTCCCCTTAGGTATAGGAACACTGCTGTGGCTGCCAATTCTTTGCCTCCAAGGATCTTGGTGCCTTTAGCAGATGCTAGACTTTGTGAGGTCAACAGTGTGTTGGACAATGCGCAGGGCATGCAAAGTCCAATTATGATTGCTTCAGCCCTAACTAGTATAGAGTATCTTACATATCATTACTCCTCCCATCCTTATGCTCTTACACTCTTACCGCCCCCTCTTCCGCAAATTTCCCTGAGCTTCAAGATGGGGAGAGACTAAGCTGGCCTAGTTCTAGGTGGTTGATATAGAGTCTCTGAAGTTCTGGATTGTGGTTTGTTGATTTTCTTTTGCAGTTTGCTGCTCCTGCAATGCCCTTCACTCCATCCTGGTGGGCATTGTATGTTACCCCCTGGCCAGAGACAAAAAGTTGTTAGAGTCTTGTGATAAAAGCACATTCAAAGGTAGATGTAATAAAAGTGGGAAACCACAGTGAGGGAGGGGTCTATCACCCATTTGCAAAATTGTTACTTTTTATCTGCCAGACTATATGCCCTCCTCTTCTGGTGAGATCACTCCCCCTCAGTAGTAAATGATCAGGAACAAAAGTCTGTGAACTTAATCAGATGTCTCATTACTTATTTGGGTCCTTGGTGGAGGCCTATTTTCCCTGCTGTAACATGGTCCCTTCTCTCCTTGTTTCTGGTGTGGCCCTCCTACCCCATCCCTCCTGTTCATAATCCTTGGAATTCCTGTCTCTAGGTGGGCTGGGTGGGTTTGGTACTAGGAGCCACCTATTAGGGAGTACATACGGCGCTTAATTTTCTGGGTCTGGGATACTTCACTTAATACAATTGTTTCTAATGACATCCATTTCCCGGAAAATTCCAGTAATTCATCATTTTTGATGGCTGAGTAGTACTCCATTGTATAGATGTACCACAGTTTCCTTATCCACTCGTCAACTGTTGGACATTTGGGCTGATTCCATGTCTTTGCTATTGTAAACAGTGCTGCTATGAACATGGTCGTGCTTGTGCTATCGAGGCGAACCTCTGCTGTATGGGGGGTTATTCCCAAAAGTGGAATAGCAGGGTCATATGGCATTTCAATCTTTAATTTCTTTAAGAATCTCCAGACGGCTCGCCAGAGTGGCTGTATGAGCCTGCATTCCCACCAGCAATGT
Source organism: Typhlomys cinereus (assembly GCA_023101885.1). NCBI lineage: Eukaryota > Metazoa > Chordata > Mammalia > Rodentia > Platacanthomyidae > Typhlomys > Typhlomys cinereus. Next base: position 1,664,024 of record JALPQD010000401.1, read on the forward strand.
AGGAGAGTTCCCCTCTCTCCACATCCTCTCCAGCATTTGTCGTTGTTAGTATTGTGGATTTTTGCCATCCTGACCGGGGTGAGATGATATCTCAGGGAAGTTTTGATTTGCATTTCCCTGATGGCTAAAGAAGTGGAGCATTTTTTCAGATATTTGTTAGACATTTTAATTTCATCCCTGGTAAAGTTTCTTTGAAGTTCCAGGGCCCATTTTTAATTGGGCCATTGGTTTCCTTGGTGTTTAGTTTTCTAAGTTCTTTGTGCACTCTGGACATAGAGCTCTATCAGATATGTGGTTAGTGAAGATTTTCTCCCATTCTGTGGGTTGCCTTTGAGCTCGTGTTACAATCTCTTTATCTGAACAGAAGCTCTTTAATTTCACAAGATCCCAACTGTTGAGAGTTGGTAGCAGTGACTGTGCCATTGGATGTCTGTTTAGGAACTGTTGGCCTAGCCCAATCAGCTCGAGGGAGTTCCCTATCCTTTCAACTATGGTTTTATAGTCTCTGGCCTGATATCAAGGTCCTTGATCCATTTGGAATTAAGTCTTGTACATGGTGACAAGTACGGGTCCAGCTTTAATCTTCTGCATGTGGAGATCCAGTTTTGCCAGCACCATTTGTTGAAGATGCTGTTCTTTTTCCATTGGATTCTTTGGGCCCCTTTGTCAAAGACCAAATGGCTGTAACTTTGTGGGCTTATATCTGGGTCTTCAATCCTTATCCATTGATCTGTGTGTCTATTTTGGAGCCAATACCAGGCTGTCTTTACAACTATGGATTTGTAGTATAGACTAAGGTTTGGTATGGTTATACCTCCAGCTGTGTTTTTGTTACTCAGGATTGTTTTTGCTATCCTGGGTCTTTTGTGCCTCCATATGAACTTTGAGATTGTTTGGTCAACTTCTTTGAAGAATTGCTTTGGGATTTTGATTGGTATAGCATTGAATCTGTATATTGCCTTTGGTAGGATGGTCATTTTCACGATGTTGATTCTGCCAATCCAGGAACAAGGGAGGTCTTTCCACCTTCTGGTGTCTTCGGCTATTCTTTCTTTAGGGTTTTAAAGTTTTCATTGTAAAGGTCTTTTACCTCCTTAGTTAGGTTTATACCAAGGTATTTCATTTTTTTAGGGGCTATAATAAATGGTATTGTTTTCTCTCAAGGCTTTTTCACTTCTTTCATTCTGGGCATATAGGAAGGCCTCTGATTTTGCACATTTATTTTGTATCCTGCCACCCTGCTGAACTTCTCAATTAGTTCCAGGAGCTTCCTGGTGGAGTTTTTGGGATCACTCAGGTATAAGATCATGTCATCTGCAAATAGGGATAGCTTGACTTCTTCCTTGCCGATTTGAATCCCTCTTATGTCCCTTTCTTGTCTTATGGCTTCAGCTAAGACTTCAAGTACAATATTGAATAGAAGTGGTGAGAGTGGACAGCCTTGTCTAGTTCCTGATCGAAGTGGGAATGCTTCCAATTGTTCCCCATTGAGCATAATCCTTGCTGTGGGCTTGTTGTAGACAGCTTTTATTATATTGATAAAGGTTCCTTCCATTCCTACTGTCTCTAGCGTTTTGATCATAAAAGGCTGTTGGATCTTGTCAAAAGCTTTTTCTGCATCTATCGAGAGTATCATGTGGTCTTGGACTTTGGACTGGTTTACATGATGAATTACATTTATTGATTTGCGTATGTTGAACCAACCTTGTGTGCCGGGGATGAAGCCTACTTGGTCCCCATGAATGATCTTTTTAATATGTTTTTGAATCCGATTTGCTAAGACTTTGTTGAGAATCTTTGCGTCTGTGTTCATCAGGGAGATCGGCCTATAGTTTTCTTTTTTAAGCGAATCTTTATTAGGTTTTGGATTAAAACGATATTAGCTTCATAGAAGGAATTTGGTAGTGTTCCTTCCTTTGCTATTTGATGGAACGTTTAAGGAGTATTGGTGTTACTAACTCCTCAAATGTCTGGTAGAACTCTGTGCTGAATCCATCTGGTCCAGGACATTTTTTGGTGGGAAGATTCGAGATTACTTTATTGATTTCCTCATATGTTATAGGACTATTTAAATAATTCACAACTTCCTGATTCAATTTAGGTAAGTTGTTTTTACTTAGAAATTCATCCATCTCTTTTGTGTTGTCAAATTTCACAGAGTATAAATTTCTGAAATATGATGTTATAGTTCTCTGGATTTCTTGGTATCAGTAGTGATAACTCCATTTTCATTTCTAATTTTGTTAATTTGGGTTTTCTTTCTCTTGCTTTTGGTTAATTTCACTAGGGGTGTTCAATCTTATTGAATTTTTCAAAGAACAAGCTTTTTGACTGGTTGATTTTCTCTATCATTTTCCTATTCTCGATTTCAGATATTTCTCCCTTTATTTTGCTAATCTCCTCTCTTCTACTACTTTTGGGATCAGATTGCTCTAGTTTCTCTAAAGCTTTAAGCTGCATTGTTAAGTTGTTTATTTTCTGACGTTTCCATTTTTTTGATGTAGGCATTAAGAGCTATGAACTTACCTCTTAGAACAGCTTTCATTGTGTCCCAGAGATTTTGGTAAGTTGTATTTTCGTTATCATTCACTTTCAGGAAATCTTGAATTTCCTTTTTAATTTCTTCCTGAATCCATGTCTCATTCAGCATCATAGTGTTAAGTTTCCAGGAGTTAGTGTATTTTCTCTTGTTTGATGTGTTGTGGATGTCCAGCTTTAGGCCGTGATGGTCTGATAGGGCACAGGTTAGAATTTCAACTTTCTTGTATATGTGTAGATTCATTTTGTGGCCCAATATGTGATCTATTTTGGAGAAAGTTCCGTGTGCTGCTGAGAAAAATGTGTATTCTTTGGTGTGTGGGTGAAAAGTTCGATAGAGATCTGTAAGGTCCATTTCTTTCAGGGTTTGATTAAGTTCCAAAGTGTCTCTGTTAAGCTTTTGACCTGTTGATCTATCCCATGTTGACAGGGCGGTGTTGAAGTCCCCAAGAATTATCGTTTGGGGATTGATTTCTTGCTTTAGACGCTGTAGGGTTTTCTTAATGAATGTGGAGGGGCCCGTATTGGGTGCATATATGTTCAGGATTGTGAGGTCTTCCTGGTGAATTGTGCCTGTGACTAAAATGTAGTATCCATCCGTGTCTCTTATAATTTTCTTTGGTTTGAAATCCACTTTGTCTGATAGCATAATGGCTACCCCTGCCTGTTTTCTGCTTCCATTTGCTTGTAGAATTGTTGACCAGCCTTTTATTTTTAGAGCGTGCCTATCTTTTGTGGTGAGATGGGTTTCCTGCAGGCAGCAGATTGATGGATTGTGATTTTTAATCCATGTTTGTAATCTGTGTCTCTTGATCGGTGAATTAATTCCATTAACATTTAGTGTTATAATGGAGAAACTATTGTTAATTCCAGACATTTATTATGTTTAGTAGCTTTTATAAGTATATTGCTTCTTTTTTAATGATGTTATACTTGCCTTCTGTTCTCCTGGATATGCCTGTTTTTTTTTTCACGCTTGAGTATCATTTCTAGCATTTTTTGAAGGCCTGGTTTGGTGGCCATGTATCCCTTAAAGTTGTCTTTGTGCTGGAAAATTTTTCTTTCTCCCTCGATCATGACTGATAGTTTTGCAGGGTAAATCAGCCTGGGTTGACATTTTTGCTCATTCAATACTTGAAGTATGTCTCTCCAAGCTCTTCTTGCTTTTACTGTTTCGACTGAGAAGTCATTTGTTATTTTAATAGGTTTACCTTTAAAAGTGACTTGTTTTTTCTCCTTGAAGCTCTCAGCACCAGTTCTTTATCTTGAATGTGGAGTGTTTTAACTATTATTTGCCGCGGCGTGCTTCTATTTTGGTCGTATCTGTTTGGGGTGCGGAATGCCTCTTGTATATGGATGGGCCTCTCTTTTTTTAGATGAGGAAAGTTTTCCTTGATGATCGTTTGAAAAATTTCCTCAGGGGTGGTATTTTGAGATTCTTGCTCTGGTATTCCATGAATACGCATGTTAGGCTTCTTCAGGGTGTCCCATATCTCTTGGATATTTCTTTCAAGTATCTTTTTGGCTTTAACAACCTCTTCCATTGAACTGGTTAGTACTCCCACTTTATCTTCAAGGTCTGAAATTCTGTTTTCTGCTTCGTTAGTTCTGTTGGTAAGACTCTCTGTGGCGTTCTGGGTTGAAGATAACTTGTCTTTTAGCTCAGTTTTAAACTCTGCTTGAGTTTGTTTTAACTGCTCTATGCCACTTTTTGTTTCTTGCACTGTTTTTCTCAACTCCTCCAGATGTCTGTTGTGTTCCTCTTCAAAGCGATTGATTCGATTATTTAATTCCTCCCTGATTTCCTCTTTCATAGTATTGAACATGGTAATGATCATATTTTGAAAGTCTTTATCCTGGGTGGGGCTTTCTTGGCCTTTTTCCATGGGTTTGTTCTTGTTGGAGTCTAACATTATGGGATTAATTTCTTCAGTGGGAAATTTGTTTACTTGATTGTTGCTTCTCATGGATTTGCACTTTGACTTTGGCATTGTCATTTTAACTCTTAAGATCTCTCAATTTCACTAAACTGAATTATTTGGCCTGTGGTCCTGGTGGGCGGGGCGGGCGGAGACTTACCTAGGTCGTGGGGTGAGGCCCGGCCGGACCGCGCGTGCGTCCCGACCGGTGGAGCGGGGCGGGGTGCAAAGGGGGGATGGGGGCGACGGCTTGGAGCTATTTAACCCGAGGGCAGCTGGGGCGGGGCTCGGACGGACGCAGTGGGAGGTCCTCCTGGTCCCTGAGTCCCGCGCGCGGCTCCGGCTGGATGGTGGGAGTCGGAGCCGGGTCCCTGTGGGCCGACCTGGGGGTCCTGGTGGGCGGTGCGCGGGGGGCGGGGGTACTCACCAGCTAGGGTGCGGCGTTGAGGCCCGGCTGGACCGCGCGCGCGCGCGCGTCCCGACCAGCGGAGCGGGTTAGGGTGCAAAAGGGGGGATGGGGGCGACGGCGTGGAGCTATTTAACCCGAGGGCAGCTGGGGCGGGGCCCGGGCGCAGGGGGAGGTCCTCCTGGTCCCTGGGTCCCGCGCGCGGCTCCGGCTGGATGGTGGGAGGCGGAGCCGGGTCCCTGTGGGCCGACCTGGGGGTCCTGGTGTGCGGTGCGCGGGGGGGCGGGGGTACTCACCAGCTAGGGCGCGGCGTGGACGCCCGGCTGGACCGCGCGTGCGCGTCCCGACCGGCGGAGCGGGTTTAGGGTGCAAAAGGGGGGATGGGGGCGACGGCGTGGAGCTATTTAACCCGAGGGCAGCTGGGGCGGGGCCCGGGCGCAGGGGGAGGTCCTCCTGGTCCCTGGGTCCCGCGCGCGCTCCGGCTGGATGGTGGGAGGCGGAGCCGGGGTCCCTGTGGGCCGACCTGGGGGTCCTGGTGGGCGGTGCGCGGGGGGGCGGGGGTACTCACCAGCTAGGGCGCGGCGTGGACGCCCGGCTGAACCGCGCGCGCGTCCCGACCGGCGGAGCGGGTTAGGGTGCAAAAGGGGGGATGGGGGCGACGGCGTGGAGCTATTTAACCCGAGGGCAGCTGGGGCAGGGCCCGGGCGCAGGGGAGGTCCTCCTGGTCCCTGGGTCCCGCGCGCGGCTCCGGCTGGATGGTGGGAGGCGGAGCCGGGTCCCTGTGGGCCGACCTGGGGTCCTGGTGGGCGGTGCGCGGGGGGGGGGGGGCGGGGGTACTCAGCAGCTAGGGCGCGGCGTGGACGCCCGGCTGGACCGCGCGCGCGCGTCCCGACCGGCGGAGCGGGTTTAGGGTGCAAAAAGGACATCTTTTTATATCTTAATTCACTTTTCTTTTTTCAGATTTTACCCCCCCCCTTCATCTTTTATTTCTCCTAAAGCACTATCTGCTGTGATTGCTGATTCTTATTTTCCATCTGGTTTACACTTCATTTCTGAAATTGTTTTTCTTCGTTACTTATTCTTTCTTAAGTTCAACCTCATCTATGATTTTATAATTCAATTTATGCTACTCTTTTTCATCTCGTACAGTACTGAATTATAATTTTAATCTATCTTATAAACAGGTCTTTCTGGCCTGCTTTCACTGCCTGTGTGTGTGACTGTTGTTTTGCTTTCCATTTTTCTTTTAGAACAGTGTCTTAGGGGCTAGGGAAATGGCTTAGGGGTTAAAGCCTTTGCTTTGTAAGCAAAAGAACCAGAATTCCGATCTCCAGATCCCATGTAAAAAATGCTGGGAAATGGAAACAGCCTGCACTTGTAACTTTAGAAGGCAGAGCCCGGCAAACCCCAAAGCAAAGCAATAAGGAGGTAGAACAATCCAGGATGATTCTTGATGTCATCCCTAGGCCTCTACAGACACACACACTCAAGTGCCTTCTTGGACACACGCGCACACACACACACACACAGAGAGAGAGGGAGAGAGAGAGAGGCAAAAAATAAAAAAGGCGAGGTTTTGACTTCAAAATGCATTTAATACTTTAATTTTAAAATTGGGTTTTTTAAATTTAGAAACAGATGTGGCTTAGGAAGCCCTTCTTTCTTTTGCAAAGTACCTCTTCCTGATGTAGTGGGATGTTGAAAAATACAAGGCTGCTTTATAAGACTTCTTTCCACTACCATTAGCCCCCTTCATCTCTGTTGTCATTCTTTTTTTTTTTTAATCTTCCAGAAGATTCTCCAGAATTTGGAGCCTTGTTCTGGACCTGAGCCCTGAGGGGTTGGTTTCCACAGTTCCAAGTAATCAGCTTGTCCTGTGAGCCCTTTGAAGTCACTGTCTGTCGGACTAGCCAAGGCCCCTGCAGTGTTGCTGCTCCCTTCACATGGATGCTTCCTGTTTCCTAATGAATGCACGGTGGTTGTTGGAGATTTCCTTGTTCCTAGGCCCACCAAATACCTTCTTGCTGCCATCCTCATTTATAGACACTGGCAGTGTACGGGTCTGCAATACAGAGAATTTTTTTCTGTAATATATACTCTCCACTCGTGTCCTGGGTTTTCTTAGAGATCCTTTGTCACCCATTTTTATTGTAAATCTGTCTGCATGTTGAATGTGCTGTTCAATATTTCTTGTCTGTATATGCCTGTGTGGCACATACACATTTGCATATGTATGGGTTCACATATGTGTGCTGGTGCAAGTGCACATATATGAGCATGTGTGTGGAGGCCTGAGTTGGCATTGGGTGGATTCTCCAATCATGCCCCACTTGTCTTATTAGGTAGGATCTATCAAATGGACCCAGATCTTACCAATCAGCTAGGCTAGATAGCTTGCTCTAGGGATCATTTATCTCTTACTGTACATGTTGGGATTATAGTCACCAAGACTTCCTGGTTTTTAAAGGGGTTCCAAGATCTAAATTCTAGTCCTCACCCTGGCTGGAGAAGACCCTTATCTCCTGAGCCAACTCCCTAGCCTCTGAGGTTGTGTTTAAAAAAATATTTTATTTACATATTTAGAAAGAGAGAGACAGAGAGAGAGAGAGAGAGAGAGATCCCGGTGCCCATGTGGAGGTCTGGAGGCAGAAGTAATTCTCTCCTTCCACCACATGGGCTCTCAGGGATTGAACTCAGATCCTCAGGTTTTTGTACCCTTTGCCAGCCCAGTTCCAATGTTTTTAGTGTGGGAAGTAGGAGATTTCAAAACCCTCTTCTGTCATCCCCACCTTCCCAGAACAAGACATATTCTCCATGAGCATTGAAACCATCTGCTCCTCTCTAGTTGGGTACAATCCTAGCCTTGTACAGTTCTTGGTTTATGATCAGCTGCCTTCCTCCTGGGTGCGGAACTCCAGGTCCAGCTGCAGTGTCTCAGGGGATGTTCACCAGCTGTTCCTCACATTCAGCCACACCAAGCCAGCCACTTGGGTGATGCGCGTGATCGCTGAAGGTACCAGTTGTCATTTTTGTCACTCTTCTGATTATGAAGTGGCACCAGTCTTGAAAGCTCTGCTTTGACCATATTTTTGTTCATAAACTCTGTGACCTTTAGTGCATTAATGAACAGAAGGTGGTTTTAATAAAGCACATCTCATAGTATGTCAGGAACAGGAGGCGCATGAAGGAGTGCTTGGGAATGAGAAAGCATCGATATGTTTCTACTGCAAGAATAAACAAAACAGATCACCTCTCAATCTGGGGAAGACTCATGACTGTTGGCAGAGGAAGCCATCGGAGCAAAGGGACAATGTTGACCTAATCGACCCCTTTGCTGACTGTTGCTCTGCTAACCACAGTGAGATGAAACGGCAGATGCCGTGTGCTTCTGAAGTTGGTAGTTACCATCCCGAACACAAGACAGAGTGCCATGAGCATAATGGGTTATGGGCAAAATTTGGGGATCAATATTAGAAAAATCCATTAAAATGTCAAGTACAAAGGACCGAAAGAATAGGATACAGTGTTGCGGGGACTTGTCCTTTTATGCTATATGACTTTGGAAATGTGTACATGTACTGCTTCTTCATTAGTGATGACGGAGAACTTTTTAAAAGCCACCTTGAGCAAAAGGTTGTTTGTACTTTTCTAGGTTCTTCTGGACGGATGAAAATGGTCAAGGCTTTGTTCCCCCATGTTTCCTTCCAGGGACTTGAATTTCCGTTGGGCAACAACTGTGGTTCTTCTGCTAAACTTTTCTTGGTTTATAGATCAAGCCATATTTTACTGATTTGTGATCTTGATTATTCATGAGGTGGCATAATTTTTAAAGTCTGCCTATTAAACGTGTACAAAGAACCTAAATCTTTTATTGCCTTATTTACTGGGATTTTATTTCTCTTTTGCTTCCTATGGGATTTTTTTTATGATTAAGGAGAGTTTCCATTTACCATCCTTACTGTATTTTTCATTTTATTCTTTTGCTGTTTAAAAGTCAATTTAACTGAATTTTGCTTAACTTTTCACACATAGAAGTTCAAGATTTTTATTCCTCCCTGTCTAGTGGCCATCACCGAGCTCAAGTTTTAAAAGCTCATTTTTTCCCTCCCAGCACTTACACATGAGTGAAAATTTCTTGTGTAATATTTTATTGTCTTACCTAGAGTTGAGGCAGCTCCTTTTGTTGGGGTAAAGACATTCTCTGCTTACAAAGAAAGAAGCAGAGAATGCATATATCCTGCCTAGCAGGCATGGGATTATGGGAGTGATTGGCCAAATCTCTCCTGTAAGTACTCCCAAGTAAGCTGGGAAAGACTTCTTGGCCCCTTGAGAATCATAGCAGTGGCACCTCCCTCACCCCGAGATTATGCCCAGTGGGTCCTAGAAGCTACCTGCCTTTCTTCAGAGTATCAACCTGACCTTAAGCTCTTCATTGAGTATTTTCACAGCAAATTTCATTGACTCCAAGTAGTTGTCTCAACATTAAATTCATCTCTGTCCTGCACAATATTTGATTTAACATTTCACCACAAAAGGAAGAAAGAGTTCAAGAAGCCCCACACCTCCCTGATAGACTATCCTTGGTCAATACTGGATGGGAAAGGAAGCTGCTTTCCTGAATGGTACTCACTGGTAGATGATTTATGCACCAGCAAGTACCTGGGCACATGTCATTAAAGGTGACCCAGACGAAACACAGATGAATATATATGCAAAAGGGTGTGAAAGTAGGAGGGAGACTGGTAGAGAAGAAGGGAGTTTAGTGGTGGAAAAAGGAAGGGGATAGGGTTAGGTAATAAGGGATAAAAATGATATAAATTAATTGTATTCATGTATGAAACTAAAATAATAAAAATAAATAAATATTACATTGGTTTCCACTGGACTTCCTCTAGGCAGTGCTAATTTAATTGCAAGAAGGAAGAGGAGATAGAATAGGAAGAGAGGAGAAGGAGAAGAAGGAAGAGGAGGAGGAGAAGGAGAGAGGGAGGAGAAGTAGGAGGAGACGGAAGAAGAGGAGAAGGAAACAGGAGAGAAGAAGGAGAAGAAGGAAGAAGAGGAGGAGGAAGAGGAGAAAGGGAGAGGAGGAGGAAGAGGAGAAAAGGAGAGGAGAAGGAGAAGAAAGGAGGAGAAGTAAGGGGAAGAGGGGAGGAGGTGAAAGAGGAGGAGAAGGGAGAGGAGGGGAAGGGGCGGGAGGGGAGAAGGAAGGGGAGGAGGAGGAGGGAGAAGAGGATAGGGAGGAGAGAAAGGGGGAGGAGGGGGAGGAGGAGGAGTAGGGGAATGAGGAAGAGGTGCAGGAGAAGGGGAAAGAGAAGAGGAACTAGGAAGGGACTGAGGCCTTGAGCATGCTGGGCAAGTGCTCAACTGTTCCCTCCCTTGACTAGTCTGAATTTTCTTAATTCAAACTGATGAGTTCACCTAGATGAACTGGTTTCCAAAGACAAAGTGCTGATGTCCATAAACATTCTTCTTGTTACCTAGACGAGACCTGCTGTCTTCTCTCATGTATTTTGCTCTGTGTGTCCCAGTGAAGTATTTTTCTGCTTGGCCGGTAGGCACTTCTGACAAAATTTATTTATCACCAGTCCTTGAAGGAGGGTTCCAAGCAGGTTTCACTCTAGGGGAGAGTGTTACCTTCCGTCTGTTTCAAAATGGAAACTTATTTTATATTACAAAGTACCAAGGACACATTAGGTGTAGTTTTTTTTTTTCTTTTTTTAACATTACAGAATACAATGAATTTCCTAACAGATGCAAATTCTAAAATTACAATTGTATAAACTATTAATGTTCAGGGGGCTGGAGAGATGGCTCAGGGGTAAGCCTCTGTCTTGCAAGCAGAGGGTTCTGAGTTCCGATCCCAGATCCCATGTACAAATGCCGGGCGGAAGCGGGGGCAGCCTGGGTTTCTGGTCCTGGTAGGCGGAGCCGGTGATTCCCGGGGCAGAGTAAAAAAAAAGGTAGAAGCAGTCCATGATGATTCCCGAATTCACCCTTGGGTCTACACACACACACACACACACACACACACACACACACACACGCACGCACGCACGTGCGCGCGCGCACACACACACACTTGAATAAAAAAATGTATTAATGTTCAGATAAGAATTGTAGGACGGCCTAATTTCTACTATTTTTTGTTAACTTTTTCTATTGTAGTATTTTTTGTTCTGATTCAACATTATAATCACCTGCGGAAAGTTTGGAAAGACTTTATAGGACAGATATCAGTACTTTGCAATCATTTCCTAAGGTAATTTTAGAAAGGAGGTTCTGAAAAATCAGTGACTCAAATTTAAATATATATATCTAATATAAATGTAGATATATATTTAATTTGGTAGAGTACTGTCCCAGCATGTGCAAGATCTTGGGTTTGAGTCCCAGTGTTGCAAGGTAAATGTTAAAAGGAAAATTTCAACCTGCCATGATCGCCACACAGTGCGCTGAATAAACAGTACTGTCATTTGACAGTTTACATAGATGCCATATGATTCTGGAGTATCCAAGCATGGCGTGGAGGCCCATGAAGTGACCGTGGGGAGTGTGCTGCACTTAGAGCATCTCTCGTGTTTAAAGCTCTGCTTTGTCTTCTTGTCTTGGTTCTTTGGGGTGGCAGCTATGAAACCTGGAATGGGAAAATAAACAATAGAAAATTTTGGTTTACAAATCTGGAGTTGAGAAGTTCAAGATGAAGAGGAAGACAGACTTGGTGTTCAATGGAGGCATATTCAGTATAGATAGAGGTGTGTGTTTTTTTTTAGTATCTTGAAATGGTAGAAGGTGAAGATGCTCCCTTTTTTTTTTGATTGTGTGTGTTCACATGTTCATGTATGTGCAGATGTACATGCACTTGCATGCATATGGAGGTCAGAAAACGACCTCAGGTGTCATCCTCAGAAGTACTGTCTTCCCCCTCTGATTCAGGATCTCTTGTTCAGCTGGAGTTCATCGAGCAGCAGCAGCCTGGCCAGCCATCCCCAGGGTCACACCTGGCTCTGCTTCCCTAGGGCTGGGATCACATGTTTGTGCCATCCTGCCCACTTTTTTCTAGGGATCAAAATCAGGTCTTCGCGTCTGCAAGCAAGTACTTCATTACCTGAGCTATGTCCCCAGTCCAATGGGTTTTTCTTTGCTTCCTTTGTAAAGGAACTTATCCGCGCATCACATGAGCATTCATGGTTGAATCACCTCCTGAAGTATCACTTCTTTTTGTGTGTGTGTGTGTGTGTGTGTGTGTGTGAGTGTATGCGTGCGTGCATTCAAAAATGCATATGTGTCTGTGTCTGTGTCTATGTGAATCACAAGGCACTGTATGTGCCTATGGAGGTCCAAGGGAAACTTTTGGAATCGCCCAGGATTGTTCTACCTCCTCTTTGCTTTGCTCTGGAGTTTCCCAGGCTCTGCTTTCCACGGCCAGAAGGATAGGCTGCTGCCATTTCCACCTGTCATTTTTCCGTAAGATACAGGATCTGAACTCAGACCTTCTGTTGGTGAAGCAGAGGCTTAACCCCTGAGCCATCTTGCCAGTCCTGAGGTCTCACTTTTTAACACATCGCACTGGGGGTATTAGGTTCCAATATATAAATCTGAGGAGGGCAGCAATGTTCAAACAAAACCTTGCTCCTGCATGTTCATTTGGGAGCTGACTTCGGGGAGGGGGGGGCCTGGTGGACTGGCTGGTGACACTGGGACAGGTTACAGCAGTGCTGAGATGGTTCCCACAGCCCGTGCTGACCTGGATCTCTCTTTCCTACCTCTGTGACCACAGGCAAATTATTCATCTTCAAGCGTCAACCACTGGCAGGAGCAACAGAACGGTAAAAATGAAGCGAACCTGTAAGACCTTACATAACACCCGATGTCAGGTAGCTGCTGGGTTTTGTCTTAGATGCAGAGAGTCATCTGGATTCTGGAAGCCTGATCTCCCACAGAATATTTACCACTCGATGCAAAATCTGCGAAGTCCTAGGAAATGCTCTTTATTGTTCTTTGGAGCCTTGTCCTTACATAACTGTGTAAACAGACTAGACTATGGCCACATTGCAGAGTTCCTTCACTTCAAAGGCAAGAGAAGGGCTTCCCTTCTTTTCCCTGCCCCCAGAGCCCCATTTCTTTCCTCCACTTCTCCTCTTCTACCACCACTAGAAAGAACCATGGGATGGGAGTTCAGGTCTCTGTGCTTCCTGCTGATAACCCCTTGCGGACCAGATTTTCCTAACCAGAAGCGTGGCAGCTGTGGGAAAGCCAGGAGAGCCAACAAACCAGCTGGCCCCACCCTCTGGCTGCTGAAAGGCGTCAAAAGCAAATCCCACCCCTGGGCCACGGTAGGAAGGAGGTGGAGAATTAGGGGTCTTGCTCCCCTCCATCTGTGTGATCTGTTCAGGGGTCTGGCTCCTTTCCACGGTCTTTCCTAAAGTGTGGAGAAGATAACAGAGTCCAACCATGCACCACAGTTGTGTTGAAAAGCTGAAGGAAATACGGTGAAAACAGAGCTGATTTATCGTATTGCTTCCCTTCTCGCCATTTCTCCACTTCCTTTTCCATGACTGATGATGGGGGTTGCTGAAATCCCTGCCCTCTGGATGCTGTGTCACACCACCCTGTCATTTCTCAAAGCCCCACTATGCTCCACAAAATGTTTTCTCCATCTGGTTTTTCCAACCTACCGCTGATAGGAGGAAGCTTTGTATGATCCCCCTTCATCCACAGCATGCTGATCTCGTCACAGAATCACTCAAGCATTCATCCACCAGTTCAAAAGACAACTTTCTTTTTCATTATTTGTTAACCGAATAAAACACAGATTAATGGGGCACCAGGTAAAGTCTCAATACATGTGTCTTCACTGTAATGTTTAAATCAGGTTAAACATATTTCTTTGCTCAAACATTTATCATTTGTTTAGGTGAAAACTCAAAATTCTTTCTTCTAGTTTTTTGAAATGTACAATATAGTATTGTTCTGGGTCAGTCTGCTGTGCTATCGCTCACTAGAGTTTCTTAATTTTACCTACTTTAGTACTCACTGATCAGAAGTGCCCACTCTGCTTCGCAGCCTCTGGTAACGAGCGTTCTTCTCTCAACTTCTACGGAAATCTCAAACTGTTTTGAAGCAGACTATTGTCCTTTACAGCTTATAGACAAGTTGGGAAAATAAATTTTGATCTAGGGTGCTTTGCTTTGTAATAAGCACAACACATGAAGACATAAAGAATTTAGGATTTGAAGACCAGATACGAGTTTAATAATTAGAGTTGGTTGGGACAACTAGGACCCAAAAAAATCCCAGGCAGGACAGTTGAAAACGATATATCCTGGTATCGGCTGTGCAACACGCTATGGGACATGAAGAGATGTGGGAAGCAACCAAACCGCAGAAGCTGACTGGTGGGTGCAGAATTTGGCATTTAATTCTGTAGGACTGAGCGAGGCAAGAGTGGTGTTTAAGATGATGAGCAACAGGATTGTCTTTGTCTTAGAATTACACAGGCAAGGTGAAGAGATGGCTAGAGGGGGCAGTGAGGGGTCAGGAGTAAGATCCTGAAGACAGCGGACAGGACACCACTGTAACCCACTTGCTGAGCCTCCTGCCCCCAGGCCCTTGGATCTTGATGTGGTACGTTCTCCCTGCTTTCTGAGGTTCTCTTCAAGAGTTTCTCTTCACCCCCAGAACACTTAGCACCACAGAACCAAGACTTCAGTTCTGCTTCAACACGGGAAAGGCCATGACTGCAGGATGATTGCAATGAGAAATGCAACCATGCGTTTTTCTGCCTGCACAGCCCTAGAACACATCAACGCATCCCAGGAAGAAGGTTCTAAAAAAATTGACGAGCCGGATCAACGGGAGGCAATTTAAAGGGTGTGCTAATTTCTTCCAGCCGCTGTGGCAAATTACCACAAACCGAGGAGCTTTGATACAACTGGTATGTGTTCTCTCCGTTCTGGAGGCCAGAAGTCTGAGACTGAAGTGTTAGAAGATTCTTCTGGAAGATCCATGGCAGACTCCTGCCTTTCCTCATCCTACTCCTGTGGCTGGTAGCAATCCCTGGCAAGGCCTGGCTTCCATCTGCGGCACTCCCATCTCTTTCTTTCACCACCTTGCCTTCTCTGAGTCTTCCTGAGCCCAAGTTTCCCTCGTATGTAAGCACACCTGTGATTGAATTAAGGTCCACCCTAAGCCAGAATGAGTCTTGAATTGATCACATCTGCACAACCCTGCCTCCAAATAAACTCACATTGAGAGGAATCTTACCAAAAATAAGGACCTGAATACAATTTTGGACCATGAGCGACATTGTTTGATGCTATACTTTTTTTTTTTTTTTTACCAGTTTGGATTTTCTCTGGAGGGATTCATTCCATGTGGCAGACTGGCACAGAGAGCCTCAAAAAAGTACATTCCCAGTGTTCTATGGTCTGAAACTTGCCTGGCATTAGTCTAGGGTTGAGTATAGAAAATGAGCAAGCCAAATCAGAACACTGCTCTGAACAAACACAATATTTTATGTCTTAAACTTAAAGAAAGTGAAACTTTTTTTTTTTTTTTGTCGATCGTGATTTTGAAAGGTTTAAGAGGAAAAAAAATCAACCATTTCTTGCTGAAAACTTGAACTAAGGCGCATGACTTGGAAATTGTAATTTTATGGTGTCAGGCTTAATGAACAATGCCTTCTGGAATAAAAGTTGGAATCCTGCTTTAAGGCTCTTGATTCTGAGCATACCAGGGAGGGAGACAAAGGTGGCTGGCAGGGATGGGTGGCCTGAAGGAAGAGCCCAAGGAGGGGGCCTGTGTGACACTCTTCCTTTCAAACTTCAGGTTATGGGTACTATTGGGGGCCCGATTGTGTTTGGGGATACCCAGATCCTTCTGGGTCACCCCGGAGACCACTAGGGTAAGTCCTATGCTCCTTAAGAGATTTTCCTGTCCAGTAGAAATTTCCTGGAAGATATTCAGCTTTCAGGCCATGACTTCAGAATTACAATGCCTTTGTGTCATCTTCTCTTTCCGCACCCACGTCAATGTGATCCTCATTCTCACCATCATGACTTTCACCCCTCAGCCTTCTGGTGTGACACACCCTTTGCCTTCTTTCTTCCGTCTTGCCTTGTAATTCCAGCCTTGACTCCCAAGAAACTCATGTGCCCTGCTCTTACACAGTGCTGAGACTTGTTAACAAATTACCCTCTTATCTACCAGAGCTCCAGATCATCTCACATTTGGGACATCTAGACAGATCTTCTAGATATGCCATACCTAGAAACCCCAGCTGGGACAGCAAGAAGAAAGCTGTGTTCCTGTGGCAGAAATACTGGCATATTCTCTCTGAAAGGAAAGACAAAGGTTAAGATGCAAAAGACATTTATGGATCTAAGGATGGCTATTTATCCTAATAGCTGGGATCCATGCTATGTCTTTCTATAGCTCTTCACTCAATGATACTGAACATATCACAAATAGAGAGGGATCCTTGAAGATCATATCTCCTAGTCATGATTCAAGCACCATTGAATAATGTTATGGTTAAAATAGCTTTCTCAGCTGGTAACCTGACCATATGTGTTAGGATTTTGATACATGGTAACCTGCAGATAAAGTTCAGTCTTTAATAATTAGTATGAACAGATATCATCTCTATTTATTGCCCAGTGATCTACAGGCTGGTGCTTGTTTGTCATAGTATGAACAGATTGTCCCACTCCCTTTAAGAATTCCTGATGTGGGGGTGTATATATCACGTGAGCATGAAAAAATGGCTATATTTATTCTCCAAGCATCAAGAGTGGTTCATGTTCTCATCTGTGTAAGATTTATATTTATTTGTTTGTCATTTTAAAATTCCTTAATTCTAAAACTTGAAAGTGAATTCTAGAAACTTCTATCCTTTCATTTATGAAAGAAAACTTTTAAAGGGGAGGAAAGAATATGGATAGGACACAATAACAAGTGGGTTTAGCCTTCTGGTAATTGGTTAATTAGCTTGATAACTAGCCTCTAACCCTCTTCCCCAATGCCAGGAATACATGTCCTGGAATGTAAAGGGAGAAAATAGATACTAAACAGGATCACAAGTCTTAGTATTAATCATAAACACCTGACAATAAACCACCGTCTAAACATTCCTCATTATGTCCTTAGATAAGAAAAGATCCAAACACCCAAACAAGATACAGCCTGTTGCAATGGAGGAGCGATGAAGTAGAAAACCATAGCCAATCAGGATGTAGAGTATCAGTGATCTTAAAATGCTCAGCCAAATTGGGCCATCCAAATCTCTTCCCATCCCATCCTAAGGCTCAGGGAATCTTGTGGAAGAGGGGGTTGGTAAGATTTGAAGAGCCTAAATATGGGGAGGTCCACTGCCAGCCAGGTCACTTCAGGACAGCTAAATCCAGGAGCTCATTGCAGTGAGATCTACTGCCAGCAGACCTGCACAGCGGCTAATGTTTCAATGCCCCCCAGTGGATCAGAGAGGATCTCAGGAGATAACTACATTCAGTGGCAACAATAATGGAAGGTTCTAGACAGGTGAAGGGGAACATCCCCACCTGTGGACTTACCACTGAAGTGTCACTTATACTGTGACAGAGGCCTAGTCCCCTACTAATACAGACAACCCCAAAGTAGCCTGTGACCACACAAGCAGACAGGCATGAGAGTGGGAGGGAGAGAGACAGACTGGTCAAGGAAGGGTAGGGTGGAAGAGGAGGTGGGGAGGGAGGGGATGGGTCTTGTTTTGTTTTATAAAAGGAAAATTCTTAACAAGAAAAGAAAATTCTGGCCTTCATATTCAGGACTCATGGAAAAGTGAGTGCAGGTGGGAGAGCCAAGATGTGTTCGAAGAATCTTAACGTCTCCTTGGACAATTAAACCTCTACTTACCTTGAATGACTTTGGTATGAGAAATGGACGTGTAATGAATGAGGAAATAAGATACCGAATTTCACCAATCGACGCAGGCCCAGGGATATTCCATAAACCCAAGTCAAACCCCATCCTTGGAGAGCCCTGCAGTGCCCAGCAGGGGAGCAAGGCAGCTGGATACCAGCTTCCAGGACGAGCCTTGGCGTCTTCCATGCGCATCCGCTTCCCGCCGCTGACAACCTAGTTAAGATCCCACTACGACTGATCTTTCCATAGCCTGTCACACGGTGACCATGAAGATTGGAAGGTAATATTTCACCCACAGGACTCTGTCTTGCCCCCAGAAGGTGGCGCTGTTTTGGGATGCCATGGACTCTTTGGGAACGTGGCCTAGATGCCAGAAGTGGATGGCTAGGGACAGGATTTGGGAGGTTATAGTCCAGCTCTTCGGTGCTTTCCTCTGCTTCTAGCCTTCTACGATGTGAGTAGCTGCTTCTTGTCCAGCAGACCCTGGACTGAGACATTCTGCTGCCATCCATTCTCTGGAGCCGTGAACAAAGATTAAATCCCTCTTGCCTTAAGTTGCTCCTGTCATGCATTTTGTCCCAACGATGAACAAGTGATACAGCGATATGAGCTACTTCTTGCTCTTGTGGCGTCAGGTCCTCTCAGCTAAGTACACACAGCTGTGGTCATATCTCCAAGTTAAAGATACCCCATCTTCCGCTTGCAAGTTTTCACCATTCCAACTCAAGTTTTCTCTCCTGCCTCACCCAGGGAAAAGTGATTTTTCCTTGATTAGTGAGTTTGAGAAGAGCCTTTTCTTACCAAGAGACCTTGGTGCTGCCCCTCCATCATCTGACTTATGAGCTCAGGAGAGAACTCGGGTAAGTTTCTGTGATTTGGCAGTGTGGCTTTAGAGCTCATGCTTTCCATTATTCATTAGGTTTACTGAAATAAAGGCAATTAAAAAAAAAGACGGCATCTTTAAATTCCATGTCTGTCTAAGCAAGTTCCAAAAAAAGACAGCAGCTCTGGCAACAATCGGGACCCCCTTTGCACACAGAGAAAAAGAATATGAGAGAGAGAGAAGAAAGTAAAAAAGAGGATGAGAGAAAGAAGAAAGGGAGGGAGAGAGAAGAAAGAAAAAAGAAAAAGAGAAAGAAAAAAGGGAGAGAAAGGAAGCTTTTTGTTCCCAAGGAAATTTTAATCTGATGAAACAAAGAAAGGATATGAATGCTTACATATGTCATATGTGAAACAAACCCATGTAAATTGGATATAATACAAGGAAATAGAAACGAGGATGTCGAGGGGTTCCACGTTTCTCAAGTACTAAAGGGAAATAGTGGAGGAATTAGAAAAATGTAGCTAGATGAGAAATAGAGATCAGACACAGGCAGAGAGGCAGGGCTTTTAAAAAATGAAGATGGGGTGATGTGGAAGGACAGAAGACAGAGCAAGGAAGTCGCAATGACATATGAATGATTCAGCAGGCAGATCTGGCCAGGCCTGGTAAACCACACTGACAGTAAGAAAACAGGGAGTCACCGGGGAGTTAAGAGCAGGGAATGGCCTGATTTAGAGGCATTTTAGAAAGCACACTAGCTGGAAGACAGGGGAGGTAGCTGAGGTCTTGAAGACTTTGGGAAAATGGAAGAAGTAGCTGCTCCGGTGAGTTTCTCCAAGGAGCGCTAGGAGGAGCGGTTCACGAAACAGTTAGACATTCCCTTGGGTGAAACCATAAGGGTGCCAGAAAGAGGATGGGAACGCTTGGTGGTACAGTTGGATGGAGACAGGGTCTCTGGCTCTTCTGACATCAAGGTTGAAATGGGGCTCCATTTGTTGATGTTTCTGGTGGGAGTGATTTGCTTTGGGGACTGACACTGACGTTCACCTCCTACACAAGATATTTATCCCTAAGTTTATGGGACAGTTATTTAAGGGTTGCATTTCCAGTGGTGTGTAATCAGAAATATGAAAATTCAAACTTCTGAATCAAATGGACCCCCCCTTTTTAAAAAAATAGTGTGTGTGTGTGTGTGTGTGTGTGTGTGTGTGTGTGTGTGTGTATCAGAGGATACTGTGTGTCCTGTGGAGGACCAAGGGTGACTTTGGGAATCATCCTGGATTACTTCTACTTCCTTCTTGCTTTGCTCTGAAATTTCCCAGGCTCCACCAAAACCAGGGCCAGGGAGTGTAGACCAGCATTGTTTCTGCCTGGTGTTTTTACATGGGGCCTGGGATCTGAACTCAGAACCTTCTGCTTATAGAATCAGAATCTTAAGCCCTAAGTCATCTCTCCAGCCCTCCCCCTCCTTTTTTTAAAACAATTTTTTTTTTGTTAAATGGCATCATTGTAAAATTTCTCTAAAAAATTGTGATTTCAAACAAATAATGCTGAGAGAACTGGATATCCCCCATGGAAAAGAACAAAACTCCTTACACCATAAACAAACTTAACTCAAAATGGATACAGAACTAAATGTGGTAGCTAAAACTAGAGTACTCTGAGAAGAATTCTAGGAGGAAATCTTCATGATCCTGGATTAGATAAAGCCTTCTTAGTTATAACACAAACAGCATAATTGGCTCAAGTTGGACTTCAACAAAAATTAAAAATTTTTACACCATAACGGAGTCTATTAAGAAGATATGTAAGGGGGGAGAAACTCTCAATATGGGGCTAAAAAGGCTTGTAAGTCAAATATCTAGTAAGAACCCTGTATGTAGAATGTGTAAAGTACGCTTACAACTCTATAAAAAAACTCTTGAGTATAAACATAAGATTTGAGCAGAAATGGAAAATGCTGGGGGTATCTGTGTTTCTCTCTCTATCACACACACACACACACACACACACACACACACACACACACACAAACTTCAAAGTGTTAACTCATCGGAACTAGGATGTTTATGATGAAGACAGAATCAAAAAAAATAAGGTACCAACAAGCGCTAACAAGGTTCAAAGTTAGAGAGCTCAGACCATTGTAGGGAATGCAAAACAAAGAGACAATATGGAAAATTCCCTCAAAAGTTTGATATAAACTTGTCATATGAGTAGGTGTATTCTCAAGATGTATAAGATAAATGAAAACATCTGTACACAAAACACACACATGAATATTCAGAACATCATTATTTATATCTAAATGACAATGGTAACATGCCTGTCAATGGATATATGCATAAAATGTAATATGGCCATGCAGTGAGATGTTATTCATGAATAAATGAATTCACGTCATAACCTTAAAATTATGCTAAATGAAGGGCTCCATCCTCAGAGAAAATATGTTGCATTACTCATTTTTTGGTGAAATACTGAGAAACAGGAAAATCTGTTGAGTCAGAAAGTGCTGTGTAGTTGACTGGAGAAGGAGTGGGGGCTGACTGCACATGCATAATGAGTATGGAGCTAGGATGATACAAAGTTCTGAATGTGACTGTGTGCTGGCTCCACGCCCAGTGAATAGTACTATCTGTTGTTTGTTGTTGTATGTGTGCACACCTATGTGTGTGAATGTGGCGCATGTGTAATGTATACAAACGTGTGTGTCTGAAGGTGCAGAAGCAAGAGGTGGGCATTGAACAGTCATCCTTATCCCCTTGAGGCATAGTCTTTGACTGAACCTGAAGTTAGGCTGGCAGCCAGCCGGCCCCAGTGATCCTGCTCTGCTGCACACAGATCAGGGGCTGTACACATGTGTATTACCACACCTGGCTTTTAAGATGAGTAATGGTCCTTGTGCTCGGATAGACAGCAAATGCTCTTACCACTGAGCCATCTCTCCAGTCTGAATTGCATATTTTAAATGGATAAATTATATAGTGCATGGATTTAGTCTAGATAAAGCTTTGTATTTTAAAAAGTTGACATGATGAGTGTATTTTAGATTGGATCCCCTCTCATCTTTGTCTTCCTCTTTTTCTTCCCTCCTTCCCTTCCCTCTTCCCTTTTGTCACTCCCTCCTCCCTTCTTTTCTTTCTTCTACCTAATTTATAACTTAAGATAGAAAATGTTTAATTCATGAATTAAGAGGTATTGTCAGTTGGGAACTAAGAAAAGATAGCAAAGCCAAATTTAAAAAATTCATTTAATCGAAGGAATTACAAAGGAGAAAGAATGTCAGAAATGTAAGTCTCCTTACTGACATTTATTCTTTTTCCACTCAGAACATAAACATTTAATATACTGTACTTGGTGCTGCTTATGATTTCAAAGCAATATATACTTTCTGTAGTTTATATCTGAGACCAAATTTCAAATGTTTTATCATTAGTCAGCTCCAGCTGCCTCCTCCCTTTCCATAACAAATAGTTTACAGTAGCTGGCTTTGGTCTGTCACAATTGCTTAAAAAGGTAAAACACAAATCACTTGGTAATCTCTTAATATTTACACAATTCAGAAACACTTTATTAGAAAATGTGTTTTGAGCAATGTCCAAGCTTCTATGGTAGCACCATTGGGAATCCTAGAACTACAACTAGTGGAGTGTGGGGGTGCTTGGCAGAAGCCAAGTTGGTTTTCGATTTCTTCCTTCCTCCATCACTAGGGCTTACAAATCAACTTTGGTTCTTCAGGGCTGGAAGCTTGACCCGAAAAAGGGTTGATTAGTGGTCAGTGTCAACCCAATGGCCCCTTGAGAAACTGGTTGATTCAGGGGATTCAGGAGTCCCAGATTGAATCAGAACCCACCTCCTTTTAGAGAAAGCCCAATGCTTGATTTGCAAGTGTCACCGGGGGCCTATTACAAGCTCTTTGAACCCGCAGCTCTGGAGAAGAGCGAGGTACAATCAAGGACTGATCCCAGGTCCAATGTGGATTTCCAAAGTCCCTTCAAAGGTGAAGAGAGTTGAGATGTACAATTCAGGACCCTTCTAGGCTAAAAAAGAATTCCCTTGGGCCTGCTGTAGTTAATGTTCAGATCTTCAGAACTTACTTAATTAAATTGGATTCTGAAGACAAGGCGCATGGGCAGAGAAACTAACCCATAATCTCATCTTTAATTTAGAAAACATTCCTTTCATTTCTCTTTGGTAGGTCCACCTAATTATCTTCCTTCTGGAATTAACAATAAAGTTCTACGGAAATCCAGGAGGAAAGGAGACCTCTCCCTACATATTACTTTCATATTTTACTATGAAATGCAGCACATTTAGTGAATGTGAAGTCTATAGCTACACTTCAGGAACCTACTCCAGTCTTATCTCAACAATAAAAGGAAGCAAATATTAAATAATTGCACCTCCAGAATCTGTGTGTCATTTTTAGGTGGAAGAGGTACTCTTTCAGAGTCTGAATTTCAGTGTTCACCTGTATTCATGATTCCTTTGGCATCTTCTCTCTGCTCATCTATTCAGCACTAATTACTGAGAAGTCCAACTCTGTCAGAGAGATAAGAGAAGTTTTGTTGTATAGCCTCAGGAGTTTGAGCATGAGGAGAGAAATGGAACCGATCAAGAGAGACAAAGGCCAGCTCATCCTCTCTTGATTTCGATGGCCCACTTTTCATTTAATCACTTGCATGTCTTCCTCACTCTGCAAGTGAGGAAATGGGCACCATCCTTTAAGGAGAAAGAAAGCCTTGAACAATACATGTCTGTTTTAACAACTTGTACCAATGCTCTGAAGGTACTAATTTGCTTTTTCAGACACACAACAAAAGCAGATTTCCCTCCTTTCCAGTTGCTTCGATGGTTTGCTGGAGCTTTAAAAACACATTACACAAATCCTTAGAAATCTTTTATGAGGATGAATTCAATATTTTTAAGCAGTGACCTTTTGCTCTCATGATTCAACCACGGAGACAATGCTTGTTTTCCTGAATTAGGGTGAGTGCTGATGTGTGGTTTGCAAGGTCAGTCAACATCACATAAGGACTTCCTCCTCCTGAGCAGACCTAATGTGCTGTCTTTTCCTGACACAGTCCCACTTACAGATGTGACTCATTTAGCGCAAATTGGTTTTGAATGCAAGTGAGAGAGTTCATATCAGATACTCCTGGGCTTAGGATGGGCTCACATCCTGATAAACGCATCATCAGCTAAAAGTACCATTAAGTAAAAAATAATTAATACATCTCTACTTACTGAACCTCCTAGTTCAGCAACCCATTGCACTATGGGGTATTGTGTATTTACCCCGTGATCTCATGGCTGTCTGGGAGCGGTGGTTTGCTGTTGCCCAGCCTTGTTGAGACAATCTCATACTGCACAGCAGTAACCTTAGAGGAGATACACGTTCAGAGATAAGTTGGCATTCTATTGAATGCATATTGTTTCTGTACCCAGTTAGAGTTGACTCACCATGCGTGAGCGACTGTATTTATATGGAAGTTCCTCATTCTTTAAAATTAGAGTTATTCCATGGTTTTCAAGACCTACAGCAAACTTAATGACTAATATGCGTTAGTCCAGTTCTCTTCAGAGGTTTCTGAAGAATTTATGATTCTGAACTTTGGAACTCTGACCACAACTCTAAGATTTATTTCCTAAATAAATGGCCATTTAGCCAACAGGTTCTGCTCTGCTAACTGGTTCCATTCTGTACCTCACTGTTTTCCGTGGAATTTTGTCTCCCAAGGATTTCTCTTTTAGTTGTAAAGCAAGCATTGGTTCTAGGTACTTAAGAGTTTGAAACTTATGAATCACCAAAACAATGAGCTATGATTTCCACCCCTTCATTCATAGTCTTATTGGCAAGACATCAATGTCCTTCTGCCATGGATACAGACAAGAGAATTTTGTGCAAGGCATGACAGAGAGGGGCCTAGGATCACCGCAGCATACCCACTCAGAGTTTGGCTGCCCCTCCCGCTGCACACATAATTCATCTTCAGCAACTATATGTAAAGAAAAATGAAGAACTAGGATTTCCGTACTTTAGGTAAAACAAAGTTAGGAGGTTTCTTTTCTCTTTTTTTAAAGAGGGACATTTATGCATCAAATCACCCAAGAATAATATATTTCTAATTTATATGGCTTTGATTGTGTTAATGAAGCTATTATTCACATAAAATATGAAAACCGTTTCACATTGGAGACCCACTATTTTGGGACATGCTATATGATCAGCTATGCAAAGTGAAAGAGGAGAATCAAAGCCAGTATACAGCTGCTCAGCTGGACAGATGGTGCCGAGCTGGCCTGATCCTTCAGCATGCATGCCACCCTGGACCAGGATCCATTGTTGGGCAGTGGGGTAATGTCTGCTACATGGCACATGACGTTGTAGACATCCACGGATCTGATTGGAGCAGCTCTGAAGTTGGATTTGAAATCTGAGAGGCAAAGGCAAAGAAACAAGAGGTCATGATTGGTCAACCAGAAATTCTGCTCGGATGCTAGGCAACCGAGCAGATTAGACAGTCAGCTCTGTCCATGCTGGTAGGTAATTGATTGCAAGTGTGGAAGAGAGTCTTTGCTGGATTATGAAGAAAGGAGTTCCACATGGCTTCTATAGATGAGAAACTTTAAAAGATAAGTCAGTAGACAGACTTCTCTTTGTGCCTTACACTTCCTTCAATGGGCCACTGATGCTGATGCTGAAGGTGAAACTTCCTACCTGTGTCTTTAGAACACTGGAGAGCCAGTGTAGTCAAAGATGGCCTGTTTTACTGGGCTGATCCAAAAAGCCATGCATAGCTTCTAGAATGTCAATTTAACCAGGAGTGATAGCTAGGCCACTGCAGAATACCCAGGGCAACTCAAGAATACTTCTCCATCTTCTTACCACATCAATGCCATGGGCCAAATAAATATAGTCACCTGGGTACTGGCAGCTCCCCAGCAGTAGGAGAGGATTGATTGAACATTGCCTCACAGTCTTTCAGATGAAATAACTGTGCTGTAGGAAAATGAGCAAGCTGGTATTGGAGTTGGGGTGCCAGGAAAGGCTCTGAGAGAACTACTGGAAAAGAGCATTGTGCCTCTACCCAGAACCCATACCACCTTGATCACCAGAGCAGGGGCATGAAGTGCATCACTGGCCATTCTTACTACTGTCAGTAAGGGTCACTCAACCTGACCCTGGAAGTGGTTGGAGGGATTTTAATCCAGCATGCCTGCTACTTCTCCACAGGGTGATGGAAAGTACAACGCACAAATTCTTTTGCAGAATGACTATCTGCATACAGTAACACATGTGAGCAGCTTTGCCATTAGTCCCCAAAGAAAATATTCACCTTGTAAATGACTAAGAGCGTTCGTTTTTCTTTGGGAGCAGCTAAAAGGTCAGCGTTTCCTCAAAATAAAAACTAATGAAAAAAAATCAGATGTGCTTGCAGGGATAAACACAGGAGATTATACTATTAGATATGAATACTGGGGACACTCTCCCACCAGAAGATTCCACCATAGCACGGACAATCAATAGACAGTTGACTCTGGGTTGTAGAAGTAACTCTTCTCTCTCCTGGCTTTGCATGTGACTAGAGTATGACGTCACACTGAACACCACATGTGGCATGTCATTGCCCTGTGAACAAGTGAGAAGGAGGATGTATGCAGGATCCTTCTCCAGTCCTTAAATAAAAATACACTTTTTGAAATATTTCACAGAAAAAACTGAGATGTGCTTCTGACAAAAGATTTAGAGATTGCCTTATTTGCTTTGGAAATACCAAACTGAGTTTCATGTACATGGACAAGAAGACCAGTGTTCTTTCCTATCTAGCTCATGATTTTCTATTCTACAGGGATAGGATTTGAGCCCAAGGGAGAGTTGATCAAGTCTGGGATGCAAGTTTCCAGAAAATTACTAAGTAGTCAAATGATGCCCAATCCAATTTGGAAGGACCTCACCAAGCACCACTAGCTCAAGATGGCATTTTGAATCTAGACAGGGTTCCAAAGTACTCCTGTGGGCTTAAACTTGAGTAT
This sequence comes from Typhlomys cinereus, assembly GCA_023101885.1. Taxonomy (NCBI): domain Eukaryota; kingdom Metazoa; phylum Chordata; class Mammalia; order Rodentia; family Platacanthomyidae; genus Typhlomys; species Typhlomys cinereus. The sequence continues at coordinate 1,690,650 of JALPQD010000401.1, forward strand.
AGCATTTGGATATTATTAACAAACCTGTTTACTAGAGAGAGAAAGTTCTGTGGCCCTCCACTGGCCCAGCCACCTAGGGCTGTTCTGAGTGAAGCTTGCTAACCTGTGGCCACTCGCTGAATCACAGTGCTCCTGCTGTTGCATCTTGAATGCATAGTTCTCCAGGGCAAGATTAGGTTGTTCAAATTAGAAATCAGGATTAACCACAGAGACTACCTTCAGAATGATTTCCCTTTCTCTTTGCCTGTCTACACTTACTGGCTTGGAAGACTGGGACCTGGGCAGCCCTAATGATGCCCGGCTTCCTCCCAAAGCAAGAAACACAATGAATGAGGAGGGATGCACTTTTATCTCCAAGTGCAGCTAGATAGCTATTAAAGGCCTTGCTCTTAAATTTCCTTCCGAGTAAACAGTCAGTGTGTAAAGCTGTTTAATCTTTCATGAGACATGGAGCCAGGAACGTGATGGCTTGAGGGAGGCTCTCAAAGCCGTATCTGCCTGGAACCATTTTGCAATTAGTCCAGTCCATTTTCATCAGGGGCCGCCTTCCTGTCTGTAAAAGACCGAGGGCTTTTAGTTTTAAAGGAGCCAGCGATGTCCCTGCTGAATTTAATGTTGAGCTAATGCCATTGTGGATTATTTCATTGGGACCTTTGCATGTGGGACTAGATTGGGGCCTGCTTTAAATGCACCTGAGATTCTCACTGGTATGCACTTCTTCAACCACAGTTGCTTGGCATTCATGATCTTAATGAATCTCCTTCTAAGGAGGGAGAAGTCAGTGCTTGTGATTAGAAAATTTGATGACTGACTTTCTCCCTCATGAAGGCTGCGGCCCTAGAACATCTGTCTCCTTCATGCTCTATAGTGGGCCGCAACATCGTCCTCAAAGCTCCATTCCAAATTTCTCTTGTTTCAGAGCTCTTGAATTCTATCTTGAGGTTTGGCCAACAGAGCACGCTCCTTACTTTCACTGGTGAATGCCAACATGCTCAGGAATTCTCTGATCTCTTGGGCCAAAGTCATGAACACAGCTAATGCTCTATCCCGCTTGTGCACTAATTCCACTGTGGGGTTTGAGAATCGCACATGGAATCACATATGGGAAAGGATTTGGATCAATGAGTTCCCTGAGCTCAGATTCCCAGAAGCAGCCCTGAAATTTGTAGAAACTGACACCTTATGGTTCTCAACAGCTATTTTGTGGTAAAAAGAACAAGCCAAAGCAAACCAAATGACAGGAGCAAGTTGGCATGTCTTTAGTCATGTGGCACTGAAGAGAAGAGCAGAACTTACAGGCAGATTTTTTTAGCCTACAATCTGAAAAGAAAGTGAACTTTCTTGGGCTGAAGAGTACTGATCAACATTCAGAAAATGCCGTTGGAATACAGACATTAGTGTAATTATTTTCATAAAAGAGGGTGACAGCAGAAGAAAGAAGAATAACTTTCACAAGTTGCTAGTCAACTGATGATTGATGGCTGTTGGGTCTTTCCTTCCTCCCTTCCTCTCTTTTTCCCTCCCTCCCTTCTTTCCTTCTTCTCTCCTTTCTTCCCTCCTAGAATGGAATGCTCAGTAGTAATACATTCATTAAACTCTTCTACTGTGCAGGTTCACAGTGCCTTATCAACTGAATCAATTGGCCAAAGAAGACTTCTCCGTCGTTCCTTTCTTGCAACCCTTTGGAACACACTCTAATAGAGGAAGGCTCAGTGAATTTATTTTCAGCAAAGGTTCTGACTCATTCTCTAAGTCAGTTTCAAGGTCATTTCCAAACTTGCCCTTGAATGCCTCTAGCTTCTGGTTCGTCTTTAAACTCAAGGAACTCACAGAGTTGGGTGCTTTCCATAAGAGGGGCTATATAAGAGTCATACTGAAGCAAGGATGTCAACTTTGAGACTCACGACTCTCAGAAAACTGGTGTCCAATAAATTTTCCTGCACATCAGATAGCTGTGAAAAAACATTCTGCTGAATTAAGTAAAAAAAAAAAAAAAAAAAGACTCACAGACATGTGCAATACATTTTCTGCACTGTACTCAGGACTTAAAATTTACAAGGAAAAATATTTGGCTACAATTGCCAAACCCAAGAAGCATTTGAAAGGCAGCCAACAGAAGATGGTGCATGGAGAACGGCTGCGTTCGCTCAGCTTGGCTCATAAAGAGAGTCCATAAAGAAACCACTGCAGCCTGTGTGAGTGTGATTAGCTCCTATTGCAGAGCCTTCCTTGGAAGGCTGAGTGTCTGGTCAATTCCTTGCTTACCAGGTCCAAAGGCCAGGAAGATGCCTCTCATGTCCATGAGCTCGTTATCATAGCCATGCCATCCATGCTGCCAGCCTTCCCTCTTGCCAGTGCTGTTCATCCAAAATGGAAGCACTTCTCGATTCTGAAATCAAGCAAGACAACACTATGACACTCCACTGGGCAGGAGCGGCAAGTCCATGCCTGGCCCCAACTCCCTCTCCTCATCCAGTGCGGGGATTTCTTCTTCAGCATCACGGACTTGCAGTCATCCCACCTCAGCTGGATCACTTCCTACTCCAGATAGTTCAGATCTTTGGCCTCAGCAGTCTCTTCAATTCCTGAAGCTCTCCAGCTAAGGAGGTATTGTCTTACACTGAAACAAACTATCTTCTTGTAATCGGGTTTAGAATCACTAAATCCAGCATGTTGGAGACAGAGAGGGATGTTAAAGTGTGTCTGCGGCACAATAATATATATACATATATATATTTGGTTTTTATCCCAGGTTCCTGCTACAGAGCTCCTTAAAAACCCCTGGAATTTCCTGAGTGGTAGGAGTGTCTTTTGTTATCCATAATGAGTCCCTTCTCTCATACCAACCTCAGGCTGAGATGAGTCACTGGATTGGGGGACTACATAGCTCCAGGATGGGGACTGTCATCCAGAGGAACAAACCTTCTGATTTTAGCCCTTTGGACCCAACCACTGGAGAAGGTAAGGCTCTGGATCTTGAGTTCCAACAGAGAGTCAAAGCTTAATCACTATGTCTATGCGCAGACATACCACACAAATCCCAGGAGCCATTCTCAGGCAGCCTCCAGGGAACGGAAGCTTTACAGCACTCCCCTTCTACACGTTGCCGTTTACATCTCTTCTATGCGGTTATTTCCACTTGTATCCTCTGTAGTAGAATTGCAATCATAAACGAAGCACTTTCCTGAATCCATGCATCCTAGTACTTTCCATGACCAGGTAAGACCCCCCTAGCCAAGTCAGATTTAAGTGTCCGGTGGCTGAGGACCACACATTTGCTCTTGGCACCCCAGGTGAATGCAGTCTGTGACTGAGGCTGTTAACCTCTGTCACCTGCTTGAACTCCAGGGATCAGTGCTAGAGTTGGACTGAAATGTAAAAGAGCCACTGATGCTGAAGGAGTCTCTGAATAATCTACTTCATCTCATTAGCAAAGCAGCTAGAGCCCCTCCCACTGCACACACTGTCCCTGGCCCTTGTTTTCAGCTCCTCCCAAGGGCCACATAGAATATGTCTCCTCTTCTCCCTCTGTTCAGAGAATTGCAGGTGCTCCTCTAACCTGGGCCTCGTTCTTCTTCAGTTCCCGCCCACTCCTCCTGTAGAACAGACTCCAGAGCCCACCACTTTCAGTACTATATTTTCTTAGATTCCAGACGATCCTGTTGTGAAACAGGGGTTTTGTGAATCTCAAGGAGGCTGGAGCCTGTTGGACATATAACCCTGGCTATTCATTGAAGATGCGTTATGCACTCCTTGGAGTCCAGTTCTCTTCCTGCAAAGACCAGTGTCCAGTGTCACAAATATTTCAAATGCTAGAAGTGAGATATAGCTGGCTGCTCCTGATGAATGAGGGAATCAAAATAGCCAAACTACTACTTCAGTTTCTAGGTGTGGTTGCAAAGCTAGTGACAGTGTCATGTACTGACTGAAGCCCTACAGTTCAGACCCAATTGAAGTTCACTTACTTGCCAGAACGTTTCAGAATGGACAGTCTCATTTTTGACCTTTATAACTGAGATAACTATGACACAGAGAGGTTAAGAGACACTGTCAGCTAGTAAGAGGTAGTTTTGGGATTAGAACCTGAGTAGATCTCTGTGGTCCCTGTGCTCCACACAGCCAGAAGTCACTGTGGTATTCTTGGTGAAAATGGTCAGTGAAGTAATTTTTTTTCCTTTGATGCCCTGTCTTGTAACCCACTGCATGCAGTTAGAGAGATGAGAGTATGACATTGGGTCGGCTGTAGAGTTAAAGTTTAGTTTGCTGTTTTTGTGGCTCTGGGATCCTGGCAAACTGCTTGAACTTTCTCACCCCTTCCCTTTTCTCACTAGGGACAGGGGTGCTAACTCACACTTACTCTGTGGTATTTGAGGGGTGACATGACTAAGTGTTAAGTACCCGGCACATAGTAGGTACTTAACACATGGCTGAGGTCTGGTTACCATATGCTACCAGCTGTGGGGCGAGTCGCTCTGGTCATGAGGTCGAACTCTCCGTGGCTTACTTGGCTGTCATACCACACTGCACCCCCATCCACTCTCACCCTGTAAATCGCCCCCTAGCATTTCTGCTTTCCAAATTGCACTCTTTCATTGACTGGCTGCTTCCTGGCTTTCCATCATTCCTTGTCCCTCCCTCTCCAGCTGTAGCTTGTATTTTTCCACAGACATGCTTCATGAACTTACCACATTGCTAACTTTTTATATCTTTTTTTTTTTTACCTGTCTATGGCAAGGATCACAACACATCCCAATTTAGCTTTGTCAGCTCCCTTAATGTGTTGCTTTTCCCGCTTTCAGTCTGCAAGGCAGTGAGGCCAGAGCCCTAAGTAGAACATCAGGGCTCTCTGCACCCTACCTCATTATGAAATCCACCATCCATATGCATTTCTCACCAGTGGGGCTGGATATGGACTGCCCAGTATACAAATTAGAGTCTAAAAAAATCAGTTTCTCATTCTATAAGTATACTTCAGCAAAACAAATGTTATTACTGAAATAATAATGAACTAGTCACGTGAGGTAACCTCTTCTTCTAAGCCAAATGTATGGATCACATGACACAAAACTACATCCTTAATTTTGTTTGTTACTGTCTCTCTCTCTCTCTCTGTATGCAGGGGCATGTACTTGAGCACGTGTGCCTATGGAGCAGGAGTCATTTTTGATTGTTCCGCCTCCTTTATTGTTTTGCTCTGGGGTTTCCCAGACTCTGTCTTCCAGCATGGAATTATAGGCCATTGCCATTTTCTCATCCCATGGGATCTGGGGGATCTGAACTCAGGTCCTTTTTTTGGGTGAGATGAAGGGTCTCAACCATGAGCCCTCTTTCCAGCCCATATCCTTACTTTTTAGATGTTCTGATGATCTGTTTCCGCAGTGACATCTTTGTGTCACACCCCACATTCTCCTCTCGTGCATGGGCCCGAGCTGTGGGAAAGGTGTGTCTCCCGCTTCTTGAGCTCCACAGTGGCACAGCCCAGCTTGCAGGTGCCAGGCTGCTGGTTGAGTGGCTGACCCTTCAGACCTTACCAGGTCATGGACTGCCACACAGTGCCACCTAGTGACACCCCAGGGAGGTAGACAGATTCTCTAGAGCTGGCTGAAGAACAGGAGAGAACACATACATGTGTACAGTACATGGGGAGGACCCTCTGACTCAGTAACAGGATCTTGGGATATGATTAGTGGGGAGGCCTCACCTCAAGGCAACCCTGAGAAGTGAGATCTCACGTGGGAAAAGAAGACCAGCGGAAAGCAGGTGACCCAGCAGGAGGCCTGAGGAGTCTCCTTGAAGGGTCTACTCTCCTTGGCTAGCTGGTGTCAACCAGGTAACCACATGACCCAGTTTGCCGCCTAGGGGACGTCAAGGATGCAACTGGTTTGAAAACTGGGACAGTCCCCGGCAAAGCAGGAGAGTTGATCACTCCACATTCATCACTTGCAGGAATTTGAAGATCATCATGCGCTATGACCTGCTCAGCATTTTCAGTGTCTTCAGGGCAGGAAGCAGGGCTGCCCTGTGAGGGCAGATAGGATGCAGCTGCCTCTGTGGTGTGTCACTCCACATGTGAATCATATCCCATGGGAAGCAACCGGAAGTTGGCTATGTATGCTACCCAAGGAGACGCTGTGAAATGTGGTTGAGTTATGAGTTGCACTTGGATTCTTCTAGCTGGGTGCCTGCACTCCATGTCCAGCTTGGCACAATATCCATGGTGAATTGGCTTTAAAGTGGACTGCAAAGGGTAAGTGATAAAAATATAGTCTCCAGGCTGGGGCTCTTTGTGTCAAGTACATGTTAATTACCACACTGTAAAAGGAGTGGTGTGGGGTTAGGAATGGAGAAAAAGAAAAGAAAAGCAGTCACTGAGTTACTGCAGAGGTCCCTGCGGTGTGACATGAGCAGGAAAGCAAACCTTGATGATGTTCTGTTGGGGGGCTGAGCCCCCAAGCCACACCACAGGAAGCCAACAGGGGGTGTCTGCTGCAACAAGGCATGACACATGGTGAGTGTTCAGGTCATCTGCAGGGTCTCTAAAGGACTGGAAGGACCTCGTGCTTCTCAGTGACATTTGGATTTAAATCCTGGCTTTGACATCCTGAGATTTGTAACTCAGGCAGGAGCTTCCAGACCTAGATAACATCCCTACGGCCTAGTGCATCCACTAATGCAGACCATAGCTTGCAGGCGGTTAACATTCAGACAGCGCTATGGTCATTAAATTTGAAAAATAGTTTTTTCTTGGTATAGTTACTATGTAAAATGTTAAATAACTTGATGGGGATGCCAATGAGACCCTTTTTTGTGGGTAGCTGCAGGTTCATTCAAGTTTTTAATGATCCAGGCATGACTGGGTATTTACAATACCCAGTATTGCTATTTAAAGGCATATAAAATGGGCCATTTCTACCTTTGAAAGAAAATGGATGGAACAGAAACTCATCATGTTTAGCGAAATAAGCCAGACATATACTGCATGTATTCTCATGTTTAGAACCTAGATTTAAAACTATGTGTGTGCATGTGCCTATATAAGTATATACATGCATGTGTATACATGCACATGTATATGTGTATATATGTGTGCATATATGTATACAAATGTACATGCTTATGCATGTGTATATGTATGTGTATACATGTGCATATGTTTGTGTGTATGCATGTAGGTCACAAAACTAGAGAGAGAATTTGGGAGAAAGAGTAAGAGAACAAAAAGGAGGACCATTTAGGTGTCTGAGAGGCAGAGAGTGCAGTGGGGGAGGGGTGAATCAGACCAAAGGAAATGACACAGATGTGTGAAAATGTCACAGTGACAACCATTACTCTATGTTGCAACTTAAATTTAAAACAAGAAAAAGATCATCTCTAGTTAGTGGATCAGTGTAAGAAGCCATGTTTCCATTGTACTTAACTCTATTTCCTGTTTCTAAATTCTGATAGGATTTATATAGAAGTACTCAACTAAAGACGGCTCTTTTTCTTTCTTTCTCCCTTCTTCCCTTTTGTTCTCCTCCCTTCCTTTCTCTCCCTTCCTTCTTCCTTCCTTCCTTCCTTCCTTTCTTCCTTTCTTTCTTCCTTCCTTCTTTCCTTCCCTCTCTTCCTTCCTCCCTCCCTCCCTCCCTCCCTTCCCTCCCTCCCTCCCTCCCTTCCCTCCCTCCCTCCCTCCCTCCCTCCCTCCCTCCCTCCCTCCCTCCCTCCCTCCTCCTCCCTCCTCCTTCCTTCCTTCCTTCCTTCCTTCCTTCCTTCCTTCTTTCCTTCCTCAGTACTAGGAATTTAATCTAGGTCCTCCCCCTACCACTAAGCTAACTGACCTACATCCCAATCTCCCTCTATCTTCATTATTTTTAAGACAGGACCTTCATTTTTGTAACCTAGACAAGCCTTGAACTTGCAGCCTTCCTGCCTCGGCCCCCACACCTGGGATGACAACCTTCACCACCAGAACAGACGGAGACTTGGTTCTGTAACTGCTTTTCCTCTGACTAGGGCTTTTCCCCCTTTTCCTGTTCCATGGACTGTAGTTTCTTCGGGCTCCCGCTGCCTCGTCCCATTCTCAGACATCTTTGGCATATTCCTTGTTAATAATGTGCTTGTGATGACGCATATCTTTCCTCACTAGAATCAGCATTTTACATGGCTCATTGCACGGATGGGCACTGAGCAAATGTTGTGGAGTTAGACAGGCTGGCGACTGTCTGGGCACACGGCCTCATGCCTGAGGACGCGAACTCAAGTACGTGTAGCTACCCAAAGCTTTCTCCACTTCACCTATCCACACTCCATCTCCAAACTTGCCTCTTGAGAGCCTCTGGATGGTCACAGACCTTGCCATAAATCAGACTTCCTGGTCGCCTGCCTAACACGTTCTGGAGGAGGGAGAAGTGATGTGTGTGGGCAAACACACCAGCAGAGAGGGAGTGAGTTGGGGAGATGCCAGAATCTGGTGCTCTAGGGAACGGTGTGACCCACATCCCCTGGCTGGAAGAAGCAGCAGCCACAAGGCCTCTCCAGAGGAAGTGGCCAAGGCTGGCCTGAAGAAGGTGCCCACTTGAGCCAGTGGTGCCGCCTCTGAAATGTTGTCTACTCTGCAGCAGGACCCCGCCACAACCAAGGACAGGCAGCCCTTGCTGGACTCCGTGGGCCACACCCAAGAAGGGGCATCTGGATAGCAGGGAAGAAGATTCTCAGCGGGGGGAGAGAGTGGCTGAGCTAGAATAATGTGGAGCAAAAATGACAAAAATTCATTGCAATTTCAAGTAATTCAAATTAAAAACACAAATATCAAGTTATCAGTGGGGGAAAAGAAATGACAAAGTGACAAATGCCATTCAGACAACCGTGCAGCCAAACGGTCAAATAGGGAAAGCTTAAAGTCGCAAGTAAATAAAAATAAATAAATAAATAAATAACATCCTGTGATTTACAGCCAAGGCTGATACACTGCATTTCAGTCATTCATCCCAAAGATTGGTCATCTTGCTGAACTGTGCTATGATGATCGGGTTGCAGTCCTTGTTGTCGGACTTTCCAGACAGAAGCCCTGGCGACGGGAAGACACCTACCCCCCTCCTCCCCCCCCCCCACCCATTTCCCAAGCCTTCCATTCCTGACTGGAGCGGCTTCCAGCATCTGACCTGCCACTTATGGCCCTAAAACCTTTATACCAGAACTGCTATGGCACCGCTCTGGTGGCCCAACCTCAGCATGGTGACCTCTGGCTCTGCCTGGTTTTACCAAACCACTCCAAATTCCATAACATCCTTTCAATCTCCCTCCCTCCCAACCCCTCAGCCTCTCCAAACAGTTGACCTCAGCTGAACTTGAGAAAGCAAACAGCAGATCCAGGCAGTCGCACCTATGTGCATGGTAGCTGACCTCAACGTATTCCTCACAGTTTGCTTACTTTGAAAAATTCAAAGCCACTTTAGAATTTCATGAAGTAGAAAATGTTAAGTTCATTGTTGTAACTTGAAAGATGACCATTAGAGAGTCAAGACACATAGGCCTCTACTCAGGGTGGCCCAACTGACCATGCTTATGTTCTACTGGAACTATTTGGCTGTCATGTTACAGACCAAAGAGTTACATGAATGAATTTGATTGTACTGTCAGCATTGTGCGTATTATACTTGTATGTATCACACACACACACACACACACACATGCACGTACGCATGCGCATGCGCGCGCGCGCACACATACACACATAAAGTTTAAAATTAATCTCATTCCAGGTAAACTCTGAATGATATGAAAAAATGAAAAGAAGCATTTTGGCACTTAAAGGTGACCCTGTAGTGGGTACAGGGTCTTCTTGGAGACTTTTTTATCCTTAGCATTTTAGTTTTTTTTTTAATAAGATCACTATGTGGCCCTGGCTGATCCATAACACACCATCTTCCTGCCTCCGCTTTCATCTCAGAGACCTCATAACTGGTACGGTGGAGGAAGGCACTGTCTGCTGCAGCTGGGCTGGGGTCCGCACTTTGCTGCCAACAGTTCCAACCAGAGCTGCTTTGTTCTCAGCCCCCAGGTGACCAGCTGTTTCTCTTCGCAAGCACACCAGAACAACTCAGTCCTGCTGAGTAAGGTGGTCATATCACAGAGTCCCCGGGTCTTCATACCCAGATCTCTGGACATCTACTTGCTCACCCAGTCAGTATCACAGAGCATCACTTGCTCTCTCTAGTGAAACATATACTAGTCCTGAGTCTTAAGCATTGCTGGCCTCCCTCTTAAAACTCCTTTGCACTGTGAAGTCTGTCAAAACACAGCCCACCTTCAAACTCCTATCTAAAGTAACCCATGTCCTCTTCAAGAATGGACTGCAAAGCCACAGAGGGCTCAGTGGGTAGGCACTTACTGCCAACCTGAATTTGATCCCCAGAATCCATATGCATGCCCTAGCACATGTGCACACAAGCATACATGCATATACACAAGCATAATAAATGCATGCATGCACATGTGCAATAAATAAATGTAAAACAGAATGAATTATACATATGGTTTCATGGATTTCCTGGGAGGGCGGGGCTTTCCCACGCCCGAGTAAAAGTATTCTGAAGAGCCGGCTGAGCTCTGAGCCAAGGAGCACGACAGAAGACTGTGAAGTCACTCAGGCACGAGGAGTCAGGGTTTGGGTCAAAAATGCAAGCTACTCTTCACTGTAGAAACAACTGGCAACCTGGACCTCAACAGAAGCAGCTCTTTGTTCTAGGGAGGGTGAAAAGAGCACTGGGCTTTTCCCGCCTCCCACTGCCTTGAAGTAATTGCTTGAGTCCACAGTAATCATCCCCTTTATGCGGAACAGGCCATGGGGAAGCCTGGGTAATTGAGTTAAGATCCACTTATTACAATAAGAAGACTCTGGAGCCATAAAGTCTAAACCCTGTCTTATGGTCTGTGCTTATAGTTTGTGTTGGCCAAATCACCTGATCCCAGTCTTTGGATTCCCCCTCCCCCCACACACACACGCATGCACGCACACACACACACACACAAATGATGAGTGACAAAAAGATCTGGGGTGCACTGAAGTTCACTACCTTTAGGCTGTTGGATAGACTTCGTGAAGTGAAAGAATATATTTTACAATTACCTCCGCGATGAACCAGCCTTTGTCAGCCACCAAAGTCAAAGGAGAGACAAATTTCCCTCTCTTGTAATAAAACCTGCTGGGTATCGCTTCTTTCTCATAGACTGTCATGTGTTCCACTGCGCTGAGTTTGTGATATACCTGCAAAAAAAAAAAAAAAAATCAAAAAATGACCAATTTGCATTCTGTTAAACATATTAAGTATGCCAGATCTTAGAGATGGGAGATTTCACAAAAATCAAAGCATAATTCCTAAATGTCTCAGAGATTTGGCTATGAAAACACAAGAGACTTTTGTATAGTTCATAAAGCAAGCTGGCTTACCCTACGAAGCAAAGGTTCCTGCATCCCTGAGGAATATAATAGAAATCCCTTATAGCTGTAGACATATAGACAGAACAGTTCAGATACACAGCAGAAGAAAAAGAAAATTTGAGATGGATACATCACCACTGCAAAGGCACATGAACACTCTCAGGGATTTCAGTTTGAGGAAAAATAATGCAGGTTGCAGAAAAACACGAAATAATTCTTATCACACAAAGGTTACTACACAAACAGTAACTCCTGCAGTTTCTTCAAGAAGGTGGAAATGGTGGAAGGTCTGGGGAAAGACTGGAAGGGGATATCACAGGTCACATAAATGTTCTATTTATGAAAGGGCAAGCCAATAGAAGGGGACCTTTGCCTTTCACACACTCTGCAATAATTATTTTGTGTATAGTCAATCAATGAATACCTTACAGAGCTATTTGTCCAAATTCTATGTACCAAGGTAAAGGCAATTTGAGAATTGACCTGTTCGATGTTAATACCAAAAAAAAAAAAAAAAAAAAAAAAAAAAAAAAAAAAATCAAAGAAAAAAAAATTCTCCTTAACTGAACCTCATAAGTGTATCCTATTTTTGAAAGAGCTAAGAATTTTTGTTAGGAACATTGTTAATTCTGCAATGAAGATGTAGAGTTGGTAGACACTTCCAACATTTAGCAGCAGCTTAAGTATTTAAGGCTAAAATTAAAATCAGTCAGGTGATAATGGTTTGCTGGCCTCTAGCCAAAACAGGCATATAAGTCCTGGATATAATCGAATATAAAATTGTGTTTATAGCTCAGCTTTTAAAAATAGTCTTTTGGTTAGTGAGTAGAGAATTTAATACCCACTATTTGATTTAAAAAATGTCCTTGGTGTTCACAGATATATTGTGGTGTGTGAGTGCCCATTCTCTCTCTTCCTTAAATAAAAACAATATTTTAAAATGATGTGTGAAGAGTTATTTCTGATAAATAAAAGCCTGCTGGTGCAAATAGGGCTTATAGACTATTGTGTCCAACAGAAGACACTACTATAACCCAAGTATACCATCCACGCTGGGCACTTGCCAGCTGCCATTGGCCCATCACAATGTCTGATGTGCACCTCGTGCTGGAAGAGGATCTTCCAGGCTTGGAAGTGTTGACGGTTAAGCACGGAGGTGTCAGATTCCCAAGTGCCAACTTGGAGACAAAGACGATCTTCCTTGCCAGGAAGAGAGAGCTGCTTCCCAGGAAATGCCAATGTATAAAAATGTTCTTTCCAATTCCATATTTCAGGAGTATGTGAGGTTTAATGTAAACATACTTCATTTCCTGGCTTTGAGGGTCTCAGAGAGAGAGAGAGAGAGAGAGAGAGAAAGAGAGAGAGAGGCTTCCCTGGGGACTGTGGTAAGACTGGGAGGGAGGTATTGTTGGTGACAGGTAAGGTGGATGGGCAGGAGGGGCACTGTGAGGAGGCAGTCGCAGGGCCAAAAGAGCAGGACTTCTGGCTAATGGCAGCTACTCGGAGCTAACAGCTCTGCTTGGGAGGATGGAGGGAAGCACCAGCCTCTGGGCTCCTCCTGGCTCCTTTTCCTCCCTGAGAAAGACAGATGCTTCCGGGTCCACATCAGCGCCATTAGGAGTGAGCAGAAGCTCCACGGCCGGCACTGGGAGACGATGAAGCAATGCGCACGCCAAGCTGCCAACCAACGATGTCACCTGTACCTCCCTGTTTTGTCCCACTGATTGCCACCCACTGCCAGCTGTAATTGTTGTTCTGAGAGAAGGCAAGCAAAGAGCTCATCATCTCAGAAGTTGACTTCCTGCAAGCAGGGGTGGAGTGTCCTCCCTCCTCTGCACACTGTGGGAACCCAACCACACCCTCTTGGAAACCTTCTCCTTCAATGGGCATCCTCATAAAAAAATGGGGCACGCACATCGTCCTTGCTGTGAGCCTAGCATGTTTCATGTGCTCCCTCAGACTCGATGGTAGATAGGAGAGGGGCCAGGGTAGGCATCCTGCCCCGTTCCCAGTTGACAACGGAGCTGAGATCAGACCCACACCGTGTGGCTGGGAGCTCAGGAGCTGATTCCACCATACACATGGCCTCAATTCTCTATTTTTTTTTTTTTTGTTTAAATTTTTTAAAAATTTGTGTGTGTAATGTGTGTATCAGTGGACACTGTGTGTGCCTCTAGAGGATAAAAAGTGACTTCAAGAATCACCTTAGATTGCTTCTACCTCCTCTTTGCTTTGCTTTGGAGTTTCCCAGTACTGGAAATACAGGCCACTGCCATTTTCTGCGAGGGATCCGGGATCTTAACTTAGGACCTCTGCTGTGAAGCAGAGGCTTAATCCCTGGGCCACCTTTCTGATCCTCGGTTCTCTTCTTTAGGCACATCCGTATCTCCAGACTCTTGGTGAAAATGGACCAGAGTAGCAGATGCATTCTAAAGACCTTGCCTCTGTCCCTTGCTAAGTGCTGACAGGACACATCCTTCATTGCATTCAAAGTTGATAAAATTCAGTGGGGGAGTTACTATGACAGATAAGAACAGTCACAGAATATATATATATATAAAATGTGCCGACTTGATAACTGCAGGCTGAGCTTTGGGCACATTGGTGGAGAACTGAGTTAAAGCAAACCCTATGCAAACCTGCAGGACATTATCGGATTGATGTAGGAAGACTTAGCTCATGATGGGTGGGGCCATTCCCTGAGTTGGTAAATAAAATTGAGGGGGTTGGTTCAGTGAGTTGGCATTTTTGACATAGACTTTGGATAGACTTGCTGTGAGGTTTGTCCCTTTCTCAACGATCCTGTAGGGCTTCTAGTGTTGTTATGAGCTCTCCTGCCAAGCTGTAAGAGCTGTACCTAAGAATCATAAGACTTCATTGTTTCCAACCTAAGCTCTTCGGTTATAAATTGATCAGAAACATGCGGGCAAATTGCAGCATAAGGCCATGTGTTTTCAAAGCCCGAGCCCCCGTTGCTGTTCTGTTTCACTTTGACAACCCTAGAATGAGGAAGCATCAGCTGGGGCAATGAGATGTGCCGACTCCCCTCCCACATTCAGCATGTCTTGCCTCGGCGTGTTTCCCGGGGGCTGGCCACAAGCTCACGACAGGCCCTCGGTCCTTCATTTGCTGCAGGTCATCCAGGCTGATGTACTTGCTCAGTTCAATCACTTTGTCCATCCAGAAAATGTCAGTCATCCCATGGTCTGAGAATAAAATGACGTTCAGGTCTTCCTGCAGACCCCGTTCCTGTGGGCGGACACAGGCAGCTGTTACCACAACAGCGAGAGAAAGGATTGGCTACGTGGAAAGTCTTGCAAAGAGGAGCTTTGAAATGGCAGGTAAGGACCGGGGAGGTGACTCAGCTGGTACAGTGCCCTCAATGGAAGCATGAAGACCTGAGATTGATACCCAGAATCCTTGTGCAAAAACTAAACTTGTTGTGATATGGGCAAAACACTGGAAGGTAGAGGCAGCCCAGTCTATTAGTGAGTCCCAGCAAGAGACCTTGCCTCAAAAAACAAGGTTCACAACACCTGTGGAATGACACCTGAGACTGACCATTCACACATGTGCACACACACATGAAAACAAATATACACATACCATCACATACAAATATCTACACACAAACACATACACCCACAAGCATACACACATATACATACAAAAAATATTCACATAAACAGGCGTACATTCTGGGTTTTAGGAGAAGGGATATTTTCTCAGCTCGGGCTCAATCATCTACTAATCTGTCTGACCAGATGAGTTCCAAATCACAACTGATGCCCTCTGGGGAGGGGCAATGGTTAGCACGGGTCTCACCACTCGGAAAAACAAGAATTCTTTTTTAGCTGTTTGAGGCCTACTCTCTGTCTTCATTTTCTCTCACTGTTTCAGCGAATACATGTGATAATAATATGCAAACCGTTTTTGCTCATACTACAGATGGGAAAAAATAAAGTGATATGAAGTAAAACAGAAACAAATGAAAATTAACACAAAGGGATAAACAAACAAAAAAATTGTTTTGAGTTGTGGCACCAGAGCGCAGGTCTCTGTGTCCTGCCAAGCTAGCCACTAAACTTGTTCAGATTCCTAAGAACTAGGCCAGCTCTCCAGGCCGCGCCAGCTGATAATGCACATCTAGGTCATTCTGATCCCTCAGCTATCTGTGCAACAAGAAGCCTCTGGGTGTCTGAAGGAACTATCACGGGAAGCAAAGGGAGCCTCCATTGGCCTGGAAGGAAATGGTCGAAGGGAAACGGAGTCTTGGCGGTGTCAAGAGAGTGACCAGAGAGGATGCCAGACCAGCTGTCCTTGCTCCAAGTCACCTGGATCCACTGGACCATGTACTTCAGGACAGTGTCCACGGCCTTGAGGGCGTCTTTTCTCTGAGGTGAGGAGGGGCCGTGGTGGTGGCCTTCCACATCGATGCGCTCGTAGTAAATGCCTGCTAGGTCAGCCCGGCCGCTCCTAGAGGAAACAACGAGAGAGGCACAGATGAGGGGCCTTGCGGCTGGCTCCCTGATGACCCATCAACCATGTGTGAAGGGGTGAGTACCCCTTAAACTCTTCCCAATGGACCAGGTGAACCCCACACTTTCAGTGAACAAGATGGAGCAATATACTGAAGCCTGGTTTGCCAATCCTGAGGATCTTGGTGACCAGTGTTAGAGACCGTGTCTATTGGTCACTTCTTGTTCTGATCATATTGTATTGTCCTCATGTCCCTAAGAGTTGGGAGATGGGGTAAAGGGCAGAGGACAGTTTTCCCAGCTCTACCTCATCACCTGTTATCACTGGAAAGCAGGTCAGGAAACTGGACTTTAGAAAGCCTCTAAATAAAAACACTAGATTGTAGGTTTAACTGGTCCAGCAAGGATAAAAATCCATGTTGCCATGGCAATGTCGTGGGCCTGACTGACATCAGCACACACAACCAGAACATTTATTCTAATGAACCGTCAGCACCCATATGAACATAGCCTGTTTCTAGAAGTTACCACACTTCCACAGCTCCCAAACTCCCCCTCTGAGCTACAGCACTGATAGTGATAAATCAACATATTCTACCCCCAGTGTGGGGCTAGGAGTGACCAGGCGCTGGGGACACAGAGGGTGTGGCTGGTTTGTGAGGGAAGGAAGAAGAAGGAATTCCAGGGATCATTTCCTCCTGCCCCTCACCCAGGGCTTTTCCCGGTGGCTTCTCTCCTCCAGCTCTGGCTTCATCCATCTCTCCATGAAACATTGGCATTGGATCAGAGTGATGATGGCAATGATGGTGCAAGAGCTGATAAAGATGAACTATTGCAAGTAGAACTGAAAGGCAATTTTCTCTGCCCGGGGCTTGACTCATATTGATATCCACAACAGATGGATCAATTTCTCTTAAAAAGTATTTTAAATACAAGGAATGTATGCACACAAACACGGGCGCACACACACACACACACGGTTTCCTCTCTCCTGGCCTCCTAAGCAACCAGATCATGAACAGTCCAAGAATGTAACCTCAGAGCTGTAGGGCCTTGACACTTGCTATCCTCTGAGAGGGATACGACCTCACATATGTGCAGAGAAAATAACTTGGCTTGCCCACCCGCGTTTCCTTCAGATATAGAGGAGCTGATTCTTCTTGTGTAGTAGGTTTCCTCTGGAGACTTGAGATTAGGTTGGTTGGCCCTGCTCACCTCTAGGAATATTCATGATGGGAGATAACTATCCACTAGGGTTCCCTTTTATTTTCTCTAAATTATAAGATTCTCTCACACAGGATGATAATTCATTCTCTATTGTGTCTCAGTCCAAGCCTAGCGTCTAGCACACAGTAGGCCTTTTACAAGGGTCAGCTATGCATATAATAACAAGTGCACAACAAATGGTAAGGACTACAGATAAGGGATTATGTTCCAGCCTTTGAGTACATTGTCTTATAAAATTCTTGCTATTCCAGTCTGACTTGGAACTTTCCATGTAGCTGAAGATGATGTTAAACTTTGATTTCTTGATCCTCTTGCCTCCAACTCTAGAATGCTGCTGCTTTAGGCATGTTTCCAAATCCAGTCTGTGCATTTCTGGGGATGAAACCCAGTGCTTCATGCATACTAAGCTAGCACCCTACCACTTGAGCTACATTCCTAGCTACAGAGTTCAAGGAGTGGAAGAAGCTGTCTATATCATGAGAAGAGATGGAGGCAGGTTTGAAGCCAAGATCCCCAAAGCACAGTGATCACTCAGAATGAGTGTAACAGCTGTGCCAGTGCAAAAACAGTCTGCTTAGCCTGAACCATCTTTTGACAATCCCAATCTCTTCCTTGATGCCGACTAGTCCCTAGAAAGTTGGTTACGTGAAGGGTAAGACCAATGCCTTGACACGGTTCTTGACACACGACACACTGGTCTGTGATTTGATCCTGCTTCCAAGGGTCCATATAGGAAAGCATATGCAAGTTAGCACATTGTTGCAGTCCGCCGGCATGGTTACTGATAAATGACCAGAACACAGCTTAAGGGAACAAGGAGTTTACTTTCTTACGATAGTCCGGTTACAGTTCATAGTCCAGCTTGACGGGAGAGCACACACCAACACCAGGGCCAAGGGAACTGGCCACCATAACGGCTGAGAGATGGACAATCCTTACTTGCCAGACCAGCATGTCTGGCCAAGTGAACAGAAGGATGCCAACTCTCTCAACCAGCTCTCTGTGATTTATCCAGGGCCTAATCCCACCCACCATGGGCTGGGTCTTCCCCAGCAGCCAGACAATCTCCTTCAGGTTTGCTCTGGGCTTAACTCAACCATCAACTCTCTACACCTGTGCCCAGAGCTCAAATAGAATGCAAGTTAGCACACGAAGGAAAAGAAATTTCTAGAAATTATGCATACCCTCTCAGTTCTCTGATATGGAGCTAGATGTAAACATGTGAGAAGAACATTTTCTGCTTGGCATCGCCCTGCATCATGGTGACATGCCCTCTGTGGATGCTGAAATGTTGTACCAAGCACTTACTTGGGTGTATATCGAGTATGGCTTTGAAGAAACATTGTTTTTTCAAGTGAAAGGAAGTTGTTAGTCAAATGTTCTCTTCTCTTTTTAGAACAAAACAAATTGACCCTTTCATAATAAAGCCCCGTTACCACCCTCCTCCACAGTGTGGATTGGGTAAGGTTAGTGTTTCTCACAAATGATATTATCATATTCATGCTTGCTAAGTGTGGATGACTAATCCAAACTCCCTCTGCATCTTTCCGCAGTCAAGTACAAAAAGTCCCTTTAAGGTCCCACAAGTGTGTAGGTGGTGGGCAAAAGTTTGTACTAAGTAATCCGATTGGTATCCATATGCTGAAACTTGTCTGTAGTCCATGCTCATTAGACTGCTAGGGCTCAGGGCTCTTCCTCCATTGCTGTGACTGAAGACAATGGAAGCTTCCATAAATCTGTCCTGTGCAGAAGCCCGAACATTTATGCGCCTTATGTACAAGCATCTTAAGCATTCCAGATGTGCTGGTCCATGCAGTATATCTGTTTAGGTACCTATTCTACCAGCATAGGGTCTATATGTGGTACAAAAAAAAACTCCACTTAATATAGTGGTGACTTAACTACAATAAAGTGTGTTGTAGCAAGAAAGTTCCATGAAATACCCTGAAGTCCCTTCATTTTAACACCCCACCTTAGCACAGGTTGGTTTCTGGAAGGCTGTTTACCAAGTTCACAAATCTCTATGATCAGAAAGCCGAGAAGGGCCATGCGGTACCCGATGGCACAGTTTCAGGAAGCCGTCAGTTCCTAGATGCTAGAAACACTTGATCTGGGACATTTGCAATTCAGGGACTGCACACGTGAAAGGTTTCTACGTTAAGGTTTCATGGATCCATTAGGGCCTGAAGTCTCCCAGGGCTGACAGCTCTTGCCTGTTTGGAGTTTAGCAGATAAATCCTTGGTAGCCAGCTGTTTTCCACATGGGTCTGGTCTCCATCACAGGTCAGCTCATTTGTAATAGTTTGGTTGGGTGAGGAGAGACGGGTGGAAATGCCTGCAGGTCTGCTATTGGCCATTTACAGCTTTCAGGTCCAGGAACCTCGCCAGAACCACATGTGGTCATTCAGTCCAGTTCCCTCCAAAGCTGCAGGGGGTCTTCAGCTCTGGGATTTTTGGGACACCCAAGTGTCTCATCATCTTACAATTTTGTCCAGATTGCTTTGCAGTATGAAAAGTTCATAATGTCACATCCATTTTTCCTTACTGAAGTGGGTTGGGAAGAAGAATTAAGTAGAGAGAAATGGAAGCAATTTGAAGGAATGGTTAGCTATTGGGTCATGAAGAAAAATGATCCAAAACTTAGAGACAAGGCCCTGGAATGATTGTCCGTTACTTCCGTGTCGTGGTAGAGCACTGTCTGATGTATCTGCTAAAATGTCACCTGATTTCATTCATACTTAGAATTTACACTTTCTAAACTTAGCTGCAAACTGGCCAGAAACTGATAAATAAATATTGTATTTTATTTTCAACCTTTCAGTTTTTGTGTATAGCATATGTATGTGATATGGATGTGCACACAAATGTGTGCATGTGTGTGTGTGTGTGTGTGTGTGTGTATGTGTGTGTGGTGTGTGTGTGGTGTGTGTGTGGTGTGTGTGGTGTATGTATGTGTGTGTGTGTGGTGTGTGTATGTGGTGTGTGGTGTGTGTGTGTGGTGTGTGTGTGTGTGGTGTGTGTGTGGTGTGTGTGGTGTATGTGTGTGTGTGTGTGTGTGGTGTGTGTGCATGGTGTGTGGTGTGTGTGTGTGTGTGTGTGTGTGTGTGTGTGTGTGTGTGGTGTGTGTGAAAAAGCCAGAGTTCAACACTGAGTGCCTTCCTCGGTTGCCTCCACGTTAGTTTTTGCGACAGATCTCTCATGAACCTAGAGCTTACTGATTCAATTAGACTGGCTAGCAGCCAACTCCAGTGATCTGACTATTTCTGCTTCCCCAGTCCCGGGTTGAAGATATGTTCTGCTTGTGCTCTGCTGTGTCTGGCTTTTATGTGAATGCTGGAGATCTGAACTCAAGTCCTTCTGTTTTCGCGGACTAAGTCATCTTCCCACTTCCCCCAGATTGTACTTCTAGTAAAGAAAATAATTTCCAAGTTGTAGTTTGATTATCCCAGTGCATTAGCAACTCAAATCTTATCATTCTCCATGGTTTTTGTCCTTTAGCCGAGTGTCTCTCACATTCTTCTGCCAGCCAGCCCTGTTGCCCATCCCACCCCCTTCAGAAGTAAATCAACTTAAATCCTGGTGGAATTCTCATAAAATGATGTAGTGGGTATGTGACAGTTTTAATTTTGAAAATTACCATGACAGAGACACAGATCTAGGTTCAGATCTTGGATTTTCTTCTTGCTAATGAAATCTCGGATGAGCGGGGGCGGGGGGGGAAGAAAACTCTCTAAATTTCACTTTCCCTATCTAAAAAACACTTATCCAATAACCAGGCTGAGCAAGTGCACAGAGTGCTGAACACACAGCAAAAGCGAAGGAAGGGGAAAGAAAAGCCTCCACCTCCCATTTCTCTTTACCTTCCACATCCCTAGGTCACATGGCCTAAGCATGCGGGCCGAGCAGAGAGGTGAAACCTGTGCTGGGTGCGCGCCTGACATCTCATTTTTCCATAGCGAGGAGAGAGCAGAGTATTAAGGACTAAGAAGTAAGAATCCTCTGTCTTTATCTTAGTCTTTTATTATAGTGATTGAGGTTCTGAAGTTTTGGATGCCAAAGAAAGCTTCTCAAGCAATACTCAGCAGATTACAGTTTGATAAAAAGACATCAGCCAGGACTACTGTTCCTGCAGCCCAGTGGTTTCTTTCTTTGCTGTTGTTTTGTTTTGTTTTGAATACTCGGTGTGAACCCAGGGCCGCATCTGTGATGCTAAGGTAAGCACCCCACTACTGAACTGCATACCCAGCTCCTTTCATTTTGAGGCGGGGTCTCACTGAGTTGCCTAGACAGCCCTTGAATTTGTGAGCCCTTTGCCTCTGCCTCTGGAATAGCTGAGATTGTAGACCTGTACTACTGGATCTAGTTTCCAGTTGTCTCTAGACACTTCTTCGGTGAGGCTGCAAAGTCAGACATTGCCACTATGTTAGAAGCAATTGTCTAACACGTCTCCATGTAGCCAGGGGTCACTGACTGCCTCCTCCTTCCATACCCTGTTACTGCTAGAGATAGGTGAGGCCTACTTCAGCTTTAGCTCAATCCACCTGTTTCTGCTAACTGAACCACTGAACTTCCTGCAGGCAAAACTTCCAAGAAGATGGACTGAGGGCCTAGCGGATCACAAACTGCTCCCTGCTTTAGAAGGAGAGGTAGCAGTACATATAGGGGTGCTGCCTTCTGAGGCTCTATGCTGCTGAATGTATGAAGTCTGGACCTCCAAGAAAATAGCCCCAGGAGGACCTCAAGAAAAAAATAAATACAAAGGAGTTTTTGCAAGGTGGAGCGAACAACACTGAGGTAGCACAGTGGATGAAAAAAGAAAAGGGTTAAAGGGAAATAAAGCTCGTTGATCTTAGTTGGTATTAAAACTGTCAACTCTCATTGTTTTCTCCATTCCTCTGTGCCAGAAGGTTGTCTCAGCTCAATGGCAGCATCTCACAAGGATATGAGATGGGAAGGCAATGCTCAGATCAAGCTTGAGTGATGAGTTATCCCTTCCTGTCTAGACACATGCAGCCTCTTGATCTGTCTGCACCCTTGCTGAAATGCCCTGGGTAGAACTGCATGTTCCAGGTCTTCATGGCCTCCCTTGTATTCTATCACAGCCCATCTTTCCTGTGTCCCATTCTCTCTGCAAAGCGGTTCAACCGTGTGAACAACACCGACTCAGAGAAATGTGCGTGATTGTTTGAACACTCATGTGTGGAAAATTCCAAATGTTCTTCAAGTTGCAATTAGGAATTTGAGATAGAGCTGAACAGAAACCAAAAGAGGTAAGCTCTGGTGCCTTGACAAATCTCTCTACTCAGCACTATCTGATGGGAAGACAAATCATTATACAACTCTGCTTAGACACACTTATCATGAGAGTTAGACTCCTTTGAGCCACATTCATTCTTGTACAAGCTGCAACATGCAGAGTGATCTTGAGTGTTCTAGACTATTCTAAACAGATCATCTCTATCAACCAGATCGCTCTTAAAGAGGACAATGCAATCGTAGCTATCCAATTGCATTAGCCTGGTCCAATCCCACCCAAGCTAATATTGCCAAAATGCAGAGGGATCACTCAATTTGCAGATTAATATGAATAATATTCCATGGAGTTCAAGACTATGTGCCAAGACTATAATATGAATGGTGCAAGATAGTGTGTAGAGGACAAGCTTGAGGCCAACTCCCTGAACCTCCCATTCTTTGCAATCTTTTCCTCCTCTGGAAGTCTTCGTCAAGCATACATACTTATCTCTCCGCTACCACCATGACCAACAAGAGCAATCATAAAATCCTCTCCCCATTTCTATGATATAATTTCTTCAACTGTCTCTTATTTTTATCACGTTTCTTGACAAGAAAAACACAAAAAGACAACTCCTCCACTAAACAAAACCCTTCTGTAGAGAAAACAGAACCCAACACTTTTTCCTCAAGCATGTTGGCACCCTGTGAACAAGTAAGTCTGCTCATGTTGGCCCGCCCTGACCTGGGTTCTCATGGCCGGTATCCCCTGTTCTCATGCCTATGGAACCACTGGGCTGCACACAAGAAGAGACCAGTCTGCCACAGAGGTGCAAGGAATACTAGAAAGATTCCACTGCTGAGCAAGCTCTTGGGTTATGTGAAGATAATTGTGTCACGATTATGAGTCAGACTTTCAAACGTGGCATGGCAGTAGGCTACAGGGATGGCCGAATCTCAGCTATGTCGAAAACTACCCTTTGCACGCTGTGCTGGGCTGCTTTGCTTGCACTGGTCAGATAGTAACATGGTATTCCCGCTCATCATGAATGTGGCTTTCCAGATCTTGTGGGCAAGAGTAGATATCAGGCAGCATCATGGAAAACACACATGATTTATAAACCATGTGGAGAACATTTATTTAAAGGTTAACTTCCCCCAGACCTGCCCCTTTTCCTCCTGCCAGAAATTGATATGAACTTTTAAATTTATTTCTTGTCAGTTCCTAAGAATTTTGAAGCTATTTCCTCTGCAACCTGTCAATCAGAGAATTAACCTTTACGTGCCCTAAAGACTGTTCTTAATAAGTTTCAATGGAAATGGAATGCAGAAATCAACATACATCAGGGGCTTGTTTTCTCCTTCGATATCTCTGCAGGTGTAATGACATCCTCTCCATGATAGCTGGGGCATTGTAAGGAGTAAGTGAAAGAATGGACTCTGTAACCTCACACCGGGATCCATGATTGATCACTTAAACATCTGGGACAATCTTGGTCATGTCCAGGTCATGAAGCTGAGGATGTGTTCTCTGACACTGCTAGAAACCCTACTCCTTATTTTGGGAGGATGAAGGGCTAGTGAGTCTGCTTTGGCTGCACCCAGAAAACTCACCGCAGTGACCTCAGTCCATCCCTGGGAACTTAAGAGCCTATTAATTGCTTATTTCTAACATGCACTCCCAGCTGACATCTGACCCTGATGAATCTTCCCACTGTTTCTCCAAACCTTGTCCTGATTTGTTTTGGTCAACAGTTTCCCTGACAGACTTGTGTGTTATTTCATTAAGAATGACATTACTAATGTTTGCATTCCCACACCTTGTTGTTCTACATGGACGAGGGGAAAAAAGCTATATTCTAATATATTATACTGTGTTTTGTACATTTCAAAAAAGGTATAGAGATGATTTTCCTAAATTTATGAGATCTGTGATCCTCCTTTTTTACCCCTAATACTTAATGATAGCTTTCAAATATAATTGTTCAGCTAAACCATTTTCAGGAAAATACTGATATTTACATAGCATTTCATTGGTTTAACAACATAGAAAGAAGGTTCCCAAAATAACCTGGGGACTTCCTAGCTCATTGCCATCATTTCCAAGAAGGATCCTGTTCACAATCATCAGACCCTAGTTACTAGTAGTTAATAGTCATTAAGTTAAAATTTCCAAGACATTATTTCGCCTAGGTTCAGCTTCTCTTAAACCACATCAGAATTCACTATCCAACCAAGAAACACAGAACAACGGGACAGTTGAAAATATGGGTCACTTACTTGAGCACATCCAGGGCATCACTGATTGCATTGGCAAAATTGATATCTGTTGGGACAGTTTTATATTCCAGGCAGTAAGTAGGTCTGACGCCAAGAATCTCTACCTCACAACCTGAGAAGAGAAAAAGTTCAATGGTCAAAAATCTGTGTGGTCAGAGTACTAGAAAATAAATATTTCACTGTTTTGTGTATAAAGACTAACTAGATATGGAGCCATTCCACCAGATTAACAAGCAAATTTCAGAGTTCAAGCAAGGATCCGGAACTGTAGGCATCCCCTTCCTTTTCCTGCCCCTCCCCCCTAAAAAATTAAAGAATCAAAAGCAAACCAGATGTCAGTCAGCTCAGCTTCTCTGCTCTAGGCTCTTGGAAAGGCAACAGTAGTTACCCTAAAGAAGGGATACTCAATCATATCATCAGAACCCAGAGCAGGAGAGCGTGAGTCAGTCTCCGTTTACATTCTGTGAGCAAATATTTATTTGGTACTTACTATGAACTAGTGACGATGTTCAGACAGAGGAAACAAAAAATGAATCAGTCAAGGTCTCCTCCCCAGAGTAACCCAGAAAAATAATGTGCTAGGTCAAAGTCCAAAGTGAGACATTCACTTTGTGGGTGGTACGGGAATTCAGTGTGGGGTACGTTTCTTCCTGAAAAGGTTTTTATGTTTGTTTGTTTGCTTGCTTGCTTGCATCCCTCTGAGGGTCTCAGTGTTATAGGCTTATGCCATGGGGAATGGAGGCAGGGATTGGGGGCAGGGGGGGAGAGAATAGCGTGAATCCTAGTTCAGAGACTTTCTAAACAATACAGAACCATGGAATGCCAGACAAGGAGAATCATAGACCAGATGTAGTTCCTTCTTGCATTCCAGGGAAAATAACTTCCAAGTAGAAGTGAGGGAAGATGGAAGAATAGAACATGGGGGAGGAATAAGTCTGTCAGGAAACACACTGATGCCACTCCAGGATACAGCTGCAAGGAGGTGCCAGCTAATGTAGAGATGGTAGAGCTCTCTACCATCTTAAATACTATACGGAAGTATACCATCTAGTCACAGATAATAAATAGTATTAGGAATTTTACCATAATAGAGAACAAGAAATAAACCCAATCACTTATAAATCAAATAGAAGACCTTTATACACATGGACGTAGAAAGGAAATGAAAATTTCACTAACAGGCTAGTGATTAGCAACAGTGAAAATTCTGGATTTCTTAATCTCAAGGGATGAATTCTCATTTAACATGAAAGAAAGTCAGAAATACTTCCTCTGCTATAATTTATTACTCTTACACAATTTTTGGGAAGTTGGTTGGTTCTCTTCTTCTACCATGTGAGCTTCCAGGGATCAGGAAACCAGTGCCTTACCCACTTAGCTATCTTGCCAGCCCTCACATATTTCTTAATCAAATAAGAAACAGAAATAAAGAAATGAATGTAAAAATGCAAGAGGTATACCTGAGAGATCCTCTGTGGGAGTGTTTTAAAAAAATTTTGTTTCATGACAAAACATGTCGATGCACATAGTCACATTGAAAACAAAAATGTCAACAAGCTATGATGAATGTGTGATAATAACTTTTGAAAGGCTCATATGCTTTGTGAGAGCTTGTTTTAAAGGTGATTGGCAATATCCAAGTTAATTTTACTGATAACTACTGACCTGTGTTCAAAAACACCAGTATAATAATACCCTCTATACCCAATATCCAATATAATATAATACCCTCTTACCAATTGAGAATACTTTCCAAGACTCCTGTGAATATCAGAAATCATAGAAGGCACAGAAACTCATAAAAAGTCATGAATGCATCTGTCAACAAAGGGCTATAGATATGATGGTATCCACATGAGATAATGTTCCTAGTAACATTGTAGCCATCTTAGTTTGTATAAACACACTCTATGATGTTCATACAATAAGGAAATTGCCAAACACCACATTGTTCAAGACATAGTCTAGTCACCCATTAATGAATGATTGTATTATATTTCTTCCTATATATATGTCTACGAAGCTTAAGTGGTTAGAAACAATAATAAAGCAGAACAATAATAACAATATACTACATTGAAAGTTAGGTGAATAAATATGGTCTATCTCTTTCTCTGTCATTGTAGCTTACTGTACTTCTACCTTGACATTTAAAGGAAGTGCTTCACAGTTTTCCTTTGACCTGCCTGAACCACCAGCACCACTACCCTTATGTTTTGGGATCATTATTAAATAAAATGAAAGTTACTTGAATACAAGCCCTGAGAGGTCACAACAGCATCTGAAAATCAAGGTGATGGCTTCCAAGTAACTCATTGGTGGATAGAATGAATATACGATATAGATACACTGGAAAATAGGATTCTGCTCATGCTGCATGGGATAGAACAGGACATCATGATATTTATATATGTAAGTACATAAAAATGATCTATCATTTAAAATTTATATAATTCCTGATTGCTGGAATTTTCACATTTTCAGACATAGTTGGGCACGAGTAACTAAAACTATGGAAAGGAAAACTGGATAAATGAGGGCTGGAGTGTGAAGGATATGCCTTGAGGTGGGGCCTCAGCCTACTGTCATTCGTTGAGGGTAAAATTTTCAAAGCAAGTCAGACATTATTTATTGTATTCATTATTTTTTTTAGTGCATTAATTTTTTTTTCTCATGAGTATGACAAGAAATTGAAGGAAGGCAAGGCTTATTCTGGCTTTCAGGTTTAGGAAACACATTCTATCATGGCAGGGGAAGGAATGGTGGGAAGAACAGGAAGTCCTCTAGTCACATTGTATCCAGTCAGGAAGCAGAGCATGAAGAGGGATGAGGTTATAATAGCTCAAGGTCCACCCCCCAGTGATCCACTTCCTTCTGGAAAGCTCACCTTCTAAATGTTCCACAACCTTTCAAAACATTGCCCCAAGTATTAACACATGAGCCTGCAGAGGGACAGCTCATATTCAAACCACAATGGTAAGCAAACCACTTTAGAAATATCTAAGAAAATAAAGTTGCACAGAGCATTTTGTTGCAACAGTGTTCATAATATATACACATTGAAGAGCAATTTAAATTTTGGGTAAAAGAACAAATAAATTATAGTACATCCACAAAATGGAATGCCATGTAGACATTGAAATAATGATGTCATTTGTATTTATTAACATGACATTGAAGTGGAAAAAAGTTAAAATAATGTATGACAGATGAATTTCTTTGGTAAAAATTGAAAACATATTTTGTCTAAAAAAGAGAGGAAGTAAGCATAATAAAATACCAGAAGCAACAAGCTTGTGGTGGCTGATTTGATAAACCTTTTCTGGCTAGAGACATAAACTCAAGTCATGCTGAGCATTCCTTGTCTCTTCCCATCTCTTACTGTAGAAGGGGACAGCAGGCTTGCTTTCCTAGAGGCTCTTCATGCTAGCAATGGTCATGTGGCCCAGGTCTGATACTGAGATCTCCTAAGGAACTTAAGGTAAGGAGCTTTACTTCTTTATGAAAGACAAAGATATACTGATGGCTAGCTCTCTTCTTCAGTCTGAATTGTAATTTGTGAAGATATTGTCCTTAGATGTCCTTAGTGATGGCCACTCAAACTATGAAACAACAGACATGAAGATTAAAAAGTCAATTGGCTAAAACAAAGCAGAAGGATGGAGAGAGTTCGGATGTTGACAATAACACTGAGGGCTGCTGAGATGAGGGTAAAGGAGCCTGTGGGCAAATCTGGACACCTAACTTTGGTCCCTGGAGCCTACATGGTGGAAGGAGAGAACCAACTTCTGAAATGTTCTCTGACCTCCATGCAATCTCTCTCTATCTACCCATCCATCCGTCCACCCATTGATCCATCCACCTATCCATCTGTCCACCATCCACCCACCCATCCACCCGTCCATCCATCCATCCATCTATCTATCTATCTATCTATCTATCTCTGTCCATCCATCTATGTCCAGCTCTATGTCATAAATTAAACACTTAAAAAACAATGACATCGATCAACCTCAGAACCATATACAGTACTTCTTATGAGGTATGAGTAAGTTCCTGTGTTGATCCACACTTGATCTGGTCTCTATTATTTGCAGCAGATCTAATTTACACAAGGGGCTCATAGATGTTGTCAATACTTTTTGTTATTGTTTGCTCAAATTGACCTATCTTTACTAAAACAGACATCTTTTCTGTTTGTAATAGGAAACTAAGAAATCTTACATTTAGTGATAAATTTGCAATTTCTCTCTAGAAAACCAGAAGTTCACTGCCTGAATATATTGTATTTATCCATTCTATAGCTGTTAGACATTGGTTTACTGTGAGTTTTTAAATATGTGCATTATGTAGACCTAAACATTTTCATATGCACTCTTTGGGGATCATAGGCATACATTCCTGTTGGGATATATTATATTCAGAACCTTTAGAATTGGGTTATATATATGCTTGCCTCATTAGATAAGCCAAAGAGCTTTACAAACCTGTGATATGATTAGATCCTACCAGCACCAAAATTTTTTATTTATTGAGAATTTTTATTTTTTAATTACAAGCAAAATGGGTTTTATGTCCTTGTCCTGACTCCCCTCCCCATCCAGACCCCTCCTCTCCCACCCTCCCCATCCAGACCCTGACTCTTCCACTCTTCCCTCCCCTCATCAATCCTGAAAGATCTTTTTTGATCCACTCTTATCAACATTTGGATTGTTGTGTCTGTTTTAATTATCCATTTTCCATTTTAATGTGCAAATGTAACTAGGGGCAAATTTTACGCAAGTTTATCATAGACTCCTACCCACCCTAGCAGTGGCCCCAGCCCCATGTAGTCCTGCCTTAGTAACACTGACAACATGGCCTTTCATGGAGCCAACATGAATGGAAAGGTAGCACTCTCTCACCAGTCTGCAGCTCAGGAATAAGACTGAGAACAAGAATTCTTCAGAATAAGAAAGAAGCTACTTTTCAACAAGGAAACAGCTTGTTTAGCAGCTGAGAGGTCCTGACACTAGGTGTTTGTAGCTTAAATAGCAAAGTAAAACAGAAGTCTTTACAAAACAGGAGAGCAAGTCTGGAGTCTTTCTTGGTGGGATAGGCTCGATTTGGGGAGCTCCTCCTGCTCCCAGTGAGACAGCACCACCAACCCACTGCAGAGCACACAGAAGCAGATGTGCCCTCTACTGCATCTCATCTGATATTTGATAACAGACATTTTAAAGAGCTGAAAAAGAGGGTTGATTTAGTGTGGCTGGGATCCGCCAGGAGGTACCGAGAAAGCCCTCTCTTCTCAAGTGTTGAGTGCTCAGTACTTAACACTGGAACTCAGTGGAGCACTAGCAAGATGTTGTTTCAGAAAGACCCCTGTCTGTGTAATGTGGCTTGGCAGCCTGACATCCACTGTGAACTTTACCCTTAGAAAAATGTAGAGCAAGGGCTAGAGAGATGACTTGGGGGTTAAGCCTCTGCCGTGCAACCAGAAGGTCCTGAGTTCGGATCTCAGATCCTATGTAAAAAAACGCCAGGTAGAAATGGCAGAAGCCTGGGAAACTCCAGAGCAAAGCAAATAGGAGGGAGAAATAATCCAGGATGATTGCTGAAGTCACCTTTGGGCCTCCACAGGCACACACAGTGTCCTCTGACACACACACACACACACACACACACACACACACACACACACACACACAGAAAATGTAGAGCAATTGTCATGGGACTATACCTTGCACCTGGTCAACAAGATAGCGCTAGACAGTGGGGAAGCAGCTCTGCCTCTGAACAGTGATACTCAGCCAGCTGACCCTGGAAGGCAGAGCCTTGGAAATCCCGGAACAAAGCAATAAGGAGGAAGAGCAATCCAGGATGATTTCTGATGACACCTTTGAAACACCACAGAGAAACACCTCAATTATTACTTCTGTCACGGTCTCTCTGCCTTTCCATGTTCACTCTCCACATTAGCCAGGGTACCTGACGCTGTTGCTGGTTGAGAGCTGTCCTTTATTGCATTTGGAAAGTAAGAAGGGGGCGCATTTCAGTGGAACTATTTAACATCAAGTATGAAATTTGGGAGAGGGTGGTCTTCCAACTATTCCATTCAGTCCTAGAATTGTTTCTTTTAAAGATTCTAATTTACTCCTAACAGCTCCAGATTCATTCTCTAGTTCTTATTTCCTAGTTCCTATAACGTGCATGTCTAATATCTGGATCATGTATAGATTTTGAGCCTATCGTCTGCTTTGTTTTTCTTGATTTCTGTATATGGGAAGTAAGGACTTGCTTTTTGCGTTCCACTTATGTTTATTGGGTTATGTCTGAAAATGATAGATATATTTGATGCTTTGTATATTACATCTGTCTTTCTGAGTTTCTTCAAAACTCAGCTTGGTCTTTATGAAGGGTCCCTTGTCTTGTCTGTCTATTTCTATCTCATTCTTATTCCTAAGCTGATGCCCTTAATTGTCCCAGCTGTGAAGATAGACGACTCACTGGATCCGTCCTCCTTGACAGGCCTGCAAGTCCAGTTTTGATGTTCTCTTCATCCTATGATCCTGCCAAAGTTCTCTCTTGCCACCTCTCAACTGCTACTGGTGTGTGTGTGTGTGTGTGTGTGTGTGTGTGTGTGTGTATCAGGACACTTAAGTATGTGTGTCTGTGGTGTTTCAAAGGTGTCATCAGAAATCATCCTGGATTGCTCTTCCTCCTTATTGCTTTGTTCTGGGGTTTCCAAGGCTCTGCCTTCCAGGGTCAGATTTACAGCCCCCCTGCCATATCTGCCTGGCATTTTTACATGGTGTGATAGTTAATCTTGGATGTCAACTTGACCACACCTGGCTTTAACTTGGATCAGCTGTCAGACTATCTGAAGAGATTATCCAGATCAATGCAAAGACCAGCTCTAGACTGGAACCTCCCAGTAGTGGACCAGATAAAAAGGAACCTAAGAACAGACGATTCTCTGAAGCTGTGCCAGAAAAAGCCCTTCCCTCCTGCTGCCTGGTTTCTTCAACCCTCCAGCTCTCCAACCCTCCAAATCTTCAACATGACTAAAGACTCTCCAGGAATCTTCCAGGCGTCAGCTGTCAGCCACTGGACTACTGGACTGAGCAGCTACTGGCAGCCGTTTTTGAACTACCTCAGTCATATCTCGTAAGCCAACTCAATAAATCTCCTTTTAATATATTCATTCTGTTGATTCTGTGGCTCTAAAGAACCCTGACTAATACACATGGGATCTGGGGATTCAAACTCAGATCCTTTTGCTTGTGAGGCAAGGCTTTAACCACTGAGCCATCTCCCCGGCCCCTGATGAATGTAAGTTCTAAGGGCAACAACAATCTAGAAGGAAGCTGTGGGCCGCCAGTGCCTCAGAGAAGAGACTGAATGAGTTCCCAACCAAATGAAGACAAGCGCAGGAACATCTTCTATGTGTACAGAATGATTGCTCCTGGGTAAACTGTCAAATGGAAAAACATTTTATCTTCTTGCTAATTTTACCTCTTAAAACCAAGACTGCAGAAATGACTGGCAAAGAACACCAAAAAGTGACAGAGTGTAATGGAACACGGAGTAGGTTTCACAGTAGTTTTAGAGCTTGCAGAGTGAATTACCCCTAGGTGGATTTGTGTGGGCGCTTGGTTTTATTTTCTTTGGTACTTCATTTGATAGGAATCAGCAGACTGGAGGGGAATGCAGTGTGGATCCCTGAGAAAGCTCTCTAATCATGAGTCCCCCTGGTCCCTTTCTTGACACTACCACTGGCTCACTCTCTGAGTGTGGGCGAACCTTGCCCAACTTCTCTAGATCGTGTTCCTGATTTCTCCAGATAATGTGGAATTTGGTCCATTGAAGTCATTACAGGTCACCACAGTATAACTGAGGAAAGTACAGACTTCTGTTCTCTGCCTCTGAGGGCTGTGGAGACATAATCCACAAAGGCCTGGTCTAGAAGAAAGACGAGCTCCATGATAACCTTGTGGACTTGTTTTCTTTGAACTCCAACTTGCTCCCTCATGATTACTAGGGATCTTTGAAGGGAGCTTCCCTTAAGCAAGAAAACTTCAATTTTTCAGCAACGACCCTTGTTTCTGCATTACAGTCTACCTTCTCAGTGGATATTACCATGTCACACTGTCTCTGATGATCCAGTAAGTATAAGTAAAGCAAGAAATGCAGAATTAGAGGGAACATGAACAACCAAAGGCCACCATTATGCCTATTTTTAAAAATTTTAAAGACTTCCTTTTATCTCCCATCCATCAGAAAATTATTTTAATATGCTCATAAATTTTTTTCAAGAAGACTTCACTGCCAAAAAACTTTGAAAACAAATGTGCAAATCTATGATACTGACAATGTGGTCGGTGCCTCCACACACACAGCATCCCTGGGCAATGCACTATTTCACAGTGGTCCCCAGCACATCAAATTCTGTTTTACAGTGGAGAAAATGAAGCCCTCAGATGGGGGGAAGGAAGGAGTCAGCGTCTCTCTGCCTGCTTCCCATCAGATTTCCTAGTTCTGGAACTTTCCCGCTATGTTCACGGTTTCCCTCAATGCACCTTGCTTTCTTGGCATCTCTCTCAGAGGACCCACCAAGTTGAGCCCAAATAAAAATCACATTTCTCCCAACTTCCTGGAGCACAGGTCTCACCTTCCAAGTACAGCCCTTGTTTGCCAACTTTGACACATCTTGTAACAATAACGCCTGTGAGCTGTGTTTTATGTGATGTGAGACAGGTGTGCAACTGTTGAATGCCCGTCTCCAGAGAGCTTATTAAAACAGCTAAGCCAATTATCCCTCATGGAAACACATAACCTTTTCCAGGAAAATGCATCTGAGGTGTAGGAGCTTGTGGGAACAAGTTCTCCAGGGAAAGCACGGCCTTTGATCTCGGGGACCCTTTCCCCACCGTTGCCTGGTCCTTACAGGCTGGAGTCTTTCTTCGAATGTCAGGAGGAGGGAGGTGGGCTAGCTGAAATACAGAATGGCCCAGAAAACTGGCCTGGGGTGCAATGTGGAAGCAAGCTGGGGAAGACAAATTAGATGAGAAGCGGCTCATCCATCAGGCCTAGTCGGAAGCCTCACAGAAAAATGACACGTGGGGGATAACCAGTCACTCACAGGAAACCAAGGTGCCAGGGAAAGCATGTTTCACAGGCAGAGCCTCTGCTTCATGGGCACTAGAGTTCCAATCTGTAGCTGCCAGTTAGCTGTAGAGCAGGAAAAAGTCTCTGGCGCAGGGCTGGGGACTATATTCCTCCCAGGTGGAGCTAGGGACTAAAGCTAGGGTAGAAGATGACAACACATCCCCTTCTACACAGCTGACCTACGATGCTGAACTCCCCCCCCCCCTTGCGTGAGGGATACCTTCCTCACCCAATGGAGCTTGTGACCTCCAAGACCTTAAACTTGCACTGCCCAAATCCCACATCTGATGGGCTCTCTTGGGTGGCTCTGAGCTACTTGTTCAAACAGCTGGGGTGGGAAGTGTGCCCATGGTCTTACAAAACCATCACTCTGTGACCTTGGTGTAGAACCTGGACCAGCCAGTCCAGTGGCTGTGCGTCACAGGAAAAGAGGCCCCACCACTCCACTGATACTTGTGTAGTTCATTTTGTCCCTGAGGCAAACTGATTCTGTTCTTCCCTTCTTTGCCCACCTAGTGCTTGGCTCCCTCTGTCCACTCATTCTTGGGACTCCTATTTCCTGGCCCTTCTTAGTCCTGTGGTAAACTCCAGAATTCTCTTGGCATTTTAAAACAAAGCTTGTGTTTACTATTCATATTTTGGTGCACTTATGCATTTGAGGCCTTGGTGAGCTGGCAAATTCATTTCAGGTTTGGAGTGCCCTGTGCTAGATACACTCTCACCTGCAATGGAATCAAATAGGTACCTATTTGACTTGACATACCCTTTTGAGGGAAGAGAATCGATTATAGCTATTTAAAAATAGAATCCTGCAAATCCTCTCCGTACCTTACCTCCTATAACATGGCCCAGCCAGAGGTACAGGCCTGGTAACAGATGAAGAAACAGGAGCAGAGAAGGCAAATGAGTGTCTCCTGTTGCACGGTGAGGAAGCGGGGGAACTGAGACAGAGTGGCAGGCAGACAGGGGAAATGCCATAGCAATATCTCTGAGATGCGCTAGATCAGACACTGGCAACCCTCAGACTTGCTTTGGAAAGGGCACAGGAGGGTGCTTGTTACAGAGCAGGAACATGGGCTGAGCCCAAGAGGAGGCCAGAGCATGAGTTCAGGACCTCAAGGCTAATATAGGAAGCATCAACTATGAGCCCCTTTCTTCATTTTGCTAGGGCTCTCTCCCCTCTGAATCTGTCACCCTTGTTCTGTGCTCTGGGAAGGTAGGACAGAAGATCTGGAAGGCTGGCGGGTGCGCCTCTGCAGTGTGAGAGCCTCACCAAACTAGCCAGAGCTCAGGCACCAGTGAAGAGGAGCTCGCGTCGATGATGGCTCCCTCGCTCGCTTCCTTTCTGTCAGCTCTCTGAACGTCAGTTTTCTCAACCAGCCCTGAGCTGAGGAGCGAGCGGGACAAAGTCATTTTTTTCACCGAGTCCTCTGCAGAGACCCCTGCAGGAAGGGGGGTTGTCCCTGGAAGCTCATGGGGTACCTGTTTTCAAGTGTCAAAAGAGGAGGCACAGGTCAGGACTCTTTTCTTGAACCCTATACAGTAGTGCTCCATGCCAGACAGAATCTTGGTAAGAATCAAGAATGCCAGTAACTCAAACGTCAGCTCAGGGAGAACTCGCGGGAGAACTTACCTTCTACGTCTGAGCCCATCCAAAGACGAATTGCTAGGTTGGCTGTTCGTTTAACTTGAACGGCATAAGGACTATGGGGGGGAGGATGGTGTATGACATCAGCGGCCCCAGGTGAAATCTCTGGACCAGGTCAGTTGAGAGGAGAGGGCACTAAAGAAGCAGCTGTGTGAGTGATGGAGGGGCTTTAAACTTTGAAGATGGGTGTCATTCAGGAGGGAGTCAGGAGGACTCCTGTAAGTCACAAGGGTGAGCCTACAGCTCACCCACAAGCAGTCCCAGTAATGACAGTAGTAGGAACCCTAAAACGCTGCTCTTGTGTTTGGATTGGCAGTCACCCACATTTCTTTTTGGAATGCTTAGCTTCTGACTTCCTTTCTCTTCTTCCTCCTCATTTTCCTTTCTACCTTCCCTTCCTTTGCTACAATCTTTTTTCCCTTCCTTTCTTCTCTAGTCTCTTCTATTTTTCTCCTTCAATATTTAATCAAACGACAAATTCTGTTTCCCATTCTCAATGAACCCGTCAATTGGCTTCATGAAAACATGGCCACACAAAGCTGCACAGAGATGTGCGCCAGCCCTGGGGCTGGTCTTCACTTCACAGATCTTGCTCTGATAGTAATCCTTTTTTAATGCACCTGGTGACATTGTTAACTTTAAGCTTCTTAGTAATAGAGCTGTGGCACTTTCAGTCTGTGTCTATGCATCAGGAACAAAGACTGCTCAAGAAAACGGCCATGGAATGATCATACCCATAAAGAATAGAGCCAGGTGTTTTCCATAAATAAAGTTATAAAGAGAGAAGTGGACATAACTAACATGTAATGTCTCTAAGCATTGTAAAGAGCGCAAGGAGAATGTTGGATTAACTTTCTGGGCCATCAGGGACAAGCTCTGAACTTCATAGCTATTATATTTCTCCAATTTTTCTCATCAGTTTGAAAATACTTATAATCATAACCCAACATATCCTCTTATTTCTGTCTGTTACAAAGGAGCCTTGACTGTAATGGAGACAATGATTGTGCACCCACTAGTGTGGGTTTGGAAGGCAACAAAATGTCAACAATAATAAAGTTTGCCACGATTTTTTTCCCATTAAGACACATTTTAATGAAACAGAAAAAATTATGACTCGAGTGTATGTCAATAGACTTCAACAGGTGCCATTTTCTCAGTGAAACTTTCCTCACCCCCTCAGAAGAGAGTGTAACTTTCTTTTATGGCACTATTCACAACCTTCTTGTTTTCCCTTCTTGCTTCTCAAACAATCCCCTTGTGGTTTCCTTTGCAGGCTGGCCTGCCTCTACCTGGTTATTAAAAACCAGACTTTCTCAGGACTGTGTTGGAAGTTAGTCAGAACCACCTGAATCCTTTCCTCATCTCATGGTCCTCTCTCCCTGGGTGACTTCTCCAGACTTGCAACTTAATCAACCCATGACATCACAATACATCACACCTTTGAATCTCCATCTCCTCTTTGAGCTCCACACGGGGCTTGCCTCAGAGTTACCCATTTGCTTTTCTTTTAGTTTCTCCAATGGAGAATCACCAGCCAGACAGATGTGGTAAGTCAGAAATCAAGTTTATACCTGTCACTGACAAATGCCTTAACATTAGATCTTTAATTATGTCCCAGCAATTTTAATTCCTAAATGTGTTTCCAAACCAGTGATGTCACAGTACCTGTTAGGCCCAGAGTGAACCTGCAGTAGATTGTCCAGTTGATGGGGAAAGCCTAACCCTGGACAGGTGAATAAAATACAGACAGATGGTTGAGGAAGATGGCACACTTATGTATACTTGGCCAAACATGCTAATCTGGCAAGTAAGAATTGTCCCTCTCTCAGTGATAACGTGCAGATGGTATGGCCAGTTCCCTCAGCCCTGGTGTTGGTGTGAGCTCTCCTGCCAAGCTGAACTAAGAACTGTAACCAGCCTATTGTAAGGAAATAAACCTCTTAGTCCTTTGAGATGTTTTACTATTATTTTATCAGCAACCACGCAGAGTAACTACAACAATATGGATGTTCCTTCCTGCTAGTATCCTAATCCCTCCATCCTGACTCATTTATATTTAGTGGGGAAAAAATATAATATGAACTCATTCTCCAAGGGCTCTCGACCATCCTCTCAGATGAAGGCTCACCCCTCATGAGATCATGAAGCCTGTCTACACTAGCAAGAGAATGAACACAGATTCCACATTATGAGTATGAGATTCTCTCAATATATGATCTTCAAGAGCATACTGAAAAATGCCAGTCATTAAATAACTCCTAGCTTTCACTTTAAAACTTTCTACTGAACATAATGGATGCAGCTGGAAAAGACCATGAGCCTCTTTTGGCCCAGCTGCCACCTTGTCAAAGGAGATTGTGTGTAGCTGGATAACAAAAACTTCAAGAAAGAGCTGGAGGAACTGACTGTTTGGGCAGCAGTCCAGAGAGACAGAAATGGGTGCTGTCTGGAAACCTTACTGAAGGTTCTGGAAGCTCATTTATTGAGACAATCTCATACTCAAAAGGTGGAATTTATAATCTTTCTCTTGCTGATACAAACAGACAGTCTCAGTGATGATGAGCTTGCCAACATTTCTGACAGTGGTGTGGTGATGTCAACTGAGTCTTTACAGAATCTTGACCCAAATCTATCCTGTCCTTGCCAGGCAACATTAATCACAGGAGCTTGGACTTGTAGTACTCTGAGTTTTAAACTTGCTTGCATCATCAGATATCATGGACAGATATATATATACCATGTATATGTTACTGCATCCAAAATTACTTGCAGGTCTGACCATTTGTATTCTTTCCTATTACGTGAGTACCAAATTGTGAATGGAACATGTTTGAGTATATTTTTCTTGAAAGGAGATCTGTGTTCCTTTTCTGTTTTTGAGATGCTGAGGAGTTAAACTCAGAACCTGTCACAAGTTAAATAAACTCTTCACCACTGAGCTATGACCCCCAACCTCCAAATTTGTATTTTGATCAGCTCCCCAAAGAGATTCTTAATTTAGAAGTTTCAGAACCAACTATGTATCAAGGCCTCTTCTAGTTACATAATCACATAAATCTGGAAGTCTGATGCCAAACTGGATGATAGTACTGTGAACTTTAGTGACTTCTCAGATTTTTGTCATTTGTTTAGTTAAACATCTGCCTGAGGTTTCAACCCAGGTGTCTGGTGTCATGCACATAGGGGCAATGGCTGAGGAAGTGTTGACTGCCTCCTTAATGGGATAGATGCTGGGCTTCTAATCTTCTCTGTGCCTGATATGCCTCTAAGTCAGCTTGACAGAAGTTAAGTTCTCAAACCAATGCGGGCAAGAGGAAGAAACTGTAAATGGTTTGGAATTCTGGAACAATATTCGGTATGTACATCTTGCTTATCTAGATGGTTGATTACCACAGCGCCAACTGGTTAAGAGCTGAGTTGTGTGGCCACCTATTAACTCCTCATTGAGCCCACCTCTGGAAAGCGAGGGAGTGGAGGCAGGTGGTTATGCATGTTTCATTTTTATTGGTCTGAACACCTATGCAAAACAGGAAGAGGCAAGAGAAGGGCTGAGCTAGAGACACACACCATCTCCCCTCAGGGGGCACTTGCGCTGCTGTACCCAAGTTTTCTGGGTTAACACAACAAAAATGCATTAGGAAATGTAGAAGTGAAATGCTAAAGAGTGTTAACCATGGACCCTAAAAGACAAGGATTTTCATTCTATTTTTTAATCTACTGCTACCACCTAAAGTAGAAATGGCGATCTAAAGAGCGCAATGTTCTTGCCATATACAATCTTAACAGTCAGGCATACTCTCTGACTTTTCAACTTCCCTGAAGCATCTTTCTAGCTTTGGGTTGTTCTTCAATATCAAATGAAGATTGAAATCTCTTCCTTTTGTACCTTAATGAAATTCCTTGGACATCGAATAATGAAGTTAGAAATAGCTCTTGTCCTTTACAGAACACCCATGGGTTCCTGGCTCGTGTCAGCTTGGGATTATTTCCTGAACATGGTTCAGCCTGCAGAACACAGTGGTCCCATCAGGCAGGACTTTGAAGGGTCTATTGATGACGATCCGAAGTGAGGTAAGATGGACCTTCTCCACTGACTCATTTTTCAGTCTGCTGCTTTCCCTCCCTGACAGGAAGACTTGAACTACTGCCATTTCTAAATTACACTTCTTAATGTTGACTTCATGGTGTCACACTGCAGCTCGCTAGGAACGAAGACTTTCCAGGCTCTATTGAGAGGTCTGTACAACGTCCCATGGGAAGTGAAGAAAGAAGAGGAAGATCAAGGAAGAAAAATAACGCTGAGTCGTGAGTGCTCAATAGGCTACTGGCCAAGGTTGGAAGGCACCGAGAATGGAGAGAGAACGGGACAGCAATGACCATGAATCTCAGCGCTATCAATCAGTGAGAATGGGTGAAACATTACTGGCCATGTTGGGCAGCCAGCCCTCACAAGACTATTTTGGTGTTTAGTTTTGGAGGACCAGACAGAGTCTAAGAAATAAGGAACTTTTCATCCAACATATATGAAAAATTCACATCTGGAGTTGTAGCTAATCTTCAAGGTAGGTCACTGAAGGAATTCTTGGGGGCTAGCTTTTCTCCCTAAACGTTCACTCTCCTGCTGCTATTCAGGCATTTTGCTGCTGAAGTGTGAATCATAAGACGTGATGGAACCCTTCTTGGCCTTGAGAAACTGTTCTAGAGGAGACGTTAACTACTCAGGAAAGGATTGGGTCATGTTCTCTAAGATGAAAGCAGCATGTCTGTGTAACAGCAGGGAGGGGCTTAGATGATCACTGCCCCTTTGTGATTCCCTGCACCATGTCAAAGCACTGGATCTATGCCTGCACAAGGCCGTGAACAGCATCACACAGAGACCAGGTGTGTGGATGTTGGAGACCATCTGTAAAGGTGATGCTCTTCGAAGCATGAAGAACTTATGATCCATAATGAAAAAAAGTAAAGCTAATCAGACCCCATGGGCATTGAGGTGTTATTCATTCCCAATGGTCCTTCAATTTGTTTTAAGGTGGTCCCTCAAACAGTGTGCCCATGTATGTGACCCATACTTGTTGATAATAATGCTTCTGAGAATGACCTCAAAGTGCAGCTAAATCTTCGGCTTTAGAACCCATCACAACAGACTCAGTTGTGAATTTGGTTCTTCCAGATGAGTCTCAATAGACTGACTGGTCCACGTACTGATTTTACTTTCTTAATCTAGCATTCAATATCGTGGATGACTGAGTCTCCACTGGTGGTAAGAGAGTCTCACTGAACCCCTCTGTTATGGTTTGAGTCGAAAATGACAGTCACAGATTCATGTTTCGAATAACAGTTCACAAGCCCTTGGCACTTAGGAGGAGACAGAGTAACTTTTAGGAAGTTGGTCCTAGCTGACAGAAGCAAGTCACTAGATGCGGGCTTTTGAAGCACCTACAGCTGGTCGCCAGTTCCAGCCTGTTCTCTGCCAGATAGTCCCACTACCGTGATGTTCTTCTTCTCAAGGTGCAGAGCTAAGAGACGTTGGGCTTCCATCCTTGAGCCCAAACAAACCTTCTCTCTTAGCTGTTTCTGTCTGATACTTGGCAAAAGTGATGTGAAAATTAATTTGCCTTTCCTTGCTCTAAAACTTCTCATATCTGTGTAGGCGGATACTCTCAACAGGTGTCGCCCAGCATCTCTGCAATGGCAGAACAAGCCAGTTCTTTTGCTCGTTTTGGCCCCGAGGCAGCCTGCTCTGGCTTGTGAGCCCATCTGTGGACTCCTGTCACTGCTCTGTGGTAGCTTTCATGGTTCCACAACAGCTCGCAGTGGGGCTGCTTTCTGTGATCCCCACCAGTCTGTTCTGTGCTCCTCTGAGACCTGCTCACCCTCCAGTGCCCTGAGCTTACCTCCACATGGCCGCCTCCAGACAGCATCCTCCTAACTCTTGCGAAAGGCCCACACGCTCACCCAGGCCATCTGGGAGTCAGCCCTGGCTTACTCACTCTTCCCCACTCTCCCCCATGCCTGTCAGCTGCCCTCCCCCACAACCCACTGCACTTTCACAACTCTCTCAGCTGTTGCTATCCTCCAGCCTAAGTCAGCGAGATTGCCTCTCCCTGTCCCCTTCTAGGCTGCATTTCATTTATAACATCGCTTCTGCTAGCCCTTCCCTGATAGAAGGGGTACGTAATAACAACTATTAGTATTTCAGCATCAAAAAACAGGACAGCAAGATAACCCAGCCTGAAAACACCTGCTTGCAAACCTGGCAACCTGAATTCAGAAGACAACATGGTAGGAGGAGAGGATTGACCTCCAAAAGTTGTCCTCTGATCTCCAAACATGGACCAAGATCTCTCTCTCTCTCTCTCTCTCTCTCTCTCTCTCTCTCTCTCTCTCTCTCTCTCTCTCTTGCCCTTTCTCCCTCCCTCTTTCTTTCTCTCATAAATAGAAATAAATAAAAAAGACTTTTACATAGAAAAGTCATATCCCATACTAAAAGAGTGAATCTACCATGGAAAGTGGTAGATCACTTATCCTCTTAGCACTGAATCCCATCATTGTTAAAGATACTCTTCTGCAAAGATGAGAGCATTCCATGGAATTTTCACAGTAGCTAAGGAGGTTTGCATCTGGATTTCTCACTGCAGTGAATAAAATAACCTCCCTTCTTACTAATGTGTGATAGGAGTCTTACTACAAAAGAATGCCATGCAATTCAGTACCAAGACGTCATGAGAACTTTGATTTCCTTTTTAGTCATGTAGGGGAGACAAAAAAATGTATAGAAACAGTACATCACATACAAAAAATACATGAAGTTAAATAGGGAATTAGTTGGGAAAAAAAAGATTTGCAGTAGGAAGAGGGGATGAGATTGTATTGTAAGGGGTGAAAATGACAAATTTACTACATACGTCTATGAAAATGGCAAAGAATAAAAATAAGTGAAAAAGAAAACATATACAAAATTCTTTTGCAAAGCCAACGAGCATACTAAAATTAATCTCTTCTACATATTGAAAACTTTTGCACATGAAAGTCAAGCGTGATATTCTGCAATGGTACAACTGAAGCAAGGGACTCAGGAAACAGCATTGTTCCTGGTCTGGTTGCAGAATTCAAAACAAAAATTAAGAAATTTGCCTATAGAAAATATTTGCTAACTAGATATGTGGCAGAGTATTAATACTAGAATGTACAAAGAACAAAAAAAAAAACATGGGATAACAAAAGAGGAAATATGAATGGCCAATAAAAGGAAGATGCTTCCCTTGGCATATCCATGGTCCATGATACTTGCTAGTGTGTGAATGATATGTCAGTCATATGTCATCAAAGGCAAACCAGAAGAAACACAGTGGGCAACACAAGAAAAAAGACTTGCAGAAAGGAAGAAATCTGGTAGGATTGGTGATTAAGGGTGGAAATATTTGTGTATGCAACACTAAAAAGTAAAATAATGTGAAAAAATGTTAAATCTCCCTACCCATCAGAAGCATGCAAATCAAATAACATGCAGTTCCATTTTATTCTAGAAAGACAGTCACCAAGAAAAGAAGCAACTGCAATTGCTGGTATGGAGATGGGCAAAAGGGAATCCTTACACATTGTTGGTGGGAATGCAACCAAGTCTAGTCTCTACAGAAATCAGTATGGTTCCTCAAAAACAAAACAAAACAAAAGCAAAAAACAAAAAAACCCACAAAACTAGAAGTAGATCTTCCCCATGATCCAGCTATGTCACTCCTGGTTATTTACTGGAAGGATCCAAGTGACCACATCACAGCCATACTCCTGCATCACTAGTCACCATAGCTGAGTTATGAAACCAAACTACATGCCACAACAGAGTAATGGGCAGGAAAAATATGCGTAAATACACAATGGAAATTTTCATCTTTCAGGAAGAATGAAGCTGTGTCTTTTGGAAGGAAACTGAAGTAACTGGAGATAGCCATATGAATTAAACCAGCCTCAGAAAGACAAATATCATGTTTTGTCTTGTTTGTGATTCATAGATTTTATAGTCATAAAACCATGCATGTATATATTAAGTGAAAATGGAAATGAGACTGTTTGGGGATTAAGGGATAAGAGGGGGTAAGGGGGGGCATCAAGGAAAGGGAAGAAAGAAATAAGGGGGAACAGGGTGATGAGTATGGTGAGGGATATGCTCAATGCATAATGTAGTTGTATAAAATTTTTAGAAAAGAATCAAAAATAAAAAAGTTCCCATGAGATATTTAAGTAAAGATACCTCTCAAGCCATGGCCTGGTCTTCAAACAAGAGACCCTCATTATTTTTCCTGCCAGACACCATCGTGTTTGAGATTTAGAAGACAGGAGATGCCGGAGGTGGGCACACTCACCTGGCCAGTAGTACATGTATACCTTCCTTCTGGCCTTGGTCATGGTGATCCACAGAGGTTCTGATCCGTTCCACCAGAGGGGCATCAGGCTGTCTTTGTTGACACCAATGTCAAATGACTTGTTGATGTTGGGATCCCACATGTAGTTGCCAATCATCTGATGAACCTCAGAGTAGCGGCCTGGGGAACGGAGACACACAACAGTCACCCACAAATAGCTCATGCAGTAAATCAGAAAAGAACACAATTTGTTTTCATAAAATGGTTACTATAGAGGCTTCTGTTTCACAGATTACACCACGAAGGCAAACACGTCAACAAGAATCTGCTGGCTGATGGAGGATAGAGTCGCTTTACGTGATACTAACCTGCCTCATCTGTGTCTTTAGAGTTAGCTGAGGATGCCTTGGGTATGTTGGTTGATGATCTGAATAGAGGCTGGCATGACTTAGGTTCCCACCCCAAGGCTGGCTCTGCACCCCTTTCGAACCTCTCCTCCCTTGAGAACCAAGAACGGGTCTTTGGCTTCTGGGGATATGTTTCTTTCCTTCCTGATTGTTTCCATGCTCACACAATCTATATGATATT
This sequence comes from Typhlomys cinereus, assembly GCA_023101885.1. NCBI lineage: Eukaryota > Metazoa > Chordata > Mammalia > Rodentia > Platacanthomyidae > Typhlomys > Typhlomys cinereus. The sequence continues at coordinate 1,735,038 of JALPQD010000401.1, forward strand.
TGGAAGAGAATAATGAAGAACGGATTCCAATTTGAAAAACAAAAGAAGACAACAGGGCTCCACATGGATACAGAAGCGATTGCTGGTTCTGGTGGGCAGAGCTCAGTTGCAGAAGGGGAGCCAGAAGCGAAGGAATGACGTGAGTGCTTGGACGCCCTTGAAACATTAGGCTTACATTATTTATTCTGGAGCAATATGTTACATCTTTAAAGTAAAAAAAATAGCACAAACATTGGCAAGTGCATCCAAAATTGCCTCAATTTTAGCAAGGTCGCTTGGCAGCGGGACGACGCCTGCTTTGCCGAGCAAGCTCCAGACTGTGCGCTAGAAAAATGGTTGTCTCTCGGTCTGTTTACTGATGTTGTTTCTTCTTGTTTCCCCACCCTCAAAAAAACTTTATTTTTTAAGCAAATAGAAACTATGAAATCCAATTTTGAAAAATTAGACACCAAAAAGTTGCTTAAAGGAAGAACCTCTTATTTCATTATCGAGAACAAGGCATTCTGTAAATCGTGTTTTCAACTTGAAGCCCAAAAATCTAAACAAAATTGCTTTTACTCAAAGCTGCCGTCATAGTATGTTTACCCTCTCTTAGATTTCCATTTGTAGACTAATAAATTCAAATAAAGAGAGTAGGAAGAATAAAATCATCATGCAACTTCGCCAATTTTATGAAGATTACTAACAAATTAATACTTATTAATGTTAAATGCTCTTAATATGTAGCTCCAGATAGACTGTGATAAGCATAGACAAGTCCAAGTCTGACACATGGTCACCACCCCTAAGTGGCTCAGAACTTAACATTCAACATAGGATCTTTGTGTGGAAGAGACAGACCTCCTGGGACCAAAGCTAGAAGCAACCTGGTTGCAACTGTAATTGGAAAACCATGAGTGTCCTCATGTAGCACATTGCTGATGACAAGTAGTGGCGGGTCCTAAATTACTCAAGAGGTAGAGACATGCGTCTTCCTGGTTTGGCTCTGTCATCTTTTACAGTGAGAGTTTAATAATGCTGAGGAAGCCCCTGTTAGGAAAGGAAGTTTGTCTCTTTCCTTAATTCAAAATAATGAAGCTCCAAATCAGAAACTCTTATCATCCTCAGGGTGCACGCACCCTTCCACAAAGCGAGGCAACCAGGGGGCTCTCTGTGCTGAAAGGTGACTACATTTCAGACATTCTCTGCAGATGTTCTCCATCGCCCTCTACAGTGCAGGGACAGCATCACACCAGGACCGGAGGACAACGTTGGAAGGAGGAATCACAAGAGTTACTGAGATCAGAACTGAAGAACTCTGAGTGGATCGCCAGGAAAGGACCAGAAGAGCAATGGGATTGCAGGGAGAGATACTCAGTGGAAGGGGTGTGGGGAATCTTCGTTGTGAATGTCCAACCATTTGAATCATTTTAGAGGAAATGGATAAAACCTGGAAATAAGTGAGGACCCTGTGACTTGAAGTTTACTGAAAGCTCTGCATTCAAAGAAGTACAAAGCAATTAAAAATAGTTGCAGAAGTACTGCATAGTTCCCAAATTCATAATTATTATGTGGAAAAGTTTCCCTCGTCTTTTCAACACTCACTGCAATTGATCCTCTTTGTCCAACTCTGTCATCCTCCCTCGTTCTCTCTTTCAGTGTAAGGTTTTTTGCTTCCCCCCCCCAAGTAAACTTTTCTTAATGGAAAGGAAAAGGAAGAGAAGCAAAACCAGCTGAGCTACAGAGACTCCTGAGGCAGAAATGGCTTTCCCTGTAGAGGAGCTGAGCAGCAGCCCCCCAGTGCCCTTCTGGATGGATGGCAGCCTTCCTCCATCCACAGCCAGTCGCTAAGGGGAGCCCCCGGCCCCTGGATGTGGGGCAGCTGCCGCAGGTAGAAGAGGTGGCACTGCAGGATCACAGGAAGCAGCCCAAGAACGGGTAGTAGTTGTAGACAAGGGACACGCCTGCCAATGAGCAGTGGCCATCCATACCACCTCCTTCTGCTGCACGTCTCAAGGGCGAGACGCGGTCCTGAAAAGTTTTGAGGGGCTTCCTGTGGGTCAGTGTTTTTGCATGCGTTTATGCAAGATAGAGAAAGAGAGAGACCAATCTCCCAGAGAATCTCTCTCTGTCTCTCTCTCTCTCTCTCTGTATATACAAGAGGGTATTTTACTATGTGTGGTAAGAATTGTCCTGGATTGTTCTACCAATTATTTTGCTCTGGGCTTTCTCAGGCTCCATCTTCCAAGGCTGGAATTTCAAGTCTCTGACCTATCCGTGCAACATTTTTACATGGCCTCTGGGGACTGGAACTCAGGCATTTTTGCTGTAAGTCAAAAGTTTTAACCCCCCCCCCCGAGGCCATCTCCCCAGCCCTCTTCCAGAGAATTCCTATAGAACTAAGCTGAGCTCGTTCACGAAGGAGATGACTTGAGACTCAGTTTCAGAAAGCTGGTTTCTCTGGGGGATTGGCCTTGAGTTGAAGTAGGAGGGTATGTTCTTCAACGGCTGAACAACAGACACTGTGGCAGCCCCCAGGGGCAGCCCTTCGTTGGGGAAGAGCTGGCACGAGGGTGTGTGTGCTCTTCGTCCATCTGCCCTACATCATCTCTCCCGGCTCAGCTCTCCCTGCGAATATAGGAAGGTGACAGTCCGTGCTCACAGGAGTCTAACAGATTTCTTTACCTAGCCTCTCACACTCGCTCTTTCGCTGTTATTGCCTGGGTGAACCTGGTAGCTGAGGAACAGAACGGAACTCAGTGTTCTGGCTCTGCCCATGACTCCCCGTTCCTGCCTGACCTATATTTATTTTTACATGCCGGGCGGCACTTCTGGATTCTTCCACATTTAAAAAATGCCAGGTGGGGGCTGGAGAAATGACTCAGGGGTTAAATCTCGCAAGCAAAATGTCCTGAGTTTGGTTCCCAGGTCCCAGAAATGGTGGTGGTCTGCCCTTTTGGCCTAGTGGGCAGAGACTAGGAAATCCCAGACAAAGCAAAAAGGAGGTAGAAACAATCCAGAATGATTCCCTAGGTCACCCTTGATCCTCCACAGAAACACAGTATCCTCTGATAAACACACACACACACACACACACACACACACGCACGCACACAACACACAAGCAAAATAAATAAATAAATAATGAGGCATTTAAAAGAAATTCCAGGTGGGTATGGTGGCAGCTTGTAATTCCAGCCTTGGAATATTTGAGAAACCCCAGAGCAAAGCGATTTTGCAATAGAGCAATCCAAGATGATTCCCAAGGTTACTGTTGGGTCTCCTAGGTTACACACTCTAAAGTGCTTTGTACACCGACCCATTCAGACATGTACATACACACAATAGACACATATATACATGTGAATTTTTTAAAAGACATTTATTTGTGTGTGTGTGTGTGTGTGTGTGTGTGTGTGTGTGTGTACCAAAGGGCACTGTGAGTGTTCCTGTGGAGGATCATGGGTGACCTCAGGAACCATCTTGGATTGCTTCTACCTCCTTTTTTTGCTTTATGCTGGAATTCCCAGATTCCACCCACCAGGACCAGAAGTACAGGCCGCTGCCTGTTCCTCCAGGTATCTTTCCGTGGGACCTGGACTCCAAACTCAGAATCTTTTGCTTCAAGGCAGAGTCTTAACCCCTGAGCCATCTCTCGAGACCCAAGAATTTTTTTAAAAAGTTTTAATTTCAGATGAACAATGTGTTTTTTTTTTTAAACTAAAAGTACATCCCAAATACTTCATGGGATATACTTGTAGTTTTCCTAAACTTCAAGCATAACTGGTTATCCTGTATTTTATCTGCCCTCCTAAACTGTTGATGTGGAAGGTATTCTCTATGTTTTCCTCACAGTAACACAGAACCTGAGGCACCACACATAGAAGTTCATGTGAGGCCCAGTGGGGCACAGAACAAGGAGCAGCCAAGTCTACCTGGAAGGATCAGAGAAGACTTCTCCCAGGAGCTAGAAACTGACAGATAAGTGAGGTTTTTCTCAGGCACTCAAAATGGGGACAGCAACATGCAAGACAGGATGAGAAAGTGATTATTTCTTCTGTGGAGAAAATATACATGTTTGATTTCATTGCCTTCAAAGATAACAATCAAAAAGTGATTCTCTAGAAAAGAGGGATTCTTTCAGTGCTAGGCCACGAGCACAAGTCAAGAGTGTCTACAGCATAACGCTAGGAGACAGATAATACTGTCCTCATTTTGCATGCAGGAGACTAAGGCTTAGGGTGGGGCTGGAGCCTTGCTCCAGTGAAAAGGGAGAGACCCAAGGCAAAGCTAGTCTCTGACATAGCATCTTCATCCTCACCAGCACTAGAAGTGATACCCAGCACAGATCTCCAAGCTTTGGCCATTTGAGGAGCAATTTTCTCCTACACCAGGCCTGATTCTGAGACTGTCAGCAAACTAACCACATGGAGGCGCACAGAGCTACAAAGTGCCAGACTGTTCTCTCTTGCAATCTACTATCTCCCCCCCCAACATCACTGTAAATATCTCAAAAAGAGAAATGCTACAGGCAGAGGAGACAGTAATCTTGGGTTTCCTTTCCCTCTAAAGAGTGCAGCTGAAGAAAGACTCCAAAAGCTGAAATCTGGGATCTCAAGTTAATGCATGCAGTTTAGACACTGAAAAAATACATATGTATATTTTCACTTCGAATTGACATGGCTCCAAGAGGTATCTTTATATATGCTCTTTAAGCAACTTGAGTATGTTAAGTCAAACTTCCACACATCAGACTCCTCTCAATACTTTCCCTTGAGCTTTTGGAAGCCTAAAGATTCCGTGAAGATTGTTTAGATTGGTGATATTAGCAACCACTATTTCTAAGCCAAGAACATGTGAAAGAACTAACATTGCATTGTTTGAAAAACCCTATATTCACTTTGCATAGCATCACTGTGGGGTCATGCATTTTATTTATTCTTAACGTGATTTTGGCATCCAACAAAATATTCCAGATTAAACTGAAAGGAAGAGCTAACAATTTGCACGTCTTTAAAAGGCACCACTGATGTATGTGCCAGACACAGTCACGATTAGAGTCTGAGTCACAAATACTGCAAGACCGAGATAGCAGGCTTTGATTATAGCACAAAGCGTAAGAACTGCAGCAAAAATAACCCCAAATGTTAAAAGGGAGAGAGATTTTTGATTGGAGATCTTCATACTCAGTTTTGAAGTCACTGGACAGAAAAAAAAAATGCTGTTTTTTTTTTTTTTTAATCAAGGTCCTACTAACTTGGTATAATTTCTTAACAATGAAAATAAAAGAAATGGAAAATAACTCTTTTTTCTGCATAAGAACAAAAATTAAATTTGGACCATTATTGTTTTAAATACTTTTACTTTTGGAAAGCTCCAAGAACCCAGGGTGGAAACTCTGGTGACAGAGCCTGGCTTAGCTGTACCTTCTGGTCGCTGTAAACACACGGCCCAAACCATTAGGAAACAGGGTTTCCTCGTGCCGTGCTTGTTACTGTTTGTTACGGCAAGAGAATTATTAGCAGGGGCCGGGGGCACTAGCCACACTATCTCCACAGGCAGAGTTCAGAAACAGACCCAAGCATATCTTCTTGCTTGCCACCCAGTTCTCGCCATCTTATCCATCTGTCCAGGGGATAGTCCTACCCACTGTGGATTGTCTTCCCACACCCATTAGCTTACCTGCAGTAGGCTCACGTAAAGGTTCACCTTGACTCAATAATTCTTGTGCCCTAAAGACTCAGTTCTCAATTCAAGTGGACACCTAAACAAGTGCCACAATACACTTGCCTAAGCATGCATGAGGTCCTGGATTTGATCCTTACTATTGAAAAAAAAAAAAGGCAAAGAAGTTTCCAGATAATTTAATCCATTTTCATCTATGTGCAGATTGGAAAAGAGTTGAATTCACAGATGCACGTGACAAAATATTTTTTCAGTTCAGCACTCCAATTTGCCTGTTTTCTCAATGGATGGTAGTAGATATTTGGAAGGAGAAAGTTCTTGCTTCGAGCATCTCTTCTTTGATCCATGAAATTCTGGCGACGCCTCTATCCTGAAGCCCTGCCCTGGACCTTTTGCTGTGGTGAAGTTTCGGCTTCCTCACCTACTGAGCTGAACATCTCTCCCTTCCCCAGGGATTGTCAAATCGGTGGTGTTCCTCTAGCAGATGTGATGCCTGGAGATTGAAGCACCCAGGCTCCTATCCCTCCCTTACAGTCTGACTGCACCTGGTTGAGTCTGCTCTTCCATTTCCTTCCCATGGACCTGTCTAGAACAGTTGTTCTCATGCCTAAGGGAGAAGGACTGTGGAGACTCCAGCTATCTGGTCTGAGGCCTGAGAGGAAAGTAAAGGTTACAGAGTTCAATTCAAGAGCAAGGAACAGTCGGGTCTTGGATCCAAGCCACATTCTCCAATCGAGCTGCTCAACTGGCCAATGGATGCTCTCTGCTAAAAGGGAATTAGATTCCAGATTATTACTGGGTTGACCCTGAATGCTAGAAATCAATATGGAAACATGAAACCCAGCTCGTTAGAAGCATGAACATAGAGTAATTCAGAAACTCATATAAGAATCATGAATCAACAAGCCAACCAAACCATTTCTTCTTTCATGGAAGCAAGCAAAAGAAAACTTGCTTCTCTCCATGAAAGTAGTAGATACCACTGAAAGGGTGGCTTGTGTTGCTATTAACCATAGTGGCTCCAGAACTGAGGATAAGAAATAAGATTCAGCAGTTAAAGTGTTTGCTGCATGAGCAAAAGGACGAGAGTTCAGATCACTAGATTTCAAGAAAAATGCAGGTGTAGTAACCTGCCTGCAATTTTAGCCTTGGAAGGTGGAGACTAGGTAACCTCTCTACAAACTGGCTAGCCAGATTATCCATATTTGTGAGCTCTGGGCAGGATAAAAAGCATGTCTGCAAAGGTAGAGGTGTGATGGGGGTGGATTCCTGGTGTCAAATTCAGGTCTCCATATATGCTGGCACATATATGCATGTGCCTACATTCATGTGAACACGCAAACACACATGTATGCACACTACCCATACATGAATAAAAGTGAAAAAGTTAAAGATGATAATATATGAAAGACCAGCTTCAGGTAGAATGAAAACTGGCAGGCATCGAGCACCATGAACAACGTGTGACTGCATGGGACACAGTTGGAGGCCATTATACCAAAGATGGAATTCTATCCCTTTATTATTATGGGAGCTATATAACCCACTAAATTCCAACGTGTCTCAGTTTCTCCATCTGAGAGGTCATTCTTCTTATATTTATTTATTGCAAAGCAATGGAGAGTACAAGACCTCATATATGCTAGGCAAGTTCTCTAACACTGAGTTATACCCCTAATCTTATGTCTTTATTTGAAAAATGAATACCATAGCATCTTCTGACAAGACTGACCCATTGCAGATTGGGTTCTCGGGTACCCCAGGCCCTTGTAAATGCATTTTAACATTTGCATTCCCTTTAAAGGACAATCCTATTGAGCATTACTCACTTTCAATGGTGGAGATGGACAGTGTGTTTTTATGTGGTATTTACAGCCCATCTTCTAAGGTAAACTTTCAAATATCTTTGAAGTAAAAAGTCCAACAAAAAACCATAAACCTATCACCACATATCTGCTGGATTCAGTACAAACTAGGAAAGCTAGAGAGATTGCAAGGAAGTACCTTAAACTCGGTTGATGATGGATGGGCTCAGTATCGCTGACATAGCACCTTCCTCTGGCCTGAGAAATCCCTGGCCCATCGCTGCCCTCTACTGGTGGCTAAAATAATCTCCACCATCCTGACTCCCAGCCAGATGCCGAGGCAGGTTGTCACCCTCGTGGCCACCTTCTCACCTCTAATTGAAGACTCCTCAGGGGTCATAGTGGTCTTTAAACTGCTTGGTAATATTCTAAACATACTAATGGAGAGCACTCCTGCTGGCCACACACAGCACCATGGCCCAGATTGGTCTCTGTAGCAAATGGATCTCTGGAGCTGGAAGAGGAGGATTCTCAGTCTTGCGGGGACTTCACTTGTTTTGACTATGCGTCAGTGAGTCAGCTCTATCATGGTCCCACTCTGCCACCATCTAATGCTTGTTTGGCTTCACTTTCTTTTCTAGGACCTTTGCTTTTTATTTGCTATTATGAGCCATAAAATGTCTTCATTGTTCTTTTGTTGAGGGTCAGTGGTTTCTTTTTTTAATCCCAAATATATGATGCCTCCACTGGACATTGATCTTCTAGTACATGCTTGTTCTTCTAGAAGCAACTCCTGCTGCTTCTTGGGAAATTCCTCTCTTATCCCATAAAGGGTATACACTCAGGACCTGATTTTCTGGCTAAGGTGAAAGGCAAAGTGTAGCTCTCTATTTCATACTGAACCAAGGAGGGTTTCCAGGGCCCCTGTCCTCATTGACAGTTGCTGCAGGTTCCAGTTTGGGCGAGTCACAGCCCTGCCTGTACATCCATCACGCTAGAAGACTCTATCCCTCTTGGTGGTCAAACAGGAAAGACAGTAAGGACATTGCAACAAGGAGATGAGAAAGGAACAGAGAGACAGGAAGTGAGAAGGGGAATCCTGATAGAGTGGAGTCCTTAGATCTGACAATCAAGACTAACCCCCCCCCACACACAAGATCACTTCTTACTGGTCAAAACTCTCACAGGGGTGATCTTGGTCAGACAGGGGCACACTGGAAACCAGTACTGGGAATGCACAGAGGCTTCCGACAAAGAAAGATGATAAACTGAGATGTGTGGGGGCATCATAAAGAAAGGTGTGAGAAGACCAGGGCCATATCTGCTGTCACCCAACAAGCCATACTAACAGCTTACTCTTCTGGTGACAGAAGGTCAAATGGCCACTGAGCTAGGAGATGCACCTATAGAAGGGAAAAGCATTGGGCAAAACAATCATTGCAAAACAGTTTTACAAGCTATGCATGCTCATTGTCTCCACTGAACAAGGACTGGAGGGGTGTGATAAAGCTGTTCCTTGACTCCATGAGTGTGAGGCTAGGGGCAGTGGCTGTGTCCAGTAGACTGCAGCCTCTCTGAGCATCTTCTTGCCTATTGCATCTAACAGGTTTCAAACACTAAGTCTGTCCCAAAGGAAATAAAATGTGCATTTCTAGCATTGCGTATTTACTTCTCACACTGACCCTCTGCAGTGGGTACTACCATTAAGTTCTTTTTAAATCAGTCAGCAGATAGAAACACCCAGAAGTAAATGATCTGCTGGGATACCGGAGGTCACCCTACATGGCTTGAGCCATGTGCAGCATTGCTTCTCACGGAGTCAGAACAAGAATGCCTCGTTCCATGCTGAATTGTGGAACCAGAATTTTGCTAAGAATCAGATCTCTGGACACTCACAGGATAGGGCCCCCAAAGTTCTGGAGAAGGGATTTCAGTACTATGAACACTTGTAGCCTGGGCGGGTCTCTGGAAGTATCTGAGTCATTGATTGAAACTTTTGCAAAATGGCTGAAGGAGAAGTTTTAATCATGAGCAAATAGCACAGAGCAATGGAACATGAAACTACGGGAGAAAACTTTGAGCTGCCCAGTCACAGTAGAAGAGACATGGGGGCCAGAGGGAGATAATTGGATTGAATGAAGAAAAAACACACACAAAAAAATGGACATTAAAAAATTATCATTTCAGGGGCTGGAGAGGTGGCTCAGGGATTAAGCCTCTGCCTTGCAGGCAGAAGGTCCTGAGTTCGGATCCTAGACACCACGTATAGACGCCAGGCGGAAGCAGGGGCGGCCTGCGTTTCTGGTCCTGGTGGGCGGAGCCTGTGAATCCCGGGGCAGAGTAAACAAGAAGGAGGTGGAGGCATCCATGGTGGTTCCTGAATTCGTCCGTGGTTCTACACACACGAGAACACAGGCATACACACACAATTGAATAAATAATAAATTTTTAAAAAATTTTTTAAAAAGAAAAAATTATCATTTCAGTGAAAAATAATGTGATAAGCTAAATGGCAGAAGAAACAAAGTGAAAAGATAGTGAATTAGAAATATTTTTTAAGTGATCTTTAGTGGGGACTTTAATAGGGAGAGGTGGTTCAGTGGACAAAGTGCTTGCTGTGCAAACAGGAGGTCCTGAGTTCAGATCCCCAGAACTCAAGTAAAAGCCAGACAAGCATGGCAATTGCCTGTAAACCAGCATTCAGGACACAAAAAAAGAGAATCCCCAGGGCAAGCTGGCTAGCTTTGCAGATGGATGAACTTTGGGTTCAATCGGGAGACCTTACTTTAATAATAAGAGTGGAATGCCATTGAATGGAAGGTCAATTTAGTGGCTTCAGAGGCAAGTATACATACATGCACATGCATCTGCACACCCACAAGCTTATTACGTGTGAGCATGCATATGAACAAGTATGTATCCTTGCATACATATGCAACAGATGAAAAAAAGATAAAAGTTATCCATGACTGAGAATATATGGCAAAGAGATTAAAGCACAAACAATTCCTGTACTGGTTGAGAGGTGACTTCTCAATAGATATATCCACCATAAACTTGTGGATATGAGACACAGTAGATATAGTTAAAATGGAGACTCAAGCCAGAACTACCACATGAATCATCTGTGCCATTCGCAGCTATCTGGTCTGCTATCTAAAGGTCTGCAGGTTGTACCATAGAGACCCTTGCACTGCTGCACCATTCACAATACCTAAGATGTGGAACCAGCGTAGATACCCATAAAAGACCAATAGTTACATACACTGTGATACATAGCACAATTTTATGCAGCTGTGAAGAAAAATGAAATAAGGACATTTCTACGAAAATGGATAGAAATGAAAATTATACTAAATTGAGTAACCCAGACTCAGAACAATGAGTCCTACATGTTTTCACTCATATGAAGAGCCTAGATTTGAATTTTTATGTTTTTATGTATGCAAGAGGTGTTGGTGTAGAAAGGGGAGGTGCATTAGAGGAGAAAAAGATCTTAAGGGTGAGAGGGAGACAAAGATGAAGGGCATGGAACACACATGACAGAGGGCAGAAAAGGGTCTCTTACAAAGAGAACAGGACCAGCAGAATGGGATCTGGAGGTCAGTCGAAGCGGAGGAGAGGGAGCAACAGTAACGGAGCATGTATTAAAGCCCACAGTAAGACCCATTGCTTTGCATGTCAAATTAAAATCTAACCTTAAAAAGCGGGACTCATCCTAGACTACCCAGTGGTCTCTGCACTCAGCAGTAAGAGAAAGTTGCTGGCATACAAGATGAAGGCTATGTGAAGAGGAGGCAGACAGCGAAGTGATGAGTCTACATGCCAACGAGTACCAGGCAATCCTGGCAGCTCGGTAAGCAGCAAGCGGCATGGAACGATCTGCCTCAGAGAACAGCGGCAGGTGCATCTCTTGATTTGGGCTGCTGGACTTTTGAGCTTTCACACTCATACACGGCAACCCTAGCAAACTCAGGATACATTGAGAAGACCCGTGTTCTGTCTAAAAGAAAGCCATTGATAGGGTTTCGAGAGTACATGAGAGATCACAGCCAAGAATTGTTTTCCTGATGATATACAGATGATCCCCAACCTACCAGTGGAGACCCGAAAATCTCCAGAAGCTATTAAGTCAGCCAACCTAGCTTAGACAGCAGTGAAGAGAACTGGTCACAGAATCAAAATGCACTAATAATTGAAGGTTGCTGTGACCTCCAGATGCATTCATATATGTGCGCCTGTGCACACATACACACACACCTCCACACACACACACCTCTCTCTCTCACACAGACACACACACACACACGCAAGCATGCTTTTATAAAACATGATCTCAGGAAAGAATGTAACATCGTCCATGGATTAAACAAGCCCATGGATTTTTGTTTTTGTTCCTGTATTTATGTCGATTCTGGAAGCCAAGTCTTGGTTGACATCGTGTCTTGAGCCTTTCTCCTTAAGAAAATATTATCTGAGGTTGGCTTCTGTGGAGGTAAATTCCAAGACTTGGAAAGCACGCCTTTTCTTAAAATCAACCCAATTCTACTTAACAAAATCAAATATTGTCCTAGGCTCAGTGTTCCAAGCAAAGAAGGCAATTTCTTCACCGTTTGAACAGTCCCTTTCTTTAATATTCTCTAAGGTCCTGGGAGCCAGAGCAGCATTTGTGTCTGAGGTCAGCTCGGGCTGAGGCTTTCACCCTGACATCACCCAGCCGGCTTGCTGAGAGTTACTGGGGATAACTTTCCTAGGTCCCTGGGGAATGAGCTCATGCAAGAAGCAAGATGGAGAAGCCCAGTGTGAAAGTGGACAGCGCGTCAGCTGTTGTGATGCACACTTGTGACTCCAGTCATGTGTGTACACTTGTGATTCCAGTCATGTGTGTAAACTTGTGAGGCTCAGGCAAGAGTAATACTGTGAGTTTGAGGACAGCTTGATAGTGTGAACTTGCTTCAAAAAAAAAAAAAGACAAACTAAAAAGGGTAGGGGGAAAAATTGATGTCACATTCCTCCAGGGGTTTGAAAATATATCAATGATTTATTTCTCTTGAAGGAAAAGGTGTTCTGGTGAGAAAGCACTGATGAAAATATGCTAACTAAATGGGCAGAAAGCTATTTTAAAATACAGATCCCATAAATCCACAGATGTACAATCAATCGTCATTGATTCCTTAGGCTTCTGGATAGAGCAACTTTTTGTATTTTATTATGTGTCTTTACTCAATAGAACAAGCCTGAGCTCCACATAGAGATCAGACTCTGGCCTTCTTAGCATTACGCTTCAGCTAAGTAAAAGTAGAAAGGTTACTAGAAAGGACAAAGACAGATAAAGTGGATTATGTAAGCAGATGTATATGTCACTCTTTTGAAATATAATTTCCTGAGCTTCCCTCTTGCATCCCACCAGGGCAGCTACTCGGGCTGCTTCAGGGCTGAGTCTGAGGACTGTTGCTTCAACCACTGAGGCGTCAGGCTGAGCTGGAGAAGTGGGTTGGAGCGGATATGATAAATAGCTCCTCGTGTTTACACCAGGAGCGTTTCTCTGTGGCCCTCACCTCGCGTTGATGACTCAAGCGGAGGGTTGTTCTGTTGTGAGCTGAGAGACTTGGGTTCCATTAGATGGTTTTCCCCCAAAGAAGTAAAATTGTTCCTCATTGAAATCAATAGTGAAAGATGTGATTTTGAACAGAAATCTCTGGTCTAGATTCCCAACTTACCTCACCAGGCTATTTTCCCTTCTTTTTTTTTAATCTATTTTTTAATTCTTCCCAAATTTCATGCATGAACAGAAAGAATGTTATTTTCACTCCCTATTACCCAATCCTACCCTCTTAACCTCCCCGCCCGCAGTGCCTTTTCTCATAACCAACCTTTTTTGTCTCCAATCTAATTTCACATCTTTCTACATTGGGTATTCTGAGTCTCGTCTGCGTTGCCTTTGATGGTAAGTGCTTAATTACTTGCTGGACAGTGATGGTATATCAGTGGGTTTACTATCGAAGAAAGTAGCTATCCTTCCCCCATCTAGTATTAATTCTCAATAGTCTCTTGTAAAGGTTTGGATCCTCTTAAGATCTTTCCCTTTTCATGGCAAAATGCTGATATGTCAAATCTTGTGCAAGCCTTGTGGACGTACACATGGATGTAGTGAGTTCATGGGCACAACAGCCCCATCTTGTCCAGAGGATACTGTCTTATCACACTCCTGTCCCCTACAATCTCTTACATTCCTATGTCCTCCTATTCTGAGTTCTCTGAACCTTGGGGTTGAGGGAGGACCATTTAGATTTCCTCTTTAGGGCTGAGCAGTCCCCAGAGTTTGCCTGTTTTTAAAACTATACACTTGAGTTTTAAGTAGAAGAGGGTATATACAAAACTAAATTCATACCTTGAAAAATTAAGTGTGCACACGTAGGAGTTTACATGTTGAGGTTATTGTTAAATTCAGTGGTGATGCATTGAGACACTCAAAGGTAAACCTATGTAATACAGTAATTGCAAGGATTATGAACAGGAGGGATGGGGTAGGAGGGCCACACCAGAAACAAGGAGAGAAGGGACCATGTTACAGCAGATAAAATAGGCCTCCATCAAGGACTGCAAGTAAATAATGAGACACCTGGTTAAGTTCACAGACGTTCGTTCCTGATCATTTTCAACTGAGGGGGTATGATCTCACCAGAAGGGGAGGGCATATAGTCTGGCTGATAAAAAGTAATCATTTTGCAAATGGGTGATGGACCCCTCCCTCACTGAGGTTTCCTACTCTTATTACATCTACGCTTGAATGTGCTATTATAACAAGACTCCAGTTTAACAGCTTTTTGTCTCTGACCAGGGGGTGACATACAGTGCCCAGCAGGATGGAGTGAAGGGCATTGCAGGAGCAACAAAACTGCAAAAGAAAATCAACAAACCACAATCCAGAACTTCAGAGACTCTATATCAACCACATAGAACTAGGCCAGCCTAATCTCTCCCCATCCTGAAGCTCAGGGACATTTACAGAAGAGGGGACGGTAAGAGTGTAAGAGCAAAAGGATGGGAGGAGCAATGATTTGCAAGATTCTCCACACTAGTTAGGGCCGAAGCAATCATAATAGGACTTTGCATGCCCTGCGCAATGTCCAACACACTATTGACCTCATAAAGTCTAGCATTTGCTAAAGGCACCAAGATCCTTGGAGGCAAGGGATTGACAGCCACAGTAGTGTTCCTATACTTAAGGGGAACACGGGAAAGGGTTCAGGGAAATGCCACTGGGTCCTTGTACGTCATCAGAGAGGAGGACCCAGTGGAGAGTCAGGCATACACAATAAAGGACTCTCTGGGAATTGGGGGGGAGGCACTGGGGGATGGGGAGGGAGGGGAGGGCGAGCAGGGGGTTCAGGGGGAGGAGGAGGGAGGGAGGGAACTGGTCTACCTATTAAGTTTGTATGAGCGGAAATAATTAAAAAAAAATAAAATAAATTCAGTGGTGATGAAGGAGGAAAGGTGAGAATGCACAGGATCAGGTAGCAAACTGGCCTACTAATTGGCATGAGCAAAGGTAAGAAAGTTCTAGAAGGAAACAGACCAGAAGTGATCCAGATTGAAAAGAACTTGTAGTAGCATTGAATTTGCCCTTTGGACCTCCATACCCTCATTATTTTAGAAAGCAAATTTGAGTGTGAAATGGCATTGTAGAAACAATATTTAGATAATTTGTAGTCTGGGGTGGAACCAGTGTGTTTTGGGCCTAGTCTATCTTGGCAGTTCTGTTGTAATTACTCCGAATGTTGCTGATTAATTCACGATCAAACATCATAGGAAAACAAGGGGCTTTCTTCTGGTCTATGATAATCTAGTTGCAGTAGCTCTTACTCCAGTTGGCAGGAGTGTGCACACCAACACTAGGGGCCTAGGGAAGTGGTCACCCCATAGCCACAAGAGTGCTGACAGAGGCAGGCTCACCTGCCACACAGCGTATCTGTCCACGTGTGCTGAAGAACACCTAGTGAACCGACTGCCTCCGTTTTATCCGCCTGCCCAGGAACAGTCCCACCCACCGTGGGATGGTCCCTCCCCATCGAGCAGATGATCTCCTGTGGCTTGCTCAGGATTTAACTCAACTACTCATTCTTGGCAAAAATTCACTCTTTACAATGCCCCCCCCACATGAATTTCTTCAAGAGACAGAGAAAAGGCAACCAGTTCAAAGCCCAGGATTGACCTGCTGAGTTTATGAATATGGATGAAACTCATCCAAGGGGATGAGTGGTTGGATTTGGCAGGGAACGGAGAAGGCATAAAACACAGCTCCATAAACTACAAGGCGATCTTGTTTTGGCAGAAGCGCTGTCTTTTTATTTCATGTTATTAAAAATTTCACATTCTCCTGCTGACCACCAGGCCACCTGGAAGAAGGAGCTGAGCTAATGGAGAATACCTTCCACCGCACACCGAGTTGCCTCAGGGAATTGTTGATTCTGAGGACTTTCCCAGACTCTGGGTTGTAAATGACTGGAACTCCCCAACTTAAACTCTCTGGGGTGATATGAAAGAAGTTATTTTAAACCACCTAGAATACTGGGCCACTCGCTGATCTGGAATTTCCTGTGAGGGTAAATGGTGAGCATGTTGTGCCTACACGCTTCTTTTGGGACATTTGGGAAAGGACATCAAATACTTCATCACACACATTCCTACTTTGTGATACCAGAACGCCTCCTGGGTTGCCCGTGTGCTGGCACCTGGAGGAAGAAGAGCGCAAGGGAATCACAGATCAGTGTCTGAGGTGAGCTTTGGCCACTTTGGAATTTACATCTGCTGTAAAACTGACATTGTCCCCCTTGATGGATTGGCAGAGAGAATTTTCTCTCTGCTAAGTGTAAGGAAGAGAACAGTAGATAAGGAAACTGGCGCTTTAGGATAAAGAAGTTCCAAGTAAGCGTAAGATAACAGCAAAGGGGCTGGGGAGATGGCTCAAAGGTTAAATAAGCCTTTGCCTCACAAGCAAGAGCCTGGATTCCCCAGATCCCACATAAAAATACCAGGCAGATATGACAGTGGCCTGTCATTCTGGCCCTGGAAGGCAGAGCTAGGGAAATTCCAGAGCAAAGCAAGAAGGTGGTAGCGCTAGCGCAATCCAGGATGCTTCCTAATGTCATCCTTGGGCCTGCACAGGTACACACACTCAAGAACAATCTTGTACACATACCTGCACATACACAGGAACACATGTACACAAATGTGTGCGTGACTAAATAAATAATAAATAAAAGCAAAGAAGGGTTTATTGGGTCCCTACGAAGCGTCAGTAAGCATGCATCAGTCAAGTGGAAAGTGGAGTAACTCAGCTGTTACCCTCACTGAAACTCCATGACATCCCGGTTCCCATGACCAAGTATAATCAGAAGCAACTAGCCTAAGCCGCTTCTTGCTGATCCGGATCAGTATCCCAGTTGTTGATTATCAAAAGAAGCTTGTTTGAACCAGTTTTTGTTGTTTTTTTTTTTCACAGTTGCGCAGCCTTGACCATTGGCATAAGAAGCTGAGTGTCTGAGGTTGAATCCTCTCTTTTAGATTCAACCCCAGAAGCGCTTATTGTTCACATTGTCCATTGACGCACACAAAGGGGGTTTAAAAAGTAAGCTACATAGGACCGCTTGGTCTGGAGGAAGCCTGCAAAGGCAGTGACTCGTGCATTGGGGGTGTTGGGGAGGGCATGTCATATGCATAATGTAACAGGATTGCCAACTACGGGCTGGAGGTCCAGGGTGGCGATGCCCTGAGGCTGCTTCCTTTGAAGCAGGCAGGAAGAAGCAGCCTGTTGTCTGTCCTGGGGAGAACAGGTCTTTGTACCGGTGCCGCTTCCATTTTCAGGCTTGGGATGGTGAACAAGTAACTTCCTGAGCTGTGTTTCTTCATCTGCAAGGTGAAAATGATCGGTACTGTGCTACAAGGGGTGTGTGAGGATTCTTTTTAAATATGCGCAGTGCTGATCTCGCCCCACAATCTAGGAGGCCTTTGGGAAATGTACATTCTGCGCCCTGCTTGACTGAATCTGGTTTCTGGTAACAAAGGAAAACAATAGGAAGCTGAAGAGGCACAGGCCACTCATTGTCTTCACACATTCTGCTCAGCCAACGGGAAGTGGCATGGCAAGAATACAAAGTAATAGTGGGGTGGCAGAGTCCTTTGATCTGGTCCTGATGCGCTCACTTCATGGCTAGGTGACGTCAAACAAGATGCTTAACTTCTTTTCTCCATAAACTATCCTTATGTAACTCCCTCAGATGACTATAGAATCACTTGAAGGCATCACGATTAAAAAGGAAGAAGCGTACTTTATTTGTAGAAATCATGTTCTTGCATGAAGAATATTTGAATTAACTAAAAAACTCAGAATGACATAAGATCAACACTAGACCATAAGTTGGTATTTTATATACTATAAAAATCAAATTAGGAAAGTGTCATAGTTAGGCATAGGTGTCAATTGACAGTTGAAGGTTTGCTCTGGACACATTTGTAGAGAATTGGTTGCTGAGATGAGCTCAGAGCAAACCTACAGGAGTTTGTTTAGCTGATAGGAAAGGCCCAGCCCATGTGGGTGGGACTAGGCCCTGGAATGAATTACAGAGAGCTGATTGAGAAAGTCAGCATTCTTGTGTACACTTGGCCAGACATGCTAGTCTGGTAAGTAAGGATTGTCCTTCTCTCAGCCGTTGTGTGGTGTGACCAGTTCCCTAGGCCCTGGTGCTGGTGTGAGCTCTCCTGCTAAGATGGACAAACAACTATAATCAGACACTCGTAAGAGAAAATAACCCCTAGTTCCCTTAAGCAGGCTAACTGCTATAGAAAGTATTTCTACTAACAACATCAAAAATAATAAATATGTAGAAATATTTAACCAAAGAAAAGACTGGTGCATTGAAACTACAAAGCATTGTGGACAGAACTAAAATAGAAGTAAATGGAAAGGCATCCCATGTTCATGGATCAAATTAATTGTATGAAGATGGCAATACTCTTCCATGTGATCTATAAATTCAACATAATCCCTTAGGGAATTCTGGCCAACATATTTTTGCAAGTAAATTAAAAAGCTGATTTCTAAATTTCTTATGAAAATACAAGTTATTCAGAATAGCCAAACATGTTCTTCATAAAGAACAAAGTTGAGGTTACACTGATTTAAAAAGAAAATGGCTACAAAGTTGCAGTGTTAGCTCATAACAGTGTTATCCTTGCATTAGATAGGTGATCAAAGATAGGTAACAGATAGATGATAGAGAGATTGGTGGTAGATAGAAGATAGAACAAACGGAAACTCAAAAATAATCTCTAACGGTTATGTTCAGTTGATTTTGACAAAGATTTCAAGCACAATCAATAGGGAAAATATCTTTTTCAGCAAATAGAGCAACTATTTTTCACATTATGCAAAAAAAGCCCAAATGCAGCTAAAAGTATAAAACTCTTAGAAGAAAACATAGGAATAAATCTTCATGATATTGAGTCAGGCAATTATTTCTGAAATGACAGAAAGAGCACAAATATTAATAGAAAAATGATAAGAATGACTTCATTAATGTTAAATGATTTTGTACTTTAAGACATTCCATAAAAAAGTCAACCTTCAATATAATATATAACCCTCAATTTGGGTTATAAATTGAATATCTCATAAAGAATTTATATCCAGAATATATAAAGAACTCTTATAACCTAAAAGTTTTTTTAAAAAATATAATTTTAAAAATGGGTAAAAAATTTTGGGTTGAGTTTCCAAAGAATTTATCAAAAGGTTCCTAACATTGTCAAATATTAGGGAAATAAATTTCAAAGCCACAATGAAATACTGCCTCACCTTCCATTAGAAAGGAGGGGGAGAGGGAGGATGAAGGGAGGAGGGGAGAAAAGAAAGGAAGGAAAGGAGAAAGAAAGGAAGGAAAGAAGGAGGGAGGGAGGGAGGGAGGACGGAAGGAAGGAAGGAAGGAAGGAAGGAAGGAAGGAAGGAAGGAAGGAAGGAAGGAAGGAAGGAAGGAAGGAACGGACTGGTGAAAGTATGGAGAAATTCAGAGTCCTGGTAAGAGGTAAAATGGTTCAACACTTTCGAAAAACACTTTGACAATTTCTCAAACTTCTACATAATAAGTGTTAGATCCAGAATCTCCAGGCTTAGGTACCTATCTAACCAGGGAAATGATAATGCATCGTGTTGTCGTTCTATTTTTCTGTTGCTATGAGACAACACTCAGGCAACCTGAGCGAGAAAGGAAAGTTTATTTGGTTTATGGTTCTAGAGGGGAGCTATACAGTCCATCATGGGAGAAAAGGCACGGCAGGCAGCAGAGGCTGGAGGTGACAAAAATGTTAGTGGACGGGCTGGAGAGATGAGATGGCTCAGGGGGTCAAATGTCTGCCTCAAAAGCAGAAGCACCTGAGTTCAGATCCCAGATCTCTGCTTCTCCTATGTCTACTCTAGCCCATCCTAGAACTATATTTAACTTTAATCCACATTCGATTGTTCTAATTTCATTGCAAGCTTGACCACGAGAGAGACCGTAAGCAGCACCTCACATAGTAATAGTAGGTGGTCAATATGTAAATAGACGCTTACATAGGAATATACTAACTCTATGAATATGTCAGCCCTCCATTGTAGTGCTGTCACTAGCATCTCTGGGCCAAACGGCAGTTGGAAAAGAAGCCCACAAAGAAACAATTGAAGTAAGATCTCAAAGCACTATCAGTCTTTGAAGTGTTAATCTAGTCATCCAAACCTTTGACAGAATATCTTACTGTGGTTTTAAAAACAAGGCAAAGAAAGGAAAGCTAGGGCTTGGCTGTGGATTTGGCGAAGATAAGAGGAGACTTTCTCCCTTTTATGCTTAAGCAAGTATGGTATGTATATGTTTGTGTGATTGCATGTAAGTACACGTGTTCGTATACATGAATACATGCGGAGTCCTGAGGTAGATACCCAAAATCATCTTTGAGTGTTCTTTCATCTTATTCTTTTAAAGATGTGGTCTCTAATCAAACCTAGAGCTCATCAACAGAGTTAGTCTAATTAGCTGGCTTGCTTTACAGTTTTTCCCAATTTTTGTCTTTTAAGGCTGGAATTATAGGTACGGTCCCATGCTCGGCTGGCATTTTATATGAGATCTGGGGATCCGAGCCCAGTTCTTTTGCTTGCACTGCAAGTGCCTTGACAGCTGAGCATCTCCCCAACCCAAGAGGAGGCTTTTATAGAAATGATGGGTTATATTGGAAAAGAGAAGGATTGACAAGTCTCAGAACCCTGGCACGGAAATGAGAGTGAACAATGGGAGGGGTGGCCACTGGGAGCTTCAGATCTGACCCCGAGGATTCTGGTGATCCTTGATTGGATGATTAGGGATCCGTTTGATGTCTACTGAAGGAAGCCCCTGATGTTCAGTTTCGAGATAACCACGAGGCTGGTCAAACAGTTCGAAAAAGAGAATTGGGTGACTACGGACACTCATTTTCATTTGCTTCTTATACTGTGTGTGCTCCAGGCTAACACTTGTTAGCACAGACAGAGGATTTGCTGTAATGTGGCACCAGGAAGTAGAGCTGAAGGCTGAGCCCTTCTTGATGGTGGTTCTGTTTCCTCTCTGACACACACGCACGCACGCACTCAGGAACAGGGAGAATTCTGAAGCTCAGCTTGCCCACTGTGGGAGAGGTGCACGGTAGTGAGAAAACAGCAACAGCAGCCAGAGAGAAGGCTAGTCATGAACAGCTCATGAACTGAGGCACAGAAGCCAAACTGGGAAAACAGCTAGAGGCGTTTAGAAGGAACTGACTTCCATTCCCGATAGTAAAGGAGGCCCAACCCTAGCTCCAACTCTGATACCTGGACATGGTATGTTCATACTCTTCATTAGTTCTGCATCATCTCAGATGATGTGCCCTATTCTGTCCAATGAGACAGTGCTAGACCTTCTAAAGCTTCCACATTTGGGGATCCAGGATGTCTCTAGGGAGATTATGGACTGGAACAGAGAGGATCTTGTTATAGGACTCCCAAGCTCATTTACATAGTATTAGTATTCTATTTTGCACAAATAGAGGCGTGCTAAAATAGAATGTGAAAGTCATGCACAGGGACCAGTGAGACAACTCAGAATGTAAAGTACCTGCCTGGGAACCTGGTGACCTGGGTTCAATCTCTGGAAGCTTGCATGATGGAAGGAGAACATTCACAGTCACACACCGAAATGCATGGAGAATGGTACCATATTTTGGGAGCAAGTCCAGCTGGTTAAGGTGCAAGAGAGTGGGTTGGGCTAAGATTAACTGACACTGAAATTGCTCCACTCAGAGATTCCAGTAAAAGCCAGGAATAGTCCAGGGTGCTCAGAAGTCCAAGGTGACAGGCTAGACAGGGTACTGATGTCGTTCGGGCCCAGGGATGAGGACAACTAGTATGAAGAGGATGAGAGAGAACCTAGAGGCTTACACAGTTTGACCTGAAAGTGAAGAATCCAGAAAGATCATAACAGGTACATCAATGCCCTAAGACGGCTTTCTGGAAACAGAGGACCTTCAGCCAATAAACATATTGTCTGGACCGCAACAGAAAGATGACATCAGCCTTTCTCTCGGTGTCAGACAGACACCTGAGCACTGGCACTGAGCCAGGAGAGTGCAACAAACACGAGTCGAATATCTTCTCCAAGCAGGTACTGGGGCCAGAGGTATAGACTGTCTACTCTCTATTAATGCCCTTGGGGGACTGTAGATCCACAGCAGGCAGATTGCTGTGTGCACCAGCCGGGTCTGCGGAGGTAGCTTAAGGGACTCATTTGGGGCATAGAAGTCTCATTGAGTACTTTCAGTCTTGCTCTCCAGAAAGTGGTAATATGAGCCATGGGGCCCCCTAAGCCTTGCTGTTCATCCATTCGTGATGCCAACTAAAAAGAATAAAAACCTTCGTTTTTATGCTCACTAGGCTGGGAGATATAGTGTGTGTGTGCGTGTGTGTGTGTGTGTGTGTGTGTGTGTGTGTGTGTTACATGTCCACATGTGCACATGAAGGACAGAAGTCAACCTTAGATGCCATTCCTCTGGTTCCATACACTTTGCTCTTTGAGGAAGGGTCTCTCACTGGCTTGTAGCTCACCAATTCACCTAGGCTGCCTAGCGAATCCCACTTGTCTCCACCTACTCAGACCTGGCATTACCAAGCACATGCCACCAAGTCCAGCTTTTTTATGTGGGTTCTGGAGATCACGCTCAGGCCTGTCTGCCTGTACAGCAAACACTTCACTGCCCAAGAAATCTTCCCAGTCCTGAGACTCATTTTCAAAAAAAAAAAAAAAAAAAAAAAAATTCATGTGAATATACTTCCCCAAATCACAAAGTGTGGGGATTTTATCAGTGTTGGGTTCAAAGGTCTGCTTCCTGAATTATAGATGAAAAAGTCCCATTGTGCAAAGATTCATTTTAGTGTAACATTTCAAATAGATAAATAATTCATACTGTTCAAAAAGATAAGCAGGTGGAGCATAGCAGAGTACAGCCCCTCAGCACTTGGGAGGCTGAGAAGGAAACATTATGTGTTCCGGGACAGTCTGGACTACTTGTATAGTAAGACCTTGTCTCAAAAGAGTGAGCGCAGTACCCCGAGACTAAAAGTGATACTGAACAAGAAAGAGGGGAGCCTCTATTCTCTGTGACTTATCTACTACTCACACCCTGGCAGATGCCCAGGCAGTAACCAGTGCAACCATCCTAGATGAGACCGAAGGGCTGCACATCCAGGGAGACGTGGGAGAGGGAGGGAAACTGGCTGGAGGGGAGAGCAGGGAGAATGGGATAGGATAGGGTTAGGGGTGATAAAGGATAATAAATATTTTAAAAGTTATTGTTCATATAAATAAAATTAAAAATATAAAAAGTGGGAATGGAGACTCAGGAGACGGCTCAGTGGGTAAAATCACTTGCTCCACAAGTATGAGATCTTTCATTTGACTCCCTCAGAACCCTTGTAAAAGAGGAAATTAGGGTGACCGTCTGTAATCCTAAACTCCCACAGGAGTTGGCAGGTGGAGGCAAGAGGTCCCCTGGAAGCTCATGGGACTGATGGCCTGGTGTACGCAGCCGTGGACGACAAATAGACCGTTTTAAGGCAGAAAGCAAGGACCAGCATCTGGGGCTGTCTCTCTCTCTCTCTCTCACACACACACACACACACACACACACACACACACCATACATGCACACACATCATGCATGCACACACACGTGCATGCTTACTTAACACACACTCACAGACACACATGTACCCCCCACATACACACACGCACAAAAGTGCAGTGAGACGTTTCTGTCCTATCTTTGGGTCCCATCTGCACAGCTGCCTCATTAGCTAACTGTGATTTCTAATTAATCTTCGCTGGGCTCCGCGTGATGCTGTGCACCTCTCCTGCTTCCTGGTGGCCCTGGCTGGACAGAGGGCAGCCGAGAGGCTGCCTCCGTACCAAGTAACATTTAGTCATAAAACCCGAGATGGAGAACCTTTCCCAAAGAGTTTTATGAACTAACTCACTGCTTACATACAGATCACACTGGTTACCAGGGGCTGCTGAAGGCAAGAACACACACGCATCTTCTCTGAAGCCCTCGTTCCTTCCCATGTTCATTGTCACCATGTCATCTCTCTCTCATCAGCTCCAGGATCAAGTGTCTTGCAGGCCATCTACTTAACAAATGCAAAAAAAAATGATGCCCAGGAAGAAAGGGCGTGTCCAAGTTCACATAATCAGGCAGGGGTGGATGTGAGGAACGATCTTACTTAACAGATGCTTTCATTAGTCTGGGTTTCCACGGTAGTGGTAGCATGGGGCTGGCTACGCCCACGACTGCACTAGTGAGTTCATGAAAAATACAGTTTTAGGTTTTCTCCAGAACATCTATATTTTTTTTAAAGTTTTTGTCTTCCATCATTAAAGTAGAAAGCTTTCTCGGGTGCACCGGTGCAAACAAAATCTTTAAATATACAAAGAATATTTCATGTAAAACTCAGACATGTCATGTGAAGTCAGCATGCTGATTTGTGTGCAATACCTAGAAGAACAGAAGGCCCAGAGACCCCTTGGGCAATCTCTGTGGGCACCTCAATCACTACATCTATAGACATGGGCGCTGGATGTAGCTGCTGTCCCGCGACCCTCCTGAGTTCAGAGTCATGTCATGGACCATCATGGATCTCCAATGAGGAGGAGCTGCAGGCAACTTTCTTCAAATGTGCACGGATGGTCAAAGTGGAGCTGCTGTGATAAGAAGGCAAGAACCCCAGTGTTGTCATGAAATGTCCCTTCCCACCCCCCTTTCCCTCTACCCTTTCTGGTGTCTGAGCATCTTCTTGAACCCTCACCACTAGATTCCCAACACCTAGAACACTCCCACACATACCTGATACTCAGCTGATATCAGAGTCCCATCTATCCATCCCTCTAATTGTTCAGTAACAAGAACTCAGAATTAGAAAGATGGTATACCTTCTCCAAACCCCCAACTGGCAATGATGGGAAAAGACACGTAGTTTCCTGACCCCTGTTGCCGGGCCCTCTCTGACCTAGCAGTCAGTCCCATACAGAACACTTTGGCTGCTCATAATGGGATGAATGAACAAAGTTATTCATTGCTGAAGGTAAGTGGAAAGAGTAGACCCACAGCACATAAGCAGTGGCCCTTTGTTGCAAACATCTGGATCTATCATCACTGTAATTCCTCTAATCTTGCTGCAAACCGAACAACCACGGAAAGTCTGCCTCCCCCAAGACTCCCAAGAGGAGCCTTTATGATTTCAGTCTAAACTGTTCCATCTCGATAAACCTACCACACATCACTGTAAAGCCTGTCTATTGTATCTTATCTTTGCTATCAAAGAATAAAAGAGAGGTGTTAGTTAAGACCAAGCAAAGTATACAGCAAAAGCCAAATGCTACACGTAGACTGAAGGAGTCCCCCACTTGCCCCATGTCTCTGCTGATTAAACCTTGGACACAATGGCTCCATTCACCGAGGAGGATTCCGAAATGTGAGTAGGTGTTGTGTAAAGTCTCCATAAGAAATGTTTTATATGCTAAGTCGGACTCCTCCAAATGAATCTTAAATGACTTTAACCCGTTTTTGGCACAGGTTTCATGATGAAGCAGGTCCCGGGAGCTGCACAGTCCAACTGAACTCCCAAAAGCTTAGGGGAAAAGCCATGTGGTACCATCAATCAAAAATGGGGCTGGAAAAAACAAGGGTAGGGTGGGATCGGCCATAGTTTGCGGAAAAAACCCCGCAAGGGATCTGCTTGGATGAACCCTCTGAAAAGGGGTCTGCTGTTATTGCAATCAAAACCTTTCACCACATTTTGAAGCTTTACCCACCGCCCTAACCATTCCCCCTCTTTGGGGAGTGAGTTTCCAGCAGACACATGCCATGTAATAAGAACCTCCTATCCTTGCCACAGAAGCCAAAGGAAACATTTTTTGAAAAGTGGTGCTCTGGTGTGGAGAGGACTGTTGACGAGAACTTAAATAATCATGTGCTGGGAGACATTATTTTTTTGTAAATACTAAGACACATCTTTTCGTAAGGCATGAGCCAGCCAACGCTCTTTCCTGCTGCCATTGCTGGACGTCTCACCTTACCCACCTGCTTCTGTCAGCAACCTGGTTGGGACTCATTACAGAGATTGTGGTTTTACATGGGAAGAAAGTGAAAAGGCCCTATTAGGTCGGTGACCTTAGGAAATAAAGTGACAATTTAAACAAAAGTTCATGCAGATGGGGAGCCACGTTTGAGCTATGCATCTGAGAGAACTATTCCCTACGAGCTGTGAGGCAAATGGAGGGAAAGGAAATCTATTTACTGGAGTTCGCTGAGGGCCAAGGATCGGTTTCTCTCCCATGGTTATTCTGTCTTTCTGGAACTCAACTTTATGACATTGTTTCTGGTTGTCTAAAGAACTAGCTTCCAGTAAATGTTAAACATAACCTAATCCAGTGACAATTGATTTCCCCAATTAAATCTCACAGCCCTTCCAGCTTCCCATCGCTATCAACAGGAGACCCTTTATTCAGATTTCAGAACATCTAAGCCCCCTTCCCTTGAATGATTTCGTATCTTCTCTGTCATTCAGCCAGCCCTTCCTCAAAAGCACTTTTCAAATTCACATCTTCCACTTCACCAAGACTAGATGCTTACGTTTGAAATGGAAAAGGACAGAAGGCAGAGCTTGTTGAACTCTCCTTGTTAGGTTTTCAAAGCCTTCTTTTAATAGCATGTGCTTCTTGTTTATTAATTTAAAAAATTCACACATCTCTCTCTAGTCCTCAAATGGCAAATGGCTTTAACACCCCTTCTTTTGTCTCATAAATGTTTGCTTCTCTAATTTAGTCTATTTAAAGACCCTCCTCTAGTAAATCATTATTGTTTTATTTTCCTTGAATATCTGCCTCAAGTTTTATTTTCTACCGGAAAAAGTTCTTTCCATTCATCTTTCGATATTTAATTCTAGATCCATCTTCCTCATGGAACTGATCCAGACCCTTGTAACTCATAGTAATACCTGCTTGCTCTCTTCTGCAGACATTTATCTCTACACCTTTATGCCATTCATTTAAGTTCTATAATAGCCGACACTGGGGTATCTCTCAGTTTGATCTTGTATATTATTAGTTACATTTGAATCATTATTTGGTATTGTACATTACTTCATAATCCTTTCCTACTTGTTGAAGTTTTCTAAACATAAGACCTATAATGTTCCTACTGCAATTATCATCAATTTAAATGTACTTGTGACACATCATATCAAAGTTGAAAATAATTCTTAATCCCCCTATGAAAGATCCCATATCCATAAACTCCTGGCATTGAGCTTGGCAAAATGATTCCCTATGGCCACGGAAACATGAGCAGGTGTGATTTGTGCCACCTCCGAGCAGAAATTTTAAACTATGTTTATTGCTGTGCCATTCACAATAGCTAACACATGGTACAAGCTTAGAATGTTCTGCCATTTTCTAAGTTCAGGGGAGTCCTATGTCTCACTTAGGAGTGACTTCTTTTTCTAGCCCAGATGCCAGAATGAAGAATTATTATTTACTAAGACAGTATAAATTACTAAGACCACGTGTATGATTGAGAAAAAGTTATAGGTTTTGATGCTTTTCAGAATGACTTGCTACTGCAGCAAGCTGATACCATTTGGAATTACTTGCTACCGTCATACAACTTAGTCTGACCTTGCTGGCACTGTGCATAATATTCACAGTTTCAGTAATGGTCACTTGACACATATATCCTTTCATTCTGTCCTCTAAACAAACTTCCTGAGTAATTTTTACTTTCTTTATCCAAATTAATAAAAAGATTATTGAAATTTGAAGCTGCTCAAATCCTGAAAGTCTGACCTTGACAAAATAAATCAGCTCCTTTTCAGCAATCCATAACTCTTTGGACTGGGCCCTCCAAAAAGATGTCTAGAAGTCCTAGTCCTCAGTACCTTGAGGTTGGATAGTCCCACCCTGCTAATTGGATTGTGTCCTTACGAGAAGTGGTAAAAAGACACAGAGATAAAATGCCACGTGTTAACGGAGACAGAAACCGAAATGCTCATAGCACTGCAAACCAAGAGAAAGGCATGGACCGTATTCACCCCCAGAGCCTTCAGAGAAAATGTGGTCCTATCACCACTTGGACTTTAGAGATCTAGTCCTCAGAACACTAAGAAACACACTTCTATCATAAGCTACCTGATTGTTTGTCATATTTTTTATGGCAGCCCTAAGAAACTACCATGAGTGCCTTGACTTCAAGGCAGAAATTGCCAGAAACTCTTAGAAGGTAGGTTTGAAAAAGGATGTGGCCTGTCTCAATTCTTCTACTGACCGCCTAGCATGGATCCTGTGTGGTTCATTTCGAAGCCCTATCATAACAGATTGGCACGACACTTTTCCCCACAGTTCTGGAAGCTAGGAGTTCAAGATAAGCACCAGCAGGCTTAGTCTCAGGTCTTTCTCTCCAGTTTGAGATGGTCATGTTCTCGGTGTGCCTTCATCTGGTCTATCTCCCCACTGGACCTGTCTGGGTCTGAATCTTCTCTTCGCATGCAGACACCAGTGAAATTAGTGAGGATCCTCTGTAATGACCTTGCTTTATCTAAATTATCCACCCAAACACTGCCTTACCCACCAGACACATTCTAAGACCCTAACACATGGATGTCAAGGTAGACACAAGACAGCACATCACACTACATCATGCTTTCATGTATCTCAGGAGTTTTTTTTATGTATACACAGGCTGGCCACACAGTAGCTTGGAATGAAGCTTAAGAACACAAAGATGGCCCTACAAAACCCTTAAAGTAGCCAGACCCATTCTTAAGTCTGATAGCAAGGAGCATGACAAACTAAGGCTTCCCTCCCTTCTCCTGATCCTCTGCATTTGTTCTGAATTTTTTTGTTCAGTGCTTTCCTATTACCTCTAACTTTCTTAGTCTCAACAATTAGAGTCTTCCTTGGGCTCTAATAATGAGTAGTGTTTCCCTTCTCTTTGATCCCATATTTTGGTGCAGCTCTTACAAGCAATTCTCCTTGGCTCTTTTGCTCCAACCTTATACTTAAAACAACTTAAAAGTTGAGAAACAGATTCTGAGATAAACCGACTATTAGACATAAATGTTCACCTGTCTGTGTGACTCTCAGTTGCTTTCCTATGCGCATGGGTATATTTTCTTCCTTAGTAAGAATATCTAGAATCAAAATGTCAACACCTTTTCTTTGAAGTTGAGAATGTCTGAATCATTGTTATACTTTCTATTATAATTACTTTCCTTGGAGAAGATTTAAGTTGGTGCTCTGCTGAAAAGTAAGGCAAGGAAGATGGGATGGTGGGAGGCTATTTTAGTTAAAGTGGCCAAGAAAGATGCATCTCCTACCAGGATGTAGAAAAAGAGATCAGGCAGAAAGGAGAGATGTACATTTCTTTCTGAAAATAGAGTTAAAGAGTTCAAATGACCTAAGGTAAGTGCACACCTGGGTCATCAGGACACCAAAATGACAAATGTCAATCAGCCAGGGGAAAACTAGTGAAGAATGAAATGAGAAAGAGCCGGATGAACATGTGAAGCTGCAACACTATTAGATTTTTACACGTTGTGAATCTCCTGGAGGATTTGACAGCAGAGCGGCACAGACAGACTTGATCTCCAAGGGCTGCTCTGGCTGCCTCACAGAGAATAGAGAGTAGATGGGGAGGCACAGAAGGTGGAGGAACCAACAGGGAAGGAGGCTCCCTACTGGAGGTGGGATGGGGGAAGAAGAGGAGGAGGAGGAAGGAGGAGGAGCTTCCTCCAAATGTTAGCAACACTCATGTGAGAAACAGGCTGATGACACACCCTGAAAATGTAGCTGCCTCTGGACTATGATAGAGAAAGATCTAGAAGATGAGGAGGAGTCCATAGAAAGGCCCAGGAAGATGAGGAGGACACAGTGGGGAACCCACCAGGGTGGGCCGTCAGGCAGGAAGAATAGGGGCTGTGGTAGAACCTGGTCATGGACAAGAAAACTGAAGTGAAGAAAGGCCCCAAGACCATGGGGAGATCACCTGGAAAATCAGGAGTACCGTGAGTCAGTGAGAGAGAAGGAGAGAAAGGAAAAGAGCGCCGTGGGTACAGGTCATTTGTTAGCGGACGTCTCTGAAGTTAAAAACGCTAATACATGACATTCATGTCCCTCTGTCAATGCTAATTAAGAGAGGCAGAAAGACAAAGAATCCAGGGATGCTGACCCCATCCTCCCTGGGGGTTGGGCAGGTAGAAGTTCCTGAGCAGGACGGACACCCCCCCACACACATCAGCCTGAACTCTGCAAAACTTGGGCTTTTCTCAAAACCTCATTGGTTTCCTTTGACTGGTTTTAATTTAAATCAGATATTTCTCTGAAGTGGGGGTGGGGGTGGGGAGGCACCCTTCCTGGGACAGTCTGTTGAATCCAGAAGTTCCAGCAGGAATTTGTGTCGCCCATGATTCCCGGGAATGTGATACAAAATGCATTGACACAAATATCAATTCTGAGCTGTCAACACCCTGGTTCTCTCTTTGAATCCCGTGGATGATTCATAAAGCATCATGGCGCAGGCTCTTGCTCCTGGGCCCATCCCGGGGAGACCTCTGCCCAAGCCCTTGGTCTGCTCCAGAATTGAGGTGAACAGGCTGTGGTCTCAGCTCAGCTACCGGCATCCGGAGGCCTCGATGGCAAACACTCAAAGAACGAACCCTGGCCTTTATTTCTAAATTTTGAGTGTTGAAATGACAATGTATTATATAACAAATTTATTTCAGCATTTTCGTATGATGGGGGAATTGAAGCGGCAGAGATGAAATTCTACACTGGCTTCACAGTTGCTCAGTACATCTCTTGGCCATTTTCTCCAACCGGAAGGCCAAAAGTGTTCAAAGCTTACAAACAAGTGTCATCATTGGCCTTAGCAAAAAGCAACGTCATGTTATGCTGTTTCAGAATGCGCCGTGGACTGGGGACATGGTCGAGTGGTTCCTGGGCTTGCTCAAGTGTGAGGATCAAAGCTTGTATTCCCAGAATGCACGCAAACAAAACACAAAGCAAAAAATCTGGGTGAATGTGGTGGTACTCAGAAGGCCAGAAAGTGGAGAATTTGGGAGGTCAATCAGATTCCTGGGATTGGCCATCTCTGTAAGCTCTGGGGCCAGTCAAGAAATCCTCAGTGAATAAGGTCGAAAGAGGGATCCTTGTCAATTTCAGATCTCCACATGCATACGGAATGTGCCTACCCACATACACACAAAGTATCCACACACATGTGAACACACATTCACACCATGCACACACACACGAAAATAAACAATATCTAAAAATCAGTCTGCATTTTTCTCTTTCCATGACCCAAACTGAACCAATCACATCCTTCCTCTATTGATTTTATATTCAATTCACTGCCAAATGTGAATTTGCTGTTAAATACTCTCTAGTTATTTAAACTAAAGCAGAACGCATTCTGATGGCATTTAAACCAGTTGAATTTTTAACTAACATTAACTTATTCCACATACAGTTCTTTAGGAAGACATTATGCACAAAGGGAATTCTAATGATTTACACTATGCTTGCTATCCTAGCTCAAATCCCATGTTCACCATGGATAAACAGTTAAAGAAAGACTTATATAGGAAGTCTCAAAGGAAGAACAGAAATAGACACAATAGAGAGCAGGTTAGCGTCCAGGTAACCAACCATCCCTTAAACTCCCCTCCCCACAATGACAAGAAACATATACCCACCACTATAAACCAGTCTAAACAGTAAGTAGATGGGGAGAAAACTGACAGTAGACAGAATCTGATGTCTCAATGCTAACCACAAATACCTAAACTCTAAACATCTCATTTCATTTTAGGTAAGAAAAGATCAACACCCCAACAAGACACAGCCGAGGCAGTGAAATAAATATTAACCAACTAGAATGCAGTGCTGGCAACCATAAAACACTGAGTCAGAATCAGGTCATCTCTTCCCATCCTAAGGCTCAAGGAATCTTGTAGAAGAAGGTGTGGTAAATTGTTAAGAGCCTAAAGATGGGGCGATTCGCCATTGGCCAAGATACTCAAAACAGGGCTGCTGAATCCAGGAACTCACTGCAATGAGACTTGTCCTCACCATACCTATATGATGTCTGACGAAGCAACGTTCCTCCGCATACTAGCAAGGAACTCAGGAGAAATAATTACACGCAGTGGGAACCTCAGGGGTTAGGGTTAGACAGGTAAAGGGGATGCCTTTATCAGTGGGTCTACCCAAGGAAGAGTCACCTAATCTGCCACAGAGGCCTGAGACCCTACTAGAGCAGACAGACAGGAGGGTTGGAGGGAGTAGGATGGATTGGTAAAAGGAAGGGAGGATGGGAGAGAAAAGGGGGAAAGAGGGAGGGGAAAGGAGAGAGGGGACAGAGATAGCCACTCACATTTGTAATAACAACCAATAATAAAATCCATGTTCAAAATGCTTTCTCATAGCTGGGCACAGTGGCGCTTGCCTGTAATCCCAGCACTCAGGAAGGAGGCTGAGGAATCATGAGTTCAAAACCAGCTGGGGTTACATAGTACGACCTTGTCTCAACAAAAATACTTCTCCCTGCTACTCCAACTGGAAGGAAATTCTCTCCTCTGTCCTCTGGAGGATATTGAGAAAAACAGTCCATGAATCTTGAATCAGTCCAGGCTTCCTCTCCATTTAGTCCCCACTACCAATCGTGCTAGATTTCCATAACAAAGCTCCAGACAGAGAAGGTTAAGCAAGAAGAAGAAATTCATTTGTTCACAGCTCTGGAAGCTAGAGTACAAAACTAAAGGGCTGTCAGGTTTGGCTCCTTCTGAGCTTTCTCACCTTGGCTTTCTCTTGCTGTGTCATAGCATAGACTGTCTTCAAAACACACATATGGCTGGTGAGCCCTTCCTCCTCTGATAAGAATACTAGTTACATTGGAACAAGGTCACACTCCAATGTGAGAATTAACTACATCTTCCAAGACTCTATTTCTAATGAGATTACATTCTGAGATCTGGGGATTGGAATGTCAACTGGAACTTGGGTAGACTGTGTAGCATGACCGAGTTTATATCAAATTGTCACTCATTCTAGAGGCTCAGTTGTATCTAATCTCGGTCCTTTTCTTGAGTCCACTGTAATGGACTCAGCTGGATGAAAGACCCTGTTTTAAGATCCAGTGCCTGAATATCAATTGTATTGATGCTCTTAAATTAGAATTTTGTTCACATTTATCCTAGTGCAAACACGCTTTCAGGAGAAAGAAAAAAAAATCAGGCACAGTGAATGACTTCTTCATACCAGGTGGCGCTGGACGATTTCTAAGGTTGTTTACAGATATGGCCGCTGATTTCCCACCACCATCTGTTATGGTTTCAATGTGAATTATCTCCCGCACCCTCCACAGGCTCATGTGTTTGAATCCTTAGCTGTTAGTGTTTGGGAAGGTCCTGGCACCTTTAGGTGGTGGAGCCTTGATGGAGGAAGCTATGCCACAGGGGGTGGGTTTGATAGCCCAAGCCTGCTTCCTCCTGCAGTGTCTGTCTTACTGATGACTGCTGCGTCATGAGCCACATCCAGCTTTTGCCACCCATCATGCCTTTCCTGCCATAAGGGACTATAGCATCCCTCTGGGACCAAGAACCAAATAAATCTTCCTTTCTCCCCTTAAGTTGTGTTCAAGCATTGTTTCTCAGCAGAAAGTTCACTGCAACTCCGTCCATAACTGCCCCTATAAAATTCTGTCTCTAGAGAGTTTCAGACATTTACTTCCTTTCTTTGTGATGAGGTTGTGTTGGACTGTCTTTTGTTATGATAAAGAGATATATATTCAAACCTAGGGACTTTATAAAGAAAATATGCATATTTAGTCTGCAGTTCTGGAGGCTGTAGATCCTAGACTGAATGGCTCTATTTATTTAATTTTTGGCAAAAGACTGATGGTAGATAGCATCATGGTAAGGGAACGTGTAGAAGAAATAAATCATATCATTCTCGAACATTCTGGAATCAGGCTTGGACTTTTTATAACACCTTAGTTTATGACACCTTAGTCTTATGAGAGCTCACAGGCCCCACGAGAGCTACCTTAATCCCTTTGGAATATATATAGATGTCTCTCATGACTGAAGGGAGCGGTTACTAGTTCCAGCCTCTTAAAGATTCCATGGTGTTTCTCAGGTACCACTTTAAAGACATTATCTCCAATGGATTCAGTGGTCCTCACAAGGACCAAGCTCCCAACATGAGCCCCTATGGAACCAACTATATTCACAATAGGAAAAGACCAGTGTTAATGTTCTTCACATTCTTCATGCACTGCTTACTTGCGAGTCTGCATCTACCAGCTCCTGAGAACTTGCCCTGATGTGGGCCGGCAGCTCATCTCATTTTATGTTACAGCCTTGGAAACAGAGGCCCAGGGCAGTTCAGCACCTTGCCAAAGTCATTCCAGCAAAGCTCCAAGGTCAGCAGCATCCCCACTCCCAAACCAATAGTTCGCCATTCATCATCAAGCCAGAAGGATGCCAAGGGCTTTGGGTCTTTTACATAATAAATCATGCAACCAATGGAGCTACCAAAAGATCTAGAGCATCAATTGTTGGTTCATAAAATTCTCAAATGCTCAAACCATATGTTTAAGTATGATTCTCAATGGATATATGCTTCCTTAGATGAGAGAATGGAGTCGGCTGGAAAAAGAAGAATGCTTGCTAAGGAAAATAGTCTTAAGTTTATTCATCAGTCAGTTCTAGAACAATGAAATGACCTAAGTTTCACAGCCTGCAAATTCTCTCCCATTGTTTGAGTTCACTCAGTAGATAGAAGTAAGTCACTTCCAGTGATATCTTTGTTAACATGAGCCCTGTGAGGTGTGTCCTATGTCAAGTATTGCTTCTATAAAAGGTGGACATCACCTCATACCCTAAGTAGACAGTCAAACTAAATAATATACCTTCCATCTGAAAGCATATAGATAGACCTGTATGGAGATTTTGTGATCTCCTCCAACCAGTCTTATTTTTAAAATGAGAGTGAAATCTTTCCCGTACATCAAAGCTTTAATCTCACCATCAAAAGAATTCTTTTCAAGAACCCAAAGACTTATAGCCTCAAATGATGCTATGCTTAATGGGGTCACTTAACATGATCCATAGCCCCTCAAAGACTCACAGTGTGCACGAAAGCATGTCTCAATGTGACAGAGGCTTTGTGCAAGTGACTGTTTGGGGCCGGGGGTAGGGGTCAGGACCGTGTCTGAAAAACAAAAGTCCATGTCACTGGCTTGGTTTCTCTGTGACACTTGCAATGGTCCCTTTTTACTTCCTGGAGTCAGACTTTCTAAACTGGATTTTGTTCATTTTCCATTGCAATTGAGAAAGCTGCACGTGGCAGTGTATGAATCGTGGCTCCCAGTGAGGCTCTAAAAGACTGGAAAGGGGGTGGCCTGTGTGTGCAAAACTCCCCGCACAGACCCGTGATGGGCTGTGACACACAGTAACATCTATGTGTGGCCAACAGTCCGCAAACTGCTATGCTGTGAGCGGACAAGCCGTCCAAGCAAGGGCCACAGAGGCTTTTGTTAATTCTGCTTATCTTAGAGACTGGTCGTTTGTCTGCTAGGGGAAAGAAAACAAATAAATTCCTTGCTCCTGTGCAGCCTGATTTTTTTTTTCTCCTCACCATTATTTCTAGTTCTCCAATTCTGGAAATCAGTTTTCAGCATTTTGGTCCATGTTTGGAGAACCTATACATAAAATCAGAAGGTTCAACGTTCTCCACTCCTTTCTGTTACTGTCATTTCTTGGACTGTTTCTATCATTGGAGTGCATAGCTCAGGACAGCATTCCACATTTTTAGATGCTGTTGGCTCTGGGGTCCTGTAATAAAAGTCCAGAGTTCTTGTCTCTTGTCTGTCAACATAATTTACCATGTTCTTCCTAGGTTGGAGTACATAAGTAAATCCTATATCATGGCTTTAGGCACAGGTGTCAACTTGATAGTTGAGGGTTTGAGCTCTGGGCACATTTGTGGAAAATTAGTAGTTGAGCTAAGCCCAGGGTGAACCTGAAGGAGATTGTCTAGCTGATGGGGAAGGTCCAGCCTATGGTAGGTGGGATTAGGCCCTGGAATAAATCACGGAGAGTTGGTTGAGAGTCGGCATCCTTTGGTACACTTGGCCAGACATTCTGGTCTGGTAAGTAAGAATCGTTCCTCTCTCAGTCATTACATAGAGATAGTGTGGCCAGTTCCCTCAGCCCTGATGTTGGTGCATGCTTTCCTATCAAGCTGGACTCTGAACTATAGCCGGACAGTCCATAAGGAAATAAATCCCTTGTTTCCTTAAGCTATTTGGTGGTCATTTATCAGTAACCATGCAGGCAAACTGGAATGTAAGTTTAATTCTTTCTGAGCGTCTCTTACTGGCCTTGCAAAGGCTTTGCTAATAAACCAGAAGCTGAGAACCCAACTCTGAGCAGAAAGAGGCTTGGTTTTATATTGTACAGACAAGATCCAGTTCTTGGAATCATCTGGAATGCGGGGAATCCAGATGGAGGTCATCTTTGGGTAAATTCACTTTGCCCAAACTAGGCAGTCTAAGTTAGCTGGAGATGGTCTGGGGTGCTTGCTTTTCAAGGGCTGGGCATTAAAACTGGGACTCTGAACTCTACAATTGTATTCTTTGCATCTCCACACCATTTTATATGGCCCCGAAAGGCAAAGAGGGAACATGGCATTGCTAAGTAACACTGAATGATGTGACCTAAAAGTCCTCTAGTCCAGAAACAAGGATCCCTTCTGAGGAGCATTCATACTCTCCCACAGTGATAAATTGGCAAGACTCTGAGATGACAGGTGGCCACTCAGTAAAGGGACAGAAGAGATTTGGGATGAATTATACAGTGACTGGTCCATCTTGTACAAAACTGGAAACATCCAGAATGTGTCTTTGTAAAAACAAATCATCAGATCCATTGTCTATGGCAAGAATTTTCTGCACTGAAAATCCAACCAAGTCCTTGGGAGAACTTTGGGGGAAAAACATGGCTGTGACAAAAATGACATATCTTCATTGTCCCAAGACACAAAGGTTCCCAAGGCACCCTCTGGCCATCCCCTCCCCTTCAATAAGAGGACACGGTAGGTACTCACCAGTCATTAGGGTATAGTAATTGGGATAGGAGAGACTGGGAAATTCTGGAGTCATGTAATCCACTTTGACGCCCCTTCTCACGATCTCCTGGAAACCAGGTAATGATTCCAGAGCCTCATCACTGATGTAGTCTGAACGTAAACCATCCAGGAGAAACACCAGAAGCTTCCGGCGGGCAGAGGCTGGCTGAGCCAGACTGAGTCCAAGCACCAGCAGGAGAGACACCAGCTTCACTGCCATGCTGCCAGGAGCCTGCCAGACACCAGCTGGCACAGCTGTCCCTTTGCAGAGGCCGAGGATGGAGAGTCTGTAGTTACTCTGTCTTCTAGGGGCTGGACCCTAAGCTGCTGGCCCTCCTGAGCCAAGCACACTTCAGAATTTAAAGGAACAGCACCACCTTTAAAAAAAAAAAAAAAGAAAGAAAAAGAAAAAGAAAGACAAATCAGCTCACCCCATGATGTCCAGACCATAACTGTTTCAAAATAAATTGGGTTCCCCCGACAATTCAGAATTAAAACCATGGGGAGAAAATACAACCTTATTGTTTTGAGTGAATGTTCCAGAAATACAAACACCCACACTGAGGTGGAATTTTAGAAGATGACATAGTCAACACGTAACTCGGCAATTGTGCTAACCAAATGGGGGAGCCAGGAGAAAGGCAGCCTTTTAATTTGTTGTCCTGCCTGGTTTAAACTTTGACTTCTTCACTTACAACTTAGTAACCCAAACATGCCAACTTAGAATGCAATTAAGAGACAGTAAATTTAGGCGGGTCTATTTGTGATCTTTTGAGCATTGTTGCCCTAATCATGGGCTGTAAAACAAATGTCTAAGACTCCGCCATTTGTTTTTCCTACAAATGCATCTGTATGCAAGGTTATTTTATTTTTCAAAGGCATAAAAAAACCTGGAAAAGAAGCTGGCTCAGAGGAGCTGTAGAGCCAGAGAGAAGGTTCCAGAATTAGACAATGGGAGGTTGTACTTAGAAGGTTGGTCTGAAGCAGCACCACCCTATGCAGTTAAAACGAGATGAAGTGATGCAGGATGCAAATGTGAAATGGAAAAACAGAGCTTGAAATAAACAAGCAGGTTCCAGAGAGAAGAAGGCCGGTCACAGGAAGTCGGGAAGGAGAGCAAGGTACAGCTGGGCGAGGAAATGCTGACAGATATGTCTCCAGGTTTCAGGAGCTCTCTAGAGTGGCTCTTCGTTTGGTACCAAGTTGAATCCAAAACCGCATGTGAAGACCAGAGAAAGCAAGCAAGAAGGCCCTCAGCTACTCAGCAGCGGCCCACTGTGTTCATGTCACAGTGCTTCTTGGTGCCTCCGGAACCTTGCCAGGCTCTGGGCCAAGTTTTTCCAGGGATTTGGGACAGTCAGACACTAGTTGTTCTTATAATCTCTAAAATACATCATCTGCCAAAGCAAGAACTAAATAAGTATGTGGTTTGCAAACATCCAGGTGACCAATAATGAGCACCTATGTCAGGGCAGTAGCTGTAAAAACGAGAAGGAAGTAACTATTCAAAAATGTTGGGGCAACAATCTTAAAAGGACCTAACGGAGTTGTGCTCTTATTTGTCAGGTTTTACCTATTATCAAAAGTAAGAGAAAAGAATTCCAAGGCATGTTTCTGCCTCTGGCTAAGTGCAGCATGTATCCTCAACAGCTGCCAAATTATGTTCTGCTTGCCCACAAG
Organism: Typhlomys cinereus; assembly: GCA_023101885.1. Lineage (NCBI taxonomy): Eukaryota > Metazoa > Chordata > Mammalia > Rodentia > Platacanthomyidae > Typhlomys > Typhlomys cinereus. Next base: position 1,773,967 of record JALPQD010000401.1, read on the forward strand.
TTTCATGATAACTCAGATAAAAATATGAGTCAAGACATACTGTAACCACCCTGGTGGGAATGAAGACATTATAAAGAGATGCTTGCAGGCAAAGAAGATAGCTTAGCAGGTAGAGGTGCTTGGCACACAAACCTGACAACTTGAGTTCAACCTTCGGAACCCACATGATGGGAGGAGGGAACCAGCTCCGATAATTTGCCTCCTAAACTATACACACATGTGGCATGAAGAGGCAGGCACACACACAACACACAACACACACACACACACACACACACACACACACACACACAAAATAATTGCTAAAATAGGGGCTGGAGAGGTGGCTCAGGGGTTAAGCCTCTGCCTTGCAGGCGGAAGGTCCTGAGTTCGGATCCTAGACCCCACATACAGACGCCAGGCCGAAGCGGGGGGGGGGGGGGGGGGGGGCGGCCTGCGCTTCTGGTCCTGATAAGCCGAGTCTGTAAATCTCAGGGCAGAGTAAACAAGGAGGAGGTGGAGGCGGTCCACGGTGGTTCCTGAATTCGCCCATGGTTGTACACACATGCGCACACACACACACACACACGCACACCCCATACATACACACACGCACACAAGCACAATTGAATAAATTTAAAAAATAATTGCTAAAATAAATTCTAAAAGAGACACTCGTACCCTTCCTTTCCATTCTCAGACTATTGAAACAAACCAATGCAACAAATTAGAATTCCCCTGGAAATCTCATTTTCTCAGAGAAAGGAAAGGTTGAGTCCTTGGTGCCAGGCGGAAGAGGCATTTGTCTTTGGAAAAGAGATTTCAGTGAGTTCTGACAACTTGTCAGACATCTCCCAGGACAGACCGGAGCAGAGACAGGGATGAGGGGCAGGAACACCTCTTGACCAGGACTGGTTAACTCTCTCTTACCTCTTGCCACCTATTTCAAACTAAATCTCATGCCAGGATCCTGAAGATGAGTGGGGAGAGAGTATGTGGAACTTCTGTCAGAACAATGGGCTGTGCAGAGGCTAACAGGTCCCCCCCATTCAGCTGAAAGAAGCTACTGAAGAAGAGTTTTTCAGCCTACTTCCCAAGACAGCATTTGGTGCTGTGTGAGGTGTTAGGAAATGAGAGACAGACACAACTGTCTTCTGCAAATAGTTATTCTGTTATTTTCATGCCTGGCAAGCTCTTTGTGGTACTAAATAAATTTTTCTTTTAAAAAAATTCACTAATTCACTAATTATGGAGGTCTTATACCCAGATGATACATTAATAGTTTTCCACCAGTTCTGTTATAGGTAATTTTTCTGCCATGCTGTTGATGCTAAGTTATCCAGATTACTTTTTAATTACTCCAAGTTGACTTTCGTTGCAAACACTGAGTCTACTTGGGCCCGTAGATCTCTGATGGGTACTTGGAATGGGGTGAAAAGCTTGGCATTGCTGTTTTCATACTGCGTCCATCTTCCTGGCTGCCTTAACTGTTGGGTTTGATTCTAGTCAGCTCTGTAGGTAAACATGAAGATCATTTGAAAAAAATCTTTTGTTTAGAACTATAACTTGAACTATATTCTTATAGTAAAGTATTAACTTAAACTAGATTCAATTAGTCTATTGTCTTAAAGAGTGAAGCTAACTATCAGATACTATAACCAAAAATATCAGACCATAAAAGGAGAAAAGGAAAAGACCCACAAGTTTCTGATAGACCTTGATCTATTCTAAGATGAGACATGAACACCTTATTTGTAGTAGTCTTTTTTTCATTATTACTATCCTGCACCTGTAACTCCTTAATACCCTTGGAGGTAAGAAGGTAATGCTTTCTCTTCTCCATTCTTTGGTCCCTGGATGAATCTTCCTTTTTCCCCCAACAATCATCTCTTGGACATTAGTTTTTCCATGGAACGAGCTTCCCACCTGGGCTTAGTAACATATCTAACCAACTGTTTGTCCAAGCACCAGGTCCCAAAATAAAACTATGTGTGTGAGAGAAATTAAATGTTGGCTAAGTTAATTGATGATTTAAAACATAACTCAAATTCATCACCTGCTTCTGTTCAAAGCCTTCCTATAGCTCCCTCAGAATAGAAATGAGACTCCTTGCTTTGGCTGATCTGTCCAATGCTATTTGTCTTCTGTATCAGTTTCCTGTGGGTATGATGCATTTCTACAAATGGTGATGGGATTGCTTATGGCAACGTAAATTTATTATCCCACAGGTATGAAGACTTGAAATCCACAAAGTTCTGGCAGGGCTAATTCTTTCTGTAAGTTTTAAGGGAGAATCCATTCTATGTATTTTTCTTATCTTGCTGACTTGTAGCAATTTTTAATATTTCTTGTTTTTTTAACAATTTCACTCGAATCTGTCTCCATTTTACCTTCTCTCTGTATTTTAACCTCTACTCTTCTGGCTTCAAATTTTTTCTGCCTTTCTCTAAAGATACTTGTTACTGGATAATCCAAATATCTTTATCCCAAGATCCTTAAGTAAATTACGTCTACTAAGAACCTTTTTTCCAATTTTTTTTTCAAATCAAGACCATTAATATTTTTTTAAATTTTATTTATTCAATTGTGTGTGTGTGCGCGTGTATGCGAGTGTGTGTGTGTGGAGTGTGTGTGTGTGTGTGCACGCGTGTATGCGAGTGTGTGTGTGTGTGTGCGCACGTGTGTGCATGTATGTATGTGTGAGTGTAGAACCACGGACGAATTCGGGAACCCCCATGGACCGCCTCCACCTCCTCTTTGTTTACTCTGCCCCGGGATTCACAGGCTCCGCCCTACCAGGACCAGAAACGCAGGTCCGCCCCCGCTTCTGCCTGGCGTCTATACGTGGGGTCTAGGATCTGAACTCAGGACCTTCCACCTGCAAGGCAGAGGCATAAGCCCTGAGCCACCTCTCCAGCCCCAAGACCATTAATATTATAATAAGTCTTTCTCTTTTACTCAATATTGTTCTTAAGATCTAAAAATCAGATATTTAAGAACAGTCTATTTTTCAGAACAGCTGATTTTATATAAAAAGTAAATTATATGTATATATATATGTATAAATAATATATATTATTTTTGTACTAAATGGGACATATGAAGGGCATAGAAAGCCTTACATAAAAACAGAGCAAGCATATGTCATCTGATTAATACAGGTATGATCATAATTTTCTACCAAGTAAGTTATTATGCATTAAATTCAGAGTTTGTTGTTTTTGAAGACAGAGACATTATTTTTTGGAACAATTTTAAGTTCAGAGCAAAGTTGAAAAGAAGGTAACAGAGATTTCCCAGCTAGCTCCCAATTTCATTTATACACAGCCCCTCATACCAATTATTGACATCCTTTACCGAATACAATCCATAAAATAAATAAATGACACCAGATATCAGTAAAGTTAAAATTTTATGTTCTATGCAATATATGATTAAGAAAATAGAGAACGGGTCTGGAGAGATGGCTCAGGGGTTAAGACTCTATCTCCCAAGCAGAAGGTCCTGAGTTCAGAGCCCAGGTCCCATGGAAAGACACTTGGCAGAACCAGCAACGACTTGTACTTCTGGCCCTGGTGGGTGGAACCTGGGAAATCCCAGAGTAAAGCAAAAAGGAGGTAGAAGCAATCCAGGATGATTCCTGAGGTCAACCATGATCCTCCAGAGGAACATTCACAATGTCCTCTGATACACACACACACACACACACACACACACACAAATAAATAAATAAACAATCAAAAAAGAAAATAAGAGAACAAGCCATAGGCTGGGATAAAATTTGAAAAGAAACACATGGACTTTTATAGGGCTCATCAGAAAGAAAAAAATGTAAGGAACTCTCCCAAATTACAGGAAGAAAACATTCGTTACATCTGACAGACATACACTGACACACTGAAATAATTCAGAGTCCATCGATCACCCCCACCTTCAGTGGGGATACTTGGCATACTTCCTCTGTTTCTGAAGTGTATACGGACACGTTCACCATAACACTACACACAGTGTCCTTACAGTCTTCAGATTCACCTGACTCTTGCCTGTTCATACCCTGCAACAAGGAAAGTCCCTAGCAACACTTACCAACTGATTGTCTTCAGAGTTTTATTTGTCTTTTCCAGGATGTCAGAGTTGGGCAATGTCAAACCATGAGTCACCTTTTCGGATCAGTTTCTTTCACCTAGTCATACAAATCTTTCCCTGTCCTTTACAACACAGAATAGCAGTAGACTATCTTGATGTACACAGTTTAAGTATCTACTTAGCTATAGAAGGACATTTTTGGATGCTTCTAACTCATAGTAATTATTGAATGAAGCTTTTCTAAACATCTGTGTCCAGATTACAGTATAGATATAACTTTTCTTCTCTTTTGGACAAATGTGTGTAATGGACAGCGTCAGGCTCAGGCCACCACCCTTCACTCCCACGGAACCCTGCTCTTCTGCACTCATCATATTCCTAAATTACTGCAGCTGTTTGACACCCAGGACTGACTTGTCTCCATTTTTGTCCATCCAACAGCAAACAGGAACAAATAGCCTCAATTCTTCAGAGAGTTGTCTCCCTCTTGTGGCCAAAGGATTTTTAAAAATATATTTGTGTGTGTGTGTGTGTGTGTGTGTGAGAGAGAGAGAGAGAGAGAGAGAGAGAGAGAAAGAAATGTGTGTCCCTGTGAAGAACCAAGGGTGACTTCGGGAATCATCCTGAATAGCTTCTACCTCATTGCTTCGTTCTGGGATTTCCCAGGCTCTGTCCACCAAGGTTGGAAGTTCAGGCCATCGTTTCTGCCTGGTGTTTTTATATGGGATCTGGGATCCGAACTTGGGACCTTCTGCTTGTAAGATAGTGTCTTAACTCCTGAGCTATCTCTCCAGCCCACCAAATAATTTCTTTTTAAAAAAAGAACCTAGATCTCTACAGACATAAAGTATTACAATCTTTGTAAGGAGTCTATATCATAACTCCTTAATATGAGAATAGAGTTAGAGTGCACATTTCTATGTTTCCTAACTACATGTGTTGGAATAGTAAACATTGATTTCAAAGCGTTCTTGTGAAAAGGAATGTGAATGACATTAAATAAGGTTGTCATGAGCAGGGGATTAGCATGTTGCACACACTGAGCAACTGATGATGGCACAGTAATGCTGAAGTGAAATATTTATCATGGGCCTCATCATCACTCCCAAAGAGCCACAGCTCAGTACCTTTCGATCTTCAGAACTCTATAGAGGCTGTGAGATGGCTCAGCAAGTAAAAGGTGTTTGCTGCCAAGCTCATGACCTGAGTTGATTCCTGGATCCTATATGGTGGGAGAGAGAACTCTTGCAAATCACTTCCACATAGATACTGTGCTATGACAAGTGCACATTCTGTGTGTGTGTGTGTGTGTGTGTGTGTGTGTGTGTGTGTAAGCACACTTACACACAATAAGTAATTTTTTTTAAAAAAATTTAAAGTTCAGACTATGAAAGTGAAAGGTATATGGTAGGGAGTATTCCTGGCACACTGGAAATGCCCTATAGTGGGCAGAATAGGGCTCCCCAGACATGTCCCTGAGCTGATCCCTGGACCCTGGACTCTGAGTTTCAGGTGGATTACAAGACAGAGGGAATTAAAGTATCAGATGGAATTAAAGTAGGCAGAGATTCTTGGCTTTTCATGGTGTGCCCAATGAAATCACAAGGCTCTTCAAGGGTAGGAGAGGGAAGAGGGCGGAGCAACATGGCATACAGAGACCTGGGAAAACTTGAACCGCCAAAGAAGGGACGCGTGAACCAAGAAATGCAAGCAGATAAAAAGGCATCCTCAGAAGCCTCTAGAGAAGGCTGATTTCAGCGCAAAGAACCCAATCCAGACTTCTGCCACAGAGCCATAAAATAAAATCTGAGTTGCTGTAATTGCCCTCAATTGTTTAGTGCTTCATTATAGCAGTTGTAGGAAACTTTGTTAGACCCTAATTACTATCCTGGAGGAAATACAAATTTCTAACAGGCTTTGAATTTATTCTCATTAATCAGAAGTGACATCCCAGCAAGGCTTGTTCACGTTGTGGGCTCAGAAAACTCAAATCTGACCAAGATTCAGATATGAGAACAACGGACCCATGAGTTCTTGATGCTGTTTGCCATACTATGGAGACAGCAGGGGTCTTGCAAAGTGGTCTCCCAAGGCTAGCTAGGCAGAGAGCACATTAGCACAGTGACGTCTTTCTCTCCTTATAGAATAAGGGAGCTGTGCTTTAAAGTCTCATTGGTCCTTTCCGTCTTCTATGGACACATGTATTCTCAACCTTTTGCGCGATGGACAAAACAATGGAACTGCTTTTGTCCAAGCCCATCTTTCACCAGCTTTCTGACCCAGGCTTCTTCAAAGCAGCATCCAGCTCCTAGTCTTGCAATATGGCAGGTAGGAAACACACCGAGAAGCTGGGCACTGAGGAGGAGAAGCCCGAGCCAAGAAGGCTGATGCCAATCCAAGGTTCTAAAAGGTCAACCTCAGAGATGGAAACAGAGAGTCAGTCCTCCCAAAGGGGTTGACAGATAACCGTGGGCAAAGGGATGTGCTCTATAGGCTAGATCCAGGACTGCACAGAAACAGAAAGAGAAGGTTGTGGCTTGTCTGTCACCAAAACAGTGGGTGGCAACAGGAATAGTGGCCTAAGTAGGCACAAAATGCTTAGCTGTGACTCTACTGAAGATGGGATCCCAGAAAGCTTTTGAGCTATTACAAAAAAAAACAACTCAACTGACCAACCAACCAACAAGCACAACTTGGCTCAGCAACCTGGACCTCTGTCCTCCGTTGAGCTGCTGAATTTAGAGCATGCTAGAAATGTGTCATCATTGCTTCCAGCAAAATTGCTCAGTGTTGTAAAAGTCCCTTACAAAAAAAGTCGCATGCATCCAGCTTCCTGGAGTGGGGTGAAATCTTTACAAGGAAGAGAAATGCATTGATGCACGGTGCTAGATGATACCATCTGGCAAGGTCCCTGCTGTGTGCCTCTAAAAGGTTCTGCCCCTTGACACTCACTGACTCCTTAGTCACTTTCTCATCATTCTGACAAAGTGCTTTACAGAAACAACTCCAGGGACAAAGGGATCCTTGTGGCTTAGTTTTAGTGGGCTCAGTCCACCCCAGCAGGGAACCATAATGATGGGAACAGCTTAGCCAGTGGTGACAGAAGCCAGTGGAAAGACTTTGTCACCTCAAGGTGAATTAGGAAAAAAAAAAAAAAAGATGGAACCAGCAACAGGGGCAGGCTATCAGGCATGACTCCACCCCTACTGGTCTGTTTCCACTTGTTAGGCTTCAAGTGTCAAATGTTCCACAGGGTCTCCATTCAGAGCCACCAGTTGAGGACAAAAATATTGAAACTAGGACAAAGACGATTGAAGACGGGTCATAGGTTAATGCCTTTGTTTCACAAGCAAAAGAGATGTGAGTTCAGGTCCTCAGATTCCGCGCAGAAACGGAAGCAGGCTGAAATTTTGGACCTGGAGGTAGACTGGAAGCTATAGCAAAGCAATAAGGAAGTAAAGTCATCCAGGATGATTCCCTTTCCATAGGTTCACATACTCAAATGACCTCTTGTACACACACCTGTATACACACATACGTACACACTCTCTCTCTTTCTTCTCGCATGCACAAAATAAATAGATAAATTTGTCATGGTTTGAATGTGAGTTGTTCTCCCATAGGCTCATGTATTTTGCATTCTTAGCTGGTGTTAATGCTTGGGATGGTCATGTGTTCTTTTCTAGCTCAATGCCCTCTGTGGGTTCCATGCCTGGAGTCCATGAGCTCTCCAGGTACCTGTCCCTCATGGCACTCCACACCTGGAGCCCGTGAGTTCCGTTCTTTCTCCCCTCTGATAAACTCTACCTTAATCCTATATGCATGTTCTGATTTCAATCTTCGACTCCCCAAGAACCTGGATACATGCAGACTCCTAGAGAGTGACCCTGCCACAATTCAACACATAGTAATCACGAAGCCATGAACCCACATGTTAGGCTCCAAATCAAAGTTACCCCTCACCTCTAGAGCTATCTTTGCTCCGTATTACCTGTCATAAAAGGAGTTTACTCTTATAAATTGGGGCTCAAAATTTTCTACCAAGAGCCTAGTTAAATACCGATACTATTTAAAACAATACAAGCAGGATTCTGTTCTTAGAAGAAGCTCTTCCCATAGCTTAGTTGGGTGGGATTCCTACCTGCTATGAAGAGTGGAAGGCAGAGGAAGGAGTAACTATGGTTCTAGTTTGCATTAGGCAGGGTTCTCCAGAGTCATAGAATCAACAGAATGAATATATAAAAAGGGAATTTATGGAATTGGCTTACGAGATATGCCGAGGTAGTCTAATATTGGCCTCCAGTAGCTGCTCAGTCCCAGTCGGTGGCGGCTGAAGGCTAGAGGATTCCTGGAGAGTTTTTAGTGAAGACTTGGAAGATCGGAGGACTGATATAGGTCAAAGAAGCCGGGAGGCAAGAGGGAAGAGAGTTTCCTAACACTTCACCAAGAGTATCCAAGCTCTTCTGTTTTATGGTTCCTTTTATTTGGTTTGCTACTGGGAGGTTCCATTTAGAACTAGGGTTGGTCTTTGCATTGCAAATGTGTTGATCCAGATAATCTCTTCAAGTGATCTGACAACTGATTTCAGTTAAAGCCAGAGATCTTTAAATTGGCCACCAGGATAACTATCTCACAGAACTATTTTCCCTGTTGACTTTAGGCCCACCTTCTTTCAGCTTCTCTACCTGGAGGACAGTAATCCCATGCTCCCAAGATTCCAACTGCTAAAGGGAGGTGAGAACAGAGCCGCTGGATCCCAGGGGCAGCTCTGGGGAACAAAGCTCTGATTCAGGACCCTGTAACTTCATGAGACTTTCTCACATACCAGGCAAGCTGGAGCCGCATCACACCTCTGGTTTCTCAACTGGTCCCCAATAAACGAGAGGCTTTGGGTCTGCAAAGTGTGATTCTGTGTTTCATTGAACCCCCAAACACCCCAGATTACAACCACTGGGCTCATTAAGGGTTTCTTAACGGTGTAAAGTTTCCAGAATGAGTTACAATAACTTTATTCCTCCAAGCCCTGCTATTGTGCATATATATCACCCAGATGTAACACAAGAGGCAGAGGCTGGGACGTCTATACATTCTGTGGAAGGAGAGTGTGGGAGGGTTGATAGATCCAGAAGCAGACCTCAAAACTAGAGACCTCCCCACCTGACAAATCTCTCCCATCTTAAAGTCAGCGAACCTACCCTAAGGGCAGAGATCCCACTGATAAATCTGACAAAAGACAGATCTATACCAGAGTCCTCCCCCAAGAATGTTAATCTGATAACTGATCAAACCCAAAATCCCTTCTCTCCTATACTCCAACTATAGAAGCTTGCCCCCTGGCTCCAAATGAGTAACCATTTCCATCTGAACTCTGCTTCCTTGCTGAAATAAACTTCAGTCTACGTGGATGAAGCTTGGGTTCGTGTTCTGTCTTCCATCCCTGCCCCCTCATTCTTCTTTTTATTTTCCTCTCTTTTTTAACAGGGGTCACTTCCATTTACTTTGAGTCTTTGACAAGGATTTTCCTACTGAAATTCTCATTGTTTTCATGCGCACTAGATACTCATTTCTAGTCTCATTCCAGTCTGAAAACTAATGTGGAAAACTTTATTCATAGGTTTGAGTCAACAGCATCTTGTTCCTATGGTAACCCAGGCTGCCGCATAAGCATACATTTCATCTGCTCCATGCACCTTTCACTAGCAATTGCAAAGGAGATTTTCACCTTCCTGGGTATTAACCTTCAGCTAGTTGAAAATTTTGCAAAATGCAGAATATCTGTGTGTTAGGAACTCACAAAGGAGCAAATCCAGAACACTTTATGAGCTGTGATCTCTAGGTATAGAGACCTCTATAACTTAAAAAAAACTTGGTGAGTTCTCCAAGAAGAATGGAGTGTCTCTAGTCCTAAACTTGAGGATGCACTGGGCTCCACCATGGAGTACTGGGACTGATTGTCAATGCCTGCCACAGACTTGGGCGCAACTGCAGACATACTGAATTAGACACTACATATTTACCTCAGAGCAAAGCAGCATATTCTGTTTGTCATTAACAAGATTCCAGGATCAGGCAAGGCTACCGCTGTGGTTTAAAGATGTTCCTCCTCAAAAGTTCAAAAAGTTTATGGATTGATAACGTCATACCAAAATTCACATGCTAATGGATTTAGGGTGACATCATTGGGAAGGTAATGGGGATTGGATGATGTCATAAGTGCAGGATCCTGCGATCTTATTAGCAGTTTATAAAAAGAGGAAGAGATACTTATGCTAGCATATTTGCTTTAGTTTACAGGTGATACTCTCCCCCATCTTATGAGACAGCAAGAAGGCTATAATCCAACACCAGTATTGATGCAGGGAAAATGGTCTTTCGGCTGTCCCATCTGGTTCACCAAATGTTGCAGGGACAGAAATCAACTGTCCCAATGTTGTAGGGTTCTTGTGTTCTGGCATCAAAGATTGAAACCAGAACATGTGCAGAGGATTAAAGTAGAGTTTATTAGAGGAGAGAAAGGTTGGAACTCATGGACTTCAGACGTGGAGTGCCATGAGGAACTAGGATGCCCTGGAGAACTCATGGTGCCTAGGCATGGAATCCATGAGGAGCAAGGAAAAAGAAAAGAACCCATGGCACTGGAGTGCCATGAAGGGCTAGGGTACCAAAGATGGCTGCCAGGGCCAGGCATATGTATACACCTAGACAAGCCTGGAAAACTGTTTTTTTTCTCATTGGTTAACTCCCATTGGAGCCCAACCCAGTTGCTCTTGGGCTCCTGTGGGCTAGAGTTATTTGATCTGGAGAGTTCATCTCCATAATCTCTTCATAGGGAAGTTGGCCATTTTATCTCTGGGCGGATTGGAGTCAGTTCCTCAGCAGGAGTGTTCCTTCAGGGTGATTCCAGAAGTGGGAGATGATCTTCAGGGATTCCAAAGACCTCCAAAGACCTTGGCATAGAATTCGACGAGCAGCAAGTAATCTACATACTGGAGGAGACCTTTCTCCTCTGGCAGCTGCAAATCTCCAAGGTCACATTCTAAGGCTCCACAAAATGTTGGGCTATCTGTGAATCCTTGGAGTTGTCTCAGATCCTGAGGCCGGGGAGCCCAAAGCCAAGATGATGAGGCAGGATCAGAGCAGTCATGCTGGGATGGTCTCTGAAGACTTTTGAAGGTCATTCATTTCCCACTGCTGAGATTGCCCTGAAGGAAAAGACCCTATGGAGCTAGAGGAGCTGATTCAAACCTTCACAGAAAATAAGGTCGCCAACTTCCCCCAACCCAGTATTCATGAAAGGATATGGAGATTAGTTCTCCATTGTAAATAAGCTTGAGGTAGGGCACCAGATCAGCTAGGTTAGGCCCCAATGTAAGCTAACCAATGAGGAAAAGCCATTTTTCCCAGGCTTGCCTAAGTGTATAAATAATATAGATCTTGCCCCTCACCACACTCCACATCTGGAGTCTGTGAGTTCTTTTCCAGCTCCTTGTCCCTCATGGATTCCACGCTTGGAGTCCATGGGTTCTCCAGAGTGCCCTTGTCTATCCTAGTACTCCATGTCTGTAGTTGGAGAGGTCAGTTCTTTGTCTCCTCTAATAAATTCTGCCTTGATTCTAAAAAAAAAAAAGTTCCAATACATTGCTTAGTATTGAGTTTTATTTATATGGTATTGAGTTATAGCAATGGAAAACAGATTTATGTATTCAGCTTACACTATTGTTCCATGTGAGGAAGGACTCCATGACAAAACAGCAAAATAACACCAATACCTGTGTCAGTAGCTTTCCATCATGGTAAGAAAATATCTGAGATAATCAACTTGTTAGTGGAGAGAATCTATTTCAGCTCACAGTTTCAATCCATACTCTACAAGCTCTTGTTTGGGGTCCCGTGAGGCAGTACTTACTGATGAGTATATGTGTGATATGCTGCTACAACACAGAAAAATGGTTGTTGTGGTCTCAGTAGCCCCTTTAATGACATGCCATGCCCCACTCACCCACCATAACCAGACATCTTTCCACTAAAGATTCCAGCATTTTCCAATGATGTCACTGGCTAATAACCAACCTTTTAATATATGTCAATGGGGGACATCTATTCATGGTATAGTGTACCATATCAAAGCTCTTTCCTAAAGCCAAACATTTAGGTGATTTCCAGCTGTTATCTAACAGACATGTTGCTGCCTATATGTCTAAAATCCAAGAAAAGGATAATGATCATTTTCAAAAGTCCTGACACTTCTGAAATTATCCACACCAAAGTCTACCCATCTGGACCTATGCATGTCCTTAAACACCTTTGTTAATTATTGAGCATAGTCTTTACACCTCTGTTAGTTTGGACAATTTTAACTGTTGTTCCTATCGTGCTTGATACATTTTAAGGATGCACTTTCTCCCTGGACTCTCTTCCAAGACATCTTCTACCAGTCGCAGCTGTCATGCTATGTGCCGGGCAGGAAAGACTTAGTATCCCTTGAGCTGTCCAGGCAGGCTGTGTTTAAGTAGTCTTCTCATTAACCACAGGACTTGACTTTCCTGCAATTCTAGCCTGTGGAATAATGAAAAATGACAGATGCCAAGTTCTAAAGTCTCCCTTCCTCCCACAACACTCAGAACCACAGACTCCCCAGCTACCAATAACCATCACATAGGACCAAGGAGATCTCTCACTTCCATGTGGTCATGCATTGGATACTTAATAACATGCAAGGTTCCCATTCTGGCTCAAATAGAGGCTACAAAACAAAAGCAGAGAGAAACAGTGTCCTTAGAATTCTTAGAATTCAAAACTACAAATTTACAAGATAACGGCCACTAGGTGGAGCTCTTTATATTTCTAAAATGCAGTGTCAGCTGCTAAACTATAAAATATTAAAAGATTTATTGCAAGGATTTCCTCACTAAATAGGCTACCATCCAGATTCTATGTCAATGTACAGTCTACAGTCTGTACTGTCTCCTTGAGTTATAGCTCTCAACTTTGGTTTCTAGATTGCTGTTTTAAATGTAAATAGATTAAAATCCTATGCGTATGAGTCTGTGGTTGTGTATGTGTGTGTGTGAGATTTATGTATAATTGTAGAAACACTTCATAAATATATTGCTTATATTAAATTTTATTGAGTGATAAATACGATATAGGCCTTATAAGTCCAAAGATAAATAAAATACCTAACAAGTATATTCCACGTTTTGTTAATATGTGGTACATTAAATATGTAATTCATATATTAAAATATGTTTAAGTTCCTGTTATAAATTTCTCTATTACTGAGTAATGTATGCTTGGAAAAGGTAAGAGAAGTCAGTAGTTTGATAAAACAGACCTTTTTTTACTGTTATCTAAGAACAACTTACATAGGCCTTGGAACTAACTAGCAGTGACCCTCCCTGATGCTGTGAGCCTGAGCAAAGGATTCCACTGCAATGTACAGGACTGCTGACTACCTGCTCCCTTCCCCTGAAGCAACCTCCATTCACCTACCACTTCATCTAAGGAAGAGTAGATAAGAGGACATGTCCCTATGTAGGTGACCTGTGTGTGTCCTCTTGTATACTTTAAATCATTTCTAGGTGACTTACAGTATCTAACACAATGTGAACACTATGTAAGCTGTTGTTATACCCGGCCATATGGGGTCTAATGACAAGGCAAATACTACATATGTTCAGTGCAGATACAACTTTTTCCCAATGTTTTTGATCTACAATTGGTTGAATTTTGAAATGTAGATCTGACAGACAAGGTGAGCTGGCTGTATTAAGTAGTCAGGGGAGGGTCCTGTAAAGGACTGCTTGATAAGCGAATCAAGTAGCAGCAGCAGCAGCAGCAGCAGCAGCAGCAGCAGCAGCAGCAGCAGTGTGCTTTACATCTTTAGGACTGCATGCTTGATGAACTGACAAGATCCCAGTGTCCTTAGTTCCAGGCAGAAAATAGATTTAGAGGCATGAGCAGGGGTCAGTTCATGCTGAGTACAAAGTACACTGGATTTTTAAATATAAAGAAGATTGTTGAATGTGTGTGTATGTTTGTGTGTATGTGCACATACATGTATATGAATCTCTATGACCATGCACATACATGTGTATGAATGTATGTGCTTGCATATGTGTGTATAGGTCTACATGGTGTGTATAGATCTACATGTCTGTGTATATACATGTATATGGATCTATGTGTCTGTGCACATGTATACATACAAAACTATTTGTCCATTATGCATGTGAGTTTGCACAAAACGTGTATTCATTATTTCAGACACTGTCTAGAGAATGGGCTAGGGGGAAGTTAAAGGATTAAAGCATGCAATGGCAGTATCCAGAGCTGAATCACAGCAATAAAAATGGTGACAAGTACAATTTAGGGAAATATTTTGGAGGTGGACACAAGGGTAGCTGTTAGTGAACTAGAGGAACTTCAGGGCCCACCATGCAGGAAGCATGAACTGGGTTTCTGCTTGAGTCATTCACAGAGGAATAGTAATGAATAGCAAGAAGAAGGTTTCAACATGAAATAGCAAAACTAAGACTGCCTTTGAGCATGAGATGAGGAAGGGCTTTCTGGAGCAGCAGAAGCAGAATGTATTATCTAGAGGGGAAACTTAGAGCTGTGAACAATGGTAACAGATGTGGAAACCATGGGAAAGAAGACGGAAATCCAGAGTAGCAAGGGCGAAGGGTCTCCTGATGATATGATGATACTTGTCCAAAAAATGTAAGTGCTTTCTTCCCAGAGAAACTAATTGCAGCCTAAAATATGGCTATTTCCTTCAGAGAGGGCTTGAATTCCTCAAGTGCATAATCAAACCTTTTGAAGTTAGAGAAAAATACAAAATCCATAAGCTTTATGCTTTTGTCCCATCTCAGTATTACCAGAGCTTTGAAACACAGCAAGCGTGACTCAAAATCTTACGGCAAGTCAAGAGAGTAACAAGAAGATAATATCTCAATTCCAAGACCTAAGGAAACATAATATTCTCATTTCCCCACCCGGAAAAATATGAGTCAATTCCCAACAAATAGTGACTCAGGAATGAAGAACCTACTATCAAAAGGACTCGGGAATAACGATTTTCAATTTATTCTAGAAATGAAGCAAAAGGCCTTTAAATAGCTTCTCAGAAGAGAAAACCCATAAAATGTTCACAGTGCTTGAAAGAAAAGCTCTATACAGAAAATAATGCACTAATAAAAATTGTCTTGAATTCTGAACGTTTACAAAAATTAGAAATGAGTGAAACTTTAATAGCAAATAAAAGCGCTGTCTGATTTGCTTTACATACTCCTGTAGGGAACACTCAAGCTCGAGATCTCCATTTCTTGAAGATGGATGCCAAGGGCATTCCTCGTAGTCTTACTTGCAGTGTGCCTCTTATGCCAGCATAGTTTTGTGCCTATGCCAGCGTAGCTGTAAGCTGACTCCTGTTGATTTTCCCACAAGGGGTAAGGGTAGATCTTGTCCTGTCTTGAAATGAGGTCTAAGGCAGAGGTGTTTTTTTTACATATTTCTTCATGTTCTTTAGAAGTTATCTAGATATTAATTAGCATGTCTAAAGGATGGGCACAGAGTTTTATCATTGCAATTATACTACCATGTTCCTGACCTAGTAGTAGCCTATCTTTCTCCACGATGAATGGAGCCATTAAGGCATTTAATATGTCTAAGGATTGGCAGGGCAACATTGTTGGTGGTGGTCCCACCTATTGTTGACCTTGCACCTGTAGTTTGTCTGTCACTATTGACATCATCGCTCTGCGCAGTGTGTGGAAAGCATCCCTGTTTCATGGCATATAAGGGATTAGATTTCATAACACACTTGACTTGGTTTCAGCTTTTCCAAGATCCCCTCTTAACCCAGCCTAATTCAATTCCTACTGATCCCAGTCTGGTACCTATCAGGTTAGCTAGGTAAGCGCGCAGGTCATGGAAACCCGCACACTCCTGCAATAGTTATGAAGAAAATAAGCAGGTTGCGGGATCAGAGAATAGCAAAGAGTGAGCCTGCAAGATGACTCAGAGGGTAAAGGCACCTGCCCACGAACTTGACAGCCAGAATTCAGTCCCTGGAGCCCACATAGTGGAAGGACAGAACAGACTTTTGGGAAGATCAAGGAACCAACTTGCATGGAGCTGCAGGGTCTCTTAAAGAGCTGTTTTTTGACTCTGCAGGTGGAGCTAAGATTTTCCCAGAGGATAGAACATCTAGACATTGATCGCAAAATAGTCATGCTTTCATTTCCATACATTGGAATGATGTGACACAATGGGAACTCTTAACCAATATAGAAGTGGGAATTTAAAGTATTGAGTTGCTGGGCTGGGGAGATAACTCAGGGATTAAAGCTTTTGCCTCACAAGCAAAATGACCTGAGTTCAGATCCCAGGTCCCATGCGAAAATGTCAAGGGTTGGGAGAGTAGATATGACAATAGCCTGTAATTCTGGCCCTGGAAGACAGGAGCCTGGGAAACCCCAGAGAAAAGCAATAAGGATGACTTCCTATGCCAGTCTTTGGCCTTCATAGGTACTCACACTCAAGTGTCCTCTTGTACACACACACACAGACACATACATTAAAAAAAAAAACAGTATTGCATTCCTTAATAATTGATCAATAGAGCAGGGTTCATTCATATCTTCAGATAAAAATAAAGGTAAAATTTAGTAAATAATTGCAATGGCTCCTTTTCTCTGTCATGTCATCAGAAAGCTGAACAGAAAGACCATTTCTGTGATGGTAAGATGTTTGCTTCTATAGTTTTAAGAGCTCATGGTTGTTTGTTATGGGAAATAACTTTACACTTTGGCCTAGTAGATCATGGCTTGTTCGTGTGAAAACTGTAAGCAACCTGAACTATGTACTTAGGTCCAGGTGGGGAGCTTCTTCTATAAAGGCCAATAGTAGAGAATGTCCTGCTTCCAAGAAGCCAGCACAGAAAAGTTCACAAATGATCAGGCGCGTCTGCGCTACAACGTGACTGCATTTTAAGAACTGAGAGGAGGCTGAGTTGGGCTTCGTTTGCCAACTGCTGATTTCATTAATTCTTCCAGGACAGTCCTCTGAGCATGCAGAGTTCACGTACCTGGAGACCTCCACTGTCCCCCACCATTAGCCTTGATCACACCATGACCCCCAGTCTTTAGATCTTCATACTTTCCCCTGCATCTGCCTCATCTTGAACCTCTGCTGTTCTATCCCTCTCAATCCCAGCTCTAAATCCATGCTTTGACCCTATTCAGTTCTTGCATCTTCCAACTGTGACACCTCTAGACTGTCCTTCCATCATCACCTGCTGTGCATTTCTTGAGGCGTCTTCTGTAGCTCAAGTTGGCCTCAACCGCCTCAGGAAGCTGAAGATGATCTTAGATTCCTATTTCTCCTTCCCATCTCCTAAATCTGAGATTACAGGTATTTTCTTTTCTCTTCATCTCCCAAGAGGGCATGATAACCCCTCCCCTTGCCCGAGCCCTCAGCTCCCTTGTTCTCCTTAACTTTGTCTCTCCCCAGGCACAACTATGACCCTGGCTCCTTCCAAATGCTCATATCCTCTGCAACAGAGCAGGACTGGGAAAATCACCGGCTCTCTTCCATGCTCATAGATTGTAAAAGTATTGTGAAAATGACTAATCCTCCTGAAAGCAATTTATAGCCACATTCTTCACAAAAGCAGAAGAAAGTGTGTATATGTGTGTGTGTGTGTATGTCTTGAAATTCAGATGGAGGCACAAAAGACCCTAGATAATCAAAGTGATCCTCAGGAAAAAGAATAATGCCGGAGGTATTATGTCTGATTTCAAGTTGTACTACAGGGCCATGGTAACAAGAACAGCAGAAGACCCAGATGTAAACCTACATAGTTATAGCCCCTTGAATTTTTAGAAAGATGCCAAAAATATCAATTGGAGAGAAGCCTACATCTTCAGCACTTGGTTTTGGGGCAACTGGGTTCCCAAATATAGAAGAATTTTCCAAATATAGAAGAATGAAACCAGTGCTTTATTTTTCAGCCTGCACTGAAATCAACTCCAGATAGATCTCCGGCCTCACAAGAGTATCAACAATGAGCAGCTGTCCTCCAGGACTTCCCTCACCTTAGTAAGCAGCCACTGAGCAGAAATAAAAGTTTCCTTTGCGAATCTGCACTTGTGGGAACCGTTCTCAGCCCCTGCCAGGTCAGACCAAAATCTTTTTGGGTCATTCCCACAGTAGTAGATGTACATTGGTAGATTTTTAGTCAGCCCACCAGGAGTTTGGGGGCTCGTGTAATTTATTTTATTTCTTATTCATGTATGTGCGTGTGTGGGTACATTCATGTTCGTGTATGTTTTTTGCATGTGGGTGAATATAATTGATTAGGCAGGTGTGTATACGTGAGCGCACTTGAGTGTGCATAGGCCCAAGGTGATATTGGAAATTATCCTCAGCTGCTCCTGAACCTTATTGTTATGACTCTGGGTCTCCAAGTAAACCCAGAGCATGCCACTGGGGCTAGTCTGCTAGCCAGCTTGCTTAGAGGTTTCCAATCTCTACCTTCGGGGGTTAAAATTACAAGCAGGTTGTCTGGCATTTTTTACGTGGGATCTGGGGACCGGAACTCAGGTCCCTTAGCTTTCCAGGCAAAGGCATTAACCACTAAGCCCTCTCCCCATACTAAATCACGTAGCTTTCTGCAGGGGATTTTCACAGGTGCCCAGGAAAGCCTAGGTCTCTAGTATTCCATCTGTCCTGTCTCCACATCTGTTCTGCCTGCAGAAGGGCAGGAACTCCACTCTTCTGGTCCTGTCTGTGAAGGTCATAACGGAGAGCGAAGAGAAGTCTGACTGTGAAGCTAAGGTGGGGTTTGTTCATGTTCCACCTTCTGCTTCTGAGCTCTGTACCTCCTAAGAGGAGCAGGGGCCAAATGAACAGATGATGTGGTCACACAATAGGTCAGTTTCTTCAAACATTCTCTGAACGTTCCCAGTTGCACAAAGATAGATACAGGTATCCCAGTATCTAACCAGATGCTCGTTTCAGTGCCAGAAGAACCTCTATGAACCACATTGCTATCAGTCCAATCGACAAATGAGGAAATTAAAGCACAAATAGATTAAGGGACTTGCCTTCCTCACACAATTCATAAGCAGTCAGAACATGAGCTTAATCTGCCTGAGTAGTCCGTTGTCTTAACATTCACAGAGAACTCTAAGTAAGAGTGAGAGAGCTAAGTACACACGTAGGTTCTAAGTTTTCAAAAGAGTCGACACCTGGGTCTTCCACAGAAACCACCTCTAACTTGCAGAAATCTTCCACATCAAAACAACGTGTCAAAATAATTTTGCTTCTGTGCTTACTATTATAAGCAAACCACCTCTTTTTGACATAAATAAGTGAGTGTTTGTGAGTGGTCTTGGGAATCTAAATGCAAGGTGTTTCTAAGTCATAACCAGTCCACATATGGGGAAATTTTGGTCTTTTCCCAGCTTGTTAAATCAGTTACTTCTTGAACGTTCCTTCAAAGACAAGAAACAAACATTTGACGGCTTGTGAAATGTCGCATGTTTGCACATGATCTGAATACACCAGTCCGAGGAGCAAGACCTCTCTATCATTTTTATAGGGTAAAGACACGGAGATCTGAGAAGGGAATCGCGTGGCCCACAGTAAAGGACAGAACTAGGAGGGCAGACTCAGTCTCCAGTCTGGCCTTGGGACTGGGGAAAGCAGCACGCGCTCTAGAGCCTGTATGTGCAGCTGAGAAAGATGTTGTGAGACGCTCTGGTGGCTCTGCCCTGTGCGGTCACACAAGGCACTGGATGACGTCTCTCTGAGGTTCAGACCCCACCACCAGAGGGGAAGAGGACCCCAGTCATTCCAGCTGTGCTGCCTGTTCTCTGACCATCTTCACAAGCACCTACAGTGTCCAGGGGCCAGTTAGGGGTGTCCACTAGAGCAGGGGAGATTTCCAGATAACCAAAGTCTTCTTCTCAAGCTGCCCACACAATGCGATGTATGGAAATGTTTGAAATCTCAGATCAAAAACCAAGTGTCCCCGGGCTCTGCTATGACCACTATGACTGTGCTTCAGTTGATGAGGATTGGCTGGGGGGCGTGACTCAGCATCTGAACCAGGTTTGTTCGTTTGTTTTTCTAGTGGTCTTAAGGAATTACGTCCTTAAAAGTTTAAACTAAAGGATGTTCATCAGTACTGTGCAATTGTTGGAGTTCCAACACCAGACATCTTTACACTGTAATATTTAATAACTTTTTAAAATAAATTTTTTATTATTTCCGCTCATACAAACTTAATAGGTAGACCAGTTCCCTCCCTCCTTCCTCCTCCCCCCGAACCCCCTGTTCCCCCTCCTCTCCCTCCCCATCCCCCAGCGCCTTCCCCCCAATTCCCAGAGAGTCCTTTATTGTGTATGCCTAACTCTTCTCTGGGTCCTCCTCTCCGATGATGTACAAGGACCCAGTGGCATTTCCCTGAACCCTTTCTCGTGTTCCCCTTAAGCATAGGAACACACTGTGGCTGTCAATCCCTTGCCTCCAAGGATCTTGGTACCTTTAGCTGATGCTAGACTTTGTGAGGTCAATAGTGTGTTGGACATTGCGCAGGGCATGCAAAGTCCTATTATGATTGCTTCGACCCTAACTAGTGTGGAGAATCTTGCAAATCATTGCTCCTCCCATCCTTTTGCTCTTACAATCTTACCATCCCCTCTTCCGCAAATGTCCCTGAGCTTCAGGATGGGGAGAGATTAGGCTGGCCTAGTTCTATGTGGTTGATATAGAGTCTCTGAAGTTCTGGATTGTGGTTTGTTGATTTTCTTTTGCAGTTTTGCTGCTCCTGCAATGCCCTTCACTCCATCCTGATGGGCACTGTATGTCACCCCCTGGCCAGAGACAAAAAGCTGTTAAACTGGAGTCTTGTTATAATAGCACATTCAAGGGTAGATGTAATAAAAGTAGGAAATCTCAGTGAGGGAGGGGTCAATCACTCATTTGCAAAATGATTACTTTTTATCAGCCAGACTATATGCCCTCCCCTTCTGGTGAGATCATACCCCCTTAGTTGTAAATGATCAGGAACGAATGTCTGTGAACTTCACTAGGTGTCATTACTTTCTTGCAGTCCTTGATGGAGGTCTATTTTCTCTGCTGTAACATGGTCACTTCTCTCCTTGTTTCTGGTGTGACCCTCCAACCCCTTCCCTCCTGTTCATAATCCTGCAATTATTGTAGGTAATACATAGATTTACCTTTGAGTGTCTCAAGATGGGCTGGGTGGGTTTGGTATTAGGAGCCACCTATTAGGGAGTACATATGGCGCTTAATTTTCTGGGTCTGGGATACTTCACTTAATATAATTGTTTCTAATGACATCCATTTCCCGGCAAATTCCAGTAATTCATCATTTTTGATGACTGAGTAGTACTCCATTATATAGATGTACCACTGTTTCCTTATCCACTCGTCAACTGTTGGACATTTGGGTTGATTCCATGTCTTTGCTATTGTAAACAGTGCTGCTATGAACATGATCATGCTTGTGCTATCAAGGTGAACCTCTGCTGCATGGGGGATTATACCCAAAAGTGGAATCGCAGGGTCATATGGCATTTCAATCTTTAATTTCTTTAAGACTCTCCAGACAGCTCGCCAGAGTGGCTGTATGAGCCTGCACTCCCACCAGCAATGTAGGAGAGTTCCCCTCTCTCCAAATCCTCTCCAGCATTTGTTGTTTGTATTGTGGATTTTTGAGTACCAGGCTGTTTTTATAACTATGGATTTGTAGTATAGACTAAGGTTTGGTATGGCAATACCTCCAACAGTGTTTTTGTTACTCAGGATTGTCTTTGCTATCCTGGGTCTTTGGTGCCTCCATATGAATTTTGAGATTGTTTGGTCAACTTCTTTGAAGAATTGTTTTGGGATTTTAATTGGTATAGCATTGAATTTGTATATTGCCTTTGGTAGGATGGTCATTTTTACGATGTTGATTCTGTCAATCCAGGAACATGGGAGGTCTTTCCGCCTTCTGGTGTCTTCTGCTATTTCTTTCTTTAGGGTTTTAAAGTTTTCTTGTAAAGGTCTTTTACCTCTTTGGTTAGGTTTATACCAAGGTATTTCATTTTTTTAGAGGCTATAGTAAATGGGATTGTTTCTCTCAAGGCTTTTTCACTTCTTTCATTCTGGGCATATAGGAAGGCCTCTGATTTTTGCACATTTATTTTGTATCCTGCCACCCTGCTGAACTTCTCAATTAGTTCCAGGAGCTTCCTGGTGGAATTTTTGGGATCACTCAGGTATAAGATCATGTCATCTGCAAATAGAGATAGCTTGACTTCTTCCTTGCCGATTTGAATCCCTTTTATGTCCTTTTCTTGTCTTATGGCTTCGGCTAAGACTTCAAGTACAATATTGAATAGAAGTGGTGAGAGTGGACAGCCTTGTCTAGTTCCTGATCGAAGTGGGAATGCTTCCAATTGTTCCCCATTGTGCATAATCCTTGCTGTGTGCTTGTTGTATACAGCTTTTATTATATTGATAAAGGTTCCTTCCATTCCTACTGTCTCTAGCGTTTTGATCATAAAAGGCTGTTGGATCTTGTCAAAAGCTTTTTCTGCATCTATCGAGAGTATCATGTGGTCTGGACTTTGGATTGGTTTACATGATGAATTACATTTATTGATTTGTGTCTGTTAAACCAACCTTGTGTGCCGGGGATGAAGCCTACTTGGTCCCCGTGAATGATCTTTTTAATATGTTTTTGAATCCGATTTGCTAAGACTTTGTTCAGAATCTTTGCGTCTGTGTTCATCAGGGAGATCGGCCTATAGTTTTCTTTTTTAAGTGAATCTTTATTAGGTTTGGGGATTAAAACGATATTAGCTTCATAGAAGGAATTTGGTAGTGTTCCTTCCTTTGCTATTTGATGGAACAGTTTAAGGAGTATTGGTGTTATTAACTCCTTAAATGTCTGGTAGAACTCTGTGCTGAATCCATCTGGCCCAGGACATTTTTTGGTGGGAAGATTCGAGATTACTTCCTCAATTTCCTTATATGTTATAGGACTATTTAAATAATTCACAACTTCCTGATTCAATTTAGGTAAGTTGTGTTTACTTAGAAATTCATCCATCTCTTTTGTGTTGTCAAACTTCACAGAGTATAAGTTTTTGAAATATGATGTTATAATTCTCTGGATTTCTTGGGTATCAGTAGTGATTACTCCATGTTCATTTCTAATTTTGTTAATTTGGGTTTTCTCTCTCTTGCTTTTGGTTAATTTAGCTAGGGGTGTATCAATCTTATTGATTTTTTCAAAGAACCAGCTTTTTGACTGGTTAATTTTTTCTATCGTTTTCTGAATCTTGATTTCAGATATTTCTCCCCTTATTTTTCTAATCTCCTCTCTTCTACTACTTTTGGGATCAGATTGCTCTAGTTTCTCTAAAGCTTTAAGCTGCATTGTTAAGTTGTTTATTTCTGATGTTTCAATTTTTTTTGATGTAGGCATTAAGAGCTATGAACTTACCTCTTAGAACAGCTTTCATTGTGTCCCAGAGATTTTGGTAAGTTGTATTTTCATTATCATTCTCTTTCAGGAAATCTTGAATTTCCTTTTTAATTTCTTCCTGAATCCAGTTCTCATTCAGCATCATAGTGTTAAGTTTCCAGGAGTTAGTGTATTTTCTCTTGTTTGTTGTGTTGTGGATGTCCAGCTTTAGGCCGTGGTGTTCTGACAGGGCACAGGTTAGAATTTCAACTTTTTTGTATATGTGTAGATTCGTTTTGTGGCCCAATATGTGATCTATTTTGGAGAAAGTTCCGTGTGCTGCTGAGAAAAATGTGTATTCTTTGGTGCGTGGGTGAAAAGTTCGATAGAGATCTGTAAGGTCCATTTCTTTAAGGGTTTGATTAAGGTCCAAAGTGTCTCTGTTAAGCTTTTGACCTGTTGATCTATCCCATGTTGAGAGGGCGGTGTTGAAGTCCCCAAGAATTATCGTTTGGGGGTTGATTTCTTGCTTTAGACGCTGTAGGGTTTTCTTAATGAATGTGGAGGGGCCCGTATTGGGTGCATATATGTTCAGTATTGTGAAGTCTTCCTGGTGAATTGTACCTGTGACTAAAATGTAGTATCCATCCGTGTCTCTTATAATTTTCTTTGGTTTGAAGTCCACTTTGTCTGATATCATAATGGCTACCCCTGCCTGTTTTCTGCTTCCATTAGCTTGTAGAATTGTTGACCAGCTTTTTATTTTTAGAGCGTACCTATCTTTTGTGGTGAGATGGGTTTCCTGCAGGCAGCAGATTGATGGATTGTGATTTTTAATCCAAATTTGTAATCTGTGTCTCTTGATCGGTGAGTTAATTCCATTAACATTTCGTGTTATAATGGAGAAACTATTTTGAATTCCAGACATTTATTATGTTTAGTGGTTTTCATAAGTATATTGCTTCGCTGTTAATGGTGTTATACTTGCCTTCTGTTCACCTGGATAAGCCTGTTTTTTTGTTCAAGCTTGAGTATCATTTCTAGTATTTTTTGAAGGTCTGGTTTGGTGGACATGTATCCCTTCAAGTTGTCTTTGTGCTGGAAGATTTTTCTTTCTCCCTCGATCATGACGGATATTTTTGCAGGGTAAATCAGCCTGGGTTGACATTTTTGCTCATTCAATACTTGAAGTATGTCTCTCCAAGCTCTTCTTGCTTTTACTGTTCGACTGAGAAGTCATTTGTTATTTTAATAGGTTTACCTTTAAAAGTGACTTGTTTTTTCTCCCTTGAAGCTCTCAGCACCAGTTCTTTATCTTGAATGTGAAGTGTTTTAACTATTATTTGCTGTGGCGAGCTTCTGTTTTGGTCATATCTGTTTGGGGTGCGGAATGCCTCTTATATATGTATGGGCCTCTCTTTTTTTTAGATGAGGAAAGTTTTCCTTGATGATCGTTTGAAAAATTTCCTCAGGGGTGGTATTTTGAGATTCTTGCTCTGGTATTCCATGAATACGCATGTTAGGCTTCTTCAGGATGTCCCATATCTCTTGGATATTTCTCTCAAGTATCTTTTTGGCTTTAACAACCTCTTCCATTGAGCTGGTTAATACTCCCACTTTATCTTCAAGGTCTGAAATTCTGTTTTCTGCTTCGTTAGTTCTGCTGATAAGACTCTCTGTGGAGTTCTGGGTTGAAGATAACTTGTCTTTTAGCTCAGTTTTAAACTCTGCTTGAGTCTGTTTTAACTGCTCTATGCCAGTTTTTGTTTCTTGCACTGTTTTTCTCAACTCCTCCAAGTGTCTGTTGTGTTCCTCTTCAAATCGATTGATTTGATTATTTAATTCCTCCCGGATTTCCTCTTTCATAGTATTGAACATGGTAATGATCATATTTTGAAAGTCCTTATCCTGGGTCAGGCTTTCTTGGCCATATTCCATGGGTTTGTTCTGGTTGGAGTCTAGGTTCACGGTGAGGCCCGGCTCTTAATAACTTTTTATATTTATCCTTGCACCATGCCAAGTGAACAGCAATTGCGTTAAAAGTGAATGGTGGACAGATAATGTATGCTTCCTGGGAATTCTGGGACTTTATTCTTCAAGTCTGGGACTGTCATAGTTGGGCACAGGTGTCAACTTGACAGTTGTGGGTTTGAGCTCTGGGCACATTTGTAAAGAATCAGTGGTTGAGTTAATCCCAGAGAAAACCTACAGGAGATTGTCTAGCTAATGAAGAAGGCCCAGTTTATGGTGGGTGGGACTAGGCCCTGGAATAAAATACAGACATTTAACGACTTGTGAAATGTTGCATGTTTGCACATGAACTGAATACACCAGTATTCAGATCCTTTTGTATACTTGGCCAGACATGCTGGTTTGGCAAGTAAGGATCTTCCTTCTCTCAGCTATTGTGTAGAGATGGCATGGCCAGTTCCCTCGGCCCAGGTATTGGTGCAAGCTCTCCTGTCAAGCTGGACTATGAA